>OY997274.1:457580688-458180688 GCA_963921465.1 Triticum timopheevii
CGAGTGTCCTTGGTATATCACCGGTAGACCAGTCTGGAAAGGCTGTTGGCCGTGGCAAGCCAACAGGGAAGGTGTACTATGCCAAGCCGGCCACCGCTGCACGTGCCCATGTGAACTGTGTCTCTGCTGAAGAGGCTCAGGAGGATCCCAACTTCGTTCTCGGTACGCTCCTTGTTAATTGCCATCCGGCATCTGTTCTTTTCGGTATGGGACATCTCATTCATTTATATCCGAGAACTATGCTCGTTTGCATAACACCGCATTCTGTGACATGCCTTCAACCATGGAAATTTCTACTCCTGGTTCTAGATGGCAAACCTCTAGAGGAAGCCATGGGAATGAAATCCAAGTTGACAGACTTGTTTTCCTAGCATCATTGATAGCTCTCAAATCTTCGGATATTAATATCATATTGGGTATGGACTAGATGTCAGCCCATCATGCCAAGATTGATTGCTTCTCTAGGACTGTTCAACTTACACATCCTTCGGGAAAGATAGTCAATGTCTTTACTCGAGTAGCTAAGCGACATCTATATTCTCTTAATGCCAGTCCTTTGCCAGACCTTGAAGACGTTCCGGTAGTCCGTGATTTTCCGGATGTCTTTCCAGAAGAATTGCCGGGTGTTCCACCTGACCGAGATGTCGAGTTCGTAATAGATCTCATTCCGGGAACTGTCCCAATTTCTAGAAGACCCTATATTATGGCACCACTAGAACTAGCCGAGCTTAAGAAACAACTCGATGAGTCCTTGAAAAAGGGTTTCATCTGTCCTAGTTCATCTCCATGGGCTTGTCCCGTCCTCTTCGTCAAGAAGAAGGATGGTACGGATCGGATGGTTGTAAATTATCGACCCGTCAACTTGGTCACAATAAAGAACAAGTATCCGCTCCCCAGGATCAACGATCTGTATGATCAGCTCACTGGATCCTCAGTCTTCTCTAAGATGGATTTGAGGTTGGGCTACCATCAAATCAAAATCAGGAACGGGGACATTCCCAAAACGGCCTTTGTTACTCGTTACGGCCAATACGAGTACACCGTCATGTCCTTCGGACTAACCAACGCCCCAGCCACCTTCTCTCGGTTAATGAACTCAATCTTCATGGAGTATTTGGATAAATTCGTCATGGTTTACCTCAATGATATACTCATCTACTCCAAGAACAAGGAAGAACATGCCGAGCATCTAAGCTAGTGTTGATGAAACTTCGAGAGCATCGCCTTTATGCCAAATTTTCTAAATGCGAATTTTGGTTGGCAGAAATGACCTATCTACGACATGTAATTTCTGGTAAGGGTATTGCTGTCAATCCCGAGCAAGCTCAAGCCGTTCTTAATTGGAATCCACCTTAATCGGTCAAGCAAGTTCAGAGTTTCCTTGGCTTAGCGAGCTATTGTCGCCGCTTTGTCGAGAACTTCTCCTAAGGTTCTAAACCTCTAACTGAACTCCTCAATAAAGATAAAAAGTTTGAGTGGACCCCACAATGCGAGCACAGTTTTCGGGAACTGAAAAGACGCCTGACATCCGCTCCCGTATTGGTACCACCAGACTTCTCCAAGGACTTTGGTATCTATTGTGATGCCTCGCGACAAGGACTAGGTTGCATTCTCATGCAAGATCGTCACCTAATTGCTTATGCTTCACGACAATTGCACCCACATGAGGAAAATTATCCTACTCATGATCTAGAGCTTGCAGCTGTAGTCCATGCACTCAAAACCTGGCGACATTACCTCCTCGGTAATCGTTGCAAAATCTTCACCGATCACCAAAGTCTGAAGTACATATTCACCCAACCGGATTTGAATCTCAGGCAAAGACGTTGGGTTGAGTTGATCACTGATTTCGACTTAGGGATAACTTACACCCCAGGAAAGCCAATGTCATGGCTGATGCACTAAGTCATAAATCTTATTGTAACAATCTGATGTTACAACAAAGTCAACCACTTCTCCATGAGGAATTTCGGAGGCTTAACCTTCACATAATTCCTCAAGGATTCCTTTCCACCTTGGTGGCAAAACCTACCCTTATGGATCAGATCATCAAAGCTCAGAAGGTAGATCCGGGGATTTCCCGTATCAAAAGAAACATCAAGAAGGGAGTTGCGGATTGTTTCTCCATTGATGATCAAGGTGTCGTATACTTCGGGAACCATCTAGTGGTTCCCAAGGTACGGAATCTGAGGTGATTGATCCTTAAGGAAGCTCATGAATCTCCTCTCACCATTCATCCTGGTAGCACTAAGATGTATCAGGACTAACGCCAGAGGTTCTGGTGGACTAGGATGAAGAGAGACATTGCTCAATTTGTTGCTAATTGCGACGTCTGCCGTCATGTAAAAGCAGAGCATCAACGGCTTGCTGGAACCCTTCAACCTTTAGCTATTCCTGAATGGAAATGGGATAAAATTGGTATGGACATCATCACCGGTTTCCCCCAGGACCAAGAGAGGGAATAATGCTATCTTCGTCGTTATTGATCGTCTTTCCAAAGTGGCCCATTTCTTGCCTGTTCGCGAGAGTATAACCGCTAGCCAGCTAGCAGACTTGTATATCTCCCGAATAGTGTCCCTCCATGGTGTTCCACTGGAAATAAACTCAGATCGAGGAAGTCTCTCCACCTCTCGATTTTGGGACAGTTTCCAAAATGCTATGGGAACCCGTCTTTCCTTTAGCACCGCCTTTCACCCTCAATCAAGTGGTCAAGTAGAACGCGTCAACCAGATTCTAGAAGACATGCTTCGAGCTTCTGTTATCTCATTCGGAATGGATTGGGAGAAATTCCTGCCATTTGCTGAATTTGCTTATAACAACAACTATCAATCCAGTTCGGGTAAAGCCCCTTTGGAAGTTCTCTATGGACGAAGGTGTCGAACACCTCTTAACTGGTCAGAAACCGGGCAAAGACAATTCTTTGGCCTGGATATGATCCAGGAAGTAGAAGATCAAGTTCGCATCGTTCGTGAAAAGTTGAAAACAGCCCAATCTCGTCAAAAGAGTCAATATGACCGAAAATATAAGGCTATGACTTTTGAGGTTGACGAGAAGGCTTACCTTCGGATTACTCCTCTGAAGGGAACCCATCTTTTCGGTATCAAAGGCAAATTGGCTCCTCGCTACATTGGACCCTTTCGCATTCTTGCCAAACGAGGAGAAGTTGCCTACTAATTGGAACTACCTCCGCATCTCTCCGGGGTCCATGATGTCTTCCACGTTTCTCAACTCAGGCGTTTCTTATCGGATCCTATCCGTGGAGTGGACCACGAAACACTTGATCTTCAGGACAATCTCACGTATCAAGAGTACCCCGTTCGTATCCTCGATCAAGCCGAGCGTACCACTCGACATCATAATATCAAGTTTCTCAAGGTTCAATGGTCGCACCATTCTGAGAAAGAAGCAACTTGGGAAAGGGAGGATCGTCTTCGACTCGAGTATCCCTCCTTCTTTCCGGAGGAACCTAAATCTCGGGACGAGATTTTTTTGAGTGGGGGTGAGTTGTCACACCCTAGCTAGCTCATGCATTAGAGTGTTGCATCATGTCTATTTCATTCATCAGAAACTTGAAATGGGGATGACAGAACCCCCTGCCCCCTCTGAAACCAACTAGGGTTTACTAAAAATATTTTCAATGAACCTGAAATGCCCTTCTAAAATGTCCATCATTTTTGTCTTGGTTCAGAACCTCTGCCAAAAGTGGTTCACATTTTTCTAGGACACCTAAGGTCACTGGATTATTTCTTTACCTATTTGCATTTGGGCATTTAAATGCTATAAAATAATTCAAATGCCCAAATAATTCTGGATTTAGTGAGGGCTGTTAGGAATAATCCCAACAGGGCCCACAATTATTTGCAAGATTTTTGGAAACGTTTTAGTATTTTCAATAAAGCCCAACACTTATAGAGAAATAGAAAAAACAGAAATAAAAGAGAGAGAGAGGATCTTACCTGGCCTCACCTGGCAGCCCAACAGCAGGCCCACCTAGCCGGCCCAGCCCAGCAGCCACTCCAGCGAGCTGCTTGACTCGGCCAGGCAGGCAGGCACGTGCTCGACGCCGGCACCAGCGCGCGCCATGCAGCTGCCCGCCGCCCTGCTTCCTCCCCTCGCCGCTCTGCTGGCCTGGGTCGATCACCCACTCCTCCCCCGACCCCCTGGGCACCTCACTCCCCCCTGCACTCTCCTTTGCTCTCTCCCACCATGGCCGACGCAGTTGCCGCCGTCCAGCTGCTGTAACCGCGTCCACCGTCCTCCACACGCCGCTCCATCATGTCCAGAAGATCCGCCACATCCTCCTTGACCGTTTCGCCGAGCCACGCCCCGCCGGAGGCCCCCGAGCGTCTCCACAGAGCTCGTCTTCAACCTCCTGCCAGCCAGATCGCCTCCGCCGCCCCGCTTGCTCCGGCTCGTCTCCGACCTCGCCGTCTGCTCCATCGCAACCACTGTGAGCTGGGCCACCTTCCTATCCTCTCTGCTCTCCTTCTTGTGCTCCACAGCGAGCACACCGAGTTCGCCCACACGCGCCGCCACGAAGCTCGTCGCCGACGAGGCTCCGTCCACTCAACGACCGCGCCACCCTGTCCACTAACCTCACCACACTCCCAGGAGCTCAACGCACTAACCCATGCGCCTCGACGTGCCCCCGAGCGACGTGTCTGAGCTCATCCGAGCTCTGGCTGCCGCCAAACTCGTCACCGGCGCCATTCCCGACGACCCCGAGCCCAACCACTAGCACCACCCGCCGCGGCTCGCTCCTAGCTATCCATAGAGCCCAACGGCGCCCCGAACGGTGCCCTGTAGGTGAAACCCGCACTTGTACCGCCGCGTTTGGCCTCACCGGCGGCTAAACGCCGGTGAGTTGACCCCGCTGACCCCATTTGACCACGGGTGGGCCCAGTTTGACCCCCCGGGTCAATGACAGGTGGGGCCCATCCCTATTAATTAATTAGGATTAGTACTAATTGAATTTAGTTAAACTAATTACACTGACATGCGGGACCCACTGTCAGGTTTGACCTGGACCGTTTCGTTGACCACTGACGTCACCCTGACGTAATGCTGAAGCAGTAATTTATTTACTGGAATTATTCTTACACAGGAAATTCCAGAAAATACCACAAACTTCAAAAAATCATAGAAATTAATATGTAGCTCCAAATGCAAAGTGTTATATATGAAAAATGATCAGAAAAATCTAATCTATCTATCTGTACTGGTTTCATGCATGTTTAAACAAGTTAACCTGCTGTTTAGTGCAGAACAAGTTAAAGCACTATTAAGGGCCATTTATGAGTTTGAAACTTGAATCTTTGGTTCAAAATGGTTCAAACCCATCTGGTCTTAGTTGCATTAGGCCAATACACTCATTTTGCCATGTATCATGCATGCATCATATTGTTGCATATTGTTTGGTGATGATTGTGTATCGGTGCTCTCTGCGGCAGGTTTTGCCCCCGAGGAGTATCGCAAATACCATAATGAAGAGCAATACCAGTCCACGGACCAGCAAGGCAAGCAACCAACCATTTGATCATATTGATACAATCCCATGTTCTCGCCTCTGCTCTCTTTTACTGCATTGAGACAACGCGATTCAAACTGATGTGTGCTACAGTAGTTGAACCCATTTCCTCTGCATGACCTGTCATTGCCACAGTAACTAGATGAAACCCACTAGCATGTGTAGGAGTTGATTGAGCCATATGTATGTGTTGTTCCTACCTTTCTATGCCTGCTATGCTTAGAGTCGTGTCAGGTCTGGTTCATCTGGGTGATGGGCTATAGTGAAATGATCATGTCGGTATGAGAGTGATGTGTTGAACACGATTTGGTAAAGGTATCGATGAGAGGCCATGTAGGAGTACATGGTGGGTTGTTTCATTGAAGCCGTCCTTAAGCACTAAGATCTGTATGTGTGATTTAAGATTCAGCTACTACCATGCATTGGGCCCGAAACCAATGGACCCTCTCGGCTTCTTATTCACCCTAGTCCTCTGTCCAGGAGTTGCAAGTAGTTACTGGTGTTTGTAGCTTACTGGAGGCCGTGGGCAGCACTGACCCGCGGGGTGGGCTATGATGCGGTAGGTACATGGCTGGGTATACCGGGCACCCGTTAGGTGTCTCGGAACCCTATACACATCATTCGGGGCCGTATGTGGAAACCTCGGCCGGACTCCCTGCGGATGGAACGTGAATAGGCGATAAACCTGGACTAGAGACTTAGGTGTTTAGGTAGGTCGTGGCCGACACACACGTTGGGCTTCCGCTTGAAGGTTTCCGAGTACATGTCATGTGAACGACGGTAAGTGGTGAGAGCGTGTATGAAGAAGTACACCCCTGTATTAACATTATCTATTCGAATAGCCGCGTCCGCGGTAAAGGACTACTTGGTTGCCTATACAGTTCATAGACAAGTAAATGGATACTACTAAAAGCCTCAAGATAAGCGTGAGTGCCGAGGATGGCTCTTCCGTAGGATGACGGAGGTGGATCCTCGGTTGTGTATTGAAGTGGTGAGTAGTGGACTTGAGTGCGCAAAACCATTTCAAGTTGGAGTCTCGTAAGATAGCTTAGCTAAGAGTCAAAGCTGGCTTGCTGCAATAACCCCACCAACCCTTCTTGATAATGCACATGTATGTAGGATCTGATGTAAGTCTTGCTGAGTACCTTTGTACTCATGTTGCTTAATTTACATTTTACAGAAGACGCTGCAACCCCTTCTGATGGGTTCTTCATAGACTTTGATGTCGACGAGTAGGCTGAAGCCCAGGTGGTGATCCTGAGCTCACGATGGACCATGTAGTATAGTCAAGCTTACCCAAGCCTCTTTTATTTCTTAGTTGTCTGTACTCAGACAAGTTAGTTCCGCTGTTGGCTTGTATGTTTGTATGACTTGAATGCTGGGTCGTGTGACCCGTACTTGTGTGTATGATATGTATGGCTCTCTGAGACTTTAAATAAAGTACTTGTGTTGTAGAGTCATGTTGTGATGCCTTGTTGTATTGGCACATATCGAGCATATTGTGTGTATGATTGAAATGCTTGGTATGTGTGGGATCTGACTATCTAGTTGTTTATCCTTAGTAGCCTCTCTTACCGGGAAATGTCTCCTAGTGCTTCCACTGAGCCATGGTAGCTTGCTACTGCTCCGGAACACTTAGGCTGGCCGGCATGTGTCCTTCTTCGTTCATGTGTCTGTCCCTTCGGGGAAATGTCACGCGATGGATACCGGAGTCCTGTTAGCCCGCTACAGCCCGGTTCACCGGAGTCCTGCTAGCCTAGTGCTACAGCCCGGATTCACTCGCTGATGACCGACACGTTCGATGTTGGGTTATGGATGCCTGTCCGTATAAGTTTGTGCCACTTTGGGTTTACGACTAGCCATGTCAGCCCGGGCTCCTTATCATATGGATGCTAGCGACACTATCATATGCGTGTGCCAAAAGGCGCAAACGGTCCTGGGCAAAGGTAAGGCGACACCCGTGGGAATACCGTGTGTGAGGCCGCAAAGGGATATGAGGTGTTACATGCTAGATCGATGTGGCATTGAGTCGGGGTCCTAACATCAAATTTCGTTCCATTTGGAGGTTGTTTGATGCCCCAATGGTTAACTGAGAACCCCTCTCTCTTTGCATCCCAGCCCCTCTTCACCACAGCCCATGAGCCCATCCAAACCCCCTCCATGCTCTTGGTCCTTCGATCGTGATCGCGTGGGCGAAAATCTCACCTCATTTGGACTCTTCTAGCTCCCCCTATCTATAAATTAGTCCCCTCCCCCGAAATTTGCGTCCAAAACCCTAGCCTTCTTCCACCTCGCGCCACCGGACAGCTCCCTGCCACCGGACATGTCCGCGCCGTCGTCCCCGGGCCAATCCCGCCTCGCCATGTCAGCCCTGCCACCCTCCTCTCTCCTCCCACCGCGCCAGCCCGCTTGGCCCACCCCCGGCCCCCACGGGCCCATCCGCTGCCGCCGCCCAAGGCTCGGCGCCTCCGCCCGCGCCCCAGCACCGCTTGCGTCCTCCGCCCCGCGCTGCCCGACCTCCCATCGCCGAATGCCCTGCCGCGCCGCCCGGCTCCCTCCGCCCCACCACCGGCGGACCCGACCCGCCGCCACATGGCGCTCCCCTCCGCCCCACCGCCGGCGGACCCGACCCCGCCGCCACATGGCGCTCCCCGCCGCCGGGAGTCCGCCCTCCGCCGTCGTTCGCCGGCCACCGCGTTCCTGCGCCGTGCGTTGTCGGGATCCGGCCCGATCCGGTGAGATCCGGCCCGGATCCGTCTCCTCCGACCGTCCCCCTCATCTCTGGCGAGCTGCCCCGGCCATCCTCGATCTCCGTGACCGAAACCCTAGATCCAGATTCGGAGGGTAATTTTCGTCCAAGTCCCTGTATTTTGGTTTTCTGGTGCACTATTCATCATTCCATAACTTTGTTTGTGATGCTCCATTTCGTGTGTGTAATATGTCAAAATGTTCATTGTGAGATGCTCTCCATTTCATTCCATTGTGCCATGCTTGTTTGAGTTCATCTTGATGTCCTAATCATCATTGCAAGAGTGCTATATGATGTTAACCTGCTGGGACTTATAACTTGCCGTTTTGTCATTTTTGTTGCATTTTGTGCGTGCATCCTTTGAGCATGATGTATACATGTGTTAGGAGCATATTCATGCCATCTTTACATTGGTGCAATCCATGTATTTTTGTGAGTCTTTTAGTGAGTGCATCAAGTTCGTGAAGTAGGGTACTTGTTGTTACTGTTTTGCCAGGCTGAATCTATTTTATCATGATGCTATATAAACCTGCTGCTACAAGTCATTCTATGCACAATCTGGAGATGTTCACTAAAGATGTTTTGTTATTCATGTCATGATATTTCCATTCATGCCCTTGGTTCCATTTAAATCCTATTGTAGCTTGTTTTTACCATGCTCCAAAGTTGCTAAATAATGTTGCTGTCAGCCTGTTAACATTAAGTTCAGTTTTGCCATGTGTTTTGCTAGTGTTCCATGCATCCTATGACTACTCTATTGCCATTTTTGGCTCCTGAAATGTGTCTTCTTACTGTTGGTCACCTTGTCATGCCATGTATTGCTCTGTGGTGAGTTGGTAAAGATCACCAACATGCCTACTTATCGTTGTTCCTGCCATGTACTATTATTCTGAATCTGTCATATCACTTGCCATGTTTGCATGGATCCTACCATCTTTTCTGTTGATCTTTGGAATAAGTTCAGTAAGGGAGTTTGTTAATTGCTTTTATTAATAGCATTCCATGCTTTATTTTGCCATGATAGCTTGTTTTAACATGTTGTTTGATAGCTCTAAATATTGCAACCTAATGTTATTTCTGTCATGCTCAGTGAACTGTTATTATTTGCAATCTTGACATGTCCTTTTGAGCATGTTATAGTGTTTTCTGGAGATAGCTCAGTGTTCATGTTTTGTTAAGCTTCATTTCTACATCACGTACATGCCTTTTGTTTTCATGTTGAGGTGTTGTAGCATGCTGTTATGATGCTTGCAAGATGCCTAGTTGCTGTTTTGGACAGATTGTTGTTATATCTTGTTTGGAGTGTGTGTTGCATCGTTGCTCCGTTTTGAGCATGCTCTATATGAAACTTGCTTAGAATTGCATGTAGTTTCATATTATCATGTTGCATCCTTGTTTTGAGGTGTTTGCTTGATGTTTGGATGCATTTTGCATCAATGCCATGTTTAACTTGTTTTGCTCATATCTTATAGGTCGTAGCTCCAAACTAAATGAACTTTATATGTAACTTGACTAGAATTTCGTGTAGATCATCTTGGTGTATTTTAACTTGCTGTTTAACAACTTGAACGTAAGTTTTATTCAGATCTGGACCAATTTTGAAATTTGCATATGAGGACTTACCGGAATTGTTATATGTTGTTTCCAGCCTCATTTAAACTTGTTTGGCTATGTTGTTCTTGTATGCATCATGTCTTTCCATGAGTAGCTTCATGTAGCCTTGTAATGCATCATACTTGGTTGAGCATCATGCCATGTTTATGTGTTTTGTGTTTACCTTGTTGTTTTCTTCTTTCCGGTTGTGCTCCTTCTCGTTAGTTCCTGTTTCGTTGCGGTTGTGAGGATTCGTTCGGCTACGCTTGGTTCGTCTTCGTGGCTTCATCTTCTTCATGGACTCGTTCTTCTTCCTAGTGGGATTTCAGGCAAGATGACCGTCACCTTTGATCTCATTACTATTATTGCTATGCTAGTTGCTTCGTTCTATCGCTATGCTGCGCTACCTATCACTTGTTCATCAAGCCTCCCAAATTGCCATGTCAGCCTCTATCCTTCTACAACCTTCCTAGCAAACCATTGCTTGGCTAGGTTCCTCTTTTGCTCAGCCCCTCTTATAGCATTGTTAGTTGCAGGTGAAGTTGAAGATTGCTCCATGATGAACAGGATTATGTTGGGATATCACAATATCTCTTATTTAATTAATGCATCTATATACTTGGTAAAGGGTGGAAGGCTTGGCTTTATGCCTGGTGTTTTGTTCCACTCTTGCCACCCTAGTTTCTGTCATACCGGTGTTATGTTCCTTGATTTTGCGTTCCTTACGTGGTTGGGTGATTTATGGGACCCCCTTGACAGTTTGCTTTGAATAAAACTCCTCCAGCAAGGCCCAACCTTGGTTTTACCATTTGCCTACCTAAGTCCTTTTCCCTTGGGTTTCCGGAGCCCGAGGGTCATCTTTATTTAACCCCCCCGGGCCAGTGCTCCTTCAAGTGTTGGTCCGAACCGAGCAACCTGCGGGGCCACCTTGGGGAAACTTGAGGGCTGGTTTTACTCGTAGCTTGACTTATCCGGTGTGCCCTGAGAACGAGGTACGTGCGACTCCTACCGGGATTTGTCGGCACATCGGGCGGCTTTGCTAGTATTCTTTTACCATTGTCGAAATGTCTTGTAAACCGGGATTCCGAGACTGACCGGGTCTTCCTGGGAGAAGGAATATCCTTCGTTGACCGTGAGAGCTTGTGATGGGCTAAGTTGGGACACCCCTGCAGGGTATAAACTTTCGAGAGCCGTGCCCACGGTTATGTGGCAGATGGGAATTTTTTAATATCCGGTTGTAGAGAACTTGACACTTGACTTAATTAAGACACATCAACCGCGTGTGTAGCCATGATGGTCTCTTTTCGGCAGAGTCCGGGAAGTGAACACGGTTTTGGGTTATGTATGAACATAAGTAGTTTCAGGATCACTTCTTGATCACTTCTAGCTTCTCGATTGTTCCGTTTGCTTCTCTTCTCGCTCCTATTTGCGTATGTTAGCCACCATATATGCTTAGACGCTGCTACAACCTCATCACTTATCCATTCCTCTACCCATTAAACTTTGCTAGTCTTGATACCCATGGTAATGGGATTGCTGAGTCCTCGTGGCTCACAGTTTACTACAATAATAGTTGCAGGCACAGGTTCCACGATGATCTTGATGCGAGAGCGATGTTTACTTGTTTTGGAGTTCTTCTTCTGCTTCTTCTTCGATCAGGGGATAGGTTCCTGGTCGGCAGCCTGGGCTAGCAGGGTGGATGTCGGTTGAGTTTCTGTTTGTGTTTCATCCGTAGTCGGATGATGCTCTTGTGTATGATGTTGTTGTATTCGTGTGGCATTGTATGCCTCTTGTATGTTTCCCCAACTATTATGTAATGGTTTGATGTAATGATATCCACCTTGCAAAGCGTCTTCAAGATGTGCTTCTATCCTTGGTGGGACCTTCGAGTTCCTTTAGGATAGGGCCGCATCTTGGGCGTGACAGGGGGGGTCTTTCTAGTTCGCATGCATATATACACCATCTATAGGTCTCTCTCGCACACTATGTATGATACTCTAGCTAGTCCAAGCTAGATATCTTGGGTGCACTCATCGTACGCACACAAATTCCTTGGCTCTTTGCCTGTAACTCTCTCACGCACCACTCTGTCGTCTCGGAGCTCTTCCCCCCTCTCTCAAACTCTCCATCCACCTGGGTCACACATACACATGCATATCTCACTCGCACTCGATAGGCCCATCTAAAACTCTATCTCTCTCCCTCGTTCTCTCTCCATCTCACATGCACACACACACAATCTCATGCCTAGGTAGCCAAGTATGATGGTCTCTCACTCAATTGTAGGCACACGCAGTCCCCCCTATATGTATATGACTAGCTAATCTTAGTCTCCATCACAAACATGTGCATGGTCTATCTCGATTTCCCTGGGGGCATCTTTCTATCGCACACGCACCTCCCTCGATCTCCCACCCATATAGTCCCCTCACGATCTCGACGGGATCTCTCTATCACAAACACACCATCTGTCCCTCCCCATGTGTCCATGTCCTCCATGTGTCCCTCTCGACCTTTGTTCCTTGTTGGCCAGACCTCTATTGGACATGTGCTATAGGGGTGTCTCTCTCCGTTGCAAACAATCAGACACTAGCTATCTTCATGTATCTCCTCGCCTCACTTTTCTATCTCGGAGATGCATGCATGATATGTTCGCATAAGAAACGAAAAAACACACACTCTCTCTAATTTATCGTTTGTTGTCACTTTCTCTTTCACAAACATACTCTTTTTGCACACTTACTCATTCTCCTTCACACGCACTTGATCTGTCTCGACTTAGGCACTCTCCTCGGTCCATAGCATATAGATTTATTGAAAAGTCAAACATCACAAGTTTGACCATGTACGTGGAGAAAAACAATTACATCTAGTACGACAAACATATACCATTAGATTCACCATGAGATGTAGTTTTGTATGATGTATCTTTGGTATTGTAGATATAAATAAATTTGCGTAAACCTGATCAAAGTTTCCAAAGTTTGACTTCTAAAAAATTTACATGCACTGCATTATCGAGCGGATGGAATATCTGTTTCCCCCTCTCAGCTATCTGACGCACCACTCAGCCTTATCGGGGCTCCTCAATCTCTCTCAAACTTTATTCGTCAGTTTGGTTCGTGACCTGACCCTCATGGCTTGATGGCCAGTACTGCCTGGTGTGGACGTGAGATGTAAAATATTTCTGCCTGGCCAGGCTTGTGTGGTGCTGAAGCGTTTGGTTCATGCCTGGGCCAGGCAAAGCATCAATGTCCCATCAATCAATCCATGCAGCAATTATTTAATGCTAATATCCATCCATGTTGCTGTTAGCCTCGTGGCTGCACGACCAGGCATGGCCAGGCGTTCGAAATTGGTTGCCTGGGCCAGGCTACTTGCAGTGTCCGGAGTCCAGCCAGGCTAATTAAAGTGAAAGGGAACCTAGGCCAGGCGGGCTTTCTTTTTCACAGGGTAGCAACCAAACAAGCATGCATGAAATCTAGCCACAACCCCAGGACAGGCAAAAGATGCTCAGGACGCAAGCCAAACTGACCTTATATCTCCCTGGTTCACACATACACATGTCTCGCTTGCACTATACATATAGACCCATCCAACACTCTCCGCCCTTGTTCTCTCTCCATGTGACACCCCCCCCTAAGTACCATAATCCCTCACTCCATCATAGGCGCAAGCACTCCCCCCTCCTAAGTATGATTATCTCTTACTAGCCATCAGGAACACACATATTGCCTCCTTCCATCCATACGTCTATCTCGATATCTCTCAAGGCATCTTCTATCGTGCACACACCTTGTCCCTCGATCTTCCACCCATGTAGTCCCATCACGATCTCCAGGGGATCTCTCTATGACAAACATACACTCTCTCCTCCCCATGTCTGCATTTTCTCCGTACGTCTCTCTCGACCTCTCTCCCTTGTTTGTCAGACCCCTCTTGGCCATGTGCTAGGGGTCTTGCTCTCTCGGTTCCAAACAACTACACACTATCTCCTCACCTTGCCTTCGTTGTCGAAGATGCATGTGTGATATGTTTGCATAAGACACGCACGCTTTTTCTCTACATTTATCGTGTGTTGTCAATGTCTCTTTCACACACGCGCACACACTTTTTTCACTCACTCTTTATCTCTCTCTCTCTCTCTAGTTAGGGACTCTGTCACGCCCATAAGCATATGGATGTTTTGAAAAGTCAAACCTCATAAAAGTTTGACCAGGTATAGGTGGAGAAAAACATTTACATCTGGAACGATCATTAGATTCATCACAACATGTACTTACTTCATACTATCATTTATCTTTGGTATTGTAGATATAAGTAATTTCTTTATAAACTTGGTCAAAGTTTCAAAAGTTTGACTTTAAAAAAATGTTGGAACTACATTATCGAACGGAGGGAGTAGCTCTTTCTCTCTCTCTCTCTGCTATCTCTCACGGGCCTCCCCTCTCACTCGAACTCTTTATACTGACGGATTATATGCTCACTGTGTCAGCGTATAGCTCCGTATATTGTTTAGTTGACCGGTCAACCAATCCACATGCTGCCTTGTCAGCTCGTGTTCTGTATCTTTGTGTGCTGGCCCATGTGGTAGTGGGTGAAAATAAGTAAACTAGAGGCCCATCTGACACGCGGTGAAGTAAACAAAGTTGAAACCACTCGTGGTAGCACCCCACTCGCTAGTAAATTGAGGGCGCATTGAGGACACACTTCTTGCACATGAAGGACGCACTCGCGCACAATTCACCACTGTGCGGCGGCATGCACAGAAGGACGCACTCGCGCACACCTAGCACACAACACACACCAGCACACGTGTACACCGGCATCGCCGCCAGTTGAGATGGACGGCGAGGCAGCCAACAAGCGGAGGCGGCTCGAGCCAAAACCGCTTCCTGCGAGCCTGGACTTCATGAGCAGCCTCCCCGATGACATGCTACTCGTCATCATCGGCCTCCTCCCCACCAAATCTGCCGTGCGGACAACCCTGCTCTCCCGGTGGTGGCGCCCCCTCTGGCGCTACGTCCCCCTCAACCTCACCGTCGACAGCTGCCTCTGCGACCAGGATTGCAAATGCATGGCCGCAGTCTCCAAGATCCTTTCATCGCACCCTGGTCCAGCCAGACACCTTGACATCCGCATGTTCAGTAATAACTGCAAGGTCCAACCCAAGTTCGACGAGTGGTTCTTATCCCCCGCCCTAGATCAGCTCGAGGAGCTCAGCTTTGAAGCTGGACGATGTCGCTCTCTGCTGCCGTCCGCGCTCTACCTCACGCCAACGCTGCACCGCGCCAGCTTCAGCTCCTGCTATATTCCCCAGATTAATGGCGTGCCCGCCCTTCTTCTGCCTCAACTCAAGCAGCTCGACCTCTTCGATGTTGTCATCTCGAAGAAGGCTATGAAGCACCTGCTCCGCAGCTGTACTGCGCTCGAGTACCTTCATCTTGAGCAGATCCACGGGTTCATTAGCCTCCACATCGCCTCAATGAATCTCTGATGGATTTATGTGTCTTGCTGGCCCCGCAACAAGACATCAATTGGGAAGAGATCACTCCAGCTGTTCCACGTTATGGTCATTGAGAATGCGCCTTTCCTTGAGAGATTGCTTGTATCAGATCTAGAAGGTCCAACAAAAATCAGGGTCATTGACACGCCAAAATTGACAGCGTTGGTGTACTCGTCTGCCAAATTCTCCGAACTCTTTATTGGATCCGTAATTGTTCAGGTACAACACTCATCTTCTTCTCCGTATTCTTGAAATTCGCATTTTTAAATTTCTTCTTGATGTATTTACGACCGTCTTCCAGAAAATGATTCCCACAAGCTTGACCCAGTCCATGCGCACAGTGAAGATCTTGGCAGTAAAATCTATCGGCCCCAATCTGGATCAACTTGTTGGATTCCTTACATGCTTTCCGTGCACGGAGAAGCTACTCATCAAGGTGAAACTTCATTCCTATAAGTAAACGGTAATCACAACGTAGCTCAATTTTTTCATAATTTTCCCAAATTGCGATGACAAATGTAGTGTTCAAAACTGCATCTACGCACTGCACCAAAAGAAATGTTTTTAGTATTTTTTTCTCACGCGATCAGCTGCATCGTTTTATGCTGTACTACTATAGTAGCCTAGGCTAGTCATAGTGGAAAGTAACTTAGACTACTCCAGTAACTCTATGGTTACCCTAAGAGCAAGTACTACCTCCGTCCTGGTTTACTCTTCCAATTTTGTAGTATCAAAATTTGACCATAGATTTAACTGACAAAATGTTAATGCATGTCACTAAGAACTATATCGTTGGATTCGTATTTGAACATAATTTCAAATGGTGTGATTTTTAGTGACATGCATTGGCATTTTCTTAGGTAAATCTATGGTCAAAATTTTATACTAAATACGAGGTAGTATTCCCACCGTCCCAAAATTCTTGTCTTACATTTGTTTAGATACGGATGTATCTAACACTAAAATGTAACTAGATACATCCGTATTTAGACAAATTTAAGACAAGAATTTTGGGACAGAGGGAGTACAAAAGTGGGCTATGTAGGCCAAAATATGTGCCAAATTCACTTGTGATGCATTTGGCATCGATGCCCCTCCATTGCTCACCTGGTGCCCCAATTTGGATCACCTACTTTGCTCCGGTGCCAGATTAACTCACGCAATGAAAAAACACTGCGTGGGAGAGAGAGAGAGAGGACCGAGGCAATAAAAACACTTGTTTGGGAGGGTGAGAGGCTGGTGTAGTTGGTTTGATTGATTTGTTTATACATGTGGGTCTGTGTGCACAGCGGTGCCAACTCTCTCACATCACGAGAGCGGTGCCAAAATCTTTTCATTTGACATCGATGCGTATTATGTGGCATACTTTTGCGAAATATGGCATCGGCCACATAGTGGAAGGCAACAAATGCCCAAGCTCTTCACGTGCTCCTAGTTAAATGAGAGGAAACAGAAAGAGAGAGAGAGAGAGAGAGAGAGAGACAGAGAGACAGAGACAGAGAGAGTGAAAAAATATCACTAGCCAGCCAACCCTATCGTATGAGCGAATGATATTGGTACCTCTTGATGACACGACAATCTTATACAGCCAGCTGCTCTAATATGTTCTCTTCTTTTGCAGATAAAAAAAGACCCAAAAGTGAAAAATGTGCTGCACTATAACAATCTCATCGAATGCCTTGATCTCCATCTTAGAGGAATAGATTTGATCGACTACCGAGGCAGCACATCCGAGATTAAATTGGCCAGGTTCTTTGTTCTGGAGGCAAGTGTGCTCAAGGTAATGAGGTTAGGCGTTCTCTGGCGCAACAGTAAATGGCGTGCTGAACACTGCAAGCATCTAAGCCTAAATGACAAAGTCTCCGCAAAAGCTGAATTTGTTTTTGAAACATCAAGTGGCCAGAGACTCGAAAACTTATTTGCGCATTAGTGACTTGTCAGGGGGGTGGATTTTAGATTGTACGATAATGCTGCATCCACCTAAAGTAACGAAAGTTCTTGCATAAACTTCCTAGTAATTCCCTCTTCGTAGGTGCAGCATTACTCCTAACAATTGTAATACAAGTTTGAAACTTGTAATATTGCCGTGTCCTATTCCTGCGTTTTCAAAATCCTTCGAATCAAACAGGTCCTTAGTTAGTGATGATGTTGTGCCTCCCATCTTTCACCAATAGCCGTCAGATCTAGATCTGACGCATACAAACCAAGCTTCTCCATTTTTGCAAAAAGATGCCCGCACTTGTTCCCCATTTACAAACAACTCCTTGTCTCTCACAATCAGCCTTATCTCCTCCCCACCACATCTAAAAAGCCGTGGAAAAATCTGGCACGATGGCCGCTACCAGCGCCGTCCACCCCCAATCTTGGTGTTTCGTGCAATGCACGGGCATCTACGCACGGGAAATTATGTCGAACGGGGCTAGTTGTAAGCAGGCTAGCTCTACAGCCATGATGATAATGACTGCAGATGGTGAGGCTGACTATGGTATGCCGAACACGGCGCCTATACTCAGGTGTCATCTCCGGCGCAGGGTCTTGTCACTTCACTACGAGGAGCAGCACGTAATAATTTGACCAACGGGTAGTACAGTGCTAGTACTCCTACTACATTGGTAGTACTACTACTAGTACTAGTAGCACCATGGTCTGGATTTAGGAGTACTACCACGTCCATCTGGATTTTAGTATTTGACTAGCAATATCTAGTAATGCATGTCACGAAAAATGTACTACTCCCTCTGTAAATAAATACATGGTGTATTGTTTTATTCCTATCAGCGAGAGAACTTAATTTCTTTTTGCTAACTAAACACTGCATGTCATGTTTGGTAGTCTCAAGTCATTGAAAGCATGCACGGCCCACATATCTCATTGGTTGATATGTCACGAAATAAGAAACAAGGAGGGAGTTAATGCACCGTGCCTAAGTGTTTTGGGATTATTTGGTTTTCGTAAGGTGACTTACACAACATTTTTGTTTACATGCATTAACATTTTATTAGTTAAATCAAAGGTCAAAACTTGGCGCAAAATGCAAAGGGGACCAATAAACCCATAAACATCAAACTTCTCTCGTTTGGCCCCAACTAGAGGTCCGGTGAGATGACTATACTGCACCGGCACGGAGGGGGACGCAACTTCATTGACTTACTACAACTGCCTTTGGGTGAATGACACGTGGCCCCAAGGGGTGGCTGGCCCACCTATCATACAACCAAAGGCAGGTGCAGTAGAGGGCCGAGGAGTAGTGTGAAATCCTATGCACCTATGCACGCTAACCAAGGGCGAGAGTGATCACTCGAATCGCAAGATCAGTTGACTAGAAGCTAAGCTAGACCCATGGAGGCGATGAGCACGAGCATCAGCCGGCTGTGCCAGATGGTCCACGACGCTGGCCTGCGGCCCGGCACCGAGGAACGTCTCCAGGTATTGCTTGAGGCCGCCAGGGCGAGGGGCCACTTGGACGACAGCTTCGTCTCCTTGTTCGACGAGGTCCTCGTCGGTTTCCTCGAATAGTTCACCATCGTCAAGAGGCTCGCGGACGACTTTGACGTACGCCTCCAGCCGACGCGGGCTGGCTCTACGATGCCCTCCACCCTCAACGGCCACTATGGTGACAACCTCTTTAACGCACTGGTGGCCCTGCGACTGCCCGCCGTCACGCCGGAGAATGTCCAGCTCGAGGTCGCGCTCGCCACGCAGCGCCTGGCACAGCAAGACACCATCGACATAATCACCCACGTCTATGCGCAAATCGTCCACAAGTACTACTACATGCAAGAGGAGCACGATAGGACGCTGGCCTTCTTGGACCGCAGGGCAACCTTGAACGGCATTGTTCAGAAGCACGTTGAGCTCGCCGCCAACGCCGCTACTCCTCACACGTCGGTTGGTAACCCGGCGCACTAGGGCGTGAGAATGTCGTTGATGGATCCGTATGTATTTTTATCTTTCCATCAAATCCATGTAGTAGTATATGGTACTACAAGTAATTATCTTACCTTTTGCATCAACTTCATAATTTTTGTATGTACTCCATGCATGAACGGCGCCAGAACCAAACTTCTCATTACTCTAGGCAAATCGTTATTTTCTATCTATCGGTCGTGCCATGGAGCAGAACCAAGTTTTACAAGTTACGAGTTCAAAAGGAAAAGCCTGTCGTGTTCGCGTCGCACCCCCACACGGTTGGTCCAGCATGCCGCTCAAGGGGGAATGCGTGCGGTGTTGCATTTTCACTTACAAGTGGGATCGCAGTTGGGCAAACCGACTATCGGCAAACCCCCACCCCGCCCACCGCGCGATGGCTGAGAAAATAGGAGGGAGAAGGGATGGCTGTAGCACGGACTCCAAGAAAATTGGTGTCGGATGGGACTCGTGTGGGTGGCGTGTGCCGTACTGCTAGACGTGAATGCTAGTTATGGCCCATGCTACCCCACTATATCGAGCCTATATCGAGGTACAGTACGTAGAACAAATTTCCTTGAGTCCATGCTCAGCCCTCCTCTATCTCTCTTCTCAGCCAGCTAGCGGACGCGCGGAGCCCATCGTTTGTTTGCTCACATGCAGTCCCACATGTCAGTGAAAACGCAAGAGGACCCACTGAACCTGCACATCTTTCACCTCGACGTGTTGGTGATGAAAAACAAATCCAATAAAGATCTTCGGTGGCCGCTTTTGGAGTTACTCAAGAGTAGTAAGATTCTATTTACAGTTTAACCCAAGATGCACATCACAGGGCTTCAACTACCACTCTATTTTCTTGCATGACATGACCTGGATGCTGGATGTCCCACGTGTCGGCAAAAGGAGGAAGAACCCGACCAAATCTTTGGTTGTGCTCTTAGATTAGACTAGTTGTTCTAACTTAAAAAATTTATTTTGTACTCCCTCCGTTCCAAAATACTTGACTTCCATTTGTCCAAAAATGGATGTACCTATATACTAAAACATGTCTAGATACATCTATATTTTGACAAATAGAAGGCATGTATTGTGGAATGGAGGGAGTAGAATGGATGCAAGTTTTGGTATTGGAAAGAAGAGTACATCGATATATTGATAGAGCGCAATTTAGTAGATGTTCTAGCACTTTTAGCTAGCATAGAGGCTAGAGATGAGACTAGTGCACTTGTTGATACTCCTACTATAATAGAGGCTAGACATGAGACTAGATGCGAGGAAGCAACGTCTACTTCTTTACACTCGAAGAATAAAGAAGCACGCAAGATCGAGCCTCCGCAAATCTACAATGAATGCACCGAGAAGGCACTAATGCAACTTACAGGAGCAGTTATGGAAGTTGGATATCTTCTAGAGTAGTAAAATGTATTCTCGTGGTTCTTGTTTTCTTTGGTCTTGCTTTTCTAGTCAAAATGATCATTGGAGTTTGTGCAAAACGGAGGTCCGTTTGGGGTCGTGCGTTGGAGTTGGCCTTACAAGTGGGACCGCAGTTGAGGAAACCGACTATCGGCAAACCCCCACCCCGCCTGCCGCGCGATGGCTGAAGTTAGAGAACGACGAGGTTGAAGAGATTTCTCTAGCACGGACTCCAAGAAATAATATGGTGTCAGATGGATGTTGTGGTGGTGGCGTGTGCCGTACTCCTGGACGTGAATGCTTGTTCTGGCCCATGCCACCCTACTACTCCTAGTACTACTTATATAGTACTAGTATCGAGGATTCGAGGTGCTGGTTACGTACAACGAACGGATGATGCTTCGATGCCTTAAGGAACCTACCTTTGTGTCTATGACATGTGGGCCCAACTGGTGGATGGCCCACACGTCAGTGACCCAAAGGTAGGTGCCTTCAAGGCACCGAAGCTGTGTCCACAGTGAACACATTAACATATGGCTACAGTAAAAACACCCGCCCGACGCGCGAAGCATGTGAAGCTAGTACAAACAGTGTACTACTATTGTTGATTGGCCTCATCCCATAACCTGTTGCAATGCACGTACAATTATGTATTCGGAAAATATTTTTTTGCCTCGTCGCACCACACACTCAGAGAAGCGACTCGAAAGCCATTCATAAATTTAGTAAGTTTATCACAGGCATATCATTTTATTACATACAACAGGTCATCAACCCACATCGACAACGAGGATACATTATAAATACTAAAGTTTTCATCACACAACAAATAACAAGCAATGAAATGAACTTCAACTCAACCATTCCTCGGCGTTGGAAATGCTTGCTTTGAACCACAAGTGATTATTTGGGACGGGCCATCCATTGTTGATCTCGAGACCAATGCAGGACTGATCATCCAGGCTGAAGCGGCCTAGTACCAGGGTAGGGAACCACCCAAATGTCTGAGGTATAGACACAGTTGCTTCTCATAAATGGTAGTAATGTTGTGTCAACAACAGTTGGATTGCCTTTCACCATCATCGGATAGTTTTATCCAAGGAAGAGCGAGTTTTCTCCAAGACTATCAATTCTGTACCAGGGAGAAGGAGTTGGCGCTAGCACACTAGTATCCATCCCGAATACCATGCAACGGGTGTTGGAATAGGTCCGGAGAGTGCGACCATGGGATACTACACCTGCTTCCTTAGTAGTAACATCATCAGTGGGCTGTATACACAAAAGAAGAGGTGATCCATCGGAATTAGTTGCCAGGCGCCACAGAGTATATGGGCGCTGCTCACCCTCATGCTCGTGATCATCACCATCATCATCTCCCCCTTGGTTATAAAATTTTTCAAGTATAGGTGGTGGATTGTTCACAGGAGCTTGGAAACACAAGAAGAAGGTTAATTAGTAAAGGGAAACTTGCTAACCCGCATGCATGTGGATGAAACAATTATAATTACGGTGGAAGACAAACGTACCGAAAGCATAAGGATTCCATGCAAAAATAGTGCCACGAGTGGTGACAGCAAACACAAGGCCCTCGTATTGAATTGCATCACATTACTCATCAGTGTACAGAAACTGATTTTTGAGCAATATCCATCCAGTCGAACCACGAAGGACGGCAACAAGCTTGTCGAAGATAGCAACAACTTCATAGTTGTTGTAATTCCAAGAGCGATTGGGAACTCGACAAATTTCTATCTTCCGTAGAAGACAGTCACCATGATCGTATTTGAACGTGTGTACAATACCAGTGTGCTCAACCTCTGGGCAGTCTGCTGAGATTTTTGGAAGTGGAACCCGGTCACGAGTGTACACATTCACAAGTTGCCACTCGCAGTTGGACCCAATGTAAGCAACCCAATCTCCATTTGCGCCTGCCCAAGCCTTACCCTCAAGCGATGGCATCTTAACATCATACATATCATTATCAAGAGGCACCAACTTTCACTAGGCGAGGCCTCCGTTGTCCCCGCGCCAGTCATCAGGGTCACGGCGAAGAAGATAGGGGAGATCAAACCGCTCCTTGACTCTTGGGTTCCTTGTAATGATGTTATTAGTTGAGTCGAGAATGGTCTTGAACGAACCTGCCATGCTAGCCGAGGTGATGACTCGCACCAATCCATGAGTTCCTCCACCATGTCATCTTTCAGATCGGGGCAAGAATTGCGGGGTCGTTTCTGGCCTGTTCCCTCCATGGAGAAGACGATCGAGCAATGGCAGAAGGAAGGGTGAAGGGCTGAAGGAAAATGGAGGAGGGAGAGGAAGAGCGTGCGACAACAGTTCCAAATCAAGAGGGAAAGGCGAAGAGTCGGTGGACGGTTGCCAGTTTGCCACGGTTCACGAAGAGGCGCCCCAGCTTACACGTCCGTTCGGAAATGCTAGTAGAAAAGGACTTGCCGTCGTCTCACTGATATGTTGGAACGGGACCATATGTCAACGAAACATGGTATGTAATTTCTCGTGCAAAATGCGATCTGGCCGCATTGGCCCAAGGTGCCGCATTAGTTATCGACCTTTATTTCTTTAATGGCGTGCCGTTCAGTTTTGAAGCACGACTAACTGGTACTGTATGCAGAGAAAATATAAACTACTCTACCACTACTCCACCTCCAGTACTACTAGTATAAAAAAGATATATAGATTGGAGCTTCAATGCTTTCTTGCTAAGGGATGTCCACTTGCTTCTCGCACTATCACCCTCTCTCTCAAGATCTAAAAAAGACGACCTCTCTCTCCCTCCTCACCGGTGGTCACAGATCCGTCGGGGAAGAAAAGGACGTGCAGCATTGACGCACTCATCGTCGGCGAGCGAGGTCACGCACTGACGACAAGGCCGTCCTCTCAGACCTAGCGCCCACGCGGGATGGCCTCCGTCCCCAAGTTTGTTGCCGTAGTGTGTGCGGAGGACGACGACCACGAGAGAAGCCACTTCCTGCCGACTCTCAGGTATGCCACCTCTTTTCGAACCATACCCTTGTTCTATTGCCCCATCTGCCACGTCGTTGCATGCGGATCTTTTTCCACTCCACCATCTTCCCAGTTTGCTATCCTCTGCTCTGCTGGCCACGCATACGAAAACCATAATTTGCACTATTAAAGGAAACCCTACTTCATGTGGACTAATCCATGTCTGGGTTGAATAAGGAAAGGAAGGGAGACTGTACTGTCCAAGAGAGTTGGCATCGAACCCGCATCTAGGTTGAAAAGGGGAAAATCAGTAGCTAAGGAATGAGTCTCGTGTCTCTTGGTTGAAGAAGGGTAGAAAGGAATAACAACGCTATAGAGAATGACCAGGTCGATCAGTTTGTTTTCCTCACATAGGAAAAAGGTGGCTAAAGAGAAACAAATGGGACGTAATCCACATATGCTGCCTGGATATTTGTTGCTCTGGGCAACCATACCTCCCTCGCCACTCTGCGTTTGTGGAGGTACATCATACTGGTGCGCCCACTGTCCGAATGGGCCTCCCATGCTCTTATTGCCACTTTTTTTGCTGTTAGTATAACGCCAGCAGTCAAGTCAAGCAATTCTACTGCTAAAGTGATGCCACATTTAACAAGTGCAGCTCTCAGTCTAATGCCATCGATAAATTTAAGCAATGCCATTTAATGTCACTGGATTATTTCAGGGTTAGCTGTTGATTGTGGATGTATTAAAGATTTTTCAGCTAAGGCATTCTAATGCTGTTGCACAGCCAGTATACCAACAATGAAACTTGTTACTACCTTCAGATTTTTGCACTATTAATGCTTATAGATTACATACCTCACTTTCATGAGATAAGTTAATTTTTTTGTATAGTGTCACCAAAATGCCAAGGTGGTGATGTCAGTTTATTTTGGTTAAACTGCACAAAAAATTATGAAGACAAGAGGAAAGGTCAAGAGTGGGCACCTCCTCCTCCGGCTGTTCTCTTGATTCGTTCGATCAAGTTTTTATGTTTGATCGATTATCAAGATTGGGATAGCAATTTTTAAGGTCCCCCCGAGTTCGAAATGATATTTACCTTGGAGGTACATGGTTTGCAATTTTTTATACTGTCATTAGTTAATAATGCTAGTTACCTTCAAACTTTTGTATTTGGTTTAATGCTCATGCACAGCTAGTATACCAATGCTGAAACTTGTTACCTTTACATTTTGTATTGTATATTCTTATAGAAATCTTCCAGTGCTAGAGTTTATTGAAATCTATTCAATAAAACCATTGTACTGCACCCTGTAATAAACTAACTACTCTACTGTTGCACTAGCCACTGGACTAGTGTATATTTGTAGTATTCTGATGGTGTTGCATTAGCGTATGGACATAAATAAAGTGTGTCAAGATTTCCCAAATATGTGCTCAAGAAAACTGCTACCTGTTTTTCTAAATACTAGACGTTTGGGTACTTTAAATTGAACTGCGAAAACGTCTTATATTAAGGAACAGAGGGTGTAGTGTTCACTCAAATTATCCCGGTAAAGCTAGTCACACCTTTGTTAAAATTAATGTTCATTATGTTATCGGAGGAGGTCTTCATGTTTGTCTCTAATGCCTGTTAACTACATACCTGACATCATGATGTAATGTTAAGTCATTTCCTTTTGTACGGTGTCACTGAATTGTTAAGGCGGTGATGGCATTTTATTTTAGTAGAACTGCACAAAATATGCTTAAAAGAAGAGGAAAGGTCAGGAATGGCTCAAGTTTTCAGAGAAAACTATGTATGCCTTCCTGACATCAGCCGATGTTGCTCTATTTATTCCTTCAAACAGGTGGTTAGAAACAGTCTTGCTACCTTTTCCCATTAAGAAATTGGAGTGCTTATATTTGTGAGTCTATGCTTCAACTAGTGCCACTTTTATAGTAATCGCACTTTCAATATATATGCAAACAGGGATGCTCGATTTTAGTGGAACTGCACAAAAAGTCCAACTGGTTTAACATTAGGAGCATGTTTTTTCCAAACCTTTATATCCAATTGGTGGCACTATGAGTTGTTCATTACGAAGGTACATGGTTTGCTAATATGTTGCTACTCTTTTTGTACTGTCATTAGATTGTAATACTAGTGGTTTGCATGTGAATTTATTGGCAGGGTGGACCTACATTGGAGGTGCAGGACAGGATTCAATGATTGGATGCTCAATTCCGGTTGTATCGATTTCACCTCTTCCATCACTGTGAACATGGATATCCTTGGTCTGATGAAGAATAGGCGCTATATTTATGCTCTGAACTAGCAAATCAATTCAGTATGAAATTGTCCAGGGCAAAACATAACTGTATCAGATTGTCCAGTGCAGAACATGACAGATGCTAAGCGGAAGAGACATGTTTAAACCGAAAATACATGGTGTGGTATATGTTTACTAGCTGCTTGACATTTGTGCAGACAGAGATGTATGCCCGTTGCTATTTGGCAAACAAACAAAGTGTCCACAATTTTGGTTGAACTACACAAGAGAATAGTATAGTCACTGCATGCAGTGCCATTTGAAAATAGACACAGAAAGATTGGATAGTCACTTCATGGACTGCAGAAAAGTAGTACTGTACTATTTATTGGCCAACACTAGGTGCTTCATTGCTTTGGTCTGATTATACAATGGGCATCATTTTTCCTAAGTCAAAGTTTGTATTCCGAAAATAGTCTCGCGGTGTGATCGAGAGAAGACCAAATCATATTGCAGTGGATGTTCCTCCATCATGTGTGGTTCATTCTCATAGTTCCTGCTGTTGGTGAAACCACTTACGTTTGCAAGAGGAATTGTAGACTTCACAAACAAATTTGTCTTTCAGTCTGTACTGAATGTTGGCAAAGAGAAGCATCCATGTTCGTAGGAAGAACAGATGTTTTTTCTAGATCTTTGCTTTTGGAGCTACATATTTTTATATGATCTGTGAATCATTGAGATGCATTAACATGTTGATCTTATGTATGGGAATCGTACTAGTTAGTTTTAGTTGCAACGCAAGATATGAAGTGGCTGATCTTTGCTTTTGGAGCTACATATTTGTATATGATCTGTGAATCACTGAGATGCGTTAATAGTTACTTATTTATGTTCTCTCAGTGTTTATAAGTTACTGATCGATCACTAGCTAGCCTACTAATGCGCTCCTGGCTGTTTTGTTTGCGATGCAAGATCCAAAGTGGCAGTTTTTTGAATAAAAATGCCTACCTCTGAAGAAACTGACAAGCTACAGTATCCTACCTACTTGATCCTACACGGATAAATAGCGGACCACGCATGTACTACCTCCTTTCGGGTTTGCAGGGCTCAATTGAAGAAACGACCTACTCGATCCTACACAAATAAATAGCAGATCACGCACGTACTCCTTCCGTCCGGGTTTATTAGTCCCGTGAGCAAAGCATCAAGACCAAGGCATGGCAATAATTAACGGCATGAAGAAGTTTAAGCCTAATTAATTCCAGCGATCTAAGTGGCTGCATGCTTGCCCTCGGCTGCGACTCGTTGCACGCTGCTCCGCGTACTGGCTGCGAGCGATTCTGAGTGCCTGCATGCAGCCGGCCATAATTAAGGCAGCTAACTGATGCGAAAAAAGATGCGCTTTAATTGTTGCGGACTTTTTAAATCCATGGAATCATTATTGACAAGGAGGGAGATGATTCGAGTGCACTCGTTTGACCGCCATGCCGGTGTGCGACCCAGACGGGACGGGACGACACAATCATAATTTCAGTTTCTCTAGTTTTCCACGGCAAGCTGGCGCGCTAAGCCATTATGCATTGAATTCCGATGACCGTCACGCTACCTTCTGCCTATAAGTATTGTTTCCCGGCCTTCTTCGGTGGCACCGTGACATAACTCGCCATATCCTCATAAGCCCCCACCGGCCCGACGTCACTCGCCACGTCCGCCATGCCCCCGCCCGTCCTTGGTAGGCGACGCCGGAGGTGGTCACCGCCGGAACTAGTGTTCGGTTTTTCACCAGAAGGCAGACAGAGGGAGGAGGCATTCTATCTATCTTTAGATGGCAATGCGGAGATCGAGGAGTTGTTGGAGTGCGACCGCCTGGCGGAGGAGCAGGAGTTGTTGGAGCGCGACCGCCTGGCGGAGGAGCAGGGTATCGTCGATTTGCGCTGCCAGCGGGACATGGAACAGCAGCGCACCGATGCTCTGAGTCGCAAGCAGAGCGCCCGAAAGTGGGCCGACTACATGGAGGCCGGCGCTCGGCAAATAGCTCTGGAGGCTGTCGGGCATGCACGCATTCGCGACGCTGATTTTTACTACCAGCTCGTCAAGTGGGTTTCCCGCTTGGAAGCCGAAGCTTCGGTGGACCACGCCGGCATGGAAAGGGCCAACGCGTGCGAGCAACGCGCCCTATCGCACCTCTTGCAAGTCCGAGGCGAGGCGCAAGACGCTGGTGCCGGCGTTTAGTGTGTACCACAGATGGCGGCCGGCATCCTCTAGTTAGCTAAGAGTAAGTTAGTACTTGTACGCTACTAGAGTATTAGTGGGAGTAGATAGTTAACTTGGCTATGATGGTTGTCAACGTGGAAGTTCAGTACTCTATATGTAGATCAGACTTGTTACTTTGCTCTGAATGTTGAGCTTTCCGTTTGAACGTATGGAATGGGCTGTTATTTTTTAAATGGGTTGTATTTGTCCTCCATGGGTTTAGAGGCTGACTTGTGGGCCTACGAACTTGATGCATACACAATCAAGAGATGATTGTACGTGGAGAGGATGACAGCAGGGACCCGCCAAGGTCATGGCAGTACGCAAGCAAGTGCCTCCTTATTTCAAGCCAATAAAAAAATGGCTCCTCCTAGTGGATTTCTGACATCTGGGTCCCATGCCATTGTCAACGTAGTCAATAAACGAGAAAATTGCACAACGAGCGGCTGACACCAGGGACCCAGCAGCTCACCCAGTTATTTTTGTTTTTGGTTAATTTGATAAATGCCACTCCAAATCTGGTGTTTCCGAGAAATGCCACTGCAATTTACGAACATTAAAAATGCCATTTCATGCCATTTCTAGTGGCATTTTTCGAAGTCTGGAGTGGCATTTTTCAAAGTTTGCAAACTGCAGTGGCGTTTTTAAAGTTTGCAAAAATTGTAGTGGCATTTTTCAAAGTTTGGAAATTGCAATGGTATTTTTATGTATCGCCATAATTGGAGTGGCATTTATCTAATTTGTTTTTGAGACGGAAGCAGGGTGCCAACTGGGCCGTGCGGGAAACTCTGGTCTGTCTAGACAGCCTTTTCTTTTATGTTTACCACAGACCAGCCCAGTAGTTTTTTTCTTTCTGAAAATGGCTAGCCCAGTTTTTTTTGTGATTTGTCAAGTAAGTCGCTTTATCAGGCCTGTTGGGCTGCAAATCTTTCAAGACGAGGAGAGCTTCATTCGGCTGGCCGATAAAATGGCCTATCAGTAATGAGAAATGGGTTGTACATTTTTAAAACACATCAAACCGGCAATTAGTTTCAAATATCTTTTTTTCATTTTGAGATTTTAAATTGCATTGATTTTTATGCATGGACAATTTATTGGATTTTATATTGATATACATTTATTTTTAAAATCAGTCTGAATGTGACTCGAAATTCCGGGATTAAAAACAGTTCAAACCGCACCGACATATGCAAAATTTCGTATAATTTTTTAATCGTGGCCACAATATGGGCTGTAATGCTAACAAAAAGAATATGGGCTCCAAAACACCCGGAAGAATTAGCAAATGGGCTGTAAATTATTTGAAATAATGGCAGATGGCATGTATGCTGTTTCCACAGATTTGAGGCTTTCCTAAAAAAAGGTTGACGCACAAGCAGTGACTGTTGGATGTCCATCCAACGGCCGTCGTGCTTCTTCAATCTCTGCTCTTCCTGCTCCAACCGCTCGAACAAGTGCCGGTGGGACTGCCTGCTCCCTCCTCCCCGCGACCGGCTGTGCTGCCACGCAGGCCTCACCGCCCCACCGTAATCCCATCGCTGGCCTAGCCATCCCTCTACTCACCCACAGTCCCACACCTGCTGTTATTCTCCAACAACGGCAGACGAACTAGTAAACCCTCGTACAGTCGTACTCCCCTCCGCGTGGGAAACAACTGCCGAGTCTTCCCTGGCTCCGTGTCGTTCCCTTCCTAGGCCTCACCGTCGTCCATCGCCCTGGTGCTCTCGGTGTGGCATGGTCAACATGGTCAACGACCGACATGCATCTGAAGTGGACTGTACGTGGAGAGGCTGACAGCTGGGTCCACGACCGCATGCAAGGAAATGCCTCCTTATTACGCGCAAAATAATGATTCCTCCACCTGTCATCTAGGACCCACCGAAAGGGCCTCTGTATTTCGTGAAAAAACGATACCCCCGTTGACAGCTCGGACCCACCCTCTATATCTTCGCACGCAAGGAAGTGCCTCCTTATTACGCACAAAAATAGAATACTCCCCCTGCTAGCTGGGACCCAGTATAGTGGGCCTACTAAGTTGACGGGGACGGAGGGCTTTGTCAACTTAGTCTATATGCACGATTCTAGCTCGACTGACCGTACGATGTCCATCCAACGGCCATAGTGCTTCTTCAACCTCTGGTCTTCTTGCTCTAGCCGCTCAAAGCAGCGTCGGTCGTGCCGCCTGCTCCTGCCTCCCGTGGCCGGCTGTGCTGCCGTAGAGGCCTCACCACCCCCATACTACTCCCACCGCTGGCCAGGCCATCCCTCCACTCCACTCACCCACACCTCCTGTTATTCTGCGGCGACGGCAGCGCAACCAAACCAGTGAACCCTCGTACTCCTCTCCGCGTGGGCATCCACTGCCGCGTCTTCCCCGGCTCCGCATCGTCCCCTTCCTAGGCCTCTCCATCGTCCACCACTGTGGTGCTCTCGACGCGGCGTGGTCAATGTGGTCAACGACCGAATTCCATCGGAAGAGTACTGTACGTGGAGAGGCTGACAGCTAGGTCCACGGCAGCCGCAAGGAAGTGCCTCCTTATTACGCAGAAAATAACTATTCCTCCACCTGAGAGCAGGGACCCACCGGACGGGCCACCAGTATTTTGCGAAAAAAACATTTCCCCCCTGACTGCTGGGACCCACCGGATGGGCCACCGTATTTCATGAAAAAAATGTTTCCCCCAGACTGCTGGGACCCACCGAACGGACCACCGTATTTCGCGAAAAAATGTTCCCCCCGCTGTCAGCTCGGACCCACCGGAAGTGCCTCCTTATTACGCACAAAAAAATGAATGCTCCCCCTGCTAGCTGGGAACCACCATGGTGGGAGGCTGACTTGTGGGACTACTAAGTTGACTGGGACGGGGGCCTTTGTCAACTTTAGTCAATATGAACGATTCTGGCTCCAGTGACCGTACGATGTCCATCCAACGACCGTAGTGCTTCTTCAACCTCTGGTCTTCTTGCTCCAGCCACCCTAAGCAGCGCCGGTCGTGCCGCATGCTCCTGCATCCCGTGGCCAGCTATGATGCCGCGGAGGCCTCACTGCCTCCTACTACTCCCACCGCTGGATAGGCCATCCCTCTACTCACCCACACCCCCTGTTATTCTGCGGCGAGGGCAGCCTCACACCACAGCCGGACCAGTGGACCCTCGTACTCCTCTCCGCGTGGGCATCCACTGCCGCGTCTTCCCTGGCTCCGCGTCGTCCCCTTCCTAGGCCTCACCATCGTCCACCGCCCTGGTGCTCTCGGCGCGGCGTGGTCAACGTGGTCAAGGAACAACTTCCATCGGACATGGACTGTACGTGGAGAGGCTGACAGCTGGGTCCACGGCCGCAGCAAGGAAGTGCCTCCTTATTACGCGGAAAATAATGATACCTCCACCTGACAACAGGGACCCACCGGACGGGCCACTGTATTTTGCGAAAAGAACGTTTCCCCCCTGACTGCTGGGACCCACCAGCTACATGTTCGCACGCAAGGAAGTGCGTCCGAGAAAAAAACGATTCGCCCCCTGACTGCTAGGACCCACCAGCTACATCTTCGCAGGCAAGGAAGTGCCTGACAGTCGGGACCCACCTGGTCGAAGCGTACGTAGCGTTGTCATTCTGGTCGCAAACGTGTACACGTACGTACCGTAGTAGAGGCGCGTACGTGTCGTAGTAGAGGTGCGCATGTAGCATGTACATGTACGTACAGCGGCCAATGTCCAAGAAGGAAAATACGGCCACGTATGTGTACATACGGGCGGGGTCTCGAACACCTACTCGTGGATACGTACGGCCAGGGCTCGTGTACATGGCTGGGTCGAAACAGAGAAACAACATTGTCGTCGTGTTCATGGGGAGCCAACCAGCTGGGTCGGAACGGAATGCGTCGTCGTGTTCATCGGGAGGGCTTGCACGGAACAGGCGATGGAAACGAGGCCTTGCGTACCGCAGAACGGTGGAAACGGCCTTGTGTTCGACCAGCCATGTTCGAAACAGGATCCTGTTCATCGGGAGGGGTCTGGCATACCGCAAAACGGAGGAAACGGACCTCCTACGGTAGAAACGGGGGTCCTGTTGATCGGGAGGGGTGTGGTGTACCGCAAAACGGACGAAACGGACTTGTGTTGGAGCGCTACGGTCGAAACGGGGGTCCTGTTCATTGGGAGGGGTGTGGCGTACCGCAAAACGGGACTCCACGGGTACTGTTCATCTCCACTGTCGACCTCCTCCAGCCTCCATGGGCTCCTGTTCATCCAACCTCCACCGCGTGCTACTCCACCGGCTACTATTCAACCACCCCTCCACGGGCACCCCTCCACCGTCTACTGTTCATGCAGCCCTCAACGGGGTCGTCCTGTTCATCCAGAGGCAACGCCACTGGGTCCTGCATCCACCCCCACCGCTCACTGTTAATCCAACCCCCCTCCCTCCGCAACGCTCACTGTTCATCCAGAGAGGCAACATCGATCAGCTTCAGTTAGCAGCAGTAGCAAAGGAATCGCTCGATCGGGTTAGTTAACAGCCATCGATCGATCGCGTTCAGTAACGCATAGCCTGCAGTGCAATTGCCCGGGTTCAGTTAGAGCCCAATGCCTCGCTCGGGTTCAGTTAGAGCCAACGCCTCGCACACATGCGTGTACGTGTACGAGAGAAACGCGCATCGCTCGGCCCCCGACCACCCACCATAATCGGGAACTCCCCGAAATTCCTCGCCCTCACTTCTACCATGGTTTCTTCCGTCATGCACAACCCAAAGAATGTCATGCAGCTGCGTCTCCGGCCCGCCCAGGACAAAAAGCCCATTTCCTGTCATAGAAGTAGGAGCCCATACCGGGTTTTGTCACAATTATCGTCATAGAAGTATCATATGTATGACAGGAAAAAAAATCGTTCGGCCCAGAATGTCACGGATGTGTCTTTTTTTTGTAGTGGCTACCACAGGACACGAATCACTATGTTTCCTCGACACATACTCCGGATACCATCAAATCAAGATGAAGGAGTCCGATCAAGCCGGAACGACATTTATCACCCCATACGGGCCTTTTTTGCTTCAACACTATGCCTTTCGGTCTCAAAAACGCCGGTGCCACCTACCAACGCATTATTCAAACCTGCCTTGAGAAACAAATTGGCAAGAAAGTTGAAGCATATGTCGATGACGTAGTCATCAAAACTAGACACGTCGAGTCATTAATAGACGACCTGTGTCTCACATTCGACAACCTCCAAACATATGCCATCAAGCTCAATCCGGAAAAATGTGTTTCCGGCGTTCCCACAAGAAAACTTCTGGGCTTCATCGTTTCCAATAGAGGAATTGAGGCAAACCCAGCCAAAATCCGAGCTTTGTCACAGTTGGCTATGCCAACAGACCTCAAACAAGTCCAAAAACTATCTGGATGTGTGGTAGCTTTAAGCCTCTTTATCTCTAGACTAGGAGAAAAGGCGTTGCCACTCTATCACCTTCTTCGACGCACCGATCACTTCGAGGGGACGGACGTGGCAACAACCGGACTGGAAGAAATAAAAGCTCTTCTAGCAAGCAACCCAATCCTGGTCGCGCCGAACATCGGTGAACCAATGTTATTATACATATCGGCCACACACACCAAGCCGTAAGTGTGGTGCTCGTCATCGAACGAGAGGAGGACGGACACAAATTCCCGCTTTAGAAGCCGGTATACTACGTATCCACTGTCCTCACTAAGGGAGTCCTGGACTAAGGGGTCCTCGGACAGCCGGAGTCTATACTTTGGCCGGACTGTCGGACTATGAAGATACAAGATAGAAGACTTCATCCCGTGTCCGGATGGGACTCTCCTTTGCGTGGAAGGCAAGCTTGGCGATTTGGATATTAGATTCCTTTCTCTGTAACCGACTTTGTACAACCCTATTCCCCCCAGTGTCTGTATAAACCGGAGGGTTCAGACTTCTAGGGTTTAGCCACAACCATCATAATCTCATAGGGTAGACTTAGGGTTTAGCCATTACGATCTCGTGGTAGATCAACTCTTGTAATACTCATATTCATCAAGATCAATCAAGCAGCAAGTAGGGTATTACCTCCATAGAGAGAGCCCGAACCTGGGTAAACATTGTGTCCCCAGCCTCCTATTACCATTAGCCTTAGACGCACAGCTCGGGACCCCCTACCCGAGATCCGCCGGTTTTGACACCGACATTGGTGCTTTCATTGAGAGGTCCGCTGCATCATTGTTAGAAGGCTTGCTGGCTCCATCAATCATCTACAACAACGCAGTCTAGGGAGATATCTTTCTCCCCAGATAGATCTTTGTATTCAGCGGCTTCGCATTGTGGGCCAATTTGATTGGCAATCTAGAGCAGATCGATAGCTACGCCCCTAGCCGTTGAGTCAGATTTGGAAGCCCAAATTTTGTGGCCGATACCCGCGGAGACTTGATCTTCGACGGATTTGAGCCCATGACAGTTGTCCCCGGCAACGACGATGAACATGACCTACATCTGTCATCGGGCCACATGCAGGAGATAGCACCTGTGACCGCCATGGCCACAGAGCCAGAGTGGACTGCGTCGCCCAAAGACGGGAAGCTTAACCCCACCACAAAGGCCGCAGACTCAGCGGCGCTCAACCCGCACACAGACCCAACATCAGGCTGTGCTTGTGTCACCAGAACCTCTGACTCGTCTCCGGCACTGGGTTACGGACAGCATGCATCCGCGTCCATCGAACCTAATTGGGTGCCAGTCTTGTAGTTCAGCTCCGCGGACAACTTTCAGCACTCGCCTTTTAGCGACGTGTTAAACTCATTGAAGTCCCTCTCCTTCATTCCCCACACTACAAAAAAATACACTTCTGTGATGATACGTGTTTGTCACAGTAGGTCGCGTTTTTTGCCATGCATGTACATCCATGAAAAATTTATGATAGAATCAAGATAGTCATACCTGTGCTGTTGTAGAAGTGTTCCATGACATTGCCAAAATTATCATCACGGAAGTGTCCACTTCCATGACGATAAATCGCGTGTCACAGAAGTGCTTTCATCAAGGATGACCGACATGTGGCATCCACCGTAACGGAACACCGTTAAGCTATCGGATTGGGTTTTAAATCCGATAACCCGTTAACAGCCCCGACCAATGGGGATTTTCCATGTGTAAAATCATCATCGGCTGGAGGAGACACGTGTCAGGTCTGCGCTGGCATAGGTGTCACTCATCCAATGGGCGAGACACGCCTATGATATGTTGACACGTGGACCGGCCCATCAAGTTTAAATGGGCCGGCTCAACTAAAGGCCCACAAGATTTTGCGAACCATAATGGGCCAGCCCAGCTAAAGGCCCACGAGATTTTGCGGACCATAATGGGCTGGCCCAGTTAACGGCCCACAAGATTTTGCGGGCCATAATGGGCCGGCCCAGGTAAAGGCCCACAAGATTTTTGTTTGCCATAATGGGCCGGCCCAGGTAAAGGCCCACGAGATTTCGCCGACATTAACGGCCCGGCCCAGCTGTAGGCCCACAAGAATTTGAGGACCCTAGTAGGCCGGCCCATTAACTGGCTGCCATGTTTTGGTCCAAATGCCGGCCCATATTTGATCCGATCCATTAATGGCCTGCCATGTTCCGGGCCTAATAGTGGCCCATATGAGATCCGGCCCGTTAAAAGCCTACCATGTTCTGGGCCAAATTACGGCCCAGATCAGGTACGACCCTTTAAGAGGCTATGGGCTCAATTATAGCCCATATCAGATTCGGCCCGTCTACTGGACACTATGCTTTTGGGCCCACTTGCTAGAGGCCCACTTAGTAATTCGGCCTGACATTAGTTTTGGCCTCTTAAGGACCCGTTTAACATTTCGGCCCTATATTAATTTTGGCCTGTTAAATGTCCGTCATATAGTTGGGCCTAACTACGGCCCGGTTTGCATCCGGCCTGCTCGCAGCCGATATCTGATTGGGCCAAACAAGGACCGAGACAATTTTGGCCTGTTAAAAGCCCGTGATTTGATTCGCACAATCATGGGCCAGGGTTCATTTTGGGCTGCTGCCGGCCCGTTAGCTGTTCGGCACGTTTCTGGCCCAACCTACATCGTTATTGCATGACGGCCCGATTATGTACCGTAATTTTACGGTTTGGCCGGTTTACTGCGAAGACAGGATAAATATACAGTAAAATAACTGCAGCATCGTGAATAAGAAAAAACCTAGACTATACAATAAAGAAATTACAACATATTACATCCACTCGGCATCAAAGTTCGCCACTATGATAATAAAGCACAAGCAGACAACAGATTACATACACTGGGCATCAAAGATCGCCGCCAGTGCAAATAAACACGCCGACAAAATAATATACAAAACCGACAGCACTTCAATAGAGTTCAAGAAAGGTTAGCCCTGCTGGGGAGCTGCAGCGCAAGTAGCTGAGCAAGATGATGAGACTGCGCTTGTTCAACACTTAAATCTTCCTCACTCTGAAAGATAAACAAGCAGACAGATGACAGGTTTTGCACATAAAAGTATCAGTGCTGACAATTCATCACATTTCCTACTGTCGAATAAGGTGACACAGTTTAAAATTGCATTAACACAATATGGTATTGTTTAGGTCAAGACATGGTAGAAAATGACATTGTGAAGGAGTTGGCAGCTTCACGAGACCACTGGATTACAGATCAAGAACTCATAAGTATCAATGGTTAGTGTGCTGTCAATTTATCCCATTTTAGATTGGCAAATAAAGAGACGGTTTAAATAATACTCACTCCATCCAGAATTACTTGTCATCAAAATGGATGTGTCTAGAACTAAAATACATCTATATACATCCATTTCAATGACAAGTATTTTCGGACGGAGGGAGTAGTAGAATGATATGACATTGTTCATAGTTAAGACATTGCAGAATATGACATTGTGCTGTAGTGGGTAGGTTCACCACACCACTGGATTACGGATGAAGAACAGAAGCATACATGCAGTGCAAAAGAAGATCACTTGGTCTATATTGTTTAATTTACATGGTATGAATAAGGAACTTGGTTGTACAACTGAAAACTTAAATTGAGAAAGGACAAACTTTTGTTTATGAACTACATAATAAACTTTAGGCATGCAATTTGATGCAAACACCAAAAATAAACAGCTGTTGCAGTCATGCCTAACCAAATATATACAACAAAGTTTGAAGGCTTGAGATGGACAAACTTACATTATTGGTGAAGACAGGCTCTATAAAGGCCTTGTCCATGCTGATGGGGGGGGGGGGGGGGGGGGCAATTCAAGAAGTTTACCACAGAATCTTCTTCATAAGCATTCCCTTTATTATACATTTTGTTAAGAGTAATTATAGATGTGATAATATACGAAAAAATGGAGAATATTTAAGATAAGATGAAGAGTGATGCTACATAACCAAGTAGCTATAAATGTAAGTGCAGCGATACATGCAAAAGGTACAGCCAAGAGCAATGCACAGCTAAACTTCTTCAGTACCAACCTTATGGTAAGAGTAAATATAGATCTGATGTGTAGAAAATGAAGGGCAAAGGAAAATAAGCTGCAGAGTGATGGTACATGAACAACTACCTGTCATTATAAGTACACTTAAAGGACAACATGTACTTACAAGAACAATGCAGAGCTAAAAAAACATTGGCATTGGATATATTCTACACTAATGTAACCATTCATACAGATCAGATAATTTGGAGCGAACAATTGGTAAGCAAGCTATCATGCATACTGCTGTCACATAATGAACCAGGTATGTATGCCAGTACAGTGATACAGGACAACAGGTACTAACAAGAGCAAAGCACCGGGTAGCATATTTGCGATATCCTGTCGTTCTTTTCAAACCGGAATTCTTCTTCGAGCAGATTTCCTGCAAACAAGATCCATAAGGCACATGTGGAAAAGTAGAAGTTCAAATTGTCATGTGATTTCATAGACAGTACCTCATCCTGGGAACGAGACCAGTGCATAACAATGTTTTTCCATTCAATGTCTTCTAAATTTAGCACATGAGACTTCATCGGAAATTCGTTTATAGATTTGCCACCAAAGTGTGATTTCCTCAGGTAACACCGATACTGCTGCAATGCTTCCTTGAAAAGCACAAGCAAGCTTTGCTCATCATGACTATCCAGATTGACCCTCGCCTAGTTAAAACAATGTAATGTAAATCATTGATGTGTTCAATCAGCAGAAAATAGGAAAATAATAACCATGAATAATAGCACTTACTCGTAAGTTGGACAGGAAGATGTGAAAATGGTGTTTGTCTTCACAATAATCTTCCCATGATGGGAATATATGCACGTAGTCCCTAACAACATTGAAAGCATTGTCTTTTAAACTGGGAATCAATGGAATGGGGTTCCAATCTGCAGGAATTGGCCGTCTCTGCAGTTGGGATAGGTCTTCGGCCGGTGGACTTGTGTACTTTTTGCTGGAGTGGGATTTTTCTGTGGTACAGCTGGTGCTATGGCAAATGAAATCGGTATACCTTTTGCTGGAGTGCAGGTCCTGTGTGGTGGGGCTAGTGGTGTGGCCAGTGAAGTATGGGTACAGTCTGCTGGAGTCGGTCCTACGTTTTGTGTCACAGCACTATCGAACATGGTAAAGAAGAGCAAGCAGATTTTGGAGAATAAAATGTTGGTTGCGCAGTGCCCACACATGATGTACCAGAGTGCATTAAGAATGCAACTCCCAGCTGTCTCTCGACCATTTCAGGCGGTTGGATGAAGATCCTACACCTCCTAACCCTTCTTCTTCCTCACCTCTGATTCTTCCCATACAGAACACCGCACGGGCCGCCGGCCGGACCACCGACCCCCACCGCCTGTGTTCCTCCGCCACCCCCACCCCCACCCGCGTCGAGTTTCCTTCGTTTGGCGAGGCCCCACAACCACCCAAGCCCCTTGGATCGCACCAGCGAACTCCGGCGAGCTCTGAAAAATCGACTGACCCATTTTTGAAATTTAGTCTATGGTGATTTAACTAGTGTGGAATATAAAAGGGGAAAACCATAAGCATTGGGAGTATAGTGTTGAGCGTGCCATGGCGGATCTGAAGGTGCAAACCGGACAAAGGCAACTTCGCAACCAAGACAAGAAATCAAAGTAAAGCAGTGGTGATCTATTTTCTTGCTGTGATAAATAAGTTGAGCAGATACGAGAGAGTACCGCCTCTGGTGCAGTGCCGTGTACGCATCTGGTGAGAATTTGACGGTGCTGCGGTAGCTATGGCTGTCGGCAGAGTGGAAGCAGATCTAGGAGGGTAGACGGTGGCGGCAGGGTGCGGTGGACGAGACGGTCGTAGGAGCGGCGCCGGCAAGGTGGACGACGGCGGAGATGAAGCGAGAGGACGGGATGCAAGGATCCCGGTCTGAAGGCGTGGATCAGAGAGGTCGATCTCTTGTAATGGACAGCGGCGTCGGGGTATCAGCTCTGGCATGGTGGAAGAGGACGGCGGTGGATGGGGTGGCGGACGGCGGCAGACGGAGGAGGGTGGGGTAGAGAGGGTGTTTTGGCGCCCACGGAGTACGAATGGGACAAGGGAGGTAGAGAGGAAGGGGGGAACCATGTATTCAGGGCGCGCTTGCCTCAAATGCGAGGAAATTTACAAACTTAGCCCCCGTTTCAAATTTCTACTACATCACAACAACATTAGTCGGTTGGGGATAGGACGGTAATCTCGCATACACCGAATATTTGCCGACGAGAGTTTGTTTTTGGCGCCCACCGTGTATGAATATGAATCGGGCAGGGAGTCGATTTCGGCCGAGGGCACACTGTGTTTTGGCGCCCACCGTGTATGAATCCGGGTGAGAGGCAGTTACATCACGTTTGGGTGAAATTACAAACCTACCCCTATCAAAACCTATAGAAATCCAGCAGATAGGCTTTGCGCGGCAGGGATAGGCAGTAGTGATTTCCATCTCGCAGATTTTGGTTTTGGGCGATTACTACGACTTTCCCTGCTTCATTCAAATTTTGCACAGTGCACGTTTACCGTGCCAACTCAATTCAAATCCCGTTTGTATTCTACTATTTTTTTCGGGCGGGAACCATTTTCAATTGGAATTACATTCTATATACATCATTTTTACATATACTTTCAAAAGCACGACAAAGAATTCTGCTCCTTTATATGTATAATATGATTTACAAATACAACGATCTCGAAATCTTAAGGTTGAATTCGAGAAAATTTAACCAAATTATGTTCTAGTAAAATGTATGGATCAGTAATATCTACATATTAAATAACATAGATGTGCGTGAATTCATATGAGTATGCATGTTTGATAGATCAGTTTTGGTTCGAGTATGGATTACATGTATCATCATCTCGAATTCAAATATTTGAATCCCTTTTTGTTCACTCCTTTCACACCCATCTCTCTCGCATGCATGCTCCTTCAGGTAGCCATCACTCTCTTTTCTCCAGCTCACCCGCACACTCACTTCATGTTTCTCCTATCCTTGCAAACATGGTCTCTCGACGTCTCACTTGAGAAGTGTCACACTCTCCCTATCATTATACATTACACGGTTTTCATTATCTCTCACATCTCTACTGTTCTCTGGTATCACTCGGTACCTAAGCTTTCTTTTTCACCGCCACACACACAGTCTCCACTCGTCTTTCACTTTGTCTTTCTCTCTATGGGATTCTATCACACACCCTATATGTCTCTACATATGACTCATACCACTAAAATTACTCGCTCTCTCTCTCTCTCTCTCCTGTAGACACAACATTTGTTGCGGTCTCCTTTTCGTCTCCATCCCAGACTGACACCGATCAGACAACCCCGACTACCGTCTCCTCTCTCTCTCACAGACACACACACACAACTCCTGCTTCCACTCCCCTTCCCGACTACCGTCTCTCTCTCACACACACAAAACTCTCGCTTTCGCACCCCGACTCGTATTTCTCTCACAAACATTTATCGACTAGCTAGCCTCTAGATAGGTTTATACACCCGCACACTCATGCTTCCACCATCGCATACATGTCTCTCTCCCGCTCCTTGTGTCTATGTAGCTTTTTCTTCCCTTCTTGAGACACGCCCTCTCGATCGTGCACACACACACTATCGCCTCATTTTAAGCTGATACCTATCGCACACACACTACTTGTGTCTTTGTCACACATGCACTCCGTCCTCCTCCACTCTCCCTCTCTCTCTCACACACATGGGCTTTTTGCAACAACTAGCAAGATGCCCATGCGTTGCACGGAACATCAAGATGAATTTGTATGAGTAGTTTATCTTGTGGGGGAAAAGGATGAACGAGGGAAGACCTTATTTGCAAATGTGGAGAGGGGTGTGGGTATCTTTTTGCAAAATTGCCATAGTTGCCTTCCTATCCGTCAGATATAGATCGGACGGCCTATATTGCAGGATGGCAGGCACACGATCATCATCGACAATGCTTTTTATAAGAGTAGGGATAAAAAATAGAGTTGGTGATGATGGTGGTCCTGCCATCCTGCAATGTAGGTCGCCCGATTTATATCTGACGGATAGGAAGGAAAATATGGCAATTTACCCACACTCTTCACCACATTTGCAGATAAGGCCTTCCCTCGTTCATCCTTTTCTCCCACAAGATTTTGATGTTCCGTGCAACGCACGGGCATCTTGCTAGTAAGAGTAGAAATTAGACATATACCACTTCTCGAATCTTGAAACCAACAACATGCCTCCCTTATCTCATCAAAACCGCCAAAGGAATATATTTTGAGTGAAACATAACATATTTTTAGTGATATACGTATTTCAAAACTAGACTTTTTTTCTATCAAATCGGTGAATATGTATTAATCTACTTTGATCGTGTGGCAACGCATTGGCACATTGCTAGTAGTTATTATAATTGTTTGGACACCAGACAAACGGTGGAGTACATATATGAAGAGAAGAGGTGCACGCACGCAGTCGGCCTCTCGCTGTCTCGCACACATGAGTATTACATAAAGGCGACGTTAACAAATAAACCCTAAAACCCTAGGTGCACGATTGCTGCATTCGCGGGTACCGGGTACGTGGTGGAGCACCTTTGTAGGAGTTGATGGTCGAGACCACAGGTGAACGACTTGGAGCGCTGTGGCTCGCCAGTTGCCACAGATCGAGTAGCCACGTTTAAAATATCGTTTTTTAGCAGGGTTAAGAGTTCCGATTTTAAATGGCACGTTATAAGTAGTAAGTAGTTTTAGAACGATTGGTATGGAGCGAAAATGGAATTCATAGTACTACGTACCTCCTTGGCGTATGGTTGTATGGGTTTATGTTACGAGATGTTGAACCTGGTAGTTCTAGGGCAAATACTATGGTTTAGATTTAGATGCTGGTTTTCAGTAATCGGAAGGGGAAACCCTTCTTTGATTAAAAAAACTACTACCTCCATTCTGGTTTACTAGTCCCCATCGTACTTTGGGTCAAAGTTTGTCCATGAATTTTACTTGTAAAATGTGAATGGAAAACAAGATTTTTTATACCCAAACAAAAAAGGACTGGAGGGAGTGATTGCTCCGACACGGACGCGACCTATCATAGTGCATGCATTGAACCGGTGCGCCGGCCAAGAGGGCCGCACTCGCTGCAGGCCCGGCTGAGCACGCCTCCTCGCCGTGTGCAAACAGCTTAAGACTGCCCCGCCTGCCTTCATTGAATCCGTGCGTGTGCCGGCAACATGTCCTTCCACGAGCCGGCAGGCATTTTAGAACACAAAAAATGACTAAAATATAATTAATTTATGCATGGTCTTGACTTTTTGTACTCGCACTGGTAGCAGGAACTAGTAGAGGTTTTTCTTTATTTATAACTCTCCTCACACTTTTTTTGGCTTTGAAGTGAATCATGGTTGTGGACATTATGTATGAATGTGCAGATATCTGTGAACATGAGTTTGATGTGGAAGTTGGACTTGGAATGTCGGGCTTGCACGTGAACTATACCATGTCCAATGCTTCGTCTGTTATTGTTTGGAAAGTAATTGTTGTTATTACATGACCCAAAAAACATTTTGTGCCACATCAGTAGATGCACAGACATCACAACAGGCATGCTGACTGGATAAACATTTGAACCTAGCTATCATGAAGGAAATTTTGTATTGACAACAGTTTTAGATAGCAGCAGACGCCTAGCCTGCTCTGCCTCTGCTAGCTTATTTCTGGCTTCTTCCATCTCTTCTTTGGCTTGGGTGAAGAGAGCATCTGATTGCTCTTTTCGCTTCTTCAGGAACTCAGCTACATTCTCAAGGGCTGCTGCACGCTTTCTTTCAGACTTTACTAATGCCACGAGGACACGACCAACTAACGACTCCACCTGGCTTGTGTGTAATCCAGCATCGTCTGGGAATTTGCACCTTGTGTCTAATCCAACATCATTAGGGAACTGGCACCTTGTGTGTAATCCAGCCTCATTTTGGAAACATGATCTCGAGGTTGACCATACTTCCCTCCTCGCAGGAACTGCATCCTGACATGAAGTTACTTCTTTTTTAGATCAATACTTAGAGAAACCTAGATCCATCTAGTAGAAGCCAGATAAACAGAACTCGGAGAAGTGAATTCAAAAGGAAAAGAAATATAAAAACAGACTACATGGTGAGAACACCCACTTCCTACATCAAGTTAAAAACGAAAGCATTAGGACGATTAAGACTCTTCTTATTACACATCGAAGAACACCACGCTTATGAGAAAAAGTAACTACAACATATACACATCGAAGAACACGAGGCTAAACGAAAGTAATTGAAAGGGTGTTACTTACCAAAGCTCGTTTTACAGGTTCGGTGCGGCTCCTCTTTAACTTGCCATGCTCCTTGAAGATGTCCCAAATATCCTGTGTTTGGTCTTCATTGCTCCTCTGCATGTTCACACTCGTGGTTTCAAAATCTCAACATGGCAAGAAAAATACTCCTAGTAATGCCCGCGCATCTTGTGGGCAACATTAAAGCACTCGTCTGCCATGTTAGAGTATCTCCGACAGAATCGCAACGCACGACACTTTAAAAAAGCGTTACAGTGCTGAGATCGAGAAGTAGATACTAGAGAGTAGAGGATAGTTCTCAGCATAGATAGATAAAAAAAGATAATTCAACTACTCCTCATCGTCTGACTGCTCCTCAGTGATGTTCTCCTCCGACGTCTGACTGTAGGCATGAAAATACCGATTGTCGTCGGATTCCCAGGGCGACGCTGCTCCTAGCCTCATGTTGAATTGAGCTTCCGCTTTTTGCTTACGCTTGTCCTCGCGATAGGCGGCTCGCTCCGCCCTCCTCTTATCCCTCTCCTCCCTCCTTTGCGCGTAGAACTCGCGCTCATTGATGATGTCATGCGGGAAGTGTTGGCGCCACAGTGCAATGGCTTCCTCGTCCATCTCGGCAATGCCGAGATGGTGCTCCCACCTCCAGTTGTCGCGACGATCCTCGTCGGTGCTAAGCCGCCGAAGAGGCGCGAGCTCCTGCGCCCGCTCCCGTGTCCGCATGTTGGGGAAGTTCAATGTTATATGAGACCATCGGAGGCGCCACGCCGCCGCGTCGTACGCGCGGGCGGCCTCGGTGGCATTTTCGAAATTGCCGAGGTGGAGGCGCATCCCGCAGAACCGGATCTCGACGGAGAAGCCGCCGGAGGGGCGCGCGCGGACGCCGCGGTATCCCCAAGTTTCCCGGCAACGCGGCGGCATGGTGGCGCGGCGACGGCGAGGCGAAAAAGGGCGGGGAGAGAGCGGTGGCGAGGCACAGAGCGGTGGCAAGGCATAGAGCGGTGGGAGGGCGTTGGATTTTATAAAGCGCACCGGACGCCGCGCGCCAAAACTAGCGCACGCCCCTCCGCTTTTTCCTGTGCGCGCGCGATCCTTTCCCGACGTCCCTGCTATCTCTACTCTCTTCTCTACGGTTATATTTATTTTATATTTTATATTTAATATTTATCTCTACTTCCTTTACTGTCTACTTTTTTTTCTCTATACTTTTTTTCTTGCAATATAGGCCGTCCGATTTATATCTGACAGATAGGAAGGAAACAAATGGGAATTTTGCAAAAAGATACCGATACCCCTCTCCAGATTTCCAAATAAGGCCTTCCCTCGTTCATCCTTTTCTCCCACAAGATAAACTACTCATACAAATGCATCTTGATGCGTGCAACGCATGGGCATCTTGCTAGTTCTAAAAACATTTCCATCATTTGCCACACTGCTGGTTGCAGATAAAAACCCTACCCAAGCACAGTGCGATACAGGAGTGACGCATAATTACAAGCTGATATTCTGTTGGACAATGGAGGCTATAACCAATTACTTTTACGGGAACAATAGCACCCAGGAAAATTGAAGGGTAGGTATGAACAAAATTGGAACTGCACATGTACTGCTAAGTGATTCAATACACACATTACCAATCGAGGAAGAGAACGATGGTCGCGGCGGCCTCTGTGAGTCATGGTCGGCAACGGGAGTCAGTTCATTGTCCATGACGGTGGTACTTCTGCGCTTGGCGTCGACTTCCAGGAAGCAGATCCGAGACCGTGGAAGACGATGCCGGGGAAGAGGCTCCGTCTACGATGACGACGGTGGACCGGTTCCAGTGTAGCGTACGAGGTCATCAATGAGGCAGATCAATATTATGAATATATGTATCACTACGATCAAGATTCAACAAGAATAGACAATTCATTAAAGGTGCATGATCATAAAGGACAACCACTATTATCTAACTTAAATGAATAACCGTCTCGCAATAAACAAGATCCAGATATAATGTTCATGCTCAACATTCACACCAAATAGCAATTTTTCACGTCTAAAACCAATCCCGAAGGTAGATGTAGAGGTAGTGTGCCGCCAGCGATCACATCAACCTTGGAACCATTTCCGACGCGCATTTTGATACGTCTCCAACGTATCTATAATTTATGAAGCATTCATGCTATTTTATTGTATGTTTTGAATGATTACAAGCTTTATTATACACTTTTATATTACTTTTGGGACTAACCTATTAACCGGAGGCACAGCCCATATTGCTGTTTTACTTCCTATTTCAGTGTTTCGAAGAAAAGGAATATCAAACGGAGTCCAAACGGAATGAAACCTTCGGGAGCATGATTTTTGGAACGAACATGATCCAGGAGACTTGGAGTACAAGCCAGGGAAGCTTCGAGGAGGCCAAGAGATAGGAGGGCGCGCCCACCCCCCTGGACGCGCCCCCCTGGCTCGTGGGCCCCTCGAGCCTCCCCCGACCAACTTCTTTCTCCTATATATTCCCATATATCCTAAAACCATTGAATATGATGATAGATCGGGAGTTCCGCCGCCGCAAGCCTCTGTAGCCACCAAAAACCTCTCGGGAGCCCGTTTCGGCACCCTGCCGGAGGGGGAATCCCTCACCGGTGTCCATCTTCATCATCCCGGCGCTCTCCATGACGAGGAGGGAGTAGTTCACCCTCGGGGCTGAGGGTATGTACCAGTAGCTATGTGTTTGATCTCTCTCTCTCTCTCTCTCTCTCTCTCTCTCGTGTTCTCTCTATGGCACGATCTTGATGTATCGCGAGCTTTGCTATTATAGTTGGATATTATGATGTTTCTCCCCCCTGTACTCTCTTGTGATGGATTGAGTTTTCCCTTTGAAGTTATCTTATTGGATTGAGTCTTTAAGGATTTGAGAACACTTGATGTATGTCTTGTCGTGCTTACCTATGGTGACAATGGGATATCACATGATCCACTTGATGTATGTTTTGGTGATCAACTTGCGGGTTCCGCCCATGAACCTATGCATAGGGGTTGGCACACATTTTCGTCTTGACTCTCCGGTAGAAACTTTGGGCAACTCTTTGAAGTACTTTGTGTTGGTTGAATAGATGAATCTGAGATTGTGTGATGCATATCATATAATCATGCCCACGGATACTTGAGGTGACAATGGAGTATCTAGGTGACATTAGGGTTTTGGTTGATTTGTGTCTTAAGGTGTTATTCTAGTATGAACTCTATGATAGATCGAACGGAAAGAATAGCTTCATGTTATTTTACTACAGACTCTTGAATAGATAGAACAGAAAGGATAACTTTGAGGTGGTTTCGTGCCCTACCATAATCTCTTCGTTTGTTCTCTGCTATTATTGGCTTTGGAGTGACTCTTTGTTGCATGTTGAGGCATAGTTATATGATCCAAGTATGTTATTATTGTTGAGAGAACTTGCACTAGTGAAAGTATGAACCCTATGCCTTGTTTCCTACCATTGCAATACCGTTTACGCTCACTTTTATCGTTAGTTACCTTGCTGTTTTTATATTTTCAGATTACAAAAACCTATATCTACCATCCATATTGCACTTGTATCACTATCTCTTCGCCGAACTAGTGCACCTATACAATTTACCATTGTATTGGGTGTGTTGGGGACACAAGAGACTCTTTGTTATTTGGTTGCAGGGTTTCTTGAGAGACCATATTCATCCTACGCCTCCTACAGATTGATAAACCTTAGGTCATCCACTTGAGGGAAATTTTCTACTGTCCTACAAACCTCTGCACTTGGAGGCCCAACAACGTCTACAAGAAGAAGGTTCTGTAGTAGACATCAAGCTCTTTTCTGGCGCCGTTGCCGGGGAGGTGAGTGCTTGAAGGTATATCTTTAGATCTTGCAATCGAATCTTTTTGTTTCTTGTTTTATCACTAGTTTAGTTTATAAAATAAAAACTACAAAAAAATGGAGTTAAGCTTGTCTCATACGCTTCATCTTTTTAATATCTTTTGTAAGTATGATGAAAAGGAAAATTGTGCTCAAGTGCTAGAAGAAGAAGTCTACAAAATGTTTGGTACTAGATCTTTGTATGATGAGCATGATTGCAATGTTGTTAGTTTGAATTCCTTGAATATCCATGATGTTAATGATATGCAAAGCCACAAGCTTGGGGATGCTATGTTTGATGAAGATGATATGTTTAGTCCCCCAAGTTTTGATGAGAATATTTATTATGATGAAAGCATGCCTCCTATTTATGATGATTATATTGATGAAAGTGGGTTTGGAAGAGTGTCAACTTTAGGAAGTAACGATCCCACTATTTTGGAGGATGTTGAATATTATTGTGATAATTATGAAAGTGGATTTGGAGAGGTCATGACTTTATTTAGTGATGAATCCACTATTTCGGAAGAGGTTCCAATTGATTATGAGAACAAAGTTGCTATCTATGATGATTATTGTGATGACTTGTATGCTATGAAGAATAATGATAACCATGAAACCTGCCATCATGATTTTAGTTTTCAATTGGATTATGCCTCACATGATAATTATTTTGTCGAGTTTGCTCCCACTACTATTCATGAGAAGAATTTTGCTTATGTGGAGAGTAGTAAATTTTCTATGCTTGTAGATCATGAAAATAATGCTTTAGGTGCTGGTTATATTGTTGAATTCATTCATGATGCTACTGAAAATTATTATGAGGGAGGAACATATGCTTGTAGGAATTGCAATAATATCAAGTTTCCTCTCTATGTGCTTAAAGTTTTGAAGTTATGCTTGTTTTGCCTTCCTATGCTTGTTGATTATTGTTCCCATAAGTTGTCTATTCACAAAATCCATATGCATAGGAAGTGGGTTAGACTTAAATGTTCTAGTCATATGCTTCATGATGATCCTGTTATGTTTCAATTCTTATCTTTTATGTGAGCATCATTGTCATCATCATGCCTAGCTAGAAAGGCATTAAAGAAAAGCGCTTGTTGGGAGACAACCCAATATTTATCCTTACTATTTTTGTCTGTCCACATGATTATGCTACAGTAGTAATCATGTCTCATAGCTTTTGTTTCAATAAAGCGCAAAGTAAGACCTTTAGGATAGCTTACGGTGATAGTTGTGTTGATCCTGCTGAGAATCAGAAACTTTTGCACCCAGTAAATTAGTTTTGTTAATTCACATAAACGTTCTTATGATCTTATTCTTTTTGCTCTGGATTTGTACACGAATTGCTTAGGACTTCCTAATTTGGTAGGATTTTTGGAGTTCCAGAAGTATAAATTTGGTATAGATTACTACAGACTGTTCTGTTTTTGACAGATTCTGTTTTCATTGTGTTGTTTGCTTATTTTGATGAATCTATGAGTAGTATCGAAGGGTATGAACCATATAGAAGTTGGAATACAGTATATATTACACCAATATGAATTGAGAATGAGTTCATTACAGTACCTAAGTGGTGGTTTTATTTTCTTATACTAACGGAGCTTACGAGTTTTCTGTTGAGTTTTCTGTTGTGCAGTTTTCAAGTTTTGGGTAAAGATTCGATGGACTATGGAATAAAGAGTGGCAAGAGACTAAGCTTGGGGATTCCCAAGGCATCCCAAGGTAACACTCAAGGACAACCAAGAGCCTAAGCTTGGGGATGCCCCGGATGGCATCCCCTCTTTCTTCTTTGTTCATCGGTAACTTTACTTGGAGCTATATTTTTATTCACCAGATGATATGAGTTTTGCTTGGAGCGTCATTTTCTTTTGTTATTATTTGCTTGCTGTTATTTAGAATAATGTTTTGCATTTATATTTTCAATAAAAATGTCAAGGATAGCCTTTACCATGCTTATTTTGCAAGTATACATGTTGCTGTTTCAAAACAGAAAGTTTACCGCTGTTGCAAAAAATCCCTAGAAAAGTCAGAGCATGATATAATGTTGAAACTTTTTGCATAATAAGATCTGATAAATTTACTACAGTGGTAATTTTCTCTCATAATTTTTGGAGTTAGGGAAGTATGATGAATCTTACATTCTTTAGAAACTGTACTGTTTTGGCAGATTACTGCTATGTTCGCATTGTTTGCATATGTTTGCTTGTTCAATGATTCTATTTGAGGATAGGAGTATTAAATATGCAGAGGCATTTAGTATGCAATGTTGATTAATAATTTTAGTGATTTGTTACAGTAGAAAATGATAAGGTTTTGCATTGGTTTATACTAACCTATCTCACGAGTTCTTGTTGAGTTTGGTGTGGATGAAGCTTTTTGATAAGAAAGAAGAAACCATGGTATGAGAGGGATTAAGGAGACACAAAAGTTCAAGCTTGGGGATTCCCAAGGCACCCCAAGATAATATTGCAAGAAGTCTCAAGCATCTAAGCTTGGGGATGCCCCGTTAGGCATCCCACCTTTCTTCTTCAACAACTATCGGTTAGTATCGGTTGAGCCTAAGTTTTTGCTTCTTCACATGAGTTGTGCTATCCTTGCACTGCCATTTTATTTTGCTTTGCTTGCTGTGTGAATACAATACCAAGATCTGAAATTCTTTAATGAAAGAGAGCCTTCACATAGTTACGTAATTATTTAGCTACTCATTGATCTTCACTTATATCTTGTTGGAGTAGTTTGTCATTTACTCGTGTGCTTCACTTATATCATATGAGTAAATGGTTGATTGAGTTGAATGTCATAAATCTGAAATTATATATGCCTCATTTGCTTATCCCATGGTGAGTAATGACTTCACATCTAAGAAGTAGAGGTTGTAAATTTATTGAAGGTTAGCAAGCATTGTATTGGTCATTTGAACAATTCATGAAAGAATATTGAAGGAAGAGAGATTCCACATATAAATATACTATCCTAGACATCTTTTATTATTGTGAGCACTCATTAAGTATGACATGCTAAAGAGTTGATGTTGGACAAGGAAGACAACATAATGGGTTATGTTTTCTCACATCATGGATCATTCAAACATGTTGAGCTTGCCTTTCCCCCTCATGCTAGCCAAAATTCCTTGCACCAAGTAGAGATACTACTTGTGCTTCCAAATATCCTTAAACCTAGTATTGCCATGAGAGTCCACCATACCTACCTATGGATTGAGTAAGATCCTTCAAGTAAGTTGTCATCGGTGCAAGCAATAAAAATTGCTCTCTAAATATGTATGATCTATTAGTGTGAAGAAAATAAGCTTTATACGATCTTGTTATGGAAGCAATAAAAGCGACGGACTGCATAATAAAGGTCCATATACAAGTGGCAATATAAAGTGACGTTCTTTTGCATTAAGATTTTGTGCATCCAACCATAAAAGTGCATGACAACCTCCGCTTCCCTCTGCGAAGGGCCTATCTTTTACTTTATGTCTTTTACTTTATGAGAGAGTCAAGGTGATCTTCACCTTTCCCCTTTTTTTCATTTTATCCTTTGGCAAGCACCTCGTGTTGGAAAGATCTTGATATATATATCCAATTGGATGTAAGTTAGCATGAACTATTATTGTTGACATCACCCAAAGGTGAATACGTTGGGAGGCAACACTATAAGCCCCTATCCTTCTTAGTGTCCGATTAAAACTCCATAACCATAAGTATTGCGTGAGTGTTAGCAATTGTAGAAGACTATATGATAGTTGAGTATTTGGACTTTTCTAAATCAAAGCTCTGACATAGACCCTTCCTGAAAATAAGATGAATTGTAATTGTTTGATGACTGAGAATGAAGTTTGCTAGTTTTCAAGAAAGTTTATGGTCTATGCTTTAATATGTGAATAGCTTGTTACTTGATCTTGAGAAGTTTTATGAGATGAACTACTGTTATGACATATAAATCATGCGAGAAAAGGTGATTGAAATTATCATTGATCAAACTTGTGCACCTACTAGCATTCACACTTCATAAATTCTTTTTTTATCATTTACCTACTCGAGGACGAAAGGGAATTAAGCTTGAGGATGCTGATACATCTCCAACGTATCTATAATTTATGAAGCATTCATGCTATTTTATTATTTGTTTTAAATTTTTACGGGCTTTATTATACACTTTTATATTACTTTTGGGACTAACCTATTAACCGGAGGCCCAGCCCATATTGTTGTTTTACTACCTATTTCAGTGTTTCGAAGAAAAGGAATATCAAACGGAGTCCAAACGGAATGAAACCTTCGGGAGCGTGATTTTTGGAACGAACATGATCCAGGAGACTTGGAGTACAAGCTAGGGAAGCTTCGAGGAGGCCAGGAGATAAGAGGGCGCACCCACCCCCCTGGGCGCGCCCTCTTGTCTCATGGGCCCCTCGAGCCTCCCCCGACCAACTTCTTTCGCCTATATATTCCCATATACCCTAAAACCATCGAATACGAAGATAGATCAGGAGTTCTGCCGCCGCAAGCCTCTGTAGCCACCAAAAACCTCTCGGGAGCCCGTTCCGGCACCCTGCCGAAGGGGGAATCCCTCATCAGTGGCCATCTTCATCATCCGGGCCCTCTCCATGACGAGGAGGGAGTAGTTCACCCTCGGGGCTGAGGGTATGTACTAGTAGCTATGTGTTTGATCTCTCTCTCTCTCTCTGTCTCTCGTGTTCTCTCTATGGCACGATCTTGATGTATCGCGAGCTTTGCTATTATAGTTGGATCTTATGATGTTTCTCCCCCCTCTACTCTCTTGTGATGGATTGAGTTTTCCCTTTGAAGTTATCTTATTGGATTGAGTCTTTAAGGATTTGAGAACACTTGATGTATGTCTTGCCGTGCTTATCTGTGGTGGCAATGGGATATCACGTGATCCACTTGATGTATGTTTTGGTGATCAACTTGTGGGTTCCGCCCATGAACCTATGCATAGGGGTTGGCACACGTTTTCGTCTTGACTCTCCGGTAGAAACTTTGAGGCACTGTTTGAAGTACTTTGTGTTGGTTGAATAGATGAATCTCAGGCTGTGTGATGCATATCGTATAATCATGCCCACGGATACTTGAGGTGACAATGGAGTATCTAGGTGACATTAGGGTTTTTGTTGATTTGTGTCTTAAGGTGCTATTCTAGTATGAACTCTATGATAGATCGAACAGAAAGAATAGCTTCATGTTATTTTACTACGGACTCTTGAATAGATAGAACCGAAAGGATAACTTTGAGGTGGTTTCGTACCCTACCATAATGTCTTCATTTGTTCTCTGCTTTTAGTGGCTTTGGAGTGACTCTTTGTTGCATGTTGAGGGATAGTTTATGATCCAAGTATGTTATTATTGTTGAGAGAACTTTCACTAGTGAAAGTATGAACCATATGCCTTGTTTCCTACCATTGCATTACCGTTTACGCTCACTTTTATCATTAGTTACCTTGCTATTTTTATATTTTCAGATTACAAAAACCTAAATCTACCATCCATATTGCACTTATATCACTATCTCTTCGCCAAACTAGTGCACCTATACAATTTACCATTGTATTGGGTGTGTTGGGAACACAAGAGACTCTTTGTTATTTGGTTGCAGGGTTGCTTGAGAGAGACCATCTTCATCCTACGCCTCCTATGGATTGATAAACCTTAGGTCATCCACTTGAAGGAAATTTGCTACTGTCCTACAAACCTATGCACTTGGAGGGCCAACAACGTCTACAAGAATAAGGTTCTGTAGTAGACATCACATTTTCACCTCTTCCTTAGCCAATCTTCGTTTGTTCCGTAGCTCCTGTTTTGAGTTGCAAATATGAGCAACTGAATCAGTATCAAATACCCAGGCTCTACTACGAGCATTAGGAAGGAACACATCAAAAACATGTATATCAAATATACCTTTGTTCACTTTGCCATCCTTCTTGTCTTCCAAGTATTTGGGGCAGTTCTTCTTCGAATGACCATTTCCTTTTTCAATTGAAGAACTCAGATTCAGGCTTGGGTGCAACTTTGGGCTTCTTCACGGGAGAGGCAACTTGCTTGCCATTCTTCCTGAAGTTCCCTTTCTTAGCCTTGCCATTTTTCTTAAAATTGGTGGTCTTGTTAACCATCAACATTTGATGCTCTTTCTTGATCTCTACCTCCAACGATTTTAGCATTGCCCTTTTTGTGCAATAAACCCCTCCGGTCGAAGACTAGTGATAGGTGTGCCCATGGAGCTTTCAGAGACGGGTAGCCTAGTGTGTAAGCACAACATGAATCGCGGCGAACCCTCACACGGAAGTGCTCGGGAATCGTTTTTGTCATCCCTTGCATATTATAGTTCATTATGAAGCCTTTGTAGCTTGGTGGCAGTGAGTAAAGAACTCTATCAATAACACTCTCAATTGGAAGATCAATTCCCAGCTGAGTCAAGTGGTTGTGGTAACCAGACATTTTGAGTATGTGTTCACTGACAACTCTTCTCCTCCATCTTACAACTAAAGAATTTGTTGGAGACTTCATATCTCTCAACCCGGGCATTAGCTTGAAATACCAATTTCAGCTCTTGGAACATCTCATATGCTCTGTGGCGTTCAAAATGATTTTGAAGTCCCTGTTCCAAGGCGTAAAGCATGTCACACTAAACTATTGAGTAGTCACCAGATCGAGCCTGCCAGACGTTCATAATATATGCATCAGCTCCTGCAGCAGGTCTATTATTGTCATGGTTTTGTCACGACAGATGCCCTAGTGAAAGGACTTAGGTGCGTGGCCATCGCTTCGATGACTAACTTGTCGGGGTTGAGCGGGAAGAGAGATACGAGTTTACCCAGGTTCGGCCCCTCACGGTGGAGGTAAAATCCTACTCCTGCTCTTGTTGCTTACTTCTTACATGAGAGCGGATTCGTTTGATCCAGCTATATATAAAGGTCGAGGCTGCCGGCTTACAAGAGTCCGGGGCGGGTCAAAATACGTGACTGGTCCTAACTCTACCTCGCCTTGCCTTCTATGATAAGTCCCCATAGGGTGGCTTACACCTCCGGATCACGTATCGCCTTCTAGTCTTGGGCCTTAAGCCCGCCCATCTTGTGAGCCGCCCCTTCTACCCTATGTTTGGGCTTGTCTGAGGCCCATCTTCAAGAGTCACCAATGGCCTAACCCGTCCTTTTCTGGGCGGGTTATACCGCAGGGTTATATCCCCAACAGTCACCTAGCGATGCATCCAGGACATAATTCTTCTGTGTAGCAATGAGGATAATCCTCAAGTTACGGACCAAGTCCGTGTAGTTGCTACCATCATATTTCCACTTAGCCTTCTTTAGGAACACATTAAAATTCAAGGAATGGTAGCACGAGCCATTGATCTACAACATAGATTTGCAAAAACTATTAGGACTAAGTTCATGATAAATTTTAGTTCAAATAATCAAATTGCTAATGAACTCCCACTTAAATCAACATCCCTCAAGTTGTCTAAGTGATACATGATCCAAATCAACTAACCCATGTCCGATCATCACGTGAGATGGGGTAGTCTTCAATGGTGAACATCTCCATGTTGATCATATCTACTATATGACTCACGTTGACCTTCCGGTCTCTAGTGTTCCAAGACCATGTCTGTACGTGCTAGGCTTATCAAGTTTAATCCAAGTATTCTGCATGTGCAAAACTGGTTTACACCTGTTGTATGTAAACATAGAATCTATCACACCCAATAATCATGAGGTGCTTCAAAAAGACGAACTTTGGCAATGGTGCATACTTGGGAAGAACATTTTTATCTTGAAATTAAGTGAAGGGATCATCTTATAATGCTACCGCCGTTCTAAGAAAAATAAGATGCATAAAGGATAAACATCACATGCAATCAAAATATGTGGCATGATATGGCCATCATCGTCTTGTGCTTTTGATCTCCATCTCCAAAGCAACGACATGATCTCCATCGTCACCAGCATGACACCTTGATCTCCATCGTTGCGTCGGGGTCGTCTCGTCAACTATTGCTAACTCTTAGCGATAAAGTAAAGCAATTACATGGCGCTAAGTGATTGACAAGCAGGTCATACAATAATTAAAGACAACCCTAAGGCTCCTGCCAGTTGTCGTACTCATCAACATGCAAGTCGTGAACTTATTACAAAACATGATCATCTCATACATCAACATATATCATATCACGTCTTGACCATATTGCATCACAGCATGCCCTGCAAAAACAAGTTAGGCGTCCTCTACTTTGTTCTTGCAAATTTTACGTGGCTGCTATGGGCAACTAGCAAGAATCATTCTTACCTACGCAAAACCACAATGGTGATTATCAAGTTGTTATTTAACCTTCTGCAAGGACCATCGTAGTCAAATAAGATTCTACTAAAGTGGGAGACACGCACACCCGCTAGCCACCTTTATGCAAAACAAGTTGCATGTAAGTCGGTGGAACCTGTCTCATGTACGTGGACATCTAAGGTTGGTCCGAGCCACTTCATCCCACAATACTGATGAATCAAAATAATACATTGGAGGTAAGCAATATGAACATCACCGCCCACAACTCCTTTGTGTTCTACTCGTTCATATCATGTTGCTACTTCTTGAGCTTGCGTTGATTTTTCCCTTGAAGAGGAAAGGGTGATGCAACAAAGTAGAGATAAGTATTTCACTCAGTTAAGAACCAAGGTATCAATCCAGTAGTAGGCACAAGCAAGTCTCCAATCTGTGCACCTGCACAATCTAACAAACAGTTGCACACAACGCGAAAAAGGGGTTGTCAATCCCTTCACGGTCACGAACAAGAGTGAGATCTAAAAGAGAAAGGTATAAAAGATAAATAAAAGAGAAAACTAAAGTAAATATAAATAAATTGCAGCAAGGTATTTTTGGGTTTTTTGGTTTATAGATCTGGAAATATATGATGGAAAATATACCCGGGGGCCATAGGTTTCACTAGAGGCTTCTATCTTGAAAGAAAACATACGGTGAGTAAACAAATTACTGTCGAGCAATTGATAGAAAAGCGCATAATTATGATTATATCTAAGGCAATGATCATGAATATAGGCATCACGTCCGTGACAAGTAGACCGACTCCTGCCTACATCTACTACTATTACTCCACACGTCGACCGCTATCTAGCATGCATCTAGATTAGTAAGTTCATAAGAACGTAGTAACGCCTTAAGCGAGATGACATGATGTAGAGGGATAAACTCAAGCAATATGATGAAAACTCCATCTTCTTATCCTTGATGGCAAAAATACAATACGTGCCTTGCTACCCCTACTATGTCACTGGGTGAGGACACCGCAAGATTGAACCCAAAACTAAGCACCTCTCCCATTGCAAGAAAAACAAATATAGTTGGACAAACCAAACCGATTATTCAAAGAGAAATACAAAGATATTTAATCACGCATAAAAGAGGTCAGAGAAGACTCAAATAATATTCATAGATAACCTGACCATAAATCCATAATTCATCGAATCTCGACAAACACATCGCAAAAGAATATTACATCAGCTAGAACTCTAAGAACATCGAGGAGAACATGGTATTGAAGATCAAAGAGAGAGAAGAAGCCATCTAGCTACTAGCTATGGACCCGTAGGTCTGTAGTAAACTATTCACGCTTCATCGGAAGGACAGCAAGGTTGATGTAGATGCCCTTCGTGATCGAATCCCCCTCTGGTAGAGTGCCGAAAAAGGCCGCGAGATGGGATCTCACGGGAAGAGAGGCTTGCGGTGGTGGAAAAGTATTTTGGTGGACGCTTCTAGTGGATTGGAAATATTTGGGAATTTATAGTGGAAAGATTAGGGTTAGAGGACCTCCGATGGGCCCACAAGCCAGGGAGGCGTGCCCCCCTAGGGTGCTCCTGGCAGGCTTGTGGCCTCCTCGAGAATCTTCTGGCCCCTCTCCAAGTTCTCTGGATGTCTTTTGGTGCAAGAAAAATCATTGCGAAAGTTTGATTCTGTTTGGACTCCGTTTAGTATTCCTTTTCTGTAAAACTCAAAAACAAGGAAAAAACAGAAACTGGCACTGGGCTCTGGGTTAATAGGTTAGTCCCAAAAATAATATAAAATAGCATATTAATGCATATAAAACATCCAAAACGGATAATATAATAGCATGGAACAATCAAAAATTATAGATACATTGGAGACGTATCAAGCATCCCCAAGCTTGATTCCTGCTCGTCCTCGAGTAGCTAAATGACAAAAACATAATTTTTGATGTGGAATGCTACCTAACATATTTATCCATGTAATCTTCTTCATTGTGGCATGAATATTCATATCCATAAGATTCAAAACAAAATTTTAATATTGACATAAGAACAATAATACTTCAAGCATACTAATAAAGCAATCATATCTTCTCAAAATAACATGGCAAAAGAAAGTTATCCGTACAAAATCATATAGTCTGGCTATGCTCCATCTTCATCACACAAAGTATTTTATCATGCACAACCCGATGACAATTGTTTCATACTTTTGATGTTCTCAAACCTTTTCAACTTTCACGCAATACATGAGCAAGAGCCATGGATATAGCACTACAGGTGGAAGAGAATATGGTGGTTGTGGAGAAGACAAAAAGAAGGAGAAAGTCTCACATTAACTAGGTGTATTAACGGGCTATGGAGATGCCCATCAATAGATATCAATGTGAATGAGTAGGGATTTCCATGCAACGCGTGCACTAGAGCTATAAGTGTATGAAAGCTCAAAAAGAAACTAAGTGGCTGTGCATCCAACTCGCTTGCTCACGAAGACCTAGGGCAATTTGAGGAAGCCCATCATTGGAATATACAAGCCAAGTTCTATAATGAAAAACACCCACTAGTATATGAAAGTGACAACATAGGAGACTCTCTATCATGAAGATCATGGTGCTACTTTGAAGCACAAGTGTGGAAAACGGATAGTAACATTGTCCCTTCTTTCTTTTCTCTCATTTTTTTGTTTGGGCTCTTTGGCCTCTTTTATTTTTATAAAGTCTGGAGACTCATCCCAACTTGTGAGCGAATAATAGCTTCCATCATCCTTTCCTCACTTGGGACAATGCTCTAATAATGATGATCATGACACCTTTTTTTACTTACAACTCGATACTAGAACAAAGATATGACGAAACGGTAGAAGTTGCATGACAATATATCTCGGAATGGCTATGTAGATGCCGTAATAGGTAGGTATGGTGGCTGTTTTGAGGAAGGTATATGGTGGGTTTAATGCACCGGCAAAAGTTGTGCGGTACTAGAAAGGCTAGCAATGGTGGAAGGGTGAGAGTGCGTATAATCCATGGACTCAACATTAGTCACAAAGAACTCACATACTTATTGCAAAAAATTATTAGCCATCAAAAAAAAGTACTACATGCATTCTACTAGGGGGATAGATTGGTAGGAAAAGACCATCGCTCGTCCCTGACCGCCACTCATAAGGAAGACAATCAAAGAATAAATCATGCTCCGACTTCATCACATAACGGTTCACCATACGTGCATGCTACGGGAATCACAAACTTTCATACAAGTATTTCTACCAATCCACAATTACTCACTAGCATGACTTCAATATCACCATCCTTATATCTCAAAACAATATGCAAGGAATCAAACATCTCATAGTATTCAATGCTCTTTATATGAAAGTTCTTATTATCTCCCTCTTGGATGCGCATCATATAAGGACTAAATTCATAACCTAAGCAAATTACAATGATGTTTAAAGACTCTTAAAATAATATAAGTGAAGCATGAGAGTTCAAAAATTTCTATAAAATAAAGCCATCGCCATGCTCTAAAAAGATATGAGTGAAGCACTAGAGCAAACTGCCTAGCTCAAAAGATGTAAGTGAAGCACATAGAGTATTCTAATAAATTCAAGAATAAAGACTGTCCCTCTCAAAAGGTGTGTACATCAAGGATGATCATGGAAAACTAAAAAATCTCATGTCATACAAGACGCTCCAAGCAAAACACATATCATGTGGTGAATAAAAATATAGCCTCAAGTAAATTTACCGATGAATTCAAGACGAAAGAGGGGATGCCATCCGGGGCATCCCCAAGCTTAGATGCTTGGTTGTCCTTGAATATTACCTTGGGGTGCCTTCGGCATCCCCAAGCTTAGGCTCTTACCACTCCTTATTCCCTAGTCCATCAAAATTTTACCCAAAACTTGAAAACTTCACAACACAAAACTCAACAGAAAACTCATAAGCTCTGTTAGTATAATAAAATAAATCACCACTTAGGTACTGTTGTGAACTCATTATAAATTTATTTGATGTAATATCTACTGTATTCCAACTTCTTCATGGTTCATACCCCCGATACTACCCATATATTCATAAAAATAACCAAATAACACAAAGAAAGCAGAATCTGTCAAAAACAAAACAGTCTGTAGAAATCTAGAAACTTTGTATACTTCTGTAACTCCAAAAATTCTGAAAAATTAGGACAATCTGGGCAATATGTATATCAACCTTTTTTAAAACATTCAGATCAAAATCAAGTTTCTGTGATTTTTTTAAAATTCTGGCAATGAGCGCAAAAGTTTCTGTTTTTCAGCAAGATCAAATCAACTATTACCGTAGACCATCCCAAAGGTCTTCTTTGGCTCAAACACTAATTGAAACACCAAAACACAATTACTACAGAAGTAACAATATGTATTTGTTGAAAAACAGAACCAAAAATAAAATTGGGTTGCCTCCCAACAAGCGCTATTGTTTAACGCCCCTAGCTAGGCATAAAACATAGATCTATGTATTGTCATCTTTCATATTAAATCCATAAGTATCCCTCATAATAGATTCATATGGCAACTTAATTTTATTTCTTGGAAAGTGTTCCATGCCCTTCCATAATGTGAATTGAAATCTAATGTTTCCTTCTTTCATATCAATAATTGCACCAATCATTCTAAGGAAAGGCCTACCAAGAATAATGGGACATGTAGGATTGCAATCTATATCAAGCACAATGAAATCTACGGGCACATAATTCCTATTTGCAACAATGAGAACATCATTAATACTTCCAATAGGTTTCTTAATAGTAGAATCCGCAAGATGAAAATTCAAAGAGCAATCATCAAATTTGTGGAAACCGAGCACATCACATAAAGTTTTCGGAATAGTGGAAACACTAGGACCCAAATCACACAAAGCATTACACTCATAATCTTTAATTTTAATCTTAATAGTAGGTTCCCGCGCATCATAAGCTTTCTAGGGATAGAAACTTCCAACTCAAGTTTTTCTTCAAATGATTTCATCATAGCATCAATGATATGTTTAGTAAAAGCTTTATTTTGATTATAAGCATGTGGTGAATTCAACATGGGTTGCAACAAGGAAATACAATCTATCAAAGAACAATTATCATAATTAAAGTCCTTGAAATCCAAAAGAGTGGGTTCATCGCTACTTAAAGTTTTGACCTCTCCAATCCCACTTTTATCAATTTTTTCATTAAGATCTTTAAACTCCAAATCATTAGGACACCTTCTACTAAAGTTGACTCATCTCTAGTCCCATATTTATCAAGATTTATATTAGAAAACAAAGATTCAATAGGAGTCACACCAATCACTTTAAGATCTTCATCATTATTTTCACAAGACTCCGGTTTAGCGGCCATCTTATTTACCATAGTGGTTTGCTTATCGAAAATTTGTCCTAATAAATTTTCAATATGAGAAAATTGAGATTTAAGACCATAAATTTCCTTAGTAACATCATCAAGCACTTTATTAATATATTCCATCATTGTTTTTTTGTTCTTGAAGTTCATTCCTAAAGAAACTATTATGCTCAAATTGTAAGGACATATTTTTTTTGCATTATTTTCAAAATCCACCAACTTCCTATAGTAAGGATCAAAGCTCTTGGGTAGAGCCATAGTGGCAAGCAAGCAATCTAGCACACAAGCAAACGGAAAAGCAAATGAAAAAGATGAACGAAAGAAGGGAGAATAAAAAGGAAAATACTTTTGTGTTTTTCTGAAAACATTTTAGAAGTGGGGGAGAGAAAAAAAAGAGGCGAATGGCAAATAATGTAAGTACAAGAGATGAGAGTTTATGATGGGTACTTGGTAGGCTTGATGTAGAACTTCCCCGGCAACGACGCCAGAAATTCTTCCCGCTACTTCTTGAGCTTGCGTTGATTTTTCCCTTGAAGAGGAAAGGGTGATGCAACAAAGTAGAGATAAGTATTTCCCACAGTTAAGAACCAAGGTATCAATCCAGTAGGCACAAGCAAGTCTCCAATCTATGCACCTGCACAAACTAACAAAAACTTGCACACAATGCAAAAAAGGGTTGTCAATCCATTCATGGTCACGAACAAGAGTGAGATCTAAAAGAGAAATGTATAAAAGATAAATAAAAGAGCAAACTAAAGTAAATATAAATAAATTACAGGAAGGTATTTTTGGGTTTTTTGGTTTATAGATCTAAAAATATATGATGGAAAATAGACCCGGGGGCCATAGGTTTCACTAGAGGCTTCTCTCTTGATAGAAAACATATGGTGGGTAAACAAATTACTATCGAGCAATTGATAGAAAAGCTCATAATTATGATGATATCTAAGGCAAGGATCATAAATATAGGCATCACATCCGTGAAAAGTAGACCGATCCTTGCCTGCATCTACTACTATTACTCCACACATCGAGCACTATCCAGCATGCATCTAGAGTATTAAGTTCATAAGAACGGAGTAACGCCTTAAGCAAGATGACATGATGTAGAGAGATAAACTCAAGCAATATGATGAAAACCCCGTCTTTTTATCCTTGATGGCAAAAATACAATACGTGCCTCGCTACCCCTACTATGTCACTTGGTGAGGACACTGCAAGATTGAACCCAAAACTAAGCACCTCTCCCATTGCAAGAAAAACCAATTTAGTTGGCCAAACCAAACTGATAATTCGAAGAGAAATACAAAGATATTTAATCATGCATAAAAGAGTTTAGAGAAGACTCAAATAATATTTATCTACACATATGTTGGAGAAGACTCAAACCATACGTTGGAGAAGACTCAAATAACATGCAAAACAGATTATATAATTGCACAGAAAAATTAAATATTACAGATACGTTGGAGAAGTATCACATCTACACATAGACCTGGCTCATGATGCCACTGTTGGGAAATGTTGCATGGAAAACAAAAAAATCTAGGCACACGCAAGTTCTATCCATGGAGATGCATAGTTACGAGAGGCGGAGAGCATCTACATATCCTTGTAGATCACTAAGCCGAAGTGTTTATCAACGCGGTTGATGAAGTCGTTCACCTTTACGATCTATTTCGATCAAGCGCCGAGCGCATGGCACCTCCGCGTTCAGCACACATTCAGCTTGATGACGTCCTCACCTTCTCGATCCAGCAAGAGGGGCGAAGTAGTAGATGAGTTCCGGCTGCACGACGGCATGGTGATGGTGGTGGTGAAACTTTTCCGCAGGGCTTCGCTAAGCACAACAGATTTTGATGGAGGAACTAGAGGGAGAGGGGGTGCCGCACACGGCTTGGGGATGCATGGTGTGTGTTGCCCCCTCTCCTCCTCACATATATATAGGTGGAGGGGGAGGGGAAGCAGTCCTAGGTGCACCCCAAGGGGGCCGGCGACCGCCCTAGGGGGCCTGCCCTAGGCGCGCCCCCTTCCTTCTAGGCTCGTGGGGGGTGGGGGAGGTAGGAGGGGAGGCGCCCCCCTTTCCTTTGCTAGCATGTGGAAGAGAAGGAAAGAGGGGGCTGCCCCTCTTCCTTCCTTCCGTAGGGCCGACGGCCATGATGTGGGGCGCGCTAGCCCCATGTGGGTTGGTGTGCTCTCCCTCGTTGGCCCGTTTGGCCCAATATGCTCCCGTGGCCTCCCGGAACCCCTTCTGGCTAACCGATAATTATCCGGTGCATCCCAAAACTCTTCCGGGGACTAAATACTATCATCATATATATATCAATCTTTTCCTCCGGACCATTCCAGAGCTCCTCGCCATGTCCATGATCTCATACGGGACTCTGAACAACATTCGGTCACCAACATACATGATACGTCTCCAACATATCTATAATTTTTGATTGTTCCATGCTATTATATTACCCGTTTTGGATGTTTATGGGCTTACTCTACACTTTTATATCATTTTTGGGACTAACCTTCTAACCGGAGGCCCAGCCCGAATTGCTGTTTTTTTTGCCTATTTTAGTGTTTCGAAGAAAAGGAATATCAAACGGAGTCCAAACGGGATGAAACCTTCGGCAGTGATCTTTTTGGAACAAATGCAAACCAGGAGACTTGGAGTGGACGTCAAGCAGCGAACGAGGCGGCCACGAGGGTGCCCGGCGCGCCCTAGGGGGGTGGGCGTGCCCCCCACCCTCGTGGGCCCCTCGTGGCTCCACCGACCTACTTCTTCCTCCTATATATATCCATGTACCCTGAGAACATCCAGGAGCACCACAAAAACCTAATTCCACCACCGCAACCTTCTATATCCGTGAGATCCCATCTTGGAGCCTTCGTTGGTGCTTCGCCGAATGGGGAATCGACTATGGAGGGCCTCTACATCATCTCCAAGGCCTCTCCGATGAGTTGTGAGTAGTTTACCATAGACCTTCAGGTCCATAGTTATTAGCTAGATGACTTCTTCTCTCTCTTTGAATCTCAATACAAAGTTCTCCTTGATCTTCTTGGAGATCTATTCGATGTAACTCTTTTTGTGGTGTGTTTGTCGAGATCCAATGAATTGTGGGTTTATGATCAAGTTTATCTATGAGAAATAATTGAATCTTCTCTGAATTCTTTTATGTATGATTGGTTATCTTTGCAAGTCTCTTTGAATTATCAGTTTGGTTTGGCCTACTAGATTGATCTTTCTTGCAATGGGAGAAGTGCTTAGCTTTGGGTTCAATCTTGCAATGTCCTTTCCCAGTGACAGCAGGGGAAGCAAGGCACGTATTGTATTTTTGCCATCGAGGATAAAAATATGGGGTTTATATCATATTGCTTGAGTTTATCCCTCTACATCATGTCATCTTTCTTAATGCGTTACTCTATTCTTATGAACTTGATACTCTAGATGCAGGTAGGAGTCGGTCGATGTGTGGAGTAATAGTAGTAGATGCAGAATCATTTCGATCTACTTGTTACGGACGTGATGCCTATATACATGATCATGCCTAGATAATCTCATAACTATGCACTTTTCTATCAATTGCTCGACAGTAATTTGTTCACCCACTGTAATACTTATGCTATCTTGAGAGAAGCCACTAGTGAAACCTATGGCCCCGGGTTTATCTTTTATCATATAAGTTTCCGATCTACTTTTATTTGCATCTTTTACTTTCCAATCTATATCATAAAAATACCAAAAATATTTATCTTATCTTATTATCTCTATCAGATCTCACTTTTGCGAGTTACCGCGAAGGGATTGACAACCCCTTTATCGTGTTGGTTGCGAGGTTCTTGTTTGTTTGTGTAGGTACGAGGGACTTTTGAGGAGCCTCATACTGGATTGATACCTTGGTTCTCAAAAACTGAGGGAAATACTTACGCTACTTTGCTGCATCACCCTTTCCTCTTCAAGGGAAAACCAACACAGTGCTCAAGAGGTAGCAAGAAGGATTTCTGGCGCCGTTGCCGGGGAGGTATTCTCTCAAGTCAAGACATACTAGGTACCCATCACAAACTCATCTCCCTCGCATTACATTATTTGCCATTTGCCTCTCGTTTTCCTCTCCCCCACTTCACCCTTGTAGTTTTATTCGCCCTCTCTTTCCCGTTCGCCTCTCTCTTTCGCTTGCCTTTTGTGTGCTTGTGTTGGATTGTCTGTCACGATGGCTCAAGATAATACCAAATTGTGTGACTTTTCCAATACCAATAATAATGATTTCCTTAGCACTCCGATTGCTCCTCTTAATGATGCTGAATCTTGTGAAATCAATGCTGCTTTGTTGAATCTTGTTATGAAAGATCAATTCTCCGGCCTTCCTAGTGAAGATGCCGCTACTCATCTAAAAAACATTGTTGATTTGTGTGATATGCAAGAGAAGAAAGATATGGATAATGATATTGTGAAATTGAAGTTATTTTCGTTTTCACTTAGAGATCGTGCTAAAACTTGGTTTTCGTCTTTGCCTAAAAATAGTATTGATTCAGTGCAATGATGCTTTTATCTCTAAGTATTTTCCTCCCGCTAAGATTATCTCTCTTAGAAATGATATTATGAATTTTAAACAACTTGATCATGAGCATGTTGCCCAATCTTGGGAAATAATGAAATTAATGATTCACAATTTCCCTACTCATGGATTAAATTTATGGATGATCATACAAAATTTTTATGCCAGATTAAATTTTGCTTCTAGAAATCTTTTAGGTTCGGCTGTGGGAGGCACTTTTATGGAAATCACTTTAGGAGAACCTACTAAACTCCTTCATAATATTATGGTTAATTATTCTCAATGGCACACCAAAAGATCTACTAGTAAAAAGGTGCATAATATTAATGTTTTGTGTGGAAGATGGATGAACTTATGAAATTGTTTGCTACTAAGAGTGCTCCTATTTATCCCAATGATATGCCTTTGTCTACTTTGATTGAGAATAATAATGAATCTATGGATGTGAATTTTGTTGGTAGGAATAATTTTGGTAACAATGCGTATAGAGGAAACTTTAATCCTAGGCTGTTTCCTAGTAACTCCTCTAATAATTATGGTAATTCCTACAACAACTCTTATGGAAATTTTAATAAGATGCCCTCTGATTTTGAGAATATTGTTAAAGAATTTATGATCTCTCAAAAGAATTTCAATGCTTTGCTTGAAGAAAAATTGCTTAAAGTTGCTGAATTCGCTAGAAACATTGATAGACTTTCTCTTGATGTTGATTCTTTGAAACTTAGATATATTCCACCTAATCATGATATCAACGATTCTCTCAAAGACATGAGAATTTCCATTGATGAGTGCAAAGAAAGAACCGCTAGGATGCCTGCTAAGAAAGATTGCTTTATAAAAGCGTGTGCTTCTAGTTTCCATGAAAATAATGATGAAGATCTAAAACTTTTTGATGTGTCCCCTATTAAATCTTTGTTTTGCAATATGAATCTTGATAATGATGGGACTGGAGATGAGTCAACTTTAGTTAAAAGGCGTCCCAATGATTCGGAGTTTTTAGATCTTGATGCTAAATTTGGTAAAAGTGGGATTGGAGATGTCAAAACTTTACATAGCAATGAACCCACTATTATGGATTTCAAGGAATTTAATTATGATAATTGTTCTTTAATAGATTGTATTTCCTTGTTGCAATCCGTGTTGAATTCTCCACATGCTTATAGTCAAAATAAAGCTTTTACCAAACATATTGCTGATGCTTTGATGCAATCTTATGAGGAAAAACTTGAATTGGAAGTTTCTATACCTAGAAAAATTTATGATGAGTGGGAACCTACTATAAAAATTAAAATTAAAGATCATGAATGCTATGCTTTGTGTGATTTTGGTGCTAGTGTTTCCACGATTCCGAAAACTTTATGTGATGTGCTAGGTTTCCATGATTTTGATGATTGCTCTTTAAACTTGCACCTTGCGGATTCCACCATTAAGAAACCTATGGGAAGGATCAATGATGTTCTTATTGTTGCAAATAGGAATTATGTGCCCGTAGATTTTATCGTTCTTGATATAGATTGCAATCTTTCATGTTCTATTATTCTTGGTAGACCTTTCCTTAGAACGATTGGTGCAATTATTTATATGAAGGAAGGGAATATTATATTACAATTTCCATTAAGGAAAGGCATGGAACACTTTCCAAGAAAGAAAGTCAAATTACCTTATGAATCTATCATGCAAGGTACTTATGAATTGAATGTCAAAGAGGGCAATACTTAGATCTATTCTCGCCTTTATGCCTAGCTAGGGGCGTTAAACGATAGCGCTTGTTGGGAGGCAACCTAATTTTATTTTTGTTCCTTGCTTTTTGCTTCTGTTTAGTAATAAATAATTCATCTAGATTCTGTTTAGATGTGGTTTTATGATTTAATTAGTGTTTGTGCCAAGTAGAACCTATAGGATAACCTACGGTGATAGTTAATTTGATTCTGCTGAAAAATAGAAACTTCTGCGCGCACGAGAATAATTTTAGTAAATCACAGAAACGTGATTTTGCGATGATTATTTTTGCAGTATATCAATAGACAAATTTCCCAGGACTTCATATTTTGGTAGGATTTTTAGAGTTACAGAAGTATTCGAAAATTACAGATTGCTACAGACTGTTCTGTTTTTGACAGATTCTGTTTTTCGTGTGCTGTTTGCTTATTTTGATGCATCTATGGCTAGTATCGGGGGGTATGAACCATAGAGAAGTTGGAATACAGTAGGTTTAACACCAATATAAATAAAGTATGAGTTCATTACAGTACCTTATGTGGTGGTTTTTCTTTCTTGCACTAACAGAGCTTATGAGATTTCCTGTTGAGTTTTGTGTTGTGAAGTTTTCAAGTTTTGGGTAAAGATTTGATGGACTATGGAATAAGGAGTGGCAAGAGCCTATGCTTGGGGATTCCCATGGCACCCCAAGATATTCAAGGACAACCAAAAGCCTAAGCTTGGGGATGCCTCGGAAGGCATCCCCTCTTTTCGTCTTCGTCTATCGGTAACTTTACTTGGAGCTATATTTTTATTCGCCACATGATATGTGTTTTTCTTGGAGCGTCTTGTATGATATGAGTCTTTGATTTTTATATTACCACAATCATACTTGATGTACACACCTTTTGGGAGAGTCATGCTTGATTTGGAATTTATTAGAATACTCTATGTGCTTCACTCATATCTTTTGAGCTAGATAATTTTTGCTCTAGCGCTTCACTTATATCTTTTAGAGCACGCCGGTGCATGGTTTAATTTTGTAGAAATTGTTGATCTCTTATGCTTCACTTATATTATTTTGAGAGCCTTATAGAACAGCATGGTATTTGCTATGGTTATAAAATTGGTCCTAGAATGATGGGCATCCAAGTTGGGTATAATAAAAACTATCATAGAAAGTGAATTGGATGCTATGATCGATTTGATGCTTGATAATTGTTTTGAGATATAAGGATGGTGATATTAGAGTCATGCTAGTGGAGTAATTATGAATTTGAGTAATACTTGTGTTGAAGTTTGTGATTCCCGTAGCATGCACGTATGGTGAATCGCTTTGTGATGAAGTTGGAGCATAATTTATTTATTGATTGTCTTACTTATGAGCGGCGGCCGGGGACGAGCGATGGTCTTTTCCTACCAATCTATCCCCCTAGGAGCATGCGTGTAGTACTTTGTTTTCAATGACTTGTAGATTTTTGCAATAAGTATATGAGTTCTTTATGACTAATGTTGAGTCCATGGATTACACGCACTCTCACCCTTCCACCATTGGTAGCCTCTCTTGTGCCGCGCAACTTTCGCCGGTACCATACACCCACCATATACCTTCCTCAAAACAGCCACCATACCTACCTATTATGGCATTTCCATAGCCATTCCGAGATATATTGCCATGCAACTTTCCACCGTTCCGTTTATTATGACACGCATCATCATTGTCATATTGCTCTTTGCATGATCATGTAGTTGACATCGTATTTGTGGCAAAGCCACCTTCATAATTCTTCCATACATGTCACTCTTGATTCATTGCATATCCCGGAACACCACCGGAGGCATTCATATAGAGTCATATTTTGTTCTAAGTATCGAGTTGTAATTTTGAGTTGTAAGCAAATAAAAGTGTGATGATCTTCATTATTAGAGCATTGTCCCAAGTGAGGAAAGGATGATGGAGACTATGATTCCCCCACAAGTCGGGATGAGACTTCGGACTTTATCAAAAAAATAAAGGCCAAATAAAAAAAGAGAAAGCCAAATAAAAAAAGAAGAAAGAAAAAAAAGAAAAAAATGAGAGAAAAACAGAGAAGGGACAATGCTACTATCCTTTTACCACACTTGTGCTTCAAAGTAGCACCATGATCTTCATGATAGAGAGTCTCCTATGTTGTCACTTTCATATACTAGTGGGAATTTTTCATTATAGAACTTGGCTTGTATATTCCAGCGATGGGCTTCCTCAAAATGCCCTAGGTCTTCGTGAGCAAGCGAGTTGGATGCACACCCACTTAGTTTCTTTTGTTGAGCTTTCATACATTTATAGCTCTAGTGCATCCGTTGCATGGCAATCCCTACTCACTCACATTGATATCTATTAATGGGCATCTCCATAGCCCGTTGATACGCCTAGTTGATGTGAGACTATCTTCTCCCTTTTTGTATTCTCCACAACCACCATCCTATTCCACATATAGTGCTATGTCCATGGCTCACGCTCATGTATTGCATGAAAGTTGTAAAAGTTTGAGAATACTAAAGTATGAATCAATTGCTTGGCTTGTCATCGGGGTTGTGCACGATTAAATACTTTGTGTGATGAAGATAGAGCATAGCCAGACTATATGATTTTGTAGGGATAGCTTTCTTTAGCCATGTTATTTTGAGAAGACATGATTGCTTTGTTAGTATGCTTGAAGTATTATTGTTTTTATGTCAATATGAACTTTTATTTTGAATCATTTGGATCTGAACATTCATGCCACAATAAAGAAAATTACATTGAGAATTATGCTAGGTAGCATTCCACATCAAAAATTCTGTTTTTATCATTTACCTACTCGAGGACGAGCAGGAATTAAGCTTGGGGATGCTTGATACGTCTCCAACGTATCTATAATTTTTGAGTGTTCTATGCTATTATATTACCCGTTTTGGATGTTTATGGGCTTTACTCTACACTTTTATATCATTTTTGGGACTAACCTACTAACCGGAGGCCCAGCCCGAATTGCTATTTTTTTTCCTATTTTACTGTTTCGAAGAAAAGAAATATCAAACGGAGTCCAAACGGGATGAAACCTTCGGAGCGATCTTTTTGGAACAAATGCAAACCAGGAGACTTGGAGTGGACGTCAAGCAGCGAACGAGGCGGCCACGAGGGTGCCCGGCACGCCCCCCACCCTCGCGGGCCCCTCGTGGCTCCATCGACCTACATATTCCTCCTATATATATCCACGTACACCGAGAACATCCAGGAGCACCACAAAAACCTAATTCCACCGACGCAACCTTCTGTATCCGCGAGATCCCATCTTGGAGCCTTCGCCGGCTGAAAGCACAAGTGCTCCCTAGGTGGTTTTGGTAATTAATGTCAACATATCTCTTGTTGGACTAACACTTTTATCTAGTATGTTTCAGATAAGTTCAACAATGGAGCGGCATGGACTAAAGGATGTGGGAACTCCTTCAAGATGCTAAGGACAAAGGATTGGCTCAAGCTTCAAGCTCAAGACTCTTCATTTTATATTTTAGTGATCCAAGATCACATTGAGTCTATAGGAAAAGCCAATACTATCAAGGAGGGATGAGGTGTTGCTTAATGAGCCTCTTGCTTCATGTGCTTAGTGATATGCTCCAAAACCCTCAACTACTTTCCCACTTCCACAAATGACCTAAACCTAAAGCCAAAATCGGTCACACCGATTCTTCCTATCCGGCGCCACCGATTCCAAAAGTCATAGCCACTGCCACAAACCCTAAGCAAATTGGTCTTACCGATAGGGATCTCGGTCTCACCGAGATGGGATTGTAATCTCTCTGTGTATGTCCATTGCCAAGATCGGTCTCACTGAGTTTGAGCAATCGGTACTACCAAGATTACAATGCGAACTCTCTGGATAATTCATTACCGAAATCGATCCCACCGAGTTTGAGTAATTGGTCCCACCGAGTTTGCCTGACCAACTCTCTGGAAAGCTTATTACCAAAATCGGTCTCACCGAGTTTGTGTAATCGGTCCTACCGAGATTATGTTATGCCCTAACCCTAATCATATCGGTCTTACCGAGTTGTATTTTGGTCCCATCGAAAATCCTAACGGTCACATTATTTGCTAAATCAGTCTAACCGAGTTTAACGATTCGGTCCCACCGAGTTTGGTAGATTGTGTGTAACGGTTAGATTTTGTGTGGAGGCTATAAATACCCCTCCACCTCCTCTTCATTCGTGGAGAGAGCCATCAGAACAAACCTACACTTCCAACTTACCATTTCTGAGAGAGAACTACCTACTCATGTGTTGAGGCCAAGATATTCCATTCCTACAATATGAATCTTGATCTCTAGCCTTCCCCAAGTTGCTTTCCACTCAAATCTTCTTTCCACCAGATCCAAAACCTATGAGAGAGAGTTGAGTGTTGGGGAGACTATCATTTTAAGCACAAGAGCAAGGAGTTCATCATCAACGCAACATTTGTTACTTCTTGGAGAGTGGTGTCTCCTAGATTGGCTAGGTGTCACTTGGGAGCCTCCGACAAGATTGTGGAGTTGAACCAAGGAGTTTGTAAGCTCAAGGAGATCGCCTACTTCGTGAAGATCTACCGCTAGTGAGGCAAGTCCTTCATGGGAGACGGCCATGGTGGGATAGACAAGGTTGCTTCTTCGTGGACCCTTCGTGGGTGGAGCGCTCCGTGGACTCGCGCAATCGTTACCCTTCGTGGGTTGAAGTCTCCATCAACGTGGATGTACGATAGCACCACCTATCGGAACCATGCCAAAAACACCCGTGTCTCCAATTGCGTTTGAATCCTCCAAACCCTTCCCTTTACTTTCTTGCAAATTGCATGCTTTACTTTCCGCTGCTCATATACTCTTTGCATGCTTACTTGATAAGTATTGTGAATGTTAAACTTGTGCCTAATCTCCACTTAAACTTAAGGAAACTTAAAAACTGCAACTTTGGTACTTAGTGTCTAATCACCCCCCTAGACACCTCTTCTCAAGGTCCTACAAGTGGTATCAGAGCATTGGTCTCCATTGCTTTGGTTTAATCACCATTGGAGGAAGATGGATCAGTCTACTATTGGGAGCCTTAGACATAGAGTGCCTATTCTTGATGGAGAGTATTTTCATGAATGGAAAATGAGATGCTTTTTATTTTCAATCAATATCATTTGAACAAGTACATTGCTAGCCCTTGTGCACCTTATATTGATCCTATGCATCCTACCCATGATGAGTCAATTGACATGATTAGGAATCTTAGAACTGCCGAACTTATCATTAGAGGATTGCCTAGAAACTTGATTGGATGCTTGCCTACTTTCAAGTGTGCCTACACAATATGGAAATTTCTTGAGAAATGATTTCCAGATTATTCCCTAAAAAATCTTGATGAAATTCTTCACAAGTCCATTGCTTTGAGTAAAATGAATTCTAGTGATCCTATGTTTGGTGATCGTCTATTTGAGCTTACAAACCTTATGCGTGCCAAAGGAAATGTAGGGATTATTAGTGATATTATTTCCGAAGCTATAAAAGTTCATAAGCAAGATCATTGTCAAACTCATTCTAATGAATCACCCTCTCTAGGATTTGATCCACCACATGACGATGTTGAACATGGATACTATGATGAGGATGATTATAGTGACTTCGATCTTGATGATGCAATAAGACATTTTGGTCTTATGGCAAATCTTCGGGGATATATGTCAGGAGGAAAGGAATGGGTTCTTGATAGTGGATGTACCGATCACATGACCGGAGATAAAGACATGTTTCGTGAGCTTGCTGATAATGATAGTCCTCGAAAGTATGTCACTTTCGGTGACAACTCAAAGGGTAAGGTGGTTGGCCTCGGTAAGGTGGCCATATCACATGATAGCTCCATACAAAATGTTATGCTCGTTGAATCTCTTGGATACAACTTACTTTCAATATCTAGGCTTGCTGATTTGGGCTTCAATGTTCTATTTACTGAAGTAGATTGCCAAGTGTTTCGTCGAGACAATCATAAAATGGTCTTTACCGGTGTGCGTAGAGGTGATCTATACATTGTTGATTTCACTAAAAAGGCTCAACCTAAAACTTGCTTCATTGCGAAACCTTGACAAGCTTATTAAAGGAAATCATATCCTTGGAGTTAACGATGTCATATTTGATAAGGATAGACTTTGCAGTGCTTGTCAAGCAGGTAAATAGGTTGGAGGAAGGCATCCCGTGAAGAACATCATGACCACAAGGAGGCCACTGGAGCTACTACACATGGATCTCTTTGGTCCCAACTCTTACAAGAGTCTCGGTGGAAATTCTTTTGGTCTAGTTATAGTTGATGATTTTTCAAGATTTACGTGGGTGTTCTTTCTCGATGATAAATCGCAGGTCCAAAAGATCTTCAAGAACTTCGCTAGGAAGGCCCAAAATCAATTTGAAGTGAAGATCAAGAAGGTTCGCAGCGACAACGGAACAGAGTTCAAGAACGCAAATGTGGACACCTTTCTTGACGAAGAAGGGATTTCACACGAGTTCTCGGCTACGTACACACCTCAACAAAATGGAGTTGTTGAGAGGAAGAACCGGACGCTCATTGAAATGGCGAGAACGATGCTTGATGAGTACAAGACGCCGAAGCACTTTTGGGCAGAAGCGGTTGAGACAGCTTGTCATGCGACAAATTGCTTGTATCTTCACAAGCTACTTGGCAAGACGGCATACGAGCTCCTCACCGGTAACAAACCCCAAGTTGGATACTTTCGAGTATTCGGCTCAAAGTGCTACATTCTTGATAAGCATCGTCGCTCTAAATTTGCTCCTAAATCTCATGAAGGTTTCCTACTAGGTTATGGCTCAAACTCTCACACTTACCGTGTCTACAACAATTTCACCCGAAAGGTTGAAGAGACGGTAGATGTGAAGTTTGATGAATCTAACGGCTCGCAAGTAGAGCAACTACCAATTGATGTAGGAGACAAAGATCCTTCGGAAGCAATCCAAGACTTGTCTATTGGCAAGGTTCGTCCAAAGGAGGTGAAGGAGAGTACCTCGTCTGTCCAAGTGGAAGCTTCTACTTCACGACAAGGTGAACTAAGAGTTGACACGGAAGCATCCACAAGTGGGACACACCAAGATGAAGAAAACGAGGAAGTGCATCAAGATGAACGTCAACAACCTCCTTCTCCACCACGACAAGAGAACGACAACACCAACAATGAAGAAGGCCAAGAAGAAGAACTAGATGAAGAAGATGTTCAATGAAGAACCAAACAAAAGCTTTCACGAGTTCGAGCAAGAATTGCTAAAGATCATCCCGTCGAGCAAATATACAATGATATTCAAACCGGGAGAATCACTCGCTCTAAAACTCGTTTAGCCAACTTTTGTGAAAACTATTCTTTCATCTCTAGTATTGAACCTATTAAGGTTGAAGAAGCATTGGAAGATCCGGATTGGATAAATTCCATGCATGAAGAGCTACACAACTTTGAGAGGAACCAAGTTTGGACATTGGTTGAGAAGCCCGACAACAACCACAACGTCATCGGTACCAAATGGGTGTTTCGCAACAAGCAAGATGAAGATGGACAAGTAGTTCGCAACAAAGCACGTCTCGTCGCCCAAGTGAAAGAACATGCGGTGCCCCCATGTTTGGTTTTGGTAATTGATGACAATCTCTATGGACTAATGGTTGTCTTGAGTTATATTTGAAGGATTTGTCCATAGGTTTTTCTTGAAGTCCATGTGTTGGTTTCAAGGATTTTATGAGTTGACCAAGGTGCTATTAAGGAATTATCCAAAGATTGGTCATGCAAGTGTTGAGCTTATTGCAAGCATGTCTTGAAGAAGAAGGTTGTGTGATCATTCATGTTTACTTCAATACATCATCCAAATGAAGAGAGTTGCAAAGATTCAAGGTTGATCAAGACTAAGTCAATAGTGAATCAAGTTGATTAACTCACAAAGCGTAGAAGATGTACCGAGAGGGATCAAGTGATCCCATGGTATGGTAAGCATTGTCCATTGCAATTTGTGTACTAACCCATGGTATATGTGAGAGTTCTATGTGGGGTTAGGTACGTATCCATGGGCTTGCATCAAGAGGAAGATATCATACAACCCATGGAAAGGATGACATCAAGTGGTGATTGTCATCAAGATTGCTGTGTGCAAGTTCAAGTGGAGCATCACGAAGAGATCAAGTGCTTGAATCTTGCCATCATTGTGGTTTCAATGGACTTGTGAAGATGAGCCGAAGAGTGGCTCACTCATAGTGGACTATGGGGGAGCAATCATCTAGTCTTCATCGAGCCAACACAATCAAGAAAGGTGGTCCAACTTGAGGGAGTGAAGATCGTCATCATCTAGCTCAAGTGGACCATGTGCAAGGCTAAGGTTTGCCCTTGATAGGTTTTCTATTTTACCGGTCTCATGGTAGTTGTGGGAGACCGGGTTATATGATCGATTGCCGTACTATCAAGGGGGGCTCTTGATGAGTTGCTTGATCGTATCGTTCGTAGAGAGCTCAAACCATTGCATCCTTGCATCATGTTGCTTGGTTCTTGTTTGATTCTCTTTGTGAGTCTTAGAGCTTATGGTCATCTTGATGACAAGCTTGAGTTCATCGAAAACGGAGTTTGCATGCGTCTTCTATGATGTTTTCGGTGTTGGAGGTTTTACCGGTCTTATCCGAGGAAGGGTTCTCACCATTTTATTTTGGGCCTTTTCTCATTTGCTTATTATTGGTATTTCTATCAAGATTGTGTTAGCCCTTGTCGCTAGCTTTCCAACAAACTTGGTTTCATCGAATTCGGAGTCCGTTTGCAAAAGTTGTGGCAGTTTTGGTGTTCTGAAAAGGCTGCAGCGGTACTACCGCGAATTGGAGCGGATGTAATTTTTTACTACCGCTCCAGAGCGGTACTACCGCGGCTCCTACAGCGGTAGTACCGCTCCGGACCAAAAAACTTGTCCCAAGTCCTGCGGAGGTTGGTACGAAAGTATTTTTTCTGTACCGCAAGTAGTAGTACCGCGATCCCTAGCGGTAGTACCGTGAGGACGAGCGGTAGTACTGCTCTGTGCGGGTTGTGAGCATAATGGTTGGATTTTCCCCACCTATAAAAGGGGGTCTTCTTTCCCATTGAACCTTATCCTTTGAGCTCGTGTTCTTCCCCCATTGTTGACCTTCTTCGAGCTTGCTAACTCTCAATCCCTCCATGGATTCTTGCTAGTTCTTGAGGGAAAAGAGAGAGGAGATCTAGATCCACATTTCCACCAATCACTTTCTCCTCTATGTGAGGGGAACCCCTTGGATCTTGATCTTGGAGTTCTTGGTGTTCTCCTTCTTGTTCTTCCTCTCATTTTCCTCCCTAGCATTAGTTGCTTCGGTGGGATTTGAGAGAGAAGGACTTGGGCACTCCGTGTGCCCTTGCCATTGCATTTGGTGCATCGGTTTGAGTTCTTCACGTAATACGTGGAAGTTACAAGTTGAGAAGCTTATTACTGTTGGGTGCTTGGTACCCTTGAGCTTGTTCCTCTTGGGTGCTTGGGCGCCCTAGATGGTTGGTGGTGTTCGGAGCTCAATCATTGTGGTGTAAAGCTCCGGGAAAGCGTCGGGGTCTCCAATTAGGTTGTGGAGATCGCCCCGAGCAATTTGACGGGTTCTGGTGACCGCCCCCAAGGGTTGCCAAAGTGTACGGGTTCGGTGACCGCCCCCAAGGGTTGCCATTTGTACGGGTTCGGTGACCGCCCTCAAGGGTCCCTTAGTGGAATCACGGCAGCTTGCATTGTGCGAGGGCGTGAGGAGATTACGGTGGCCCTAGTGGCTTTTTGGGGAGCATTGTGCCTCCACACCGCTCCAAACGGAGATTAGCATCCGCAAGGGTGTGAACTTCGGGATACATCATCGTCTCCGCGTGCCTCGGTTATCTCTTACCCGAGCCCTTTACTTATGCAATTTACTTTGTGATAGCCATATTGTTTCTTGTCATATATCTTGCTATCACCTAAGCAGTTTTCCTTGCTTAGCATAAGTTGTTGGTGCACATAGGTGAGCCTAGTTGTTGTAGGTTTTGTGCTTGACAAATTAACCGCTAGGTTTATTCCGCATTTGTTCAAGCCTCAACCGTAATTATTTTAAAGCGCCTATTCACCCCCCCCCCCCCCCGCCTCTAGGCGACATCCACGATCTTTCACCAAGGCTACACATAAGTCGAAGGTATGGACAATGGTAAGACTTATGCTCCCGTTGCTAGACTTGAGTCCATTCGCATCTTACTTGCCTATGCTAATCATCATGATATCACCTTGTACCAAGTGGACATTAAAAGTGCTTTTCTAAATGGTGAAATAGAGGAGGAAGTTTATGTTAAGCAACTTCCCGGCTTTGTCAATCCTAAGAAACCCAATCATGTTTACAAACTTCACAAAGCTCTTTATGGTCTTAAACAAGCTCCTAGAGCATGGTATAAATGCTTGACCAAGTTCCTTATTGAAAAAGGCTTTGAAATTGGGAAAATTGATTCTACTCTTTTTACTAAAAGGGTTAATGGAGAACTATTTGTGTGCCAAATCTATGTTGATGATATTATATTTGGTTCAACTAACCCTCATTTTAGTGAAAAGTTTGGGAAGCTAATGTCCGAAAAGTTTGAGATGTCTATGATGAGTGAGCTCAAATTCTTTCTTGGGATGCAAATCAAGAAAACTAAGGAAGGTACCTTTGTTTCTCAAATGAAGTACACCAAGGACTTATTCAAGAAGTTCAATATGCAAGAATGCAAAGGTATGTCTACACCCATGCCTACTAGTGGACATATTGATTTGACCAAAGATAGTGAGCCGGTTGATCGAAAGGTTTATCGCTCTATGATTGGTTCATTATTATATCTGTGTGCTTCACGTTCCGATATCATGCTAAGTGTGTGCATGTGTGCACAATATCAAGCTGCTCCTAAAGAATGTCATCTTAAGGCCGTGAAAAGGATAGTGATATACTTAATCCATACACCAAACTTTGGCATTTGGTATCCTAAGAGGGCCTTTTTTGATCTTGTTGGCTATTCCGACTCGGACTACGCCGGAGACAAGGTTGATAGAAAGTCCACTTCGGGTACTTGTCAATTTCTTGGTAGATCTTTTGTGTCTTGGTCCTCCAAGAAACAAAACTCGGTATCCTTATCCACCGCCGAAGCTGAATATATTGCCGCTGGTTCATGTTGTGCTCAATTACTTTGGATGACCCAAACTCTTAAAGATTATGGGATATATGTGAGACATGTTCCATTGCTTTGTGACAATGAAAGTGCTATCAAAATTGATCATAATCCTATGCAACATTCTCGAACTAAGCATATTGAAGTTCGTCATCATTTCATTCGAGATCATGTTGCTAAGGGTGACATTGATCTTAAGCATGTTCGCACCGAAAAGCAATTAGTGGATATATTCACTAAACCTCTTGATGAGGAAGTGTTTTGTGGGTTAAGAGGAGAATTGAACATCATTGATGCTTCAAACTTGGAGTAGAAACTCCATTGGATACATGCAAGACCTGAGCTTATGACTAATCCTTGATATTTCTCTTATGATGAAAATCTTATGTCTTGGATATATTTGTATCTTGCATGTTATCTAACCCATGTAGGTACTTGGTGGAATCAAATTCCATGAGATTGTAATCTACTCACATCTTGAGCAATCTCTACATCACCAAGTCTCTACACTATGGTGGTTGAAGACAAGGAAGCACGGAACCACTCAAACATATCCTTTGACAAATTCTCTATTGAGCTTCATGATTGTCATTTTTGGATACACAAGTGCTCTTCCTTGCAAGAACTAACCCATGTAGGTAGATGGACCTAAATTCCAAGTGGTGCTCCAAATTCTTGATGAGCTACATCAACCTTGAGCAACTCACACAAGTTCAACTACATGGACAACACCACCAACCAAGGTATGTTATTCCATCTTAGAGAAGCTTTACTCCAAGTCATGAGCTAGAGCAACTCGACAAGATGTGAATACATCAAGATGCTTAAACGAAAAATGGCAACCCCATTTTGAACTTAAACGATGAGTATGACCTATGATCAAGTGATCTCACTTGACTCCTAAGTCAATATACTCTAACATAGGTGACTTTGTCGCCGACCATCTCTAGATGAAGTTCTCTTGTGTTCTTTTCTGTCTTTTTGCATTTGTCACATGCATATTTGTTTCCCCTTTCAAAAAAACTTCATCTAGATTTCTTTCTGTTTGCTCTGCATTTTCTGCATCACATTCATTGCACATCTTTCAGTAAATTCCTTGCAAATCTTTGTGAGATCTTACTAGTCTAAGTGAGCTGAGGTGACAAGTGTTTTCTCTGAGAATAACTCGGTTTCACCGATTTGTTATTACCACTCGGTGCCACTGATTTCACATCAGGAAAACAGTTTGCCACATATTCTATGTTTCTACTGATCCAGCTCCACTCAATGAATCTTGTCCTCTACAAGAATCACATTTTTATCATTGCTTTGTGTTGTGTCTCAAGGACCAAACCCATTCGACGGATTCCAGAAAACCCTTCTTGGAAATTGATGTCAAAGGGGGAGAGAGAGAACATCAAAGCTTATCATTTAGAGAGAGATCCTTAAGGGGGAGAGAGATCCTCAAGGGGAGAGAGAGATCTCCAGGGGGAGAGAATACTTAAGTAGAAAGTATTTCTCAAGGATCCCACAGGCTTGGTGTTCAAGAGGAGAGATGCTCACATGTCTTCTTGAGGGGAGAGACATGTTCATATGATCTGTTGTGCTTATTTGCATTAGCATACATTAGCTCTGATCATCATTCATATCTTTTAGCTCTGATTTTCTATTCCCTATCTTCTCCCAGTATCCCATGCTACATTCAGGGGGAGCAAGACATCTAAGGGAAAGAAATCATTTAAATTCATTGCATATCTTTACTCTTGGGGACATGTCTAATCCAATGTGGTACTTAGTACTCACTCTCTACATGTCATCCCAGTCTTGGTATTCTTGTGGTTTCTTCTGTTTGCTCTGGCTAGTGGATGTATCTGTGTTATCTAACCTTGTTTATGCAGGTTCATCCCATCCCAAGCCAACTCAAGACTACAAGGTAAGTATATGCATCACAATCATGTGTATGAGGCTGCTGATGTACATATTGTTTGCAAGAAGGACTCATCAGCATGAAGGTATTTTCTTTAATATTCTTTGCTCTGATGCATATGGCCAAGATACATGTAATACATTGCCTGCTCTATCATGTTTATGCTCTCACATGCTTCTATATTCCATATTCACATGATTGCATACATATAGGGGGAGCCTATGTTTGTTACATATCTTTCCAAATCTTTACTTGTTATTCCTTATATCTTTATCTAAAGCTTTGATGTATGTTGTCATCAATTACCAAAAAGGGGGAGATTGAAAGACAAGTGCTCCCTAGGTGGTTTTGGTAATTAATGTCAACATATCTCTTATTGGACTAACACTTTTATCTAGTATGTTTCAGATAAGTTCAACAATGGAGCGGCATGGACTAAAGGATGTGGGAACTCCTTCAAGATGCTAAGGACAAAGGATTGGCTCAAGCTTCAAGCTCAAGACTCTTCATTTTATATTTTAGTGATCCAAGATCACATTGAGTCTATAGGAAAAGCCAATACTATCAAGGAGGGATGAGGTGTTGCTTAATGAGCCTCTTGCTTCATGTGCTTAGTGATATGCTCCAAAACCCTCAACTACTTTCCTACTTCCACGAATGACCTAAACCTAAAGCCAAAATCGGTCACACCGATTCTTCCTATCCGGCGCCACCGATTCCAAAAGTCATAGCCACTGCCACAAACCCTAAGCAAATCGGTCTTACCGATAGGGATCTTGGTCTCACCGAGATGGGATTGTAATCTCTCTGTGTATGTCCATTGCCAAGATCGGCCTCACTGAGTTTGAGCAATCGGTATTACCGAGATTACAATGCAAACTCTCTAGATAACTCATTACCAAAATCGGTCCCACCGAGTTTGAGTAATCGGTCCCATCGAGTTTGCCTGACCAACTCTCTGGAAAGCTTATTACCAAAATCGGTCTCACCGAGTTTGTGTAATCGGTCCTACCGAGATTATGTTATGCCCTAACCCTAATCATATCGGTCTTACCAAGTTGTATTTCGGTCCCACCGAAAATCCTAACGGTCACATTATTTGCTAAATCGGTCTGACCGAGTTTAACGATTCGGTCCCACCGAGTTTGGTAGATTGTGTGTAACGGTTAGATTTTGTGTGGAGGCTATAAATACCCCTCCACCTCCTCTTCATTCATGGAGAGAGCCATCAGAACAAACCTACACTTCCAACTTACCATTTCTGAGAGAGAACTACCTACTCATGTGTTGAGGCCAAGATATTCCATTCCTACCATATGAATCTTGATCTCTAGCCTTCCCCAAGTTGCTTTCCACTCTAATCTTCTTTCCACCAGATCCAAAACCTATGAGAGAGAATTGAGTGTCGGGGAGACTATCATTTGAAGCACAAGAGCAAGGAGTTCATCATCAACACACCATTTGTTACTTCTTGGAGAGTGGTGTCTCCTAGATTGGCTAGGTGTCACTTGGGAGCCTCCGACAAGATTGTGGAGTTGAACCAAGGAGTTTGTAAGGGCAAGGAGATCGCCTACTTCGTGAAGATCTACCGCTAGTGAGGCAAGTCCTTCGTGGGCGACGGCCATGGTGGGATAGACAAGGTTGCTTCTTCGTGGACCCTTCGTGGGTGGAGCCCTCCGTGGACTCGCGCAACCGTTACCCTTCGTGGGTTGAAGTCTCCATCAATGTGGATGTACGATAGCACCACCTATCGGAACCACGCCAAAAACATCCGTGTCTCCAATTGCGTTTGAATCCTCCAAACCCTTCCCTTTACTTTCTTGCAAATTGCATGCTTTACTTTCCGCCGCTCATATACTCTTTGCATGCTTGCTTGATAAGTATTGTGAATGTTAAACTTGTGCCTAATCTCCACTTAAACTTAAGGAAACTTAAAAACTGCAACTTTGGTACTTAGTGTCTAATCACCCCTCCCCCCCTCTAGACACCTCTTCTCAAGGTCCTACACCGGCGCTTCGCCGGAGGGAAATTCGACCATGGAGGGCCTCTACATCATCTCCAAGGCCTCTCCGATGAGTTGTGAGTAGTTTACCATAGACCTTCGGGTCCATAGTTATTAGCTAGATGGCTTCTTCTCAGTTGCTCGCTCGAACTAGGCGGCAAATAAGGGTTCGCCCTCGCAGCCCAGGCACGGCGAGGCGTGCCGAGCTAGACTTCACGACCGAGTCGCACTCATGGTCCTTCCTTACGGCGGCTGCAACCGGAGAAACAATGGTGGCGGCGACCACCTCCCAGTCCTTCCCAAGTCTCTCCGGCTCTCCTTCCCTTCGCTCAGCAGCGCCGTCGCTGCGGGCCGAGCCAGCACTGCCGTCTTGCCCACCAGTGCCGCCGCCGCGGTGTGGGACTGCCTGGCAGTGGCCAGTGCCCGCTCTGGCGTGGGTGGGCCCATTCTGCAGCGCTGCCACCCCATCGTCGACGGCTCTGTTCGCCCGGCCGCGTGCTTTGGCCCGGTTTTCTCAGCCCCACGTCCACCCCACCTTCCTGAATCCGGCGCCAGTTAGGCGGTACAAATCAGAACCTTGGCCGTCGACTGGGCGATTAGGCGCCACAACGCCATCATCTTGGGTTGCGATGGAAGCTCCAGCCCCAGAAAGGTCTGGGCTACCTGCGGATATATTAACCAGCATCCTCCAGTTGCTGGAGTGCCCGGATCTACTCCGATCCGCCTCCGTCTGCACAGCCTGGCACACGGCGGTCTCTGCGCTCCGGCGTATCGGTGTTTGCCCCAGCCACCAGACCCCCTGTTTACTCTATTGCACCGAAGCCGCCGGCGGGAGCGCGCTTGGCATGTACAGTCTCTCAGAGCGGAAGGCCTACACCATGCCCCTGCCTGAACGTCCCATCAACAACTGGATTGGCTCATCACATGGATGGATAGCCACCATGGATGAAAAGTCCGACCTGACGCTGCTCAATCCGCTCACCGGTGACAGGATTGCACTCCCTCCGGCGACGGCCATGGAGCATGTTAAACCTATCCTGAATGGTGACGGAGCTCTTGTGAAGTATGTGGTGTCTTACTACAAGGGAGGGCTTCCGAGGGTAGAGGATACACCCTATGTATCCGATTTGGATGAGTATGGTGATTCTTTCTATACTAAGGCAGTTTTATCATCTGATCCATCGAAAGGTGAATGCATTGTCATGCTCATCCACCAGCCATACGCGCAGCTCTCGTTTGCCAAAGTGGGAGATGTCTAGTGGAATTGGCTAGAAATATATAGTTTCTATGCAGATTGCATATACCATGATGGATGGTTCTATGCAATGACTCCTCAAGGTGCAATTGATGCGTTCAATTTGAATGGACCATCTGTCATCCACTAAAGAATTTTGCCAAATGTGGTTCGGTGGGGTCAAAGATGCTACATTGTTGAAGCCCCATGGGGAGATGTTCTCCAGGTTGATAGGAAGCAGATTTTGGATTGTGAACAACCAGGTGGTAAGACGTATATCACTAAAATGGAAGTGTACAAGGTAGATTTTGTTGAGCAGAAGCGCATCAAGATGACAGGAATAGGTGACCACGCATTGTTTATCGGCAAAAGTACAACATCTTGCTTCAGTGTAAAGGATCATCCAGACTTGATGCCAAACCATGTATATTTTACTGATGATCATGATGACGAACTAGTAACCGGGAAAGATGATCCCCGTGACATAGGAGTGTACAACTTGGAAACTAATACCACATGTAAGGTGGTTTCTCCTGAACCCTGGCGGACGTGGTTCCCTCCAATATGGTTGACACCCAACCTTGCAAAAACAGGTACTGTTTCAACTTCTCTTCAGTATCTATATTCTCAAATGCTACTTGTTGTATATTCAATTTTCAATAGCAACCATTCTCTCATTTCATTTTTCAGTTCTTACATACATTAGAAGAGAAATTGTTAATTATACCCGTGTTTGCGTAGGCTCTGTTCGAATTAGGATGTTCAGAATAGCTTTAGCAAAAAAGACAAATTGAATGTGAATAATGTTCTAAATATAAAAGTAAGCTTTTGTTCTGTTCAGTCAATTTTATGTTTTCATTATTTGACAAATGGAAGCATATTTGGAGTTGAACTTTACACGGATGTTATACATGCTCTTTTTTAGTACAAATTTATATAATTTACGTTTTGAGAATTTTTGGAAACTTCTTATGTGCTGTTTAAATGGCATCCTCAGTAAGATGTGCATTTCCAGAGATGATTTAGCATTGCATTGGTGGCGAAATCGCTGAAAGTATCTTTTTTCTTTTCTGTTTTCAGTTTATTTTGGTACAGTGCCTTCTTTGTTTGCTCTAATATAGATCAAAATTGTATTTCAACTTCACAGCTGATTGCCTTTTATATGTTACTCCCTCCGACCCAAAATTCTTATCTTAGATTTATCTAGATACGGATGTATCCAACACTAAAACGTGAATAGATACATCCGTATGTAGACAAATCTAAGAGAAACTCTAGCAGACCCCGCATCCGCTCCCGATCCGCAAAATAACCGCCAAAATGCGGGTACGGGCCGGAAAGCTTGCCCGACCAGACCACGCATCCCGCCCCGGCCCGCAAAAAATTTTAGGGGGCGCGGCAAATTCCCGACCCCAACCCGGGAAAACGCGGGTTTCCCCCTCGCGGCTGCGGCGCCCTGCATCACAGAGAAGCAGCTGGCGGGAGGGACATTTCAGCCCACGCTCTTTTCCCCCTCCTTCCGTCGCCACCCGCCCTTGCTTCCGCCCGCCCGCCGCCGGCGATTCCGGACATATCTGCGGGCGGAATCGCGCCCTGGGGCCGCCCCACACCCTCCCGCGCCGAGCCGCTGCACCGCCCCTCCGGATCCGGCGAGAAGAGCCGCCCCTCGTCGCCGCCGCCGGCGGGGATCGACCACCGTCGAGCGCATCCCCTCGTTGCCGCCCAGGATCACCCGCCACCGGTTAGTCCCTTTTTTGTGATTTTGCAAGCTGTGTAGTAGATTGACGCGCCGGTGTGCGTGTAGATGGAGTTAACCCCGTGCGAGAAGTTCTTGCTATCCGATTCGTCCGATTCGGACGACTCGGATGTTGAGACCATGCTTGCGAACTTTCGGCAGCAAACATTAGTCATGGCGCTTGCCGTAAAGGAGCATGAAGACGAGCACCGGAAGAGGAGGCGAGGATCGACTGTCGGGCGCTTCTGCATTCCTCGGAATCGCCATCTTGGGACGAGATGTTGATGCAAGACTATTTCGCAGGGAATCCTACATATCCTCCGCACCTCTTCCGGAGAAGGTACCGAATGCGCCGATCCCTGTTTGTGAAACTTGTTCAAGCTTGCGAGGCAAATTGCCGGTATTTTACTCAAAGAAGGAATGCCGCGGGCTTAAAGGGATTTAATGCATATCAAAACATCTCCGCAGCTATGCGGGTGATTGCATATGGCGTTCCGGCTGACTATGCCGATGCGTATCTTCGCATTGGTGAAGATAGCACAATTGAGTCTGTGCGTATATTTGCGAAAGTGATCATCCGTGTCTTCGGTCCTGAGTATCTTCGAGCATCCATGAAGATGACACAAAGAAATTGATGTCATCTAATGAGAGGAGAGGTTGGCCTGGCATGCTAGGTAGCATTGATTGTATGCATTGGAATTGGAAAGATTGCCCCAAGGCTCGGCAAGGAATGTATTGTGGCAAGTCTTGTGATGCAACAATTGTGCCAGAGGCCGTAGCATCCGAGGATTTATGGATTTGGCATTGCTTTTTTGTATGCCGGGCACTCTCAATGATATCAATGTGTTGCAACGGTCTCATTTGTTTGCTAGGCTTGCTAGTGGTGATGCTCCTGCTTGCAACTACACTATCAATGGGCATGAATACACGAAGGGGTACTATCTTGTAGATGGTATATACCCTCCTTGGTGCACATTTGTCAAGAGCATCAAAGAACCCAAAACAAAAAAACAATGTGAATTTGCAAGGGTGCAAGAGGCAGCCCGAAAAGACATTGAAAGAGCATTCGGTGTTTTGCAATCTAGGTTTGCCATTGTCCGTGGTCCTGCTCGTTTTTGGGATAAGAAAACCTTGAAGAACATCATGACATGCTGTGTTATTCTGCACAATATGATTCTTGAAGATGAGAGAGGATTGAACTTAGAATTCTTTTACGACAATGTGGGTAGCCGTGTCAAACCAGCTAGAGACCCAAACCGCATTAGAACTTTTCTTCAGACATACAAGGAGATTGAAAATGCAGACACCCACTTTCAACTTCAGGAAGATCTCATTGAGCACCATTGACAAAGGGCTGGACAGTGACTTATTTTTGTATTCATTTGTATTTGTATTCATGACAAGTTTTGTATTGCACTATTTAAGTTTGCTACGGTTATTTGAATAATTATTTGCAATGCGGATGATTATTGTATTATGTTTGATTCGAATAATTCAGTTTGTTTTCGATTGTTGAATTATGTTCTATTTGATATTTGCAGGTTGATGATATGCGGGATGCAGCGGCGCAAAGAGCAGACCCCGCAAAGCCAACCCGTAAAAAAGTATATTCCGCTAATATACTTTTTTATGGATCCATTTGGGGGGTCTGCATCTGTGCCAGCCTGAGCCAGCATGCAAAAGCTGTTTTGCGCGAACTGCAAACGCGTTTTGCGGGCCGGCGGGATGCGGGGTCTGCTAGAGTTGCTCTAAGACAAGAATTTTTGGACGGAGGGAGTATATAGGAATGTGTTAGTTATTGTACATAATGAAATGATGTTTATGTTTGCTAACTAATTCCTATTTATATTGGCAGGCTTTCAAGATAATAATGGTGGGAGGGAATTGTCCACTGATGTCATCAACAATCAAAGCACGAAAGCGCCGCTCATTTGAACTGTGTTTTCTTTTTTGACAGATATTGAACTGTAAAATCTACAGTTCAATACTCCCTCCGTTCCTAAATATAAATTTTTGTAGAGATTCAACTATGAACCACATACGGATGTATATAGATGCATGTTAAGTGTAGATTCATTCATTTTGCTCCGTATGTAGTCCACCTAGTGGAATCCCTACAAAGACTTATATTTAGGAACGGAGAGAGTACATGTCAAGTTGAATGATCTCATTGGACATTTGGATTAAGATAGGAGACGAGGCTCCCCGAAAAAAAAAAGACAGGAGACGAGGCATGACATAACTTTCCTTGTATTTCTGTCTCAGGGGAAGTGACTGAACTCGTTTACGGGTTCACAGTAAAGCTACAATATCCTCATTGCCGCACAGAAGAATTATGTCCTTGATGCATTGCTAGGTGACAAACCTGTTGCAGGAGCTGATGCATATGTTATGAGCATCTAGCAGGCTCGATCTGATGAGTACTCAGTAGTTCAGTGTGCCATGCTTTATGGCTTGGAACTGGGACTTCAAAAGCGTTTTGAATGCCAAGGAGCATATGAGATATTCCAACAACTGAAATTGATATATCAAGATAATGCCCGGGTTGAGAGATATGAAGTCTCCAACAAGTTCTTTAGCTGTAAGATGGAGGAGAACAGTTCTGTCAGTGAACACATACTCAAAATGTCTGGTTACCACAACCACTTGACATAGCTGGGAATTGATCTTCTAATTGAGAGAGTTATTGACAGAGTTCTTCAGTCACTGCCACCAAGCTACAAAGGCTTCGTGATGAACTATAATATGCAAGGGATGATGAAAACAATTCTCGAGCTCTTCGTGATGCTGAAATCAGCAGAGGTAGAAATCAAGAAAGAGCATCTAGTGTTGATGGTTAACAAGAACACCAGTTTCAAGAAAAAGGGCAAGGGAAAGAAAGGGAACTTCAAGAAGACCGGCAAGCAAGTTGCCGCTCCCATGAAGAAGCCCAAAGCTGGACCCAAGCTGGAAACTGGGTGCTTCTAATGCAAGGAAAATGTTCATTGGAAGCGGAACCGCCCCAAATACTTGGCAGATAGGAAGGATGGAAAAGTGAACAAAGGTATATTTGATATAAATGTTATTGATGTGTTCCTTACTAATGCTCGTAGTAGCGCCTGGGTATTTGATATTGGTTAGGTTGCTCATATTTCTAACTCGAAATAGGAGCTGCGGAATAAATGAAGATTTGCTAAGGATGAGATGAAGCTGCGCGTCGGGAATGGTTCCAAGGTTGATGTGATCGTCGTTAGCACGCTACATCTACATCTACCTTGGGGATTAGTTTTAGACCTCAGGAATTGTTATTTGGTGCCCGCGTTGAGCATGAACATTATACTATATCTTGTTTATTGTGAAACGGTTATTCAATTAAGTCAGAGAATAATATTTGTTCTATTTATATGAGTAATATCTTTTATGGTCATGCACCTTTAATGAATGGTATATTCTTGTTGAATCTTGATCGTAGTGATACACATATTCATAATATTGATGCTAAAATATGCAAAGTTGATAATGATTGTGCAACATACTTGTGGCACTGCCGTTTAGGTCATATTGGTGTAAAGCACTTGAAGAAACTCCATGCGGATGGACTTTTGGAATCACTTGATTATGAATCGTTTGATACTTGCGAACCATGTCTCATGGGTAAGATGACTAAAACTCTGTTCTCCGGAACAATGGAGCGAGCTAATGACTTATTGGAAATAATACATATCAATGTATGCGGTTCGATGAGTATTAAAGCATGCGGCGCGTATCATTATTTTCTGACCTTCACACGTGATTTGAGTAGGTATGGGTATATCTACTTTGATGAAATGCAAGTCTAAAACATTTGAAAAGTTCAAAGAATTTCAGAGTGAAGTTGTCGTGGTTTTGTCACGGCAGATGTCCTAGTGTGAGGACTTAGTCGTGAGGCCAACACATCTATGTAGTAACTTGAGAGGGGTTGAGCGGGATGAGATATGCGGAGTTTTACCCAGGTTCGGCCCCTCACGGTGGAGGTAAAAGCCTACATCCTGTTTCATTGATATTGATCATGATGATGCTCACGGTTACAAGGGCGAGGTTTTGCTACCTCTATCTCGAGAGCTATAGACTTGTATCTCTCAACTTGTCCCTCTTGGGGTGCCCCGCCCCTCCTTATATAAGTTTGAAGGGGAGGGTTACATGACTAGTCCTAGTGGGATTAGGATTATTCTATTATAAGTGGAGTCCTAGTCTTACTTCCTTTGTAAAGGAATATTCCTTATGCCTTTCCTCTTAAACTGACCTACCATAACATGAGCCGGCCTTCTGGGCCTTGGGCCATGTCATCTATCTGACCTGTCATCAGGGTCATCTGTGAGTCGCCAGACCAATGAGTCGCCAGTCTTCGGGCGGGTTACCGATGAAGCGCCAAGTCTCGGCCGGGACATGTATCTGGCCGGGTCATACCGCAGGGTATATCCCCAACAAAAGTAGAGAATCATCGTAAAAAGAAAAAAAGTTTCTACAATCTGATCGCGGAGGTGAATATTTGAGTTACGAGTTTGGCCTTCATTTAAGACAATGTGGAATTGTTTCACATCTCACGCCACCTGGAACACCACAGCATAATGGTGTGTTCGAATGTCGTAATCGTACTTTATTAGATATGGTGCATTCTATGATGTCGCTTACCGATTTCGTTTTGAGGTTATGCATTAGAGACAGCCACATTCACATTAAATAGGGCACCTTCTAAATCCATTAAAACGACACTGTATGAACTATGGTTTGGCAAGAAACCTAAGCTATCGTTTCTTAAAGTTTGGGGATGCGATGCTTATGTCAAAAGGCTTTAGCCTGATAAGCTTGAACCCAAAGCGGAGAAGTGCGTCTTCATAGGATACCCTAAAGAAACTATTGAGTATACATTCTACCACAGATCCGAAGGCAAGATCTTTGTTGCTAAGAATGGGTCATTTCTAGAGAAGGAGTTTCTCTCGAAAGAAGTGAGTGGCAAGAAAGTAGAACTTCATGAGGTAGTTGTACCTTCTCTCGAATTGGAAAGTAGCACATCAGAGAAAACCGTTCCCATGAGGGATACAACAACCATAGAGGAAGCAAATGTTGACAATGAAACTTCAGATCAAATTACTACTAAACTTCATAGGCCGACCAGAACACGTACCTCACTAGACTGGTACGGTAATCCTGTTCTTGAAGTCATGTTGTTAGACAACGGCGAACCTGCGAACTATGAAGAAGCTATGATGATCCCAGATTCTGACAAATGGCTTGAGGCCATGAAATCTGAGATAGGATCCATGTATGAGAACAAAGTATGGACTTTGGTGCACTTGCCCGTTGATCGACAAGCCAGTGAGAATAAATGGATCTTCAAGAGGAAGACGGACACTGATGGTAATATCACCATCTACAAAGCTCGACTTGTTGCAAAATGTTTTCGACAAGTTCAAGGGGTTGACTACGATGAGACTTTCTCACCTGTAGTGATGCTTAAGTCTGTCAGAATCATGTTAGCAATTGCCGCATTTTATGATTATGAAATCTATCAAATGGACGTCAAAACTGCATTCCTTAACGAGTTTCTTAAAGAAGAGTTGTATATGATGTAACTAGAAGGTTTTATCGATCCTAAGGGTGCTAACAAAGTGTGCAAGCTCTAGCGATCATCTATGGACTGGTGCAAGCATCTCGGAGTTGGAATATACTCTTTAATGAGGTGATCAAAGCATTTGGTTTTATACAGACTTACGATGAAACATGTATTTACAAGAAAGTGAGTGGGAGCTCTGTAGCATTTCTGACATCATATGTGTTGGAAATTTGCCCTAGAGGCAATAATAAAGTGGTTATTATTATATTTACTTAATCATGATAAAGGTTCATTATTCATGCTATAATTGTGTTGATTGGAAACTCAAATACATGTGTTGAATACATAAGCAAATACCAAGTCCCTAGTAAGCTTCTACTAGACTAGCTCATTGATCAAAAGATGGTCAAGGTTTCCTGACCATAGACATGAGTTGTCATTTGATACCATTCGAAGGTTGATGGCCCGCCCCGCCTAGAATAGGAATCTTTGACTGGGTTGGTAGAAGGAAGCTCGGGTATTGCTTATTGTTGAAAGCACTCGTTTGTTCCGGCTCGTGAGTTGAAAGCACTCGCAAATTCCCACAAATGGAATGAGAAGTGGGTCCATGTAAATGATAGGAAATTACTTGAATCAGTATTGCTATGAGATCCCCTCTCCAGTACTGCATGTTCCCTTGGAAGTCATCATCCTCCCCTTTATCGATCACAGCCTCTTCCTCCACCGATGATTTCGTTTTCCCATTGACAAATCAGACGAAGACGAACTTGCATTTGTTGAATCAAAAAAAAAGAAAAGAAGTGCTCCTCGAAAGAAAATGAGTTCGATCAGCAACACCGGTCTCCGCCCTTCTCTTCCATCCTGATCTGGTGGTATCCCGAGGTCAGTTTCTATTATTCTCTTCGATAGATTCTATCTTAAAACATACATTTTTAACACAATAAAACTTCCCATTTCTTTCTATTGAGATGAAAAAGAAGAAAAATTGGATTTCTATTCACAGGTTGCAAAATTCAGAACAAATTGGAACCGTTAACTAGAATTCTCTTTTTTTTATTGCAGTAGTGAACTACTCTTAGATCGGTATTATCTCCCCCCCCCCTTCAATGGCATAATAAAATATTATGGCTTTATTCTTAATCCGTGTATAGGTAAACTTTAGGTCCGAACAGCATTATATCCAAAATTTCTGTAAATTTGAAGTTGAACTTAATTAAACAAGCCAAGCGTGGAAGAGGCGGGTCGGGCAAGTTGAGTACTCAGATTCGGCGCTTGCTTGGCATCTCTCTTTGAATCTGAAACCTGACATGACCATTGATTCCGCCTCCCAACTCAGTCTCAGTCGTACCATAATGCGCCTGGACTCAACACTTTTCTTGCTCCAAGACCACCCTCTAGCCCTCGTGTAAAATAGATGACAGAATTGAGTTCAATGGTAAAATATCTCCTTGCCAAGGAGAAGATACGGGTTCGATTCCCGCCGCTCGCCCGCTTAATTTCTCAAAGTGGTCAAACACAGTGATCGGTCCCGGTCAATGGGTAGCCTAAGGAGAAATTGCCACCGAGTGACGTGCCAGCGCTACTACTTGATTGAGTGCCCCACCCATGCTTTTCCTCTCCATTTTTCATATGGAAAGGGAAAGCATTGCCAACTTATTGGAATTCTGCATGGCATATTTCCCAACCTTCATTCCTGCTATTCCAGGCTCTAGTGCTCAGTCATAAACCTATTGCCCGCTCCTGAAATAAGAGGGACTCCTTCCAGGCATCGCCGTTAAGGTGTTGATGTGGCCAATCGATATACAGTATAGTTGAATGGTTCGACAAGTTCACGGGATCACATCATTAGGAGAATGATGTGATGGACAAGACCCATCCGTTAGCATAGCATATGACCGTTCAGTTTATTGGTACTGCTTTCTTAATGTTAAATACATATTCCTTCAACCATGAAATCATGCAACTCCCAGACTCCGGAGGAATACCTTGTGAGCCATCAAACATCACTTCGTAATTGGGTGATCATAAAGGTACTCTACAGGCATCTCCAAAGGTGTCTATTGAGTTGGCATGAATCGAGATTGGGATTTGTCACTCTGTATGATGGAGAGGTATCTCTAGGCCCTCTCGATAATACAACATCACAATAAGCTTGCAAGCAAAGTGACTAAGGAGTTAGTTACAAGATGATGTATTATGGAACGAGTAAAGAGACTTGTCGGTAACAAGATTGAACTAGGTATGGAGATACCAACGATCGAATCTCGGGCAAGTAACATACTGATAGACAAAGGGAACTATGTATGTTGTCATAATGGTTCGACCGATAAAGATCTTCGTAGAATATGTAGGAACCAATATGGGCATCTAGGTCCCGCTATTGGTTATTGACTGGAGAAGTGTCTCGGTAATGTCTACATCATTCTCGAACCCATAGGGTCCACATGCTTAATGTTCATTGACGATATAGTATTATATGAGTTATGTATTGCTACCTCTTGAGCACTTCTTTGGTTTTCCCTTGAAGAGGAAAGGGTGATGCAGCAAAGTAGCGTAAGTATTTCCCTCTGTTTTTGAGAACCAAGGTATCAATCTAGTAGGAGGCTCCTCAAAAGTCCATCGTACCTACACAAACAAACAAAAACCTCGCAACCAACGTGATAAAGGGGTTGTCAATCCCTTCACGGTAACTTGCAAAAGTGAGATCTGATAGAGATAATAAGATAAGATAAATATTTTTGGTATTTTTATGATATAGATTGGAAAGTAAAAGATGCAAATAAAAGTAGATCGGAAACTTATATGATAAAAGATAAACCCGGGGGCCATAGGTTTCACTAGTGGCTTCTCTCAAGATATCATAAGTATTACGGTGGGTGAACGAATTACTGTCGAGCAATTGATAGAAAAGTGCATAGTTATGAGATTATCTAGGCATGATCATGTATATAGGCATCACGTCCGCAACAAGTAGATCGAAACGATTCTGCATCTACTACTATTACTCCACACATTGACCGACTCCTGCCTGCATCTAGAGTATTAAGTTCATAAGAACAGAGTAACGCATTAAGAAAGATGACATGATGTAGAGGAAGAAACTCAAGCAATATGATATAAAACCCATCTTTTTATCCTCGATGGCAACAATACAATATGTGCCTTGCTGCCCCTGCTGTCACTGGGAAAGGACACCGCAAGATTGAACCCAAAGCTAAGCACTTCTCCCATTGCAAGAAAGATCAATCTAGTAGGTCAAACCAAAATGATAATTAGCAGAGACTTGCAAAAATAACCAATCATACATAAAAGAATTCAGAGAAGATCCAATTATTTCTCATAGATAAACTTGATCATAAACCCACAATTCATCGGATCTCGACAAACACACCGCAAAAAGAGTTACATCGAATAGATCTCCAAGAAGATCGAGGAGAACTTTGTATTGAGATTCAAAGTGAGAGAGAACTTCTTGTGAGGGTTTCTCGTACGGGACCTCCTATACAGCGCTGCAGGCGCCCGTTAACGATCCGGTGCCTACAGTGCTGCCAGCATGGGCCAGCCCACTAGCGTGCTGCCCCAAGTTTTTTTTTATTTTTTTACGAAAATAAAAATATGAAATGAAGAAAGGTTTACAGATTAAAAAAATAGTTTATCCATTTGAAAAAATACGTTTATATCTTTTAAAAAGGTTCATAAATTTTGAAAAAGTTCATTAATTTGAAAAAAAGTTCATTCAAATTGAAAAAAAGTTCATCCAACTTAGCAAAAGTTCATTAAATTTGAAAAAAGTTCATAGAAATTGAAAAAAAGTTCATGTATTTTTAGAAAAAGTTCACAGAACTGAAAAAGAAGTTCATAAATACAAAAAAGTTCATCCATTTTTCAAGACAGATGTTCATTAAAAAGTTCATCAATATTCAAAAAAGTTCAGAGAATTTAAAAAAAAAACGAGAACCGGTGCCTAGATGGGCCGGCCCATTTACGGACGCCACAGGCGCCAGTTAACAAAATGCACGTTAACTAGCGCCTGTGGCGCCAAATAGGAATTATCTTCTCGTACAGTTGTCGCCATCGCCATCTGAGAATATTTAGCCCCCTCGCCTCCAACTGTCTTTTTTGGCGCTGAGAGGCGGGGACCTCGGATCTTTAAGACTTTTCTTTGTCAACGTCTAGTGATCATAATAGTTTTGTGAGAATAAATTTTCCTTATTTTTCTAACGGTGTCATGAGGTTACAGAGTTTTCTGTCCTTGCAGATCGATTATACGGATCTGATGAGTTTATGTTGTTGCGTAAAGTTTTTTTTAGTTTGATTTTTTATGGAGCTGAAATTTTTCATCAACACCATGATGAAGATATAGTGATTCAAAGGTATGGGGTCATCCCGGTCGATTCAAGTTTCCCATCTTTTTAGATGGGCGAGTCAAGATGCTTTCAAAAACCATATATCTCGATTGTAGCGAGATGAATCGTGCACTCGCCTTATGGGTTTTCATCCCTTTGTAGCTACGGGGCCAACCCATTGTAGTCTCTTTTTTTTGCTGTTTGATTGATCGGAATGCTCGACCGTGTTGGATCACTCGTTACTACTTCTGTTTTTTTTCTTTCTGTTTCTTTTTAATTTTTTTTAATTTTTGATTTCTCTATCTGTTCACGGGTTATTCATTTTTTGTTTTTCTTTGTTTTCTCATCTTTTTTCGTTTCTTTCATAGTTTTCACTAGTTTCTCTTTTCTTTCTGTTGTTTTGTTTTTCTTTATTTCATCTCGGTTTTCACTAGTTTTTTGCTATTCTTTTTTCTTTGTTAGATTTTCTTTGTTTCTTTCTAGGTTTTTGAGAGCGGCCAAATGGCTTCTGAGCTCATCCGCTCCTGAAAATGAATAGTAAAATAACAAAATTACAATTTTCTTTCTGCATGGAAGATGTGTTAGTGCATGAGGTCCGTACAAATTTTTAGCGCATTTTGACATCTGAGCTGCTCTCAGTAAAAGAACAAACTTGGGGTATGTGAAAAAGTTTGCTATTCGTGCATTGTTTGGGACCAACTTTTTTTTGAGAGCTGCTCAGATATCCAAATTTGTTTAAGTTTGGAGCGGACCTCATGCACTAAAATATCTTCCATACAAAAGAAATTCAGATTTTTTTAATTAATTAGTATTTATTTCGATTTTATTGTTCATTGAGATCAGATGACCTCGGGAGCCGAAATGTATATTCAGTTTTCGCTATCCTTCTTTCTTTTCAGTTTTCACTGTTTTCGCAGTCTTTTGTACTGGTTTATTTGTTTATATTTTTAGTTTTCACTTTTCTTTCATTTCCTTCGTTTCTTTTGTTCTCTTTTGCTTTTAATGTTTCTCTTTTTGGTTTTCATTGTTTTCTCATTTTCTCCTTTTGTATAGGGTCATTTGGTCTGGAATTCAAACGTTAAAGAAGGGTTACATTTGGAGAGTAGGCAACGGTGAAAAGATTAATATATGGGATGACTGTTGGATCCCGAACAGTGCCTCCAAAAAAGTTTTAACAGCAAGGGGGAACCAAGTACTTACTAAAGTAAATGAGTTAATTGACCCAATCACCGGACAATGGGATGATATGTTAATTCGGGAGAATTTCTGACACATTGATGCTGAACACATACTACAAATTCCATTATTCCATGTGGAGACAGAGGACTATGTTGCATGGCATCTCACGAGGAGCGGCGTTTTTTCAGTATGTTCTTCCTATTATAAGAAATGGGAAGTGTATTATGATACGGATGACACCGGTTTGGCCCGCTTCTCCATGGCGCCCCATCCAAATTGGAAGAAGTTGTGGTGTTTGAGAGTGCCAGCCAAAGTTAAAATTTATATTTGGAGATGCTTGCACAATGCCATCCCATGCCAGAGTACTCTTATGAATCGCTATGTTGAAAACTTGTCCCAATGCCCATACTGTACAGATGGTACGGAGGACTTAGCACATATGCTGTTTAAGTGTGCAAGGGCGCAAGCAATTTGGGAAGCTTCGGGAATCAGAACAGATATTAACTTTGCTTCTTTGACTGATCGAGCAGGTTCAACAGTCTTGGAGTTCATTTTATGTGATGATTCTTATCGGCAACAATATTCTGGATGGTCCAGCTACTAGAGCTCATATGGTTCAGTTCGTGCGAGGGGAAGAAATCTTGACTCTAGAACGAACATCCCCGGCGGTGGTTGCCCTAGCGATTAATTGTGTGCGCCGAGCACAAACTAAATCTACACCCAAGATTAACAGGTGGCCAGCGTTCCTAGCAGGACGACTTGTCATTAATGTCGATGCTTCATTCATAGAGGGTGATTATGCAGGGTCTTGCGGTGCTGTCATCCGTGATCACCGGGGATCTTTCATGTCGGCGTCCACGGCAAGATTAGAACATGTAGCTGATGTGTTCACGACAGAAGCGGCAGCTCTGCTTGAAGGACTGAAGCTAGCAAGAGATACAGCATGTAATAACTTGGTGGTGAGATCGGATAATATCACGGTGGTGGATGCACTTAGAGTCAATGGAGGTTACTCTATGGTGGCAGCATCGGTTCTTGATGAATGTCGTAGTTATCTACTAGATTTCGGGAGGTTTACTATTGAGCATTGTATTAGAGAGTCAAATTATGTAGCTCATTTCGTTGGATTGATGCCCCGCCTGATTTCATTGTAAGTCTGCTGGCAGACGATATCTCCGTCCTTTGATTAATAAAGTAAGCTTTCCCGTAAAAAAATAGAACAGGGGCATTTTTATGCATGTTTAATAGTTTACTCAAATACATGAAATGTTTTTCGTATACACATTGAATATTTGTTCAAATACATGGTTACATTTTTTCAAACATCTATTTTATATCAACTTTTTTCTTACACATTCTACATTTTTTATATATACGTTGAATATTTGTTCAAATACATGATTACATTTTTTCAAATATGTATTTTTGATATCAACTTTTTATTCATACACATTGTACATTTTTTGTATGCATTAGGAACATATTTTATACATACATTTACTATTTTTATTACATGATTAATGTTTTTTAGTACATATTTTGTGATGTCTACTTTTACATACACATTTTACATTTTTATTCATCAAAAACATTTTATATATGCATGTTTACCATTTTTCAATAAAATTATTGACATTTTAATAGATTTTTTGATGTATTATTTCTGCACACATATTGTACATTTTTTACATAGGAACATTTTATATGTACATGTTGAACATTAAAAAATAGTAATTAAACATGTATTTTTATATATACTTTTTTGTATAAATAATTGTACATTTTATGTATTAGTATATTCAATCAAAATCAAAGGGCAAATTATCTTACCTATATAGATCCCCTACTACCCTCTTAGACTTTTAGAGGTGATATACCACCCAAAGAAAGGCAATTAGAATGATACCCAAATCCATTTACGATCCCGAGTTTCCAGACACATCGCACTTCTGCTCGGGTCGAGGCTGCCACTCGGCCCTTAGACGGATCAAAGAAGAGTGGGGGACCTCTCGCTGGTTCCTGGCACAGAACGAACAATGAATGAGTGCCTTTTCCGGAAAGAAAGTTCTTGTGTTTCGTTGGTTTTTCCAACGAAATGAAGAATCATCAGGAATATTTTTCACATACATATTTAATAATTTTTTAAATGCATGAGTAACGTGTGTGTGTGTGTGTTTTAATGTCTACTTTTTTTCCATACGCATTGTAAATCTTTTTTAAACACCAACAACATTATTTTACACACATTTAACATTTTTAAAATAAATGATTATCATTTTTAATAATGTAAAATGATTTTTATAATAAATATATTTATAATAATTTAAAATATTTTGAAATTTATGAAAAAGAGAAAATAAAAAGAAAAAGAAAAAGCAAAAGCGAAAATGCTAATAAACGGAAGAAGAAAAATAGCGTTAGAGGCGTGTGGCCCCTGCTGGGTCGGCCCATTCTGGGGCTTGTAGCGAGGCTTCCTTTGATCTTGCTATAAGTGAGACATAGGGGAACCCTGTATTTTGGTTTGTCCTCTTTCATCCGAAGTTGTCGCACATCGTCACCGGCGACATTCCGGCCGTTTTCAACGTTGACGAGATCCAAATGGCATGCTCAAAAAAGAGAATTTTTTTCTGGCCATTTCGCTTCTGCAATGATGAATGGACACGAACGGCAGGCATCACGAATGGAAGCATATACTTTGCTTCTATCCAACACGTGTTTCCTGTTCTAAAAATTACTTGTAGTTTCCTTTACATACTCCCTCCGCCCTAAAACACTTGTCTTGTATCTAAGATTTTGGAACGGAGGTAATACTAGTAATTAGCTCATTACTTCATTAGGTCTTGGTCGGTCGGTGCCTGGCAGCTGGCTGGAGTATGTCGATCATGAACGCATATTAATTATTTACCGACGATGTGCATGTGTGATCACATAGCATCGATCGTATGATATAATCATATTCAGTCTGTCCAGGCGGGAATGGATCGAATCAATTCCTATGGTCTGGTCTGTCTGGGTCAGGGAGCGGATATTGCGGATTACGCGCAGTACTCCTCGCACGTGGCCCAGATGCATGTACGCATGCAACTCCTTGACAGATGTCTCGCCCAGGACCATGACCTCCAAAACCTTGGCACTCCGACCCACTGCCTTTGTTGTCGGAGTGTCGCCACCCGGGAGCTGACAGTGTCAACAGCCGTTGGAGGTGAACAAAGCCCTATCCCCTCCCGTGCCTCCCCTCCGAGAGGCGACGGACATGGCTCCTTCGATCTCTGCCGCCAGCCCTTCTCGTCCTCCCTCGTCGTCGCTGGAGGGCGCGGCCGGATGACCAGCGGAGGCGGCAGCAGGGATCTACCCTCCTCTTGCGCGATAGGGCGGCGTAGGCCGGCCCGTCTGACTGCTCTTACTTAAATCATTACTCTTCATTATCTCGTGCTTCAACAATTGCATTCCCTAGACAACTACTCCCTCCGTCTTAAAATAAGTGTCTTAACTCTGTATTAACTTTAGTATAAAGTTGTAATAAAGTTAAGACACTTACTTTAGGATGGAGAGAATACCATTTAGTCGCTCTACCCAACTATCTATAATGGGTCAGAGAAGGATAAGACAATTAAGCCGGCACAGTGGACATTCCCTTTCTTCTGGATCCAGGCTGACGGTGCGCGAGACTGGGCGGGTGCCGTTGGTATCGACCGAACACATGGCGATGGAGGCAAGGATCTAGGGTCGGTTCTCGGGCGGACCAGATCTGGGCCCAAGGCTGATCGGGGCTAGTGCTCCGACTAGGAGAGGCGGGGCGTGGCCCAGGATGTGCCTGCGAGCTGAGAGTTTCTTTTTTCGCGAGCATGGTGAATGATGGTGATGGTCGTGACGCCACTACGTCGTTGGTTGGATCAATGCCGGTGGCCTCAGACTTGGTGTCTTGCGAACTCGCCTGGGTCAAGCCATGGGCTTTGGCCGGGGCTTGCTTGGCGGGACCATCGGTAATCTTAGGGTAGTCCCCCCTCCCCCCGGATCCACTGGGACTAGTTGGGGATGCAGGTGTTGATGTGTACAACCATGGAGGCTTTGACCCGGACCCGACATCAGCGAGTACTGGAAGGAGATGCCTGCTACTCTTCCCATTGAAGTGTTGAGATGTGGATGGTTGGCGCAGTCTCGAGATTTGGATGTCGGGGCAGCGTCTCCGAATGGTGGTCCCCATGTTTAGCTCTCCGACGGTCAGCATGGTGGCGGCGGTGACTATGCCTCAGATATGGAGGTCTGTGCTCGTCACAGTTGTTCTAGGGGCCTCTATTGAGCTGTCGTGAAAGCCCTGCGTTTCAGCGCTGATGCCCGCAGGCTTCGTTCTCCTTTGTAGGCCATTGTTGGGTTCACCTCTCTCTACGTCAGGGTTTCATGTGAAGACCGCTATCTATTATGGACTAGGCAATGTCGACACTTTTCACCGTTCTCCCTCCTGAGGGTGTTTCCTTGGAGCTTAGGCATTGTATGGCGTGGTGTGGCATCAGTCTGTTGGGGAACGCGGTAATTTCAAAAATTTCCTACGATCATGCAAGATCTATCTAGGTGATGCATAGCAAGGAGAGGGGAGAGTGTGTCCAGGTACCCTCGTAGACTGAAAGCGGAAGCGTTTCAATAACGCAGTTGATGTAGTCGAACTTCTTCGCGATCCAACCGATCAAGTACCGAACGTACGACACCTCCGCGTTCAGCACATGTTCAGCTCGATGACGTCCCTCGTGCTCTTGATCTAGTTGAGGACGACGGTGAGTTCTGTCAGCACGATGGCGTGGCGATGGTGATGATGATGTTATCGGCGCAGGGCTTCGCCTAAGCACTACGATGGTATGATCGAGGTGTGTAACTGTGGAGGAGGGCACCGCACACGGTTAAGAGAAACTTGTGTGTCTTTGGGGTGCCCCCTTCCCACGTATATAAAGGAGGGAGGGAGAGAGGTCGGCCCTCCTAGGGGCGCGCCAAGTGTAGGGAGTCCTACTAGGACTCCCAAGTCCTAGTAGGATTCCCTTTCCTTTTTGGAGTAGGAAAGAAGGAAAGGAGGGAGAGGGAGAAGGAAGGGGGGGGGATGCCCCCACCCCTTGTCCAATTCGGTTTGGCCAGGGGGGAGGCGCGCGCCACCTTGTGGCCCTTCTTACCTCTCTCCACTAAAGACCAATAAGGCCCATTAACTTCCCCCGATGAATTCCCGTAACTCTCCGGTACTCCGAAAAATACTCGAATCACTCGGAACCATTTCGATGTCCGAATATAGCCTTCCAATATATCGATCTTTACCTCTCGATAGTTTCGAGACTCCTCATCATGTCTGTGATCTCATCCAAGACTCCGAACAAACTTCGGTCATCAAATCACATAACTCATAATACAAATCATCATCGAACGTTAAGCATGCGGACCCTACGGGTTAAAGAACTATGTAGACATGATCGAGACACATCTCCAATCAATAACCAATAGCGAAACCTGGATGCTCATATTGGCTCCAACACATTCTACAAAGATCTTTATCGGTCAAACCGCATAACAAGATACGTTGTTCCCTTTTGTCATTGGTATGTTACTTGCCCGAGATTCGATCGTCGGTATCATCATACCTAGTTCAACCTTGTTACCGGCAAGTCTCTTTACTCGTTCCGTAATGCTTTGTCCCGCAACTAACTCATTAGTCACATTGCTTGCAAGGCTTATAGTGATGAGCATTACCGAGAGGGCCCAAAGATACCTCTCCGATACATGGAGTGACAAATCCTAATCTTGATCTATGCCAACCCAACAAACACCTTCGGAGACACCTGTAGAGCATCTTTATAATCATCCAGTTACATTGTGACGTTTGATAGCACACAAGGTGTTCCTTCGGTATTCGGGAGTTGCATAATCTCATAATCTGAGGAACGTGTATAAGTCATGAAGAAAATAGTAGCAATGAAACTATAACGATCATAATGCTAAGCTAACAGATGGGTCTTGTCCATCACATCATTCTCCTAATGATGTGATCCCGTTCATCAAATGACAACACATGTCTATGGTTAGGAAACTTAACCATCTTTGATTAATGAGCTAGTCAAGTAGAGGGATACTAGGGACACTATGTTTTGTCTATGTATTCACACATGTACTAAGTTTCCGGTTAATACAATTCTAGCATGACTAATAAACATTTAACATGATATAAGAAAATATAAATAACAACTTTATTGTTGCCTCTAGGGCATATTTCCTTCAGTCTCCCACTTGCACTAGAGTCAATAATCTAGTTCACATCGCCATATGATTTAACATCAATAGTTCACATCTGTATGTGATTAGCACCCATAGTTCACATCGCCATGTGACCAACAACCTAAGGGTTTACTAGAGTCAATAATCTAGTTCACATTGCTATGTGATTAACACCCAAAGAGTACTAAGGTGTGATCATGTTTTGCTTATGAGAGAAGTTTAGTCAACGGGTCTGTCACATTCAGAGCTGTATGTATTTTGCAAACATTCTATGTCTACAGCGCTCTACATAGAGCTACTCTAGCTAATTGCTCCCACTTTCAATACGTATCCAGATTGAGACTTAGAGTCATCTGGATCGGTGTAAAAGCTTGCATCGATGTAAGTCTTTACGACGAACTCTTTATCACCCCCATCACTGAGAAACATTTCCTTAGTCCTCACTAAGGATAATTTTGATGGTTGTCAAGTGATCTACTCTTAGATCACTATTGTACCCCCTTGCCAAACTCATGGCAAGGTACACAATAGGTCTAGTACATAGCACAACATACTTTGTAGAACCTATGACTGTGGCATAGGGAATGACTTTCATTCTCTTTCTATCTTCTGCCGTGGTCGGGCTTTGAGTCTTACTCAACTTTACACATTGTAATACATACAAGAACTCTTTCTTTGACTGATCCATTTTGAACTCTTTCAAAAACTTGTCAAGGTATTTACTCACTGAAAAATCTTTATCAAGCGTCTTGATCTATCTCTATAGATCTTGATGCCCAATATGTAAGCAGCTTCACCGAGGTCTTATTCAAGCATCCCTTTATGCTATCCAGAAATTCTATACCATTTCCAATAAACAATATGTCATCCACATATAATATTAGAAATGCTACAGAGCTCCTACTCATTTTCTTGTAAATACAGGCTTCTCCAAAAGTCTGTATAAAACCATATGCTTTGATCACACTATCAAAGCGTTTATTCCAACTCCGAGAGGCTTGCACCAGTCCATAAATGGATCGCTGGAGCTTGCACACATTGTTAGCACCCTTTGGATCGACAAAACCTTCTGGTTTCATCATATACAACTCTTCTCCCAGAAATCATTCAGGAATGCAGTCTTGACATCCATCTGCCAAATTTCATAATTATAAAATGCAGCAATTGCTAACATGATTCGGACAGACTTAAGCGTTGCTATGGGTCAGAAAGTCTCATTGTAGTCAACTCCTTGAACTTGTCGAAAACCTTTTGCGACAAGTCAAGATTTGTAGATAGTAACACTACTGTCAGCGTCCGTCTTCCTCTTGCAGATCCCATTATTCTTAATGGCTTGCCGATCATCGGGAAAGTCCACCAAAGTCCACACTTTGTCCTTATACATGGATTTCATCTCAGATTTCATGGCCTCAAGCCATTTCGCGGAATCTGGGCTCATCATTGCTTCCTCATAGTTTGTAGGTTCATCATGGTCTAGTAACATGACTTCCAAAATAGGATTACCATACCACTCTGGTGCGGATCGTACTCTGGTTTACCAACGAGGTTCGTAGTAGCTTTATCTGAAGTTTCATGATCATCATCATTAGCTTCCTCACTAATTGGTGTAGGAATCACTGGAACTGATTTCTGTGATGAACTACTTTCCAATTCGGGAGAAGGTACAATTACCTCATCAAGTTCTATTTTCCTCCCATTCACTTCTTTCGAGAGAAAACTCCTTCTCTAGAAAGGATCCATTCTTAGCAACGAATATCTTGCCTTCGGATCTGTGATAGAAGGTGAAGGAAATATGCCCTAGAGGCAATAATAAAGTTATTATTTATTTCCTTATATCATGATAAATGTTTATTATTCATGCTAGAATTGTATTAACCGGAAACATAATACATGTGTGAATATATAGACAAACAGAGTGTCACTAGTATGCCTCTAGTTGACTAGCTTGTTAATCAAAGATGGTTATGTTTCCTAACCATGGACAAAGAGTTGTTATTTGATTAACGGGATCACATCATTAGTTGAATGATCTGATTGACATGACCCATTCCGTTAGCTTAGCACCCGATCGTTTAGTATGTTGCTATTGCTTTCTTCATAACTTATACATGTTCCTATGACTATGAGATTATGCAACTCCCGTTTACCGGAGGAACACTTTATGTGCTACCAAACATCACAACGTAACTGGGTGATTATAAAGGTGCTCTACAGGTGTCTCCAAAGGTACTTGTTGGGTTGGCGTATTTCGAGATTAGGATTTGTCACTTCGAATGTCGGAGAGGTATCTCTGGGCCCTCTTGGTAATGCACATCACTTAAGCCTTGAAAGCATTGCAACTAATGAGTTAGTTGCAAGATGATGTATTACGAAACGAGTAAAGAGACTTGCCGGTAACGAGATTGAACTAGGTATTGGATACCGACGATCGAATCTCGGGCAAGTAACATACCGATGACAAAGGGAACAACGTATGTTGTTGTGCGGTTTGACCGATAAAGATCTTCGTAGAATATGTAGGAACCAATATGGGCATCCAGGTCCCGCTATTGGTTATTGACCGGAAACGTGTCTCGGTCATATCCACATTGTTCTCGAACCGTAGGGTCCGCACGCTTAAGGTTTCGATGACTGTTATATTATGAGTTTATGTATTTTGATGTACCGAAGGTTGTTCGGAGTCCCGGATGTAATCACGGACATGACGAGGAGTCTCGAAATGGTCGAGACATAAAGATTGATATATTGGACGGATATATTTGGACACCGGAAAGGTTCCGGATGAGATTGGGATTATACCGGAGTTCCGAGAGGTTACCGGAACCCCCCGGTAATTATATGGGCCTTATTGGGCCTTAGTGGAAGGGAGGGAGAAGGAGCAAGGGAGGGGGCGCCCCCCCCCCAAGCCCAATCCGAATTGGGAGGGGGGCCGGCCCCCCTTTCCTTCTCTCCTCCCCCCTCTTCCTTCCCTCTCCTACTCCTAATAGGAAAGGGGGGCCAAACCTACTTGGAGTAGGTTTGCCCCCCCTAGGGCGCGCCTCCCCCTTAGGCCGGCCTCCTCCTCCCTCCCTCCTTTATATACGAGGGCGGGGGGGCACCCCATAGACACACAAGTTGATCATTGAGATCGTTCCTTAACCGTGTGCGGTGCCCCCCTCCACGATATTACACCTCGGTCATATTGTAGCGGTGCTTAGGCGAAGCCCTACGACAGTAGAACATCAAGATCGTCACCACGCCGTCGTGCTGACGAAACTCCTCCCCGTGCCTTTGCTGGATTGGAGTTCGGGGTGCGTCATCGAGCTGTACGTGTGTCAAGAACTCGGAGGTGCCGGAGTAACGGTGCTTGGATCGGTTGAACCGGGAGGACATACGACTACTCCCTCTATGTTGCGTCAATGCTTCCGCTTTGGTCTACGAGGGTACGTAGACAACAGTCTCCCCTCTCGTTGCTATGCATCACCATGATCTTGTGTGTGCGTAGGAAATTTTTTGAAATTACTATGTTCCCCAACAGTGGCATCCGAGCCTAGGTTTTATGGTTTGATGTTATATGCACGAGTAGAACACAAGTGAGTTGTGGGCGATATAAGTCATACTGCTTACCAGCATGTCATACTTTGGTTCGGCGGTATTGTTGGATGAAGCGGCCCGGACCGACATTACGCGTACGCTTACGCGAGACTGGTTTTACCGCCGTGCTTTGCACACAGGTGACTAGCGGGTGTCAGTTTCTCCAACTTTAGTTGAACCGAGTGTGGCTACGCCCGGTCCTTGCGAAGGTTAAAACATCATCAACTTGACAAACTATCGTTGTGGTTTTGATGCGTAGGTGAGATTGGTTCTTGGTTAGGCCCGTAGAAGCCACGTAAAACTTGCAACAACAAAGTAGAGGACGTCTAACTTGTTTTTGTAGGGCATGTTGTGATGTGATATGGCCAAGACATGATGCTATATTTTATTGTATGAGATGATCATGTTTTGTAACCGAAGTTATCGGCAACTGGCAGGAGCCATATGGTTGTCGCTTTATTGTATGAAATGCAAACGCCCTGTAATTGCTTTACTTTATCACTAAGCGGTAGCGATAGTCGTAGAAGCAATAGATGGCGTAAACGACAACGATGCTACGATGGAGATCAAGGTGTCGCGCCGGTGATGATGGTGATCATGATGGTGCTTTGGAGATGGAGATCACAAGCACAAGATGATGATGGCCATATCATATCACTTATATTGATTGCATGTGATGTTTATCCTTTATGCATCTTATCTTGCTTTGATTGACGGTAGCATTTTAAGATGATCTCTCACTAAAATTATCAATAAGTGTTCTCCCTGAGTTTGCACCGTTGCCAAAGTTCGTCGTGCCCAGACACCACGTGATGATCGGGTGTGATAAGCTCTACATCCATCTACAACGGGTGCAAGCCAGTTTTGCACACGCAGAATACTCAGGTTAAACTTGACGAGCCTAGCATATGCAGATATGGCCTCGGAACACAGAGACCGAAAGGTCGAGCGTGAATCATATAGTAGATATGATCAACATAGTGATGTTCACCATTGAAAACTACTCCATCTCACGTGATGATCGGTTATGGTTTAGTTGATTTGGATCACGTGATCACTTAGATGACTAGAGAGATGTCTGTCTAAGTGGGAGTTCTTAAGTAATATGATTAATTGAACTTAAATTTATCATGAACTTAGTCCTGGTAGTATTTTGCAAATTATGTTGTAAGATCAATAGCTTGCGTTGTTGCTTTCATATGTTTATTTTGATATGTTCCTAGAGAAAATTGTGTTGAAAAATGTTAGTAGCAATGATGCGGATTGGATCCGCGATCTGAGGTTTATCCTTATTGCTGCACAGAAGAATTATGTCCTTAATGCACCGCTAGGTGACAGACCTATTGCAGGAGCAGATGCAGACGTTATGAACGTTTGGCTAGCTCAATATGATGACTACTTGATAGTTTTGTGCACCATGCTTTATGGCTTAGAATCGGGACTTCAAAGACGTTTTGAACGTCATGGACCATATGAGATGTTCCAAGAGTTGAAGTTAATATTTCAAGCAAATACCCGAGTTGAGAGATATGAAGTCTCCAACAAGTTCTATAGCTAAAAGATGGAGGAGAATCGCTCAACTAGTGAGCATGTGCTCAGATTGTCTGGGTACTACAATCGCTTGAATCAAGTGGGAGTTAATCTTCCAGATAAGATAGTGATTGACAGAATTCTCTAGTCACCATCACCAAGTTAGTAGAACTTCATGATGAACTATAGTATGCAAGGGATGATGAAAATGATTCCCGAGTTTTTCATGATGATGAAATCGATGAAGGTAGAAATCAAGAAAGAACATCAAGTGTTGATGGTTAACAAGACCACTAGTTTCAAGAAAAGGGCAAAGGGATAGAAGGGAACTTCAAGAAGAACGGCAAGCAAGTTGCTGCTCAAGTGAAGAAGCTCAAGTCTGGACCTAAGCCTGAGACTAAGTGCTTCTACTGCAAAGGGACTGGTTATTGGAAGCAGAACTAGCCCAAGTATTTGGCGGATAAGAAGGATGGCAAAGTGAACAAAGGTATATTTGATATACATGTTATTGATGTGTACTTTACTAGTGTTTATAGCAACCCCTCGGCATTTGGTACTGGTTCAGTTGCTAAGAGTAGTAACTCGAAACGGGAGTTGCAGAATAAACAGAAACTAGTTAAGGATGAAGTGACGATCTGTGTTGAAAGTAGTTTCAAGATTGATATGATCATCATCGCACACTCCCTATACTTTCAGGATTAGTGTTGAACCTAAATAAATGTTATTTGGTGTTTGCGTTGAGCATGAATATGATTTGATCGTGTTTATTGCAATACGGTTATTCATTTAAGTAAGAGAATAAACTGTTGTTCTGTTTACATGAATAAAACCTTATATGGTTACACACCCAATGAAAATGGTTCATTGGATCTCGATCATAGTGATACACATATTCATAATATTGAAACCAAAAGATGCAAAGTTAATAATGATAGTGCAACTTATTTGTGGCACTGCCGTTTAGGTCATATTGGTGTAAAGCGCATGAAGAAACTCCATGCTGATGGGATTTTGGAATCACTTGATTATGAATCACTTGATGCTTGCGAACCGTGCCTTTTGGGCAAGATGACTAAAACTCCGTTCTCCGGAACAATGGAACAAGCTACTGACTTATTGGAAATAATACATACCGATGTATGCGATCCAATGAGTGTTGATGCTCGTGGCAAGTATCGTTATTTTCTGACCTTCACAAGATGATTTGAGCAGATATGGTTATATCTACTTGATGAAACATAAGTCTGAAATAATTGAAAGGTTCAAAGAATTTCAGAGTGAAGTGGAAAAATCATCGTAACAAGAAAATAAAGTTTCTGCGATCTGATCGCGGAGACAAATATTTGGGTTACGAGTTTGGTCTTCAATTAAAACAATGTGGAATAGTTTCACAAATTCATGCCACCTGGAACACCACATCATAATGGTGTGTCCGAACGTCATAACCGTACTTTATTGGATATAGTACAATCTATGATGTTTCTTACCGATTTACCAATATCGTTTTGGGATCATGCATTAGAGAAAGCTGCATTCACGTTAAATAGGGCACCATCTAAATCCGTTGAGACGACACTATATGAACTGTGGTTTAGCAAGAAACCAAAGTTGTCGTTTCTTAAAGTTTGGGGCTGCGATGCTTATGTGAAAAAGTTTCATCCTGATAAGCTCAAACCCAAATCGGAGAAGTGCGTCTTCATAGAATACCCAAAGGAAATTGTTGGGTACACCTTCTATCACAGATCCGAAGGCAAAAACATTTGTTGCTAATTATGGATCCTTTCTAGAGAAGGAGTTTCTCTCGAAAGAAGTGAGTGGGAGGAAAGTAGAACTTGATGAGGTAACTATACCTGCTCCCTTGTTGGAAAATAGTACATCACAGGAACCGGTTTCTGTGACGTCAAAACCAACTAGTGAGGAAGTTGATGATGATGATCATAGAACTTCAGATCAAGTTACTACAGAACCTCGTAGGTCTTCCAGAGTACGGTCCGCACCAGCGTGGTACGGTAATCTTGTTCTGGAAGTCATGTTACTAGACCATGATGAACCTACGAACTATGAAGAAGCGATGGTGAGCCCAGATTCCGCAAAATGGCTTAAGGCCATGAAATCTGAGATGTGATCCATGTATGAGAACAAAGTATGGACTTTGATTGACTTGCCCAAATGATCGGCGAGCCATTAAGAGAAAGACGGACGCTGATAGTAGTGTTACTATCTACAAAGCTAGAATTGTCGCAAAAGGTTTTCGACAAGTTCAAGGTGTTGACTACGATGAGAGTTTCTCACTCGTATCTATGCTTAAGTATGTCCGAATCATGTTAGCGATTGCCGCATTTTATGAAATCTGGCAAATGGATAAACAAAACTGCATTCCTTAATGGATTTATTAAAGAAAGAGTTGTATGTGATGCAACCAGAAGGTTTTGTCAATCCTAAAGGTGTTAACAAAATGTGCAAGCTCCAGCGATCCATCTATGGACTGGTGCAAGCATCTCGGAGTTGGAATACACGCTTTGATAAGTTGATCAAAGCATATAGTTTTATACATACTTGTGGTGAAGCCTGTATTTACTAGAAAGTGAGTGGGAGCACTACATCATTTCTGATAAGTATATGTGAATGACATATTGTAGATCGGAAATAATGTAGAATTGTTCTGCAAAGCATAAAGGAGTGTTTTAAAGGAGTTTTTCAAAGAAAGACCTCGGTGAAACTGCTTACATATTGAGCATCAAGATCTATAGAGATAGATCAAGACACTTGATAAGTTTTTTCAATGAGTACATACCTTGACAAGATTTTGAAGTAGTTCAAAATGGAACAGTCAAAGAAAGAGTTCTTGCCTGTGTTACAAGGTGTGAAATTGAGTAAGACTCAAAACCCGACCACGGTAGAAGATAGAAAGAGAATGAAAGTCATTCCCTATGCCTTGGCCATAGGTTCTATAAAGTATGCCATGCTGTGTACCAGATCTATTATATACCCTACACTGAGTTTGGCAAGGGAGTACAATAGTGATCTAGGAGTAGATCACTGGACAGCGGTCAAAATTATCCTTAGTGGAATAAGGATATGTTTCTCGATTATGGAAGTGACAAAAGGTTCGTCGTAAAGGGTTACGTCGATGCAAGTTTTGACACCGATCTGGATGACTCTAAGTCTCGATCTAGATACATATTGAAAGTGGGAGCAATTAGCTAGAGTAGCTCCGTGCAGAGCATTGTAGACATAGAAAATTGCAAAATACATAACGGATCTGAATGTGAAAGACCCGTTGACTAAGATTCTCTCACAAGCAAAACATGATCATACCTTAGTACTCTTTGGGTGTTAATCACATAGCGATGTGAACTAGATTATTGACTCTAGTAAACCCTTTGGGTGTTGGTCACATGACGATGTGAACTATGGGTGTTAATCATATACAGATATGATTATTGGTGTTAAATCACATGGCGATGTGAACTAGATTATTGACTCTAGTGCAAGTGGGAGACTGAAGGAAATATGCCCTAGAGGCAATAATAAAGTTATTATTTATTTCCTTATATCATGATAAATGTTTATTATTCATGCTAGAATTGTATTAACCGGAAACATAATACATGTGTGAATATATAGACAAATAGAGTGTCACTAGTATGCCTCTACTTGACTAGCTTGTTAATCAAAGATGGTTATGTTTCCTAACCATGGACAAAGAGTTGTTATTTGATTAACGGGATCACATCATTAGTTGAATGATCTGATTGACATGACCCATTCCGTTAGCTTAGCACCCGATTGTTTAGCATGTTGCTATTGCTTTCTTCATAACTTATACATGTTCCTATGACTATGAGATTATGCAACTCCCGTTTACCGGAGGAACACTTTGTGTGCTACCAAACGTCACAACGTAACTGGGTGATTATAAAGGTGCTCTACAGGTGTCTCCAAAGGTACTTGTTGGGTTGGCGTATTTCGAGATTAGGATTTGTCACTCCGAATGTCGGAGAGGTATCTCTGGGCCCTCTCGGTAATGCACATCACTTAAGCCTTGCAAGCATTGCAACTAATGAGTTAGTTGCAAGATGATGTATTACAAAACGAGTAAAGAGACTTGCCGGTAACGAGATTGAACTAGGTATTGGATACCGACGATCGAATCTCGGGCAAGTAACATACCGATGACAAAGGGAACAACGTATGTTGTTGTGCGGTTTGACCGATAAAGATCTTCGTAGAATATGTAGGAACCAATATGGGCATCCAGGTCCCGCTATTGGTTATTGACCGGAAACGTGTCTCGGTCATGTCTACATTGTTCTCGAACCGTAGGGTCCGCATGCTTAAGGTTTCGATGACAGTTATATTATGAGTTTATGTATTTTGATGTACCGAAGGTTGTTCGGAGTCCCGGATGTGATCACGGACATGACAAGGAGTCTCGAAATGGTCGAGACATAAAGATTGATATATTGGACGGATATATTTGGACACCAGAAAGGTTCCGGATGAGATTGGGATTATACCGGAGTTCCGGGAGGTTACCGGAACCCCCCGGTAAGTATATGGGCCTTATTGGGCCTTAGTGGAAGGGAGGGAGAAGGAGCAAGGGAGGGGGCGCCCCCCCCCCAAGCCCAATCCGAATTGGGAGGGGGGCCGCCCCCCTTTCCTTCTCTCCTCCCCCATCTTCCTTCCCTCTCCTACTCCTAATAGGAAAGGGGGGCCAAACCTACTTGGAGTAGGTTTGCCCCCCCTAGGGCGCGCCTCCCCCTTAGGCCGGCCTCCTCCTCCCTCCCTCCTCTATATACGGGGGCGGGGGGGCACCCCATAGACACACAAGTTGATCATTGAGATCATTCCTTAGCCGTGTGCGGTTCCCCCCTCCACGATATTACACCTCGGTCATATTGTAGCGGTGCTTAGGCGAAGCCCTGCGACAGTAGAACATCAAGATCGTCACCACGCCGTCGTGCTGACGGAACTCCTCCCCGTGCCTCTGCTGGATCGGAGTTCGGGGTGCATCATCGAGCTGTACGTGTGTCAAGAACTCGGAGGTGCCGGAGTAACGGTGCTTGGATCGGTTGAACCGGGAGGACATACGACTACTTCCTCTACGTTGCGTCAACGCTTCCGCTTCGGTCTACGAGGGTACGTAGACAACACTCTCCCCTCTCGTTGCTATGCATCACTATGATCTTGTGTGTGCGTAGGAAATTTTTTGAAATTACTACGTTCCCCAACAGAAGGTGTACCCAACAGTTTCTTTTGGGTATCCTATGAAGATACATTTCTCCGATTTGGGTTTGAACTTATCAGGTTGAAGCTTTTTCACATAAGCATCGCAACCCCAAACTTTAAGAAACGACAACTTTGGTTTCTTGCCAACCATAGTTCATAAGGCGTCGTCTCAACAGATTTTGATGGTGCCCCTTTTAACGTGAACGCAGCTGTCTCTAATGCATAACCCCAAAACGATGGTGGTAAATCGGTAAGAGACATCATAGATCGCACCATATCCAATAAAGTGCGGTTACGACATTTGGACACACCATTACGCTGTGGTGTTCCAGGTGGCATGAGTTGCAAAACTATTCCACATTGTTCTAAATGAATGTCAAACTCATAACTCAAATATTCTCCTACACGATCGGATCGTAGAAACTTTATTTCCTTGTTACGATGATTCTCCACTTCACTCTGAGATTCTTTGAACTTTTCAAATGTTTCAGACTTGTGTTTCATTAAGTAGATATACCCATATCTCCTCAAATCATCTGTGAAGGTGAGGAAATAATGATACCTGCCACGAGCCTCAACACTCACCGGACCGCCTGCATCAGTATGTATTATTTCCAATAAGTCATTAGCTCGTTCCATTGTTCCGGAGAACGGAGTTTTAGTCGTCTTGCCCATAAGGCACGGTTCGCAAGTATCAAATGATTCATAATCAAGTGATTCCAAAAGCCCATCAACATGGAGTTTCTTCATGCGCTTTATACCAATATGACCTAAACGGCAGTGCCAAAAGTATGTTGCACTATCATTATCAACTTTGCATATTTTGGCATCGATATTATGAATATGTGTATCACTACGATCGACATTCAATAAACCATCAACATTGGGTGTATGATCATAGAAGGTTTTATTCATGTAAATAGAATAACAATTATTCTCTGTCTTAAATGAATAACCGTATTGCAATAAACATGATCTAATCATATCCATGCTTTAACGGAAACACCAAATAACATTTATTTAGGTTCAACACTAACCCCGAGAGTATAAGGAGTGTGCGATGATGATCATATCAATCTTGGAACCACTTCCAACACACATCGTCACTTCACCCCCAACTAGTCTCTGTTTATTCTATAACTCCTGTTTCGAGTTACTAATCTTAGCAACCGAACAAGTATCGAATACCCAGGGGTTACTACGAGCACTAGTAACGTACACATCAATAACATGTATACCAAATATACCTTTGTTCACATTGCCATCCTTCTTATCCACCAAATATTTGGGGTAGTCCCGCTTCCAGTGACCATTTCCTTTGCAGTAGATGCACTTAGTTTTAGGCTTAGGTCCAGCTTTGGGCTTCTTCACGGGAGTGACAACTTGCTTGCCATTTTTCTTAAAGTTCCCTTTCTTTCCCTTTGCCTTTTTCTTGAAACTAGTGGTCTTGTTTAATCATCACTTGATGCTCTTTCTTGATTTCTAACTTTGTCGATTTCAGCATCATGAAGAGCTCGGGAATCGTTTTCGTCATCCCTTGCATACTATAGTTCATCACGAAGTTGCAGCAACTTGGTGATGGTGACTAGAGAACTCTGTCAATCACTATCTTATCTAAAAGATTAACTCCCACTTGATTCAAGTGATTGTAGTACCCAGACATTCTGAGCACATGCTCACTAGTTGAACAATTCTCCTCCATCTTTTAGGCAAAATACTTGTCAGAGGTCTCATACCTCTTGAAACAGGCATGAGTTTGAAATACCAATTTCAGCTCTTGGAACATCTCATATGCTCCGTGACGTTTCAAAAACGTTTTTGATTTCTAAGCCGTAAAGCATGGTGCACTAAACTATCAAGTAGTCATCATATTGAGCTAGCCAAAAGTTCATAACATCTGCATATGCTCCTGCAATAGGTTTGTCACCTAGCGGTGCATCAAGGACATAATTCTTCTGTGCAACAATGAGGATACACCTCAGATCACGGACCCAGTCCGCATCATTGCTACTATCATCTTTCAACTTAGTTTTCTCTAGGAACATATGAAGAACATAGGGAAGCTATAACACAAGCTATTGATCTACAACATAATTTGAAAAATACTATGAGGACTAAGTTCATGATAAATTAAAGTTCAATTAATCATATTACTTAAGAACTCCCACTTAGATAGACATCCCTCTAGTCATCTAAATGATCACGTGATCCAAATCAACTAAACCATGTCCGATCATCACGTGAGATGGAGTAGTTTTCAATGGTTAACATCACTATGTTGATCATATCTACTATATGATTCACGCTCGACCTTTTGGTCTCCAGTGTTCCGAGGCCATATCTGCATATGCTAGGCTCGTCAAGTTTAACCCGAGTATTCTGTGTGTGCAAAACTTGCTTGCACCCATTGTATGTGAATATAGAGCTTATCACACCCGATCATCACGTGGTGTCTCGGCATGCAGAACTGTCGCAACGGTGCATACTCAGGGAGAACACTTATACCTTGAAATTTTAGTAAGGGATCATCTTATAATGCTACCGCCAAACTAAGCAAAATAAGAATATAAAAGATAAAGATCACATGGAATCAAAATATGTGACATGATATGGCCATCATCATCTTGTGCCTTTGATCTCCATCTCCAATGATCTCCATCGTCACCGGCATGACACCATGATCTCCATCATCTTGATATTTATCACCGTGTCATCACATGGTCGTCTCACCAACTATTGCTTTTGCAACTATTGCTATCGTATAACGATAAAGTAAAGCAATTATATGGCGCTTGCATCTGTTGGGGAACGTAGCAATAATTCAAAAATTTCCTACGTATCACCAAGATCAATCTAGGAGATTCTAGCAACAAGAGAGAGAGAGAGAGAGGATGTGCATCTTCATACCTTTGAAGATCGCTAAGCGGAAGCGCTACTAGAACGCGGACGATGGAGTCGTGCTCGCGACGATTCAAATCGCGGAAGATCCGATCTAACGCTGAACGGATGGCGCCTCTGCATTCAACACACGTACAGCCTGGGGACGTCTCATCCTTCTTGATCTAGCAAGGGGAGAGGAGAAGTTGAGGGAGAGCTCCGCTATCATGACGACGTGGTGGTGGAGCTTGCAGTTCTCCGGCAGGGCTTCGCCAAGCACTACGGAGGAGGAGGAGGTGTTGGGGAGGGAGAGGGTTGCGCCACGGGAAGGGTGTGGCAGCCCTCCCACCTCCCCTCTATTTATAGGGGCAAGGGAGAAGGGGGGCGGCTGTCGGTGTCAAAACTGGCGGATCTCGGGTAGGGGGTCCCGAACTATGTGTCTAAGGCTAATGGTAATAGGAGGCATGGGACACAATGTTTACCCAGGTTCGGGCCCTCTCTTCGGATATGTAGATTCCTTTCTCTGTAACCGACTTTGTACAACCCTAGCCCCCTCCGGTGTCTATATAAACCGGAGGGTTTAGGCTTCTAGGGTTCGGCCACAACAATCATAACCTCATAGGCTAGACTTTTAGGGTTTAGCCCTTACGATCTCGTGGTAGATCAACTCTTGTAATATTCATATTCATCAAGATCAATCAAGCAGAAAGTAGGGTATTACCTCCATAGAGAGGGCCCGAACATGGGTAAACATTGTGTCCCCTACCTTCTGTTACCATTAGCCTTAGACGCATAGTTCGGGACGCCCTACCCGAGATCCGCTGGTTTTGACACCGACAGCGGCCCCCTCCAGATGGATCTAGAGGGTGGGGGCAGCATCCAAGGGGGGGAGGCTTGCCCCCAAGCCAAGGGGGCGCCCCCTTTAGGGTTTCCCCCCAACCCTAGGTGCATGGGACCCAGGGGGTTGGTGCCCAGCCCACCTAGGGGCTGATTCCCCTCCATATTCAGTCCATAGGGCCCTCTGGGACAGATGGATCCTCCCGGTGGACCCCCGTAACCCTTTCGGTGGTCCCGATACAATACCGATAAACCCCCGAACATTTCCGGTGACCGAATAAGGACTTCCCATATATAAATCTTTATCTCCGGACCATTCCGAAACTGCCCGTGATGTCCGAGATCTCATCTGGGACTCCGAACAACATTCAGTAACCACATATCAATTCCCATAACAACTCTAGCGTCACCGAACCTTAAGTGTGAAGACCCTACGGGTTCGGGAATCACGCATACATGACCGAGACATCTCTCCGGCCAACAACTAATAGCGGGATCTAGATACCCATGTTGGTTCCCACATGTTCCATGATGATCTCATTGGATGAACCACGATGTTGGAGATTCAATCAATCCCGTATATAATTCCCTTTGTCCATCGGTATGTTACTTGCCCGAGATTCGATCGTTGGTATCCCAATACCTTGTTCAATCTCGTTACAGGCAGGTCTCTTTACTCATTCTGTAATGCATGATCACATGACTAACTACTTAGTCACATTGAGCTCATTATGATGATGCAATACCAAGTGGGCCCAGAGATACCTCTCCGTCATATGGAGTGACAAATCCCAGTCTCGATTCGTGCCAACCCAACAGATACTTTTGGAGATACCTGTAGTGTACCTTTATAGCCACCCAGTTATGTTGCGACGTTTGGTACACCCAAAGCATTCCTACGGTATCCCGGAGTTGCACAATCTCATGGCCTAAGGAAATGATACTTGACATTAGAAAAGCTCTTAGCAAACGAACTACACGATCTTCTGATATGCTTAGGATTGGGTCTTGTCCATCACTTCATTCTCCTAATGATGTGATCCCGTTATCAATGACATCCAATGTCCATGGTGAGGAAACCATGACCATCTATTGATCAACGAGCTAGTCAACTAGAGGCTCACTAGGGACATGTTGTGGTCTATGTATTCACACATGTATTACTGTTTCCGGTTAATACAATTATAGCATGCACAATAGACAATTATCATGAACAAGGAAATATAATAATAACCATTTTATTATTGCCTCTAGTGCATATTTCCAATAGTCTCCCACTTGCATTAGATTCAATAATCTAGTTACATTGTGATGAATCGAACACCCATAGAGTTCTGGTGTTGATTATGTTTTGCTCGTGGAAGAGGTTTTGTCAATGGATCTGCGACATTCAGATCTGTATGCACTTTACAAATATCTATGTCTCCATCTTGAACATTTTCACGAATGGAGTTGAAGCGACGCTTGATATGCCTGGTATTCTTGTGAAACTTGGGCTCCTTGGAAAGGGCAATAGCTCCAGTGTTGTCACATAAGAGAGTCATCGGGCCCGATGCATTGGGAATAACTCCTAAAGGTAATGAACTCCTTCATCCAGATTGCTTCATGTGCTGCCTCCGAGGCTGCCATGTACTCCGCTTCACATGTGGATCCCGTCACGACGTTTTGCTTGCAACTGCACCAGCTGACTGACCCACCATTCAAAATATACACGTATCCGGTTTGTGACTTGGAGTCATCCAGATCCGTGTCGAAGCTAGCATCGACGTAACCTTAGTCCTTTTCAGGTACTTCAGGATATTCTTGACCGCTGTTCAGTGTTCCATGCCGGGATTACTTTGGTACCTCCCTACCAAACTTATGACAAGGTTCACATCAGGCCTGGTACACAGCATGGCATACATGATAGACCCTATGGCTGAGGCATAGGGGACGATACTCATCTTTTCTCTATCTTCTGCCGAGGTCGGGCATTGAGCCGTGCTCAATTTCACACCTTCCAAGACAGGCAAGAACCCCTTCTTGGACTGATCCATATTTAACTTCTTCAATATCTTATCAAGGTATGTGCTTTGTGAAAGACCGATGAGGCGTCTCGATCTATCTCTATAGATCTTGATGCCTAATATGTAAGCAGCTTCCCAAAGGTCCTTCATTGAAAAACACTTATTCAAGTAGGCCTTTATGCTTTCCAAAAGTTCTATATCATTTCCCATCAATAGTATGTCATCCACATATAATATGAGAAATGCTATAGAGCTCCCACTCACTTTCTTGTAAACGCAGGCTTCTCCATAAGTCTGCATAAACCCAAACGCTTTAATCATTTCATCAAAGCGAATGTTCCAACTCTGAGATGCTTGCACCAACCCATAGATGGAGCGCTGGAGCTTTCACACCTTGTTAGCATTCTTAAGATCGACAAAACCTTCCGGCTACATCATATACAGTTCTTCCTTAAGGAAGCCGTTAAGGAATGCCGTTTTGACGTCCATTTGCCATATCTCATAATCATAGAATGCGGCAATTGCTAACATGATTCAGACAGACTTCAGCTTCTCTACGGGTGAGAAGGTCTCATCGTAGTCAACCCCTTGAACTTGTCGATAACCCTTAGCGACAAGCCGAGCTTTATAGATGGTCACATTACCATCCGAGTCAGTCTTCTTCTTAAAGATCCATTTATTTTCTATGGCTCGCCGATCATCGGGCAAGTCTGTCAAAGTCCATACTTTGTTTTCATACATGGATCCTATCTTGGATTTCATGGCTTCAAGCCATTTGTTGGAATCTGGGCCCGCCATCGCTTCTTCATAGTTTGAAAGTTCGTTGTTGTCCAAAAACATGATTTCCAGGACAGGGTTGCCATACCATTCTGGTGTGGAATGTGTCCTTGTGGACCTACGAAGTTTAGTAGCAACTTGATCCAAAGTTCCTTGATCATCATCATTAACTTCCTCTCTAGTCGGTGCAGGCACCACAGAAACATCTTCCTGAGCTGCGGTACTTTCCGGTTCAAGAGGCAGTACTTCATCAAGTTCTACTTTCCTCCCACTTACTTCTTTCGAGAGAAACTCTTTCTCCAGAAAGGATCCGTTCTTGGCGACAAAGATCTTGCCTTCAGATCTGAGGTAGAAGGTATACCCAATGGTTTCCTTAGGGTATCCTATGAAGACGCATTTTTCTGACTTAGGTTCATGCTTTTCAGGTTGAAGTTTCTTGACATAAGCATCGCATCCCCAAACTTTTAGAAACGACAGCTTAGGTTTCTTCCCAAACCATAATTCATATGGTGTCGTCTCAACGGATTTAGACGATGCCCTATTTAAAGTGAATGTGGCTGTCTCTAAAGCATAACCGTAAAAGAATAGCGGTAAATCAGTAAGAGACATCATAGATCTCACCATATCCAATAGAGTGCGATTACGACATTCAGACACTCCATTACGCTGAGGTGTTCCAGGCGGCGTGAGTTGTGAAACAATTCCACATTTCCTTAAGTGCGTACCATACTCGTGACTCAAATATTCTCCTCCAATTCTGATCGTAAGAACTTTATTTTCCTGTCACGTTGATTCTCCACCTCACTCTGAAATTCCTTGAACTTTTCAAAGGCCTCAAACTTGTGTTTCATTAGGTAGACATACTGTAGGACCTTGAGAAGAGGTGTCTAGAGGGGGGGGGGGGGGGGTAATTAGACACTAAGTACCAAAGTTGCAGTTTTTAAGTTTGCTTAAGTTTAAGTGGAGATTAGGCACAAGTTTAACATTCACAATACATATCAAGCAAGCATGCAAAGAGTATATGAGCAGCGGAAAGTAAAGCATGCAACTTGCAAGAATGTAAAGGGAAGGGTTTGGAGGATTCAAATGCAATTTGAGACACGGATGTTTTTGGCGTGGTTCCGATAGGTGGTGCTATCGTACATCCACGTTGATGGAGACTTCAACCCACGAAGGGTAACGATTGCGCGAGTCCACGGAGGGCTCCACCCACGAAGGGTCCACGAAGAAGCAACCTTGTCTATCCCACCATGGCCGTCGCCCACGAAGGACTTGCCTCACTAGCGGTAGATCTTCACGAAGTAGGCGATCTCCTTGCCCTTACAAACTCCTTGGTTCAACTACATAATCTTGTCGGAGGCTCCCAAGTGACACCTAGCCAACCTAGGAGACACCACTCTCCAAGAATTAACAAATGGTGCGTTGATAATGAACTCCTTGCTCTTGTGCTTCAAATGATAGTCTCCCCAACACTCAACTCTCTCTCATAGGTTTTGGATCTTGAGGAAACAAGATTTGAGTGGAAAGCAACTTGGAGAAGGCTAGAGATCAAGATTCATATGGTAGGAATGGAATATCTTGGCCTCAACACATGAGTAGGTAGTTCTTTCTCAAAAAATGTATGCTGGAAATGTAGGTTCAGTCTGATGGCTCTCTCCACGAATGAAGAGGAGGTGGAGGGGTATATATAGCCTCCACACAAAATCTAACCGTTACACATAATTTACCAAACTCAGTGGGACCGAATCGTTAAACTCGGTCAGACCGATTTAGCAAATAATGTGACCGTTAGGGTTTTCGGTGGGACCAAAATGCAATTCGGTAAGACTGATATGATTAGGGTTAGGGCATAACATAATCTCGGTAGGACCGATTACACAAACTCGGTGAGACCGATTTTGGTAATAAGCTTTCCAGAGAGTTGGTCAGGCAAACTCAGTGGGACCGATTTTGGTAATAAGTCAATCCAGGAAGTTTGCATTGTAATCTCGGTAGTACCAATTGCTCAAACTCGGTGAGACCGATCTTGGCAATGGACATACACAGAGAGATTACAATCCCATATCGGTGAGACCGAGATCCCTATCGGTAAGACCGATTTGCTTAGGGTTTGTGGCAGTGGCTATGACTTTTGGAATCGGTGGCGCCGGATAGGAAGAATCGGTGTGATCAATTTTGGCTTTAGGTTTATGTCATTTGTGGAAGTGAGAAAGTAGCTGAGGGTTTTGGAGCATATCACTAAGCACATGAAGCAAGAGTCTCATTAAGCAACACCTCATCCCTCCTTGATAGTATTGGCTTTTCCTATAGACTCAATGTGATCTTGGATCACTAAAATATGAAATGAAGAGTCTTGAGCTTGAAGATTGAGCCAATCCTTTGTCCTTGGCATCTTGAAGGAGTTCCCGCATCCTTTAGTCCATGCCACTCCATTGTTGAACTTATCTGAAACATACTAGATAAAAGTGTTAGTCCAACAAGAGATATGTTGACATTAATTACCAAAACTACCAAGGGAGCACTTGTGCTTTCAATCTCCCCCTTTTCGATAATTGATGACAACATACATCAAAGCTTTAGATAAAGATATAAAGAATAGGAAGTAAAGCTTTGGAAAGACATGTAACAAACATAGGTTCCCCCTACATGTATGCAATCATGTAAATATGGAATATAGAAGCATGTGAGAGCATAACCATGATAGAGCAGGCAACGTGTTACATGTATCTTGGCCATATGCATCAGAGCAAAGAATATTAAAGAAAATACCTTCATGCTCATGAGTCCTTCTTGCAAACAATATGTACATCAGCAAGAATTCCTCATACACATGATTGTGATGCATATACTTACCTTGAAGTCTTGAGTTGGCTTAGGATGAAATGAACCTGCGTAAACAAGGTTAGATAACACATATACATCTACTAGCCAGAGCAAATAGAAGAAACCACAAGAATACCAAGACCGGGATGACATGTAGAGAGTGAGTACTAAGTACCACATTGGATTAGACATGTCCCCAAGAGTAAAGATATGCAATGAATTTAAATGATTTCTTTCCCTTAGATGTCTTGCTCCCCCTGAATCTAGCATGGGATATTGGGAGAAGACAGGGAATAGAAAATCAGAGCTGAAAGATATGAATGATGATCAGAGCTAATGCAAGCTAATGCAAATAAGCACAAAAGATCAAATGAACATGTCTCTCCCCTCAAGAAGACATGTGGGCATCTCTCCTCTTGAACACCAAGCATCTGGGATCCTTGAGAAATACTTTCTACTTAAGTATGCTCTCCCCATGGAGATCTCTCTCTCTCTCTCCCCTTTGAGGGTCTCTCTCCCCCTTGAGGATCTCTCTCTAAATGATAAGCTTTGATGTTCTCTCTCTCCCCCTTTGACATCAATTTCCAAGAAGGTTTTTATGGAATCCGTCGAATGGGTTTGGTCCTGGAGACACATCACAAAGCAATGATAAAAATGTGATGCTTGTAGAGGACAAGATTCATTGAGTGGAGCTGGATCAGAGAAACATAGAATATGTGGCAAACTGTTTTTTCTGTTGTGAAATCGGTGGCACTGAGCGGTATTCTTCGGTTGTACCGAAAGGATTCGGTTGGACCGAAAACAACAAATAGGTGAAACCGAGTTCATCGTAGGGAAAACACTTGTCACCTCAGCTCATTAGACTAGTATGTTTTCACAAAGATTTGCAAGGAATATACTGAAAGATATGCAAGGAATTTAAATAGTAGAAAATGCAGAGCAAAAAGAAAGAAATCTAGATGAAGTTTTTTTTGAAAGGGGAAACAAATATGCATGAGACAAATGCAAAAACACAGACAAGAACACAAGAGAACTTCATCTAGAGATGGTCGGCGACAAAGTCACCTATGTTAGAGTATATTGACTTAGGAGTCAAGTGAGATCACTTGATCATAGGTCATACTCATCGTTTAAGCTTAAAATGGGGTGGCCATTTTTCGTTTAAGCATCTTGATGTATTCACATCTTGTAGAGTTGCTTTAGCTCATGACTTGGAGTAAAGCTTCTCAAAGATGGAATAACATACCTTGGTTGGTGGTGTTGTCCATGTAGTTGAACTTGTGTGGGTTGCTCAAGGTTGATGTGGCTCATCAAGAATTTGGAGCACCACTTGGAATTTGAGTCCTTCTACCTACATGGGTTAGTCCTTGCAAGGAAGAGCACTTGTGTATCCAAAAATGATAATCATGAAGCTCAACGTAGAATTTTTCAAAGGATATGTTTGAATGGTTTCATGCTTCCTTGTCTTCAACCACCATAGTGTAGAGACTTGGTGATGTAGAGATTGCTCAAGATGTGAGTAGATTACAATCTCATGGAATTTGATTCCACCAAGTACCTACATGGGTTAGATAACATGCAAGATACAAATATATCCGTGACATAAGATTTTCATCATAATAGAAATATCAAGGATTAGTCATAAGCTCATGTCTTGCATGTATCCAATGGACTTTCTACTCCAAGTTTGAAGCATCAATGATGTTCAATTCTCCTCTTAACCTGCAAAACACTTTCTCATCAAGAGGTTTAGTGAATATATCCGCTAATTGCTTTCCGGTGCGAACATGCTTAAGATCAATGTCACCCTTAGCAACATGATCTCGAATGAAATGATGACGAACTTCAATATGCTTAGTTCAAGAATGTTGCACAGGATTATGACCAATTTTGATAGCACTTTCATTGTCACAAAGCAATGGAACATGTCTCACATATTTCCCATAATCTTTAAGAGTTTGGGTCATCCAAAGTAATTGAGCACAACATGAACCAGCGGCAATATATTCAGCTTCGACGGTGGATAAGGATACCGAGTTTTGTTTCTTGGAGGACCAAGACACAAGAGATCTACCAAGAAATTGACAAGTACCCGAAGTGGACTTTCTATCAACCTTGTCTCCGGCATAGTCCGAGTCGGAATAGCCAACAAGATCGAAGGAGGCCCTCTTAGGATACCAAATGCCAAAATTTGGTGTATTGATTAAGTATCTCACTATCCTTTTCACGGCCTTAAGATGACATTCTTTAGGGGCAGCTTGATTTCGTGCACATATGCACACACTTAGCATGATATCGGGACATGAAGCACATAGATATAATAATGAACCAATCATAGAGCGATAAACCTTTTGATCAACCGGTTCACTATCTTTGGTCAAATCAAGATGTACACTAGTAGGCATGGGTGTAGACATACTTTTGCATTCTTGCATATTGAACTTCTTGAATAAGTCCTTGGTGTACTTCTTTTGAGAAACAAAGGTACCTTCCTTAGTTTGCTTGATTTGCAATCCAAGAAAAATTTGAGTTCACTCATCATAGACATCTCAAACTTCTCCGACATTAGCTTCCCAAACTTTTCACTAAAATGAGGGTTAGTCGAACCAAATATAATATCATCAACATAGATTTGGCACACAAATAGTTCTCCATTAACCCTTTTAGTAAAAAGAGTAGAATCAATTTTCCCAATTTCAAAGCCTTTTTCAATAAGGAACTTGGTCAAGCATTTATACCATGCTCTAGGAGCTTGTTTAAGACCATAAAGAGCTTTGTGAAGTTTGTAAACATGATTGGGTTTCTTAGGATTGACAAATCCGGGAGGTTGCTTAACATAAACTTCCTCCTCTATTTCACCATTTAGAAAAGCACTTCTAATGTCCATTTGGTACAAGGTGATATCATGATGATTAACATAGGCAAGTAAGATGCGAATGGACTCAAGTCTAGCAACGGGAGTATAAGTCTCACCATAGTCCATACCTTCGACTTGTGTGTAGCCTTGGGCGACGAGACATGCTTTGTTGCGAACTACTTGTACATCTTCATCTTGCTTGTTGCGAAACACCCATTTGGTACCGATGACGTTGTGGTTGTTGTCGGGCTTCTCAACCAATGTCCAAACTTGGTTCCTTTCAAAGTTATGTATCTCTTCATGCATAGCATTTATCCAATCCGGATCTTCCAATGCTTCTTCAACCTTCATAGGTTCAATGCTAGAGATGAAAGAATAGTTTTCACAAAAGTTAGCTAAACGAGTTTTAGAGCGAGTGATTCTCCCGGTTTGAATGTCGTTGTAGATTTGCTCGACGGGATGATCTTTAGCAATTCTTGCTCGAACTCGTGAAAGCTTTTTCTTGGGTCTTCGTTGAACATCTTCTTCATCTTGTTCTTCTTCTTGGCCTTCTTCATTGTTGGCATTGTCGTTCTCTTGTTGTGGTGGAGAAGGAGGTTGTTGACGTTCATCTTGATGCACTTCCTCGTTTTCTTCATCTTGGTGTGTCCCACTTGTGGATGCTTCCGTATCAACTCTTGGTTCACCTTGTCGTGAAGTTGAAGCTTCCACTTGGACGTACGAGGTACTCTCCTTCACCTCCGTTGGACGAACCTTGCCAATAGCCAAGTCTTGAATTGCTTCTGAAGGATCTTTGTCACCTACGTCAATTGGCAATTGCCCTACTTGCGAGCCATTAGATTCATCAAACTTCACATCTACCATCTCTTCAACCTTTCGGGTGAAATTGTTGTAGACACGGTAAGTGTGAGAGTTTGAGCCATAACCTAGTAGAAAACCTTCATGAGACTTAGGAGCAAATTTAGAGCGATGATGCTTATCAAGAATGTAGCACTTTGAGCCGAATACTCGAAAGTATCCAACTTGGGGTTTGTTACCGGTGAGGAGCTCGTATGCCGTCTTGCCGAGTAGCTTGTGAAGATACAAGCGATTTGTTGCATGACAAGCTGTCTCAACCGCTTCTGCCCAAAAGTGCTTTGGCGTCTTGTACTCATCTAGCATCGTTCTCGCCATTTCAATGAGCGTCCGGTTCTTCCTCTCAACAACTCCGTTTTTTTGAGGTGTGTACGTAGCAGAGAACTCGTGTGAAATCCCTTCTTCGTCAAGAAAGGTGTCCACATTTGCGTTCTTGAACTCCGTTCTGTTGTCGCTGCGAACCTTCTTGATCTTCACTTCAAATTGATTTTGGGCCTTCCTAGCGAAGTTTTTGAAGATCTTTTGGACCTGCGATTTATCATCGAGAAATAACACCCACGTAAATCTTGAAAAATCATCAACTATAACTAGACCAAAAGAATTTCCACCGAGACTCTTGTAAGATTTGGGACCAAAAAGATCCATGTGAAGTAGCTCTAGTGGCCTCCTTGTGGTCATGATGTTCTTCACGGGATGCCTTCCTCCAACCTGTTTACCTGCCTAACAAGCGCTGCAAAGTCTATCTTTATCAAATATGACATCGTTAACTCCAAGGATATGATTTCCTTTAATAAGCTTGTCAAGGTTTCGCATACCAACATGACCTAGTCGTCTATGCCACAACCAACCTTTTGAGGATTTAGCAATGAAGCAAGTTTTAGGTTGAGCCTTTTTAGTGAAATCATCAATGTATAGATCACCTCTACGCACACCGGCAAAGACCATTTTATGATTGTCTCGACGAAACACTTGGCAATCTACTTCAGTAAATAGAACATTGAAGCCGAAATCAGCAAGCCTAGATACTGAAAGTAAGTTGTATCCAAGAGATTCAACGAGCATAACATTTTGTATGGAGCTATCATGTGATATGGCCACCTTACCGAGGCCAACCACCTTACCCTTTGAGTTGTCACCGAAAGTGACATACTTTCGAGGACTATCATTATCAGCAAGCTCACGAAACATGTCTTTATGTCCGGTCATGTGATCGGTACATCCACTATCAAGAACCCATTCCTTTCCTCCTGACATATATCCCCGAAGATTTGCCATAAGACCAAAATGTCTCATTGCATCATCAAGATCGAAGTCACTATCATCATCCTCATCATAGTATCCATGTTCAACATCGTCATGTGGTGGATCAAGTCGTAGAGAGGGTGATTCATTAGAATGAGTTTGACAATGATCTTGCTTATGAATTTTTATATCTTCGGAAATAATATCACTAATAATACCAACATTTCCTTTGGCACGCATAAGGTTAGTAAGCTCAAATAGACGATCACCAAACATAGGATCACTAGTATTCATCTTACTCAAAGCAATAGACTTATGAAGAATTTCATCAAGATTTTACAAGGAATAATCTGGAAATCGTTCCTCAAGAAATTTCCATATAGTGTAGGCACACTTAAAAGTAGGCAAACATCAAATCAAGTTTCTAGGCAATCCTATAATGATAAGTTCGGCAGTTCTAAGATTCCTAATCATGTCAATTGACTCATCATGGGTAGGATGCATTGTCACGCCCAATATGCGACCCTATCCAAAAGGAACTCGAAGGTCCCACCAAGGATAGACCCGCATATTGGAACGCTTTTGCAAGGTGGATATCATTACATCAACATTACATAATGGATGGGGATACATACAAAAGGCATACAATGTCACATGAATACAACAATACAACATACAAGAACAACATCCGACTACGGATGAATCATAAACAGAAACTCAAACAATATCCACCCTGCTAGCCCAGGCTGCCGACCTAGAACCTATCCCCTGATCGAAGAAGCAGAAGAAGAACTCAACGCAAGCAAGCATCGCTCTCGCGTCATGATCATCGCATAACATGTACCTGCAGCTGTTGTTGTAGTAATCTGTGAGCCACGAGGACTCAGCAATCCCATTACCATGGGTATCAAGACTAGCAAAGCTTAATGGGAAAGGAAGGGGTAAAGTGGTGAGGTTGCAGCAACGACTAAGCATATATGGTGGCTAACCAACGCAAACAAGAGCGAGAAGAGAGCAAAGGAACGGTCGTCAACTAGTAATGATCAAGAGGTGATCATGAACACCTACTTACGTCAAACATAACCCAAAGACCGTGTACACTTCCCGGACTCCGCCGAGAAGAGACCATCACGGCTACACACACGGTTGATGCGTTTTAATTCGGATCTGGTGTCAAGTTATCTAAAACCGGACATTAACAAATTCCCATCTGCCACATAACCGCGGGCACGGCTTTCGAAAGATAATACCCTGCAGGGGTGTCCCAACTTAGCCCATGATAAGCTCTCGCGATCAACGAAGGATATTCCTTCTCCCAGGAAGACCCGATCAATCTCGGAATCCCGGTTTACAAGACATTTCGACAATGGTAAAACAAGACCAGCAAGACCTCCCGCTGTGCCGACAAATCCCGATAGGAGCTGCACATATCTCGTTCTCAGGGCACACCGGATGAGCCAGACGTCGGGTTGGCATAGACCCTGATTGCCCAGGGGGCGCCGGACATCGCTCGGTTTGGACCAGCACTCGGAGGAGAACTGGCCCGGGGGGGTAAATAAAGATGACCCTCGGGCTCCGGAAACCCAAGGGAAAAGGGCTAGGTGAGGCAAATGGTAAAACCAAGGTTGGGCCTTGCTGGAGGAGTTTTATTCAAAGCGAACTGTCAGGGGGGTCCCATAAATCACCCGACCACGTAAGGAACGCAAAATCCGGGAACATAACACCGGTATGACGGAAACTAGGCGGAATGAGTGGAACAAAACACCAGGCATAAGGCCGAGCCTTCCACCCTTTACCAAGTATATAGATGCATTAATAATATAAGAGATATTGTGATATCCCAACATAACCCTGACCATCATGGAGCAACCTTCAACTTCACCTGCAACTAGCAACGCTATAAGAGAGGCTGAGCAAAGCGGTAACATAGCCAAACAATGGTTTGCTAGGAAGGGTGTCAAAGGTTAGAGGTTCATGGCAATTTGGGAGGCTTGAAGAGCAAATGATAGGTAATGCAGCATAGCGATAGAACGAAGCAACTAGCATAGCAATGATAGTAGTGAGATCCAGGGTAGCGGTCATCTTGCCTGAAATCCCGCAAGGAAGAAGAACGAGTCCATGAAGAAGACAAACAGACGTAGTCGAACGGATCTTCACAATCACAACGTAACCGGAACTATCAAGAAGAAGCAACACCGGAAAGAAGCAAACAACATGGTAAACACACAAGAATAAACATGGCATGATGCACAAACAAGTATGATGCATGTCCGGTTTAATGAGGCATGACATGGCAAAGTGCAACAAACAATACTACTAGTTAAGTGGATCTCAATATGCAACGAGTTGTATATTGACGGAACACCACATTCGAGTTATTTAGTTCGCTCTCGTTTAGGTACACAACAATATTAAATGTTGTTAAACATGGCAAAAGGTGAAACATAATTGAGCTAACTATTTAGGCAAGTTTAAGTGAGGCCGGAAACAAGAAACAACAATTCCGGAAATCCCCATATGTTATTTAGCAATTTAATGCAAACAACAATTTTAAACATTTTAATTGTTGTTATCATGATGCGAATGACATATGCAAGTTTTAGGCAATATTTATGAAAATGTTGACATGAGCATGTTATGAAGCATTTGGTCACTATGGCGGAACAAAACGGGTGCCACGACAACGAATCCGAAAATGATGCCACGGCAACATATCGGTTCCGGTAGCTCATGGAGATACCGGTGCAAAAGGAAGTGGGTGTGAGCGTGTCATGCAAGGATGGTGGGGTGCTCCCGGTTACCGGGTTCCCACGGGTCGACGGCATGGCAAACGAGGAGAAACGTGCATGAAGCAAACGGGCACGGTGCAAACATATGGTTCATCTCATACATGCAAGGGCATCTCATCGCGGTCGTCTCGGGTTATACCTTTGAATCGTGCATTTAGGGCGGAACGCGTTCGTCGAAGGAAGTAGTGGTACTCGCGGGTCATGGTGGAAGTAGTCGTTCACGTTTCGTAGTCGTACATGTCGGTGGTAGAGGTACGCGCAATCTTGGTGACGGTAGTCGTACATGTCCGGAGAGGAACTTGTCGTATCCATGTAGTCGAACTTGGCGTATCCAAAGAGTACTTGGTGAATCCACGTAGTCGTACACAGGGTCATAGAGGAACTTGACGTCCATGGAGTCGACGATGCTAGAACTTGACGCATCGTCGTGTGTAGTCGTACTCGGTGTCCTCGGGGCATCGGTCGTAGTTATGGTACTTGGGGTGCATCAACTGGTGACCAACAGTGTACAGGAGGCAGAGAGGACTCTTGCGATCTTCCGGTCAACGTGAACAGGAGGCATGGCAAAAGGAAGGGGAGACGGCCCCGACCCGTGGACCTGGCGTTTGACTGAATCGAGTCCACGAGGACGAGCGGGCGAGCTGCTGGTGCTGTTCGAGGCAAAGCAGGGGCACGGTTCAGGCAAAATGGAGGCAGCAGTGGCGAGGCTTGGGGCTGGCGACGGAGATCCAGGCGAGGACGGGGCACGGTGCGGCAAGGAGCTCCAGCTCAAGTCTATGACGGGCAGAGGAGCTCCGGCAGGGGCCAAGGCGGCGGCAGCGGGTGTAACGCCCTCGATGCGGCTATATCTCCCACGTGTCGAAGCACGACTTAGAGGCATAACCGCATTGAAAGCAATGTCGCAAGTGAGGTAATCTTCACACAACCCATGTAATACATAAGGGAAAGAGATACATAGTTGGCTTACAATCGCCACTTCACACAATTACATGAATAAAGCATTACATCATCCAGATACAATCAAGGTCCGACTACGGAACCAAAATAAAAGAAGAACCCCAAATGCGAAAAAGGTCCCCGATCGACCCCAACTGGGCTCCACTACTGATCAACTAGAACGAAACAACACAAAGGGCAAGATCATCATCGATCTCCTCCTTGAGCTCGGATGCGTCACCTGCACGGTATCATCGGCACCTGCAAACTGGTTGTTGTAGTAATCTGTGAGCCACGAGGACTCAGCAATCCCATTACCATGGGTATCAAGACTAGCAAAGCTTAATGGGTAAGGAAGGGGTAAAGTGGTGAGGTTGCAGCAGCGACTAAGCAAGTATGGTGGCTAACCAACGCAAATAAGAGCGAGAAGAGAGCAAGCGGAACGGTCGTGAAACTAGCAATGATCAAGAGGTGATCCTGAACTCCTACTTACGTCAGTCATAACACAGAAACCGTGTTCACTTTCCGGACTCCGCCGAGAAGAGACCATCACGGCTACACACGCGGTTGATGCGTTTTAATTCGGATCTGGTGTCAAGTTATCTACAACCGGACATTAACAAATTCCCATCTGCCACATAACCGCGGGCACGGCTCTCGAAAGTTTATACCCTGCAGGGGTGTCCCAACTTAGCCCATGACAAGCTCTCGCGATCAACGAAGGAATAGACCTTCTCCCAGGAAGACACGATCAGTCTCGGAATCCCGGTTTACAAGACATTTCGACAATGGTAAAACAAGACCAGCAAAGCCGCCCGAATGTGCCGACAAATCCTGATAGGAGCTGCACACATCTCATTCTCAGGGCACACCGGATTGTCCAAACTTCCGGTAGGCGACCCCAGAGTTGCCCCTGGTGGCCACCGACGGCTGACGGTTAGGACCAACACTCACGACGAGCACTGGCCCGGGGGGGTAAAAATAAGATGACCCTCGAGAGCACGACTCCCAAGGGAAAAAGGGCTGGGTGAGGCAAATGGTAAAAACCAAGGTTGGGCCTTGCTGGACAAGTTTTATTCAAAGCGAACTGTCAGGGGGGTCCCATAAATCACCCGACCGCGTTAGGAACGCAAAATCCGGGAACATAATACCGGTATGACGGAAACTAGGGCGGCAAGAGTGGAACAAAACACCAGGCATAAGGCCGAGCCTTCCACCCTTTACCAAATATATAGATGCATTAATAATATAAGAGATATTGTGATATCCCAACCAAAATCCTGTCCACCATGGAGAAATCTTCAACTTCACCTGCAACTAGCAACGCTATAAGAGGGGCTGAGCAAAGCGGTAACATAGCCAAACAATGGTTTGCTAGGAATGGTGTCAAAGGTTAGAGGTTCATGGCAATATGGGATGGCTTGATAAACAGGTAATAGGTAGCGCAGCATAGCGATAGAACGAAGCAACTAGCATAGCAATGATAGTAGTGAGATCCAGGGTAGCGGTCATCTTGCCTGAAATCCCGCTAGGAAGAAGAACGAGTCCATGAAGAAGACAAGCGGACGTAGTCAAATGAATCCTCACAATCGCAATGAAACAGGAACTAACAAGAAGAAGCACACAACATAGGTAAACACACCACACATGAACAAGACATGATGCACAACAAGCATGATGCATGACCAAGCTACATGAAGCTATTCATGGCAAGAGAAGATGCAAACAAGAACAACACATCAAGGCAAGTTTAAATGAGGCCGGGAACAACATATAACAATTCCGGTAAGTCCTCATATGCAATTTTCGAAATTGGTCCAGAACTGAATAAACCTTATGTTCAAGTTGTTAAACAAGTTAAGATGCACCAAGATGATCTACGCAAAATTCTAGTCAAGTTACATATAAAGTTCATTAGATTCGGAGCTACGGCCTAGAAGATATGAGCAAAACAAGTTAAACATGGCATTGATGCAAAATGCACCCAAACATCAAGCAAACACACCAAAACAAGGATGCAACATGATAATATGAATCTACATGCAAAATCAAGCAAGTTTCATATAGAACACACTCAAAACGGAGCAACGGTGCAACACATACACTCTATACAAGTCATAGCAACAATCTGTCCATAACAGCAACTAGGCATATTGCAAGCATCAAAACAACATGCTACAGCACCCCAACATGATAACAAAAGGCATGGGCATGAAGTACAGGTAAAGCATAACAAAACATGAACACTGAGCTATCTCCAGAAACAACTAGAACATGCTCCAAAACACATGGAGATATTGCAAATAATAACAGTTTCAGACTTTAGCAGAAATAACATCAGGTTGCAATGTTTAGAGCTATCAAACAACAAGTTACAGGAACATATCATGGCAAACAAAGGCATGGCATGAATCTAATAATTGCATAGATCAAAAGTCCCTTACTGACCATAAGCCAAAAAGGCACGGAAAATATGATGGCACTCATGTAAACATGGCAAGTTATATTACAGATTTAAACATGGCAGGAACAACAATAAGTAGGCATGTTGGTGAGCTTGAACCACTCACCACAGAGCAATACATGGCATGGCAAGGCAACCAACAGTAAGAAGGCATGTTTGTGAAGCTAAACATGGCAAGAACAAGTTCATAGGGTTCATGGATCACTAGGAAAACACATGGAAACAAGTGAACTTAATGTTAACAGGCTGATAGCAACATTATCAAGCAACTTTGGAGCAAGATAACAACATGTTCCAGCAGGCTATAATTGCAACCAAAGGCATGAATGTATAGAGCAAGACATGTAGATCAAAACATGTTTATAGAGCATCTCCAGATTATGCATAGAATGATTAGTAGAAGCATGTTAACATGGCATCACAAAATTACAGAATCTGCCTAGCAAAACAGCAACAGCAAGTGCCCTACTTAGCAAGCTTGATACACTCAGCACACAACTCACAAAAATACATGGTTAACACCCCTGGAAAGATGGCATGGCATAGATCAACATTCATGTAGAGCTCAACCTCATAGGATGCACACATCAATCATGGCAAAAATGATAAAAGAGCAAGTTATAACAGTTTCAGCAGATTAACATCAACATGCACTCTTCCAACAGTATTTCGGGCATCGAGATGAGCTCAAATGAAAATGACACAATGGAATGAAATGATCCACTCGTCGAGACGAACAATTTTACATATTATACGCATGAAATGGAGCTACGGATGCAGAGATGTGAAGCAATGAACATGGCATGTTTATGTCAAAATTAACTTCGGGACTTAGAGAAAATATCACCTCGCGGGGAAAAGTCAACCGCCGCGGCACGGATGACGAGGTTCGCCGGAGAGGCGGGGGCCGGCGAGGGGGCGGCGGATCCGGGCACGCCTGCCCGGATCTAGTCGGGACGAGGCCAGGGGAGGCCGGAGGGAGCCGGGGACAGCGGCGCGGGACCGGGGCGGCGCCGGTCCCGGCGGAGCCGAGGCGGGACGGCGGCGGGGAGATGCCGGCGGGGGCGGCCGGCCATGGCGCGCCGGCGGCGGGGTGGCTCAGGGCGCGGGGGCGCGGAGCGGGGCGCGCTGGCGAGCGGCGGAGCGAGGCGGCAGGGAGTCGGAGGGCGCGACGGCGGGGCGCGCTGGCGAGCTCCGGGGCGGCGGAGGAAGCGTCGGCGGGCGGCGCAGGCACGGGGCGACGGCGGCGTATCTGGGCCCGCGCGGGCCTGCTGCGGGCTGCGGGCAGGCCGGCGGCGCGGGGAGCCGGCCGCGCCCACGTGGCGCGCTCCCGTTGGCCACGGGAGGCGGCGGCGCTGAGGTGGCGGCGTCCTATTGGACGGGGTGACGGGCGGACATGTCCGGGCGCGGTCCGGACGTGTCCGACTGCGGCTGGGAGGGGTTTGGCTAGGGTTTGGACTGTGCGAAAAATTCGGGGGAAGGTCTAGTTTTATAGGTAGAGGGTGCTAGGAGAGTCCAAATGAGGAGCGGTTTTCGGCCACGCGATCGTGATCGAACGACCGAGAGCATGGAGGGGAGTTTGGTGGGTTTTGGGCCACTTTGGAAGGGGTGTTGGGCTGCAACAAAAGAGGGCTTTGCGGTTACCCGGTTAACCGTTGGAGTATCAAACGACCTCCAAATGGCACGAAACTTGACAGGCGTTCTACCGGTGCTATACCAAGGCCGCTTGGCAAGGCTCAGTCCATTCCGAGAAAGTTTAACACCCGCACAAGCGAAGAGGCCAAAAGGGGGCGCCGGAGGGCATAGGAGCGCCGGATTGCAAAACGGACAACGGGGAAAATGCTCGGATGCATGAGACGGACACGTATGCAAAATGTGATGCACATGATGACATGATAAAATGCAGATGATGACATGGCAAAGTGCAACACGCAAGCAAATGACATGGCAACGACGGCGAATAACTGGCATACACCTGGCGCATCAAAACTGGGGCGTTACAACACTCCACCACTACGAGAGGATCTCGTCCCGAGATCTAGGATGGCACCGGAGAGAAATGGAAGAGGAAGAGAAGAGGTAAAACTAAGTTGCTTCTTTGACGAACGAGTGAAACCACGAACCTTGAGAGGTTGAGCAAAATGAAAGAAAGAAAACAACGAAGATGAACATAGTTGAAAACACTCCGTTAGAAAAGAGGAACATGGAGTATTACGAGAATTTGAAGGCTGAAAGACATGGAAATAAGAGCTTCACGAACGAAAAGAATATGACCACATTGGTATAATGAGATAGCCAAGGAACAAGAATGGCAGAATTTGGACAGCACTCCAGTAGAAAAGAGAAGAAAACTTGATGAGATGAAAAGATATTGAAGAGATGATACAACACTCCGGTTAAATGGATAAGCCAGAAAAGAACATGATCCTCACAAAATGAGGTGATGGGTGAAGAGCACAACATCACAATGCCTCCGTAACGAAAGAATAGAAGTTAGATCTAACAGAGTTGTTGGAAGATCAACAACGAAACGAATAAGCTTGTAGTGGGCTTATGGAAAACATATCAAGACTATGAGGTGACAACCGGCCACTAATGGAAACCATTGATTTGATTGAGAGAACCAAAAAGATGAAAACTTCTTCCACCAAGAGGATAAAGAGCAAGCTTGGGTCATGCCTAATCACCACAAATAGAAACATTCCTTAGGGAAGGCTGTAGGTAAAATATGACACAAGATAACTCCAACGAAGAGATTAATGGATTTAAACTACCTCATTCTTGACAACATGGGAATCATGAAACACGAAGAGGAATTGTCAAGAATGACATAACACCACCTCAAAAGATAAGGTAGAAAGAATTGCATTTTGGAATGCAAGATGAAGAATAGTTGAGCTCCTCAAAACAAAACATGTGTTGGGCACCATGTTTATTTTTAGAGTATAGCTTGGCGGTTCATAACTTCAAGAGAAATTTTGAAGAACAATTGAACAATGAAAGAATCCTTGACGAACCACCATGTAGAGCGTCCATGAAGAACTCCGGTAATAAAAGGATGATAAAAAGAAAGGGAAGTTGAGAACACAAGGTGAAGCCTTGCGATGATTTAGATAGAGCTTCACGACGAGATAAAGCGGAAAACTTGGAACTCCGGAAAAGAAAAGATGAAGTATCTCGAACCAAGAATGTGATATGATGAACAACTCCGGAAAGAAGAAATCAATCACTTGGATGAAACAAGAATAAGAATTATGTTATGCATATCCTTCACCAATTTAAATTGATGACAAACAACGGATTTGGCATACTACTTATTCTTCTTGAGGGATTGAAAAGAGATATATAGTGCCAACTTGAAGAAGTTATTAATGGGACCACCGGTGGGATTGGAAACGACGAATGAAATGATACGGTAGCAAAGGAAGAGGAATCTCGAACGAACCACCGTAAGAATTGACAATGAAAGTAGCAAAGGCACAATTCACCGGGAAGAATTGGAAAACGAATGAAGATACTTGAGGGGATTTAGATACAAGTGGACGAAGAGATCATGAGCTGATTAGAGGATATTTGAACGATGCACCGGTAAGATTTGGAGAACGATAGCTACATGCTGAGAATGAAGAATTATGACATGATGGCCCTTGGAGGAAAGAAATGGAAACAACTCAAGAAATGCTCCGGATGGTAAGAAAAGAATTGTCACAATCAAAACAATTTATGAGATGATGGCATAATCTAGAACTATGAATCTTTAAGAGAACGGACCAAGATTTAAAGGAAAAATTCTTCTTCGGTCTTCAAATGTTGAGAATGATGATGAGAACCACCATGAATTGTTGAGATACTCCGGGAGAATTAGAAGAGGAAAGGTTCAGCCAAAGATGAAAAGAATTTGAAAACGACCTTGGAGAAGGCATGTGACTGATGGAATCCATTCTTACGTCAAACTTCGAAAGACTTTGGGAATCGCTCCGGATAAATTAGAAGAGTCAGGTAAGATCCTGGGAAAAATCCTGTGGGTTAGGGCCCACTCAAAAGAAACACCGTTGAAATGATTTTAAAGAGAGATTGCACCGGTTGAATAAAATGGCTTGAATGAGATAACAATCTCCAAATAGCTTGAACGGATTAAGAATAGAAACACAAGTCTTCGGAGATATCTTGAGCACTTCAGGAAAAATGAATAGCAAGAAGTGAGCGATTGAGAGGTGCGCCGGCATGGGAAAGCATTTGAAACGAGGAAAGGAATATGATGAATATCGAAAGCTTGAATTAAATCCACCGAAGAAGAAACAACAATGAAGGATGATGAACTTGAAACTGTTGAGCATCTTCATGGGAAATCACCGGATAAGAACATTGAAAGAAAAGAATGAAGAGACTTCACATGAATAAATGGATACTTGGTAAAGAAATCTTAGTCCTTGAGGAAAAAGGGTGGGTGGGCGGGAAAAACAAAGGCAACTTGGAGACGGATGAAACAAACACCGTTGAGGAGAAATGATAATTGGTCTTGCTGATGTTGAAGTGATCGGATCCACTTGAAGAGAAACACGCCGGTTGAAAAGGATTGACATGACAATCTCGATTGTCGAGAAGGATTGGTATTCACATCGGAGTATGAGAACACCATTTCAGAAAGGTATGGAATCAACACTTGACATTGAAGCAACTCGAATACCACAACTCAAAACAAAAACAAAGGACTGGCTTGCAGAATAAGCCGGAACAAACATATGATAGAGATTTCGTCCGAAGTTTTCGTGGTGGGGCCTACACGGGCTCGATTGTACATCACCATCATGTACAAGGCAGTGCACATGACATACGAAGCGTCCCCGAGTCGGCATAGCCAAGGACTCTTTAAGACACAACGAGACCACTGTAAAACCAACCGTGAATAGGCGGACCACTAGACGTCGAACCCCAATTTCATATCATACATCCGTCGGAAAGATATCCTAAGAGCTACTTGAATTCCCACCTATGAAACTCCCAAAATTTTCCGATTATGCAATCAGGTGTTGGGGATACAGGGGAAGCATAATATCTCACCCAAAACTAGCAAATCCTACATCCAGCTGTATCCATCCTTCAACACATAACCAAGAAACCTTCGGAAATCGTCTACCTCAACCTTCGAAAAGCATCTGTTATATGAGTCATGGCAATACTCCCGTACTCACCTCAGTACTGGGTTATCGGGGTTATCTCACCAACAACTGCATAAAAGAGATTTTCGATGTCGGCGTACTAAACTCAGGTATTCCAGAACTGCAACGACGAAATTATGACGACAACACCTCAGAGCTCAACTCCCCGGGACACTTCCACTAAACCCCTAACAGGAGGCACCAAGACAATGTTCTCATCATAAAACCATCGGAACGATTCCAAGATACCCGCGTGATCCTAAAATTTTTTTAGTGAAATTTGAGAAGAGAAGAGTCAAAACTCTACGTCAGGATGCCTTACCAGAGCGATGAAGAGACTGGGGAGTAAAAAGAATTCCTAACTCTCCGATATATATAATCCTAAATGACTCAAAACAATTTTCTAGACACAACTCGGCCGCTAAAAACGATCAAGCAGTGGGGCTCCTAAGGTCGGGGAAGGCTCTGATTACCAACTTGTAACGCCCTCGATGCGGCTATATCTCCCACGTTTCGAAGCACGACTTAGAGGCATAACCGCATTGAAAGCAATGTCGCAAGTGAGGTAATCTTCACACAACCCATGTAATACATAAGGGAAAGAGATACATAGTTGGCTTACAATTGCCACTTCACACAATTACATGAATAAAGCATTACATCATCCATATACAATCAAGGTCCGACTATGGAACCAAAATAAAAGAAGAACCCCAAATGCGACAAAGGTCCCCGATCGACCCCAACTGGGCTCCACTACTGATCAACTAGAACGAAACAACACAAAGGGCAAGATCATCATCGAGCTCCTCCTTGAGCTCGGATGCGTCACCTGCACGGTTTCATCGGCACCTGCAAACTGGTTGTTGTAGTAATCTGTGAGCCACGAGGACTCAGCAATCCCATTACCATGGGTATCAAGACTAGCAAAGCTTAATGGGTAAGGAAGGGGTAAAGTGGTGAGGTTGCAGCAGCGACTAAGCAAGTATGGTGGCTAACCAACGCAAATAAGAGCGAGAAGAGAGCAAGCGGAACGGTCGTGAAACTAGCAATGATCAAGAGGTGATCCTGAACTCCTACTTACGTCAGTCATAACACAGAAACCGTGTTCACTTTCCGGACTCCGCCGAGAAGAGACCATCACGGCTACACACGCGGTTGATGCGTTTTAATTCGGATCTGGTGTCAAGTTATCTACAACCGGACATTAACAAATTCCCATCTGCCACATAACCGCGGGCACGGCTCTCGAAAGTTTATACCCTGCAGGGGTGTCCCAACTTAGCCCATGACAAGCTCTCGCGATCAACGAAGGAATAGACCTTCTCCCAGGAAGACACGATCAGTCTCGGAATCCCGGTTTACAAGACATTTTGACAATGGTAAAACAAGACCAGCAAAGCCGCCCGAATGTGCCGACAAATCCTGATAGGAGCTGCACATATCTCGTTCTCAGGGCACACCGGATTGTCCAAACTTCCGGTAGGCGAGCCCAGAGTTGCCCCTGGTGGCCACCGGCGGTTGACGGTTTGGACCAACACTCACGACGAGCACTGGCCCGGGGGGGGGGGCAAAAATAAGATGACCCTCGAGAGCGTGACTCCCAAGGGAAAAAGGGCTGGGTGAGGCAAATGGTAAAAACCAAGGTTGGACCTTGCTGGACAAGTTTTATTCAAAGCAAACTGTCAGGGGGGTCCCATAAATCACCCGACCGCGTTAGGAACGCAAAATCCGGGAACATAATACCGATATGACGGAAACTAGGGCGGCAAGAGTGGAACAAAACACCAGGCATAAGGCCGAGCCTTCCATCCTTTACCAAATATATAGATGCATTAATAATATAAGAGATATTGTGATATCCCAACCAAAATCCTGTCCACCATGGAGAAATCTTCAACTTCACCTGCAACTAGCAACGCTATAAGAGGGGCTGAGCAAAGCGGTAACATAGCCAAACAATGGTTTGCTAGGAATGGTGTCAGAGGTTAGAGGTTCATGGCAATATGGGATGGCTTGATAAACAGGTAATAGGTAGCGCAGCATAGCGATAGAATGAAGCAACTAGCATAGCAATGATAGTAGTGAGATCCAGGGTAGCGGTCATCTTGCCTGAAATCCCACTAGGAAGAAGAACGAGTCCATGAAGAAGACAAGCGGACGTAGTCGAACGAATCCTCACAATCGCAACGAAACAGGAACTAACAAGAAGAAGCACAGAACATAGGTAAACACACCACACATGAACAAGACATGATGCACAACAAGCATGATGCATGACCAAGCTACATGAAGCTATTCATGGCAAGAGAAGATGCAAACAAGAACAACACATCAAGGCAAGTTTAAATGAGGCCGGGAACAACATATAACAATTCCGGTAAGTCCTCATATGCAATTTTCGAAATTGGTCCAGAACTGAATAAACCTTATGTTCAAGTTGTTAAACAGCAAGTTAATATGCACCAAGATGATCTACGCGAAATTCTAGTCAAGTTACATATAAAGTTCATTAGATTCGGAGCTACGGCCTAGAAGATATGAGCAAAACAAGTTAAACATGGCATTGATGCAAAATGCACCCAAACATCAAGCAAACACACCAAAACAAGGATGCAACATGATAATATGAATCTACATGCAAAATCAAGCAAGTTTCATATAGAACACACTCAAAACGGAGCAACGGTGCAACACATACACTCTATACAAGTCATAGCAACAATCTGTCCATAACAGCAACTAGGCATATTGCAAGCATCAAAACAACATGCTACAGCACCCCAACATGATAACAAAAGGCATGGGCATGAAGTACAGGTAAAGCATAACAAAACATGAACACTGAGCTATCTCCAGAAATAACTAGAACATGCTCCAAAACACATGGAGATATTGCAAATAATAACAGTTTCAGACTTTAGCAGAAATAACATCAGGTTGCAATGTTTAGAGCTATCAAACAACAAGTTACAGGAACATATCATGGCAAACAAAGGCATGGCATGAATCTACTAATTGCATAGATCAAAAGTCCCTTACTGACCATAAGCCAAAAAGGCACGGAAAATATGATGGCACCCATGTAAACATGGCAAGTTATATTACAGATTTAAACATGGCAGGAACAACAATAAGTAGGCATGTTGGTGAGCTTGAACCACTCACCACAGAGCAATACATGGCATGGCAAGGCAACCAACAGTAAGAAGGCATGTTTGTGAAGCTAAACATGGCAAGAACAAGTTCATAGGGTTCATGGATCACTAGGAAAACACATGGAAACAAGTGAACTTAATGTTAACAGGCTGATAGCAACATTATCAAGCAACTTTGGAGCAAGATAACAACATGTTCCAGCAGGCTATAATTGCAACCAAAGGCATGAATGGATAGAGCAAGACATGTAGATCAAAACATGTTTATAGAGCATCTCCAGATTATGCATAGAATGATTAGTAGAAGCATGTTAACATGGCATCACAAAATTACAGAATCTGCCTAGCAAAACAGCAACAGCAAGTGCCCTACTTAGCAAGCTTGATACACTCAGCACACAACTCACAAAAATACATGGTTAACACCCCTGGAAAGATGGCATGGCATAGATCAACATTCATGTAGAGCTCAACCTCATAGGATGCACACATCAATCATGGCAAAAATGATAAAAGAGCAAGTTATAACAGTTTCAGCAGATTAACATCAACATGCACTCTTCCAACAGCATTTCGGGCATCGAGATGAGCTCAAATGAAAATGACACAATGGAATGAAATGATCTACTCGTCGAGACGAACAATTTGACATATTATACGTATGAAATGGAGCTACGGATGCAGAGATGTGAAGCGATGAACATGGCATGTTTATGTCAAAATTAACTTCGGGACTTAGAGAAAATATCACCTCGCGGGGAAAAGTCAACCGCCGCGGCACGGATGACGAGGTTCGCCGGAGAGGCGGGGGCCGGCGAGGGGGCGGCGGATCCGGGCACGCCTGCCTGGATCTGGCCGGGACGAGGCCAGGGGAGGCCGGAGGGAGCCGGGGACGGCGGCGCGGGGCCGGGGCGGAAGGAGCAGCTCGGGGTGCTCGAAGGAAGAGGCCCCGACGGAGGAGAAGGATGGCGGGGACAAGGGAGTCACCGCAGAGGTGGAGCTCGGGGTTCCTCCAGGCCATGGGGATGGCCGACAGCAGAAGGAGGCGCGGCGAGGAGCACCAGGAGAAGGCGGAGGGCGGCGCCGGAATATGGCAGCGGCTTAGCCAGGAGGACGACGGAGGCAGCGGCAGTCGCTGGCCGGCGCGAGGGAGGTGGTGAGGCAGGGGAGGAGGCCTCCAGGCGTTGGGGGCTAGGCAGAGGAGGAAGGGGCACGACGGGGTGGCCGAGGACTGGCGCCATGGGGTTGTAGGAGCTCGGGGACGGGGCACTGCTGGCGCAGGAGGATGACGATGGGGAGAGAATGACCGAGAGGAGAGGGATGAGGAGATCGAGCAGCTAGGGTTAGGAGGGGTGGCTGGGCCTTGGGAGGCTGGCCCAGTGGAGAGGAAAATGGCCAGAGGCCTGGTGGGCTGACAGAGGCCTAGCTGGATCTCTCCCTTCTCTTCTTTAACTATTTAGCAGAAAAGAAATTAGAGGAAAGAAAAAGAAAAGGAGGGTTAGGGAAAGAATTTGAAAACGAAGACAATTTTTCTGTACTCATAAAAATGAGCTTGAACCAAGAAAACTAGAAAGTGAGCATGGGTGAAGATTGGATTCGAACTCATTTGAATTAAATTCAAATGGGTGTGAATAAGAAGTGGGCGTTTGAAAGGTCCAAAAGTGTTCGGATTTTTTGGTGGAGCTCCGGAATATGATGAAATAATATATGGCAAAGTTAGAGACCAAGAATTATGATAACAAAGGCATTGGGGTTTATTTTTGCAAGTGTGTTATGATCAATTCCAAATAATGGAATATTTATTATAGCTCCCTAATATTGGGAGGATATGTTATAAAGAGAAATCACCCTTGTGAATATCCCTCAATTTAAATAGATCAAAAGATCTATGCAATTTATTTAGTTGAGTTGAGATGCAAAGATTAATGACATGATGCATGATGACATGATGCAATGCAAAAATAAAAGAGCAAGCATAAATGAAACACACAGCAAAAACTCGGAATAGCTGGAAGTCTTCTGGAGCGTCGGTCTCGGGGCGTTACATGCATAGGATCAACATAAGGTGCACAAGGGCTAGCAATGTACTTGTTCAAATGATATTGATTGAAAATTACAAGCATCTCATTTTCCACTCATGAAAATACTCTCCATCAAGAATAGGCACTCTATGTCTAAGACTCCCCAAAGTAGACTCATCCATCTTCCTCCAATGGTGATTAAACCAAGGCAATAGAGACCAATGCTCTGATACCACTTGTAGGACCTTGAGAAGAGGTGTCTAGAGGGGGGGGGGTGATTAGACACTAAGTACCAAAGTTGCAGTTTTTAAGTTTCTTTAAGTTTAAGTGGAGATTAGGCACAAGTTTAACATTCACAATACATATCAAGCAAGCATGCAAAGAGTATATGAGCAGCGGAAAGTAAAGCATTCAACTTGCAAGAATGTAAAGGGAAGGGTTTGGAGGATTCAAACGCAATTTAAGACACAGATGTTTTTGGCGTGGTTCTGATAGGTGGTGCTACCGTACATCCACGTTGATGGAGACTTCAACCCACGAAGGGTAACGGTTGCGCGAGTCCACAGAGGGCTCCACCCATGAAGGGTCCACGAAGAAGCAACCTTGTCTATCCCATCATGGCTGTCGCCCACGAAGGACTTGCCTCACTAGCGGTAGATCTTCACGAAGTAGGCGATCTCCTTGCCCTTACAAACTCCTTGGTTCAACTCCACAATCTTGTCGGAGGCTCCCAAGTGACACCTAGCCAATCTAGGAGACACCACTCTCCAAGAAGTAACAAATGGTGCGTTGATGATGAACTCCTTGCTCTTGTGCTTCAAATGATAGTCTCCCCAACACTCAACTCTCTCTCATAGGTTTTGGATCTGGAGGAAAGAAGATTTGAGTGGAAAGCAACTTGGGGAAGGCTAGAGATCAAGATTCATATGGTAGGAATGGAATATCTTGGCCTCAACACATGAGTAGGTAGTTATTTCTCAAAAAATGTATGCTGGAAGTGTAGGTTCAGTCTGATGGCTCTCTCCACGAATGAAGAGGAGGTGGAGGGGTATATATAGCCTCAATACAAAATCTAATTGTTACACATAATTTACCAAACTCGATGGGACCGAATCGTTAAACTCGGTCAAACCGATTTAGCAAATAATGTGACCGTTAGGGTTTTCGGTGGGACCGAAATGCAATTCGGTGAGACCGATTTGGTTAGGGTTAGGGTATAACGTAATCTCGGTAAGAACGATTACACAAACTCGGTGAGACCGATTTTGGTAATAAGCTTTCCAGAGAGTTGGTCAGGCAAACTCGGTGGGACCGATTACTCGGTGGGACCGATTTTGGTAATAAGTCAATCCAGGAAGTTTGCATTGTAATCTCGGTAGTACCGATTGCTCAAACTCGGTGAGACCGATCTTGGCAATGGACATACACAGAGAGGTTAAAATCCCATCTCGGTGAGACCGAGATCCCTATCGGTAAGACCGATTTGCTTAGGGTTTGTGGCAGTGGCTATGACTTTTGGAATCGGTGGTGCCGGATAGGAAGAATCGGTGTGACCGATTTTAGCTTTAGGTTTAGGTCATTTATGGAAGTGAGAATGTAGCTGAGGGTTTTGGAGCATATCACTAAGCACATGAAGCAAGAGGCTCATTAAGCAACACCTCATCCCTCCTTGATAGTATTGGTTTTTCCTATAGACTCAATGTGATCTTGGATCACTAAAATATGAAATGAAGAGTCTTGAGCTTGAGCCAATCCTTTGTCCTTAGCATCTTGAAGGAGTTCCCACATCCTTTAGTCCATGCCACTCCATTGTTGAACTTATCTGAAACATACTAGATAAAAGTGTTAGTCCAACAAGAGATATGTTGACATTAATTACCAAAACCACCTAGGGAGCACTTGTGCTTTCACATACCCATATCTACTTAAGTCATCGGTGAGGGTGAGAACATAACGATAGCCACCGCGAGCCTCAACACTCATTGGACCACACACATCATGAAGGAAATATGCCCTAGAGGCAATAATAAAGTTATTACTTATTTCCTTATTTCAAGATAAATGTTTATTATTCACGCTAGAATTGTATTAACCGGAAACATAATACATGTGTGAATACATAGACAAACATAGTGTCACTAGTATGCCTCTACTTGTCTAGCTCGTTAATCAAAGATGGTCAAGTTTCCTAACCATAGACATGAGTTGTCATTTGATTAACGGGATCACATCATTAGGAGAATGATGTGATTGACTTGACCCATTCTGTTAGGTTAGCACTTGATCGTTTAGTATGTTGCTATTGCTTTCTTCATGACTTATACATGTTCCTATGACTATGAGATTATGTAACTCCCGTTTACCGGAGGAACACTTTGTGTGCTACCAAACGTCACAACGTAACTGGGTGATTATAAAGGTGCTATACAGGTGTCTCCAAAGGTACTTGTTGAGTTGACGTATTTCGAGATTAGGATTTGTCACTCCGATTGTCGGAGAGGTATCTCTGGGCCCTCTCGGTAATGCACATCACTATAAGCCTTGCAAGCAATGTAGCTAATGAGTTAGTTACGGAATGATGCATTACATAACGAGTAAAGAGACTTGCCGGTAACGAGATTGAACTAGGTATTGAGATACCGACGATCGAATCTCGGGCAAGTAACATACCGATGACAAAAGGAACAACGTATGTTGTTATGCGGTTTGACCGATAAAGATCTTCGTAGAATATGTAGGAGCCAATATGAGCATCCAGGTTCCGCTATTGTTTATTGACCGGAGACGTGTCTCGGTCATGTCTACATTGTTCTCGAACCCGTAGGGTCCGCACGCTTAAGGTTTCGATGACAGTTATATTATGAGTTTATGAGTTTTGATGTACCGAAGGAGTCTGGAGTCTCGGATGAGATCAGGGACATGACGAGGAGTCTCGAAATGGTTGAGACGTAAAGATCGATATATTGGACGACTATATTCGGACTTCGGAAAGGTTCCGAGTGATTCGGGTATTTTCCGGAGTACCGGAGAGTTACGGGAATTCGCCGAGAGTATATGGGCCTTATTGGGCCATACGGGAAAGAGAGAGGGGCTGCCTAGGGCAGGCCGCGCCCCCAAGGCCTAGTCCGAATTGGACTAGAGGGAGGGGCTGCGCCCCCTCCTTCCTTCTCTTCTCCCTTCCCCTTCCTTCTCTCCTACTCCTACTAGGAAAGGAGGAGTCTTACTCCCGGTGGGAGTAGGACTCCCCCCCTTGGCGCGCCTCTCCCTGGCTGGCTACCTCCTCACCTTGCTCCTTTATATACGGGGGCGGGGGGCAACCCATAGACAGAACAATTGATCTCCAAGATCTCTTAGCCGTGTGCGGTGCCCCCCTCCACCATAGCCCTCGATAATATTGTAGCGGTGCTTAGGTGAAGCCCTGCGATGGTAGAACATCAAGATCGTCACCACGCCATCGTGCTGACAGAACTCTTCCCCGACACCCTGCTGGATCGGAGTCCGAGGATCGTCATCGAGCAGAACGTGTGCTATAACTCGGAGGTGCCGTAGTTTCGGTGCTTGATCGGTCGGGCCGTGAAGACGTACGACTACATCAACCGCGTTGTTCTAACGCTTCCGCTTTCGGTCTACGAGGATACGTGGACAACACTCTCCCCTCTCGTTGCTATGCATCACCATGATCTTGCGTGTGCGTAGGAATTTTTTTGAAATTACTACGTTCCCCAAGAGTGGCATCCGAGCCTGGTTTTATGTGTAGATGTCATATGCACGAGTAGAACACAAGTGAGTTGTGGGCGATACAAGTCATACTACTTACCAGCATGTCATACTTTGGTTCAGCGTTATTGTGAGATGAAGCGGCCCGGACCGACATTATGCGTACGCTTACGCGAGACTGGTTTCACCGTTACGAGCACTCATGGCTTAAAGGTGACTGGCGGGTGTCTGTCTCTCTCACTTTAGTTGAATCGAGTGTGGCTACGCCCGGTCCTTGCGAAGGTTAAAACAACATTAACTTGACGAACTATAGTTGTGGTTTTAATGCGTAGGTAAGAACGGTTCTTGCTCACCCCGTAGCAGCCACGTAAAGTTTGCAACAACAAAGTAGAGGACGTCTAACTTGTTTTTGCAGGGCATGCTGTGATGTGATATGGTCAAGACGTGATGCTATATTTTATTGTATGAGATGATCATGTTTTGTAACCGAAGTTATCGGCAACTGGCAGGAGCCATATGGTTGTCGCTTTATTGTATGAAATGCAAACGCCCTGTAATTGCTTTACTTTATCACTAAGCGGTAGCGATAGTCATAGAAGCAATAGATGGCGTAACGACAACGATGCTACGATGGAGATCAAGGTGTCGCGCCGGTGACGATGGTGATCACGACGGTGCTTCGAAGATGGAGATCACAAGCACAAGATGATGGTGACCATATCATATCACTTATATTGATTGCATGCGATGTTTATCCTTTATGCATCTTATCTTGCTTTGATTGACGGTAGCATTTTAAGATGATCTCTCACTAAATTATCAAGAAGTGTTCTCCCTGAGTATGCACCATTGCGAAAGTTCTTCGTGCTGAGACACCACGTGATGATCGGGTGTGATAGGCTCTACGTTCAAATACAACGGGTGCAAAACAGTTGCACACGCGGAATACTTAGGTTAAACTTGACGAGCCTAGCATATACAGATATGGCCTCGGAACACAGAGACCGAAAGGTCGAACATGAATCATATAGTAGATATGATCAACATAGTGATGTTCACCATTGAAAACTACTCCATCTCACGTGATGATCAGACATGGTTTAGTTGATTTGGGTCACGTGATCACTTACATGATTGGAGGGATGTCTATCTAAGTGGGAGTTCTTAAGTAATATGATTAATTGAACTTAAATTTATCATGAACTTAGTCCTGGTAGTATTTTGAAAATTATGTTGTAGATCAATAGCTCGCGTTGTTGCTTTCATATGTTTATTTTGATATGTTCCTAGAGAAAACTGTGTTGAAAGATGTTATTAGAAATGATGCGGATTGGATCCGTGATCTGAGGTTTATCCTCACTACTGCACAGAAGAATTATGTCCTTGATGCACCGCTAGGTGACAAACCTATTGCAGGAGCAGATGCAGACATTATGAACGTTTGGCTAGCTCAAAATGATGACTACTTGATAGTTTAGTGCACCATGCTTAAACGGCTTAGAATCGGTACTTCAAAGACGTTTCGAACGTCATGGACCATATGAGATGTTCCAGGGGTTGAAGTTAATATTTCCAGCAAATATCCGAGTTGAGAGATATGAAGTCTCCAACAAGTTCTATAGCTAAAAGATGGAGGAGAATCGCTCAACTAGTGAGCATGTGCTCAGTTTGTCTGGGTACTTCAATTGCTTGAATCAAGTGGGAGTTAATCTTCCAGATAAGATAGTGATTGACAGAATTCTCTAGTCACCATCACTAAGTTACTAGAACTTCGTGATGAACTATAGTATGCAAGGGATGACGAAAACGATTCCCGAGCTCTTCGTGATGTTGAAATCGATGAAGGTAGAAATCAAGAAAGAGCATCAAGTGTTGATGATTGACAATACCACTAGTTTCAAGAAAAGGGCAAAGGGAAAGAAAGGGAAACTTCAAGTAGAATGGCAAACAAGTTTTCACTCCCGTGAAGAAGACCAAAGCTGGACCAAAGCCTGAAACTGAGTGCTTACACTGCAAAGGAAATGGTCACTGAAAGCGGAAATGCTCTGAATATTTGGTGGATAAGAAGGATGGCAAAGTGAACAAGGGTATATTTGATATACAGGTTATTGATGTGTGCCTTACTAGTGTTTATGGTAGCCCCTGAGTATTTGATACTTGTTCGGTTCCTAAGATTAGTAACTCGAAACAGGAGTTACAGAATAAACAGAGACTAGTTGAAGGGGAAGTGAGAATGAGTGTTGGAAGTAGTTCCAAGATTGATATGATCATCATCGCACACTCCCTATACTTTCGGGATTAGTGTTAAACCTAAATAAATGTTATTTGGCATTTGCGTTGAGCATGAATATGATTTGATCATGTTTATTGCAATACGGTTATTCATTTAAAGTCAGAGAACAATTGTTATTCTGTTTACATGAATAAAACCTTCAAATGGTCATACACCCAATGAAAATAGTTTGTTGGATCTCGATCGTAGTGATACACATATTCATAATATTGATGCCAAAAGATGCAAAGTTAATAATGATAGTGCAACTTATTTGTGGCACTGTCGTTTGGGTCATATCGGTGTAAAGCGCATGAAGAAACTCCATAAAAATGGATTTTCGGAATCACTTGGTTATGAATCATTTGATGCTTGCGAACCGTGCCTTTTGGGTAAGATGACTAAAACTCCGTTCACCGGAACAATGGAACGAGCTACTGACTTATTGGAAATAATACATACCGATGTATGCGATCCAATGAGTGTTAAGGCTCGCGGCGTGTATCGTTATTTTCTGACCTTCACAGATGATTTGAGCAGATATGGGTATATCTACTTGATGAAACATAAGTCTAAAATATTTGAAAAGTTCAAAGAATTTCAGAGTGAAGTGGAAAATCATCGTAACAAGAAAAATAAAGTTTCTACGATCTGATCATGGAGACGAATATTTGAGTTACGAGTTTGGCCTTCATTTTAAATAATGTGGAATAGTTTCACAGCTCATGCCACATGGAACACCACAGCGTAATGGTGTGTCCAAACATCATAATCGCACTTTATTTGATATGGTGCGACCTATGATGTATCTTACCGATTTACCACTATCGTTTTGGGGTTATGCATTAGAGATAGCTGCATTCACGTTTAATAGGGCACCATCTAAATCTGTTGAGACGACACCGTATGAACTATGGTTTAGCAGTAAACCTAAGCTGTCGTTTCTTAAAGTTTGGAGTTGCGATGCTTATATGAAAAAGGTTTTCAACCTGATAAGCTCGAACCCAAATCGGAGAAGTGCGTCTTCATAGAATACCCAAAGGAAACTGTTGGGTACACCTTCTATCACAGATCTGAAGGCAAAACATTCGTTGCTAAGAATGGATCCTTTCTAGAGAAGGAGTTTCTCTCGAAAGAAGTGAATGGGAGGAAAGTAGAGCTTGATAAGGTAATTTGTACCTTCTCCCGAATTGGAAAGTAGTTCATCACAGAAAATCAGTTCCAGTGATTCCTACACCAATTAGTGAGGAAGCTAATGATGATGATCATGAAACTTCAGATTAAGTTACTACAAAACCTCGTAGGTCTTCCAAAGTACAGTCCGCACCAGAGTGGTACGGTAATCCTGTTCAGGAAGTCATGTTACTAGACCATAGTGAACCTACGAACTATGAGGAAGCGATGATGAGCCCAGATTCCACGAAATGGCTTGAGGCCATGAAATCTGAGATGGGATCCATGTATGAGAACAAAGTGTGGACTTTGGTGGATTTGCCCGATGATCGGCAAACCATATTGTATAAATGGATCTTCAATAGGAAGACAGACGCTGATAGTAGTGTTACTATCTACAAAGCTCGACTTGTCGCAAAAAGGTTTTCGACAAGTTCAAGGTGTTGACTACAATGAGATTTTCTCAACTGTAGCGATGCTTAAGTCTGTCCGAATCATGTTAGCAATTGCCACGTTTTATGAAATCTGGCAAATGGATGTCAAAACTGCATTCCTTAATGGTTTTCTTAAAGAAGAGTTATATGATGCAACCAGAAGGTTTTGTCAATCCTAAAGGTGCTAACAAAAATGTGCAAGCTCCAGCGATCCATCTATGGACTGGTGCAAGCATCTCAGAGTTGGAATATACGCTTTGATAAGTTGATCAAAGCATATAGTTTTATACAGACTTGCGGTGAAGCCTGTATTTACAATAAAGTGAGTGGGAGCACTACCGCCTTTCTGATAAATATATGTGAGTAACATATGGTTGATCAGAAATGATGTAGAATTTTTCTGGAAAGCATTAAGGAGTATTTGAAAGGAGTTCTTTATAAGAAAGACCTCAGTAAAGCTACTTACATATTGAGCATCAAAATCTATTGAGATAGATCAAGACGCTTGATAAGTTTTTTAATAAGTACATACATTGTCAAGATTTTGAAGTAGTTCAAAATGGAATAGTCAAAGAAAGAGTTCTTGCCTGTGTTGCAAAGGTGTGAAATTGAGTAAGACTCAAATCCTGAAAACAGCAGAAAATAGAAAAGAGAATGAAAGTCATTCCCTATGCCTCAGTCATAGGTTCTATAAAGTATGCTATGCTATGTACCAGACCTATTGTATACCTTGTTCTGAATTTGGTAAGGGAATACAATAGTGATCTAGGAGTAGATCACTGGACATTGGTCAAGAATATCTTTAGTGAGGACTAAGGAAATATTTCTCGATTATGGAGATGATAAAAGAGCCCGTCGTAAAGAGTTACATCGGTGCAAGCTTTTACACCGATCCAGATGACTCTAAGTCTCAATCTGGATACATATTGAAAGTGGGAGCAATTAGCTAGAGTAGCTTCGTACAGAGCATTGTAGACATAAAATATTTGCAAAATACATACGGTTCTGAATGTGACAGACCTGTTGACTAAGCTTCTCTCACGAGCAAAACATGATCACACCTTAGTACTCTTTGGGTGTTAATCACATAGCGATGTGAACTAGATTATTGACTCTAGTAAACCCTTTGGGTGTTGGTCACATGACGATGTGAACTATGGGTGTTAATCATATACAGATATGAATATTGGTGTTAAATCACATGGCGATGTCAACTAGACTATTGACTCTAGTGCAAGTGGGAGACTGAAGGAAATTTGCCCTAGAGGAAATAATAAAGTTATTATTTATTTCCTTATTTCATGATAAATGTTTATTATTAATGCTAGAATTGTATTAACCGGAAACATAATACATGTGTGAATACATAGACAAACATAGTGTCACTAGTATGTCTCTACTTGACTAGCTCGTTAATCAAAGATGGTTAAATTTCCTAACCATAGACATGAGTTGTCATTTGATTAACGGGATCACATCATTAGGAGAATGATGTGATTGACTTGACCCATTCCGTTAGCTTAGCACTTGATCGTTTAGTATGTTGCTATTGCTTTCTTCATGACTTATACATGTTCCTATGACTATGAGATTATGTAAGTCCCATTTACCAGAGGAACACTTTGTGTGTTACCAAACATCACAACGTAACTGGGTGATTATAAAGGTGCTATACAGGTGTCTCCAAAGGTACTTGTTGAGTTGACGTATTTCGAGATTAGGATTTGTCACTCCGATTGTCGGAGAGGTATCTCTGGGCCCTCTCGGCAATGCACATCACTATAAGCCTTGCAAGCAATGTAGCTAATGAGTTAGTTATGAAATGATGCATTACATAACGAGTAAAGAGACTTGCCGGTAACGAGATTGAACTAGGTATTGAGATACCGACGATCGAATCTCGGGCAAGTAACATACCGATGACAAAAGGAACAACGTATGTTGTTATGCGGTTTGACCGATAAAGATCTTCATAGAATATGTAGGAGCCAATATGAGCATCCAGGTTCCGCTATTGGTTATTGACCGGAGACGTGTCTCGGTCATGTCTACATTGTTCTCGAACCCGTAGGGTCCGCATGCTTAAGGTTTCGATGACAGTTATATTATGAGTTTATGAGTTTTGATGTACCGAAGGAGTTAGGAGTCCCGGATGAGATCGGGGACATGATGAGGAGTCTCGAAATGGTCGAGACGTAAAGATTGATATATTGGACGACTATATTCAGACTTCGGCAAGGTTCCGAGTGATTCGGGTATTTTTCGGAGTACCAGAGAGTTACGGGAATTCGCCGGGAGTATATGGGCCTTATTGGGCTATACGGGAAAGAGAGAGGGGCTGCCTAGGGCAGGCCACGCGGCCCCCAAGGCCTAGTCCGAATTGGACTAAGGGGAGGAGCTGCGCCCCCTCCTTCCTTCTCTTCTCCCTTCCCCTTCCGTCTCTCCTACTCCTACTAGGAAAGGAGGAGTCCTACTCCTGGTGGGAGTAGGACTCCCCCCCTTGGCGCGCCTCTCCCTGGCCAGCCTCCTCCTCCCCTTGCTCCTTTATATACGGGGGCGGGGGGCACCCATAGACAGAACAATTGATCTCCAAGATCTCTTAGCCGTGTGCGGTACCCCCCTCCACCATAGTCCTCGATAATATTGTAGTTGTGCTTAGGCGAAGCCCTGCGATGGTAGAACATCAAGATTGTCACCACGCCGTCGTGCTGACGGAACTCTTCCCCACCTTGCTGGATCGGAGTCCGGGGATCGTCATCGAGGTGAACGTGTGCTAGAACTCGGAGGTGTCGTAGTTTCGGTGCTTGATCGGTCGGGCCGTGAAGACGTACGACTACATCAACCGCGTTGTTCTAACGCTTCCACTTTCGGTCTACGAGGGTACGTGGACAACACTCTCCCCTCTCGTTGCTATGCATCACCATGATCTTGCGTGTTTGTAGGAATTTTTTTGAAATTACTACGTTCCCCAACACATCAGTATGTATTATTTCCAACAAGTTGGTTGCTCGCTCCATTGTTCCGGAGAACGGAGTCTTGGTCATCTTGCCCATGAGCCATGGTTCGAATGTGATAAATGATTCATAATCAAGAGACTCCAAAAGTCCATCTGCATGGAGTTTCTTCGCGCGTTTGACACCAATGTGACCATGGCGGCAGTGCCACAAGTATGCGGGACTATCATTATTAACCTTACATCTTTTGGTATTCACACTATGAATATGTGTAACATCACGTTCGAGATTCAATAAGAATAAACCATTGGGGCATGACCATAAAACATATCTCTCATATAAATAGAACAACCATTATTCTTGGATTTAAATGATTAGCCATCTCGCATTAAAAGAGATCCAAATACAATGTTCCTGCTCAAAGTTGGCACTAAATAACAATTATTGAGATTTAAAACTAATCCCATTGGTAAATGTAGAGGTAGCGTGCCGATGGCGATCACGTCGACCTTGGAGCCATTCCCGACGCGCATCGTCACCTTGTCCTTCACCAGTCTCAGCTTATTCCGCAGCTCCTGTTTTGAGTTACAAATATGAGCAACCGCACCGGTATCAAATACCCAGGACCTACTACGAGTACTGGTAAGATACACATCAATAACATGTATATCACCTATACCTTTGGTGTTGCCGGCCTTCTTATCCGCTAAGTACTTGGGGCAGTTCCGCTTCCAGTGACCATTTCCCTTGCAATAAAAGCACTGAGTCTCGGGCTTGGGCCCATTGTTTGGCTTCTTCCCGGCAACTAATTTACCGGGCGCGGCAACTCCCTTGTCGTCCTTCTTGAAGTTATTTTTACCCTTGCCTTTCTTGAAACTAGTCGTCTTATTCACCATCAACACTTGATGTTCCTTTTTGATTTCCACCTCCGCTGATTTCAGCATTGAATATAACTCAGGAATGGACTTCTCCATCCCCTACATATTGTAGTTCATCACAAAGCTCTTGTAGCTAGGTGGGAGCGACTGGAGGATCCTGTCAATGACCGAGTCATCTGGGAGGTTAACTCCCAACTGATACAAACAGTTGTGTAACCCGGACATAGTGAGTATATGCTCACTGACAGAACTGTTTTCCTCCATCTTACAACTGTAGAACTTGTCGGAGACTTCATATCTCCCGACCTGGGCATGAGCTTGGAAAACCAACTATTGGAACATCTCATATGCTCCGTGCTGCTCAAAACGCTTTTAGAGCCCCGGTTCTAAGCTGTAAAGCATGCCGCACTGAACCAAGGAGTAATCATCACTACGCGACTGCCAGGCATTCATAACATCTTGAGTTCCCGGGAAAATGGGCGCTTCACCTAGCGGTGCTTCTAGGAAATATGCTTTGTTGGCAGCTATGAGGATGATCCTCAAGTTCCAGACCCAATCCGTATAGTTGCTACCATCATCTTTCAGCTTGGTTTTCTCTAGGAACGCATTGAAGTTGAGGGCAACATTAGCATGGACCATTTGATCTACAAGACATGTTGCAAGATATTTTAGACTATGTTCATGATAATTAAGTTCATCTAATCAAATTATTAATGAACTCCCACTCAGATAGACATCCCTCTAGTCATCTAAGTGATACATGATCCGAGTCAACTAGGCCGTGTCCGATCATCACGTGAGACGGACTAGTCATCATCGGTGAACATCTTCGTGTTGATCGTATCTACTATACAACTCATGTTCTACCTTTCGGTATCTAGTGTTCCGAGGCCATATCTGTACATGCTACGCTCGTCAAGTCAAGCTAAGTGTTTTGCATGTGTAAATCTGGCTTACACCCATTGTATGTGAACGTTAGAATCTATCACACCCGATCATCACGTGGTGCTTCGAAACAACAAACTTTCGCAACAGTGCACAGTTAGGGGGAACACTTTCTTGAAATTTTAATGAGGGATCATCTTATTTATGCTACCGTCGTTCTAAGCAAATAAGATGTAAACATGACAAACATCAGATGCAAATCATAAAGTGACATGATATGGCCAATATCATCTTGCGCCTTTGATCTCCATCTTTGAGGCGCGGCATGATCACCTTCATCACCAACATGACACCATGATCTCCATCATCGTGTCTTCATGAAGTTGTCTCGCCAACTATTACTTCTACTACTATGGCTAACGGTTAGCAATAAAGTAAAGTAATTACATGGCGTTTTTCAATGACACGCAGGTCATACAATAAATTAAGACAAATCCTATGGCTCCTGCCGGTTGTCATACTCATCGACATGCAAGTCGTGATTCCTATTATAAGAACATGACCAATCTCATACATCACATATATCATTCATCACATTCTTTTGGCCATCTCACATTACATAGCATACCCTGCAAAAACAAGTTAGACGTCCTCTAATTGTTGTTGCATGTTTTACGTGGCTGCTATGGTTTTCAAGCAAGAATGTTTCTTACCTATGCAAAAGCCACAATGGTGATATGCCAATTGCTATTTACCCTTCATAAGGACCCTTTTCATTGAATCCGACCCGACTAAAGTGAGAGAGACAGACACCCGCTAGCCACCTTATGCAACAAGTGCATGTCAGTCAGTGGAACCTGTCTCACGTAAGTGTACATGTAAGGTCGGTCTGGGCCGCTTCATCCCACAATACTGTCGAAACAAGATAGGACTAGTAACAATAAGCAAATTGAACAAACCAACACCCACAACTACTTGTGTTCTACTCGTGCATAGAATCTACGCATAGACCTAGCTTCGATACCACTGTTGGGGAACGTAGCAATAATTCAAAATTTTCCTACGTATCACCAAGATCAATCTAGGAGATTCTAGCAACAAGAGAGAGAGAGGATGTGCATCTTCATACCTTTGAAGATCGCTAAGCGGAAGCGTTACTAGAACGCAGATGATGGAGTCGTACTCGCGGCGATTCAAATCACGGAAGATCCGATCTAACACCGAACGGACGGCGCCTCTGTGTTCAACACACGTACAGCCTGAGGACGTCTCCTCCTTATTGATCCATCAAGGGGAGAGGAGAAGTTGAGGGAGAGCTCCGGCAGCACGACGACGTGGTGGTGGAGCTTGCAGTTCTCCGGCAGGGCTTTGCCAAGCACTACTACTACGGAGGAGGTGTTGGGGAGGGAGAGGGCTGTGCCAGGGCAAGGGTGTGGCAGCCCTCCCACCTCCCCTCTATATATAGGGGCAAGGAGAAGGGGTCGGCCCCCTCCAGATGGATCTAGAGGGGGTGCAAGGGGGGAAGCTTGCCCCCCAAGCCAAGGGGGCGCCCCCTTTAGAATTTCCCCCAACCCTAGGCGCATGGGCCCTAGGGGGTTGGCACCCAACCCACCTAGGGGCTGGTTGCCCTTCATATTCATCCCATAGGGCCCTCAGGGGCAGGTGGACCCTCCCGATGGACCCACGGAACCCTTTCAGTTGTCCCGGTACAATACCGATAAACCCCCGAACATTTCCGGTGACCGAATAAGGACTTTCCATATATAAATCTTTATCTTCGGACCATGCCGGAACTCCTCGTGACATCCGGGATCTCATCCGGGACTCCAAACAACATACGGTAACCACATATAAATTCCCATAACAACTCTAGCGTCACCGAACCTTAAGTGTGCAGACCCTACGGGTTCGGGAATCACACAGACATGACCGAGACATCTCTCCGGCCAATAACCAACAGTAGGATCTGGATACCCATCTTGGTTCCCACATGTTCCACGACGATCTCATCATATGAACCACGATGTCGGGGATTCAATCAATCCCGTATACAATTCCCTTTGTCCATCGGTATGTTACTTGCCCATGATTCGATCGTCGGTATCCCAATACCTCGTTCAATTTCGTTACCGGCAAGTCTCTTTACTCGTTCCGTAGTGCATGATCCTGTGACTAACTACTTAGTTACATTGAGCTCATTATGATGATGCATTATTGAGTGGGCCCAGAGATACCTCTCTGTCATACGGAGTGACAAATTCCAGTCTCGATTTGTGCCAACCCAACAGACACTTTCGGAGATACCTGTAGTGTACCTTTATAGCCACCCAGTTATGTTGTGACGTTTGGTACACCCAAAGCATTCCTACGATATGTAGGAGTTGCACAATCTCATGGTCTAAGGAAATGATACTTGACATTAGAAAAGCTTTTAGCAAACGAACTACACGATCTTGTGCTATGCTTAGGATTGGGTGTTGTCCATCACATCATTCTCCTAATGATGTGATCCCATTATCAATGACATCCAATGTCCATGGTGAGGAAACCATGACCATCTATTGATCAACGAGCTAGTCAACTAGAGGCTCACTAGGGACATGTTGTGGTCTATGTATTCACACATGCATTACGGTTTCCGGTTAATACAATTATAGCATGAACAATAGACAATTATCATAAACAAGGAAATATAATAATAACCATTTTATTATTGCCTCTAGGGCATATTTCCAACAGCATCTTATGCAATAAAGAGACAACCATAAGGCTCCTGCCAGTTGCCGATAATTTTAACAAAATATGATCATCTCATACAACACACCATGTCTTGACCATATCACATCACAACATGCCATGCAAAAACAAGCTAGACGTCCTCTACTTTGTTGTTGCAAGTTTTACGTGGCTGCTATGGGCTTCTAGCAAGAACCGTTCTTACCTACGCATCAAAACCACAACAATTTTTTGTCAAGTGTGCTGTTTTAACCTTCAACAAGGACCGACCGTAGTCAAACTCGATTCAACTAAAGTTGGAGAAACAGGCACCTGCCAGCCACCTAAGTGCAAAAGCACGTCAGTAGAACCAGTCTCATGAACACGGTCATGTAATGTCGGTTCGGGCCGCTTATCCAACAATACCGCTGAATCAAAGTAAGATGCTGGTGGTAAGCTGTATGACTATTATCACCCACAACTCTTTGTGTTCTACTCATGCATATAACATCTACGCATAGACCTAGCTCTGATGCCACTGTTGGGGAACGCGGTAATTTCAAAAAAATTCCTACGATCACGCAAGATCTATCTAGGTGATGCATAGCAACGAGAGGGGAGAGTGTGTCCACGTACCCTCATAGACCGAAAGCGGAAGCGTTTCAATAATGCGGTTGATGTAGTCGAACTTCTTCGCGGTCCAACCGATCAAGTACCGAACGTACGACTCCTCCATGTTCAGCACACGTTCAGCTCGATGACGTCCCTCGTGCTCTTGATCCAGTTGAGGACGAGGGTGAGTTCCGTCAGCACGACGGAGTGGTGACGGTGATGATGATGTTACCAGCACAGTGCTTCGCCTAAGCACTACGATGGTATGATCGAGGTGTGTAACTGTGGAGAGGGGCACCGCACACGGTTAAGAGAAACTTGTGTGTCTTTGGGGTGCCCCCTGACCACGTATATGAAGGAGGGAGGGAGAGAGGCCGGCCCTCCTAGGGGCGCGCCAAGTGTAGGGAGTCCTACTAGGACTCCCAAGTCCTAGTAGGATCCCCTTTCCTTTTCGGAGTAGGAAAGAAGGAAAGGAGGGAGAGGGAGAAGGAAAGGGGGGCCGCGCCCCCACCCCTTGTCCAATTCGGTTTGGGTAGGGGGAGGCGCGCACCACCTCGTGGCGCTTCTTCCCTCTCTCCACTAAAGCCCAATAAGGCCCATTAACTTCCCCCAACGAATTCCCGTAACTCTCCGGTACTCCGAAAAATACTCGAATCACTCGGAACCATTCCGATGTCCGAATATAGCCTTCCAATATATCGATCTTTACCTCTTGACCATTTCTAGACTCCTCGTCATGTCCGTGATCTCATCCGGGACTCCAAACAAACTTCGGTCATCAAATCACATAACTCATAATACAAATCATCATCGAATGTTAAGCGTGCGGACCCTACGGGTTCGAGAACTATGTAGACATGAACGAGACACATCTCCGCTCAATAACCAATAGTGGAACCTGGATGCTCATATTGGCTCCTACATATTCTATGAAGATCTTTATCGGTCAAACCGCATAGCAACATACGTTGTTCCCTTTGTCATCGGTATGTTACTTGCCCGAGATTCGATCGTCGGTATCATCATACCTAATTCAATCTCGTTACCGGCAAGTCTCTTTACTCGTTCTGTAATGATTCATCCTGCAACTAACCCATTAGTCACATTGCTTGAAAGGCTTATTATGATGAGCATTACCGAGAGGGCCCAGAGATACCTCTCCAATACACGGAATGAAAAATCCTAATCTCGATCTATGCCAACCCAACAAACACCTTCGGAGACACCTGTAGAGCATATTATCACCCAGTTACGTTGTGATGTTTGATAGCACACAAGGTGTTCCTCCGGTATTTGGGAGTTGCATAATCTCATAGTCTGAGGAACGTGTATAAGTCATGAAGAAAGCAGCAGCAATGAAACTGTAATGATCATAATGCTAAGCTAACGGATGGGTCTTGTCCATCACATCATTCTCCTAATGATGTGATCCCGTTCATCAAATGACAACACATGTCTATTGTTAGGAAACTTAACCATCTTTGATTAACGAGCTAGTCAAGTAGAGGCGTACTAGGGACACTATGTTTTGTCTATGTATTCACACATGTACTAAGCTTTTGGTTAATACAATTCTAGCATGAATAATAAACATTTATCATGATATAAGGAAATATAAATAACAACTTTATTATTGCCTCTAGGGCATATTTCCTTCACAGTCATTCTTGTATTCTTTTTTTGGCAACACACTCACGTGCATGTGTGTTGTCCAGTTATCGTGGGATCTACTTTGTAAGAGGACTGCCTCACTACCTTGCATCATTCATCGTGTACTTTGATATGTGTTTTATTTATAAAGTATGCGGGATCTTTCTTCGTGTGCAACATGGGCACCCGCCAAGGTCTGAACACTACATCTACATGTATGATTATGTAGTGCCACTACCCGTTAATTGCCGAGTGTTAAGTTGTTTGCCAAGTGGTTCTAGTCGGGCACTCGGGACTAGGAAAAGTCCCTCCTAACCCTAGTGTGGTCGAAAAGTAACTGGCACACAACCGCAGCTCGGCAATAGTAGCGGAGCTAGACAGGGACGAAGGGTGAAGCAACAAAGGGCAAATATAGCAATACCCGAGGGTCCCAAAGAATATAATTTTTGTAGTTGTGGAACGCAGTAATTTCAAGAAATTTCCTACGATCACGCAAGATCTATCTAGATGATGCATAAAAACGAGAGGGGAGAGTGTGTCCACATACCCTCGTAGACCGAAAGTAGAAGCGTTTAGTTAACACGGTTGACGTAGTCGAACGTCTTCGCGATCCAACGGATCCAAGTACCGAACGTACGACACCTCCGCGTTCAGCACACATTCAGCTCGATGATGTCCCTCGTACTCTTGATCCAGTTGAGGCCGAGGGAGAGTTTCGTCAGCACGACGGTGTGGCGGCGGTGATGATGAAGTTACCGGCGCAGGGCTTCGCCTAAGCATTGCGACGTTATGACCGAGGTGTGTAACTGTGGAGGGGGGGTACCGCGCACGGCTAAAAGATCAACTTGTGTGTCTATGGGGTGCCCTTTGGCCACGTATATAAAGGGAGGGAAGGAGGAGGCCGGGCAAGAGGGTAGGCGCGCCATGAGGGGGGGAGTCCTACTAGGACTCCAAACCTAGTAGGATTCGCCCCCCTTTCCTATTCCATGTTGGAGAAGGGGGGAAGGAGAGGAGGAGAGAAGAATGGAGGGGGGCGCCGCCCACTCCCCTTGTCCAATTCGATTGGGGCAAGGGGGGCGCGCGCCACCTCCTGGCCGGCCCTCTCTCTTCTCCACTAAGGCCCATGAGGCCAAATAACTTCCCTGAGGGGGTTCCGGTAACCCCTGGTACTCCGAAACTTATCCGAGATGACCCGAAGCATTTCGGTGTCCGAATGTAGCCTTCCAATATGTGAATCATTTTGTCTCGACCATTTCGAGACTCATTGTCATGTCCGTGATCTCATCCGAGACTCCAAACAAACTTCGACCATCAAAACACATAACTCATAATACAAATCGTCATCGAACATTAAGCGTGCGGACCCTACGGGTTCGAAAACTATGTAGACATGACCGAGACACATCTCCGGTCAATAACCAATAGCGGAACCTGGATGCTCATATTGGCTCCTACATTTTCTACGAAGATCTTTATCGGTCAAACCGCATAACAACATACGTTGTTCCCTTTGTCATTGATATGTTACTTGCCCAAGATTCGACCGTCGGTATCATCATACCTAGTTCAATCTCGTTACCGGCAAGTCTCTTTACTCGTTCCGTAATACTTTATCCCTCAACTAACTCATTAGACACAATGCTTGCAAGGCTTATAGTGATGAGTATTACCGAGAGGGCCCAAAGATACCTCTCCGAAACTCGGAGTTACAAATCGTAATCTCGATCTATGCCAACCCAACAAACACCTTCGGAGACACCTGTAGAGCACCTTTATAATCACCCATTTACCTTGTGATGTTTGGTAGCACACAAAGTGTTCCTCCGGTGTTCGGGAGTTGCATAATCTCATAGTCTGAGGAACATGTATAAGTCATGAAGAAAGCAGTAGCAATGAAACTGTAACAATCATAATGCTAAGCTAACGGATGGGTCATGTCCATCACATCATTCTCCTAATGATGTGACCCCGTTCATCAAATGACAACACATGTCTATGGTTAGGAAACATAACCATCTTTGATTAACGAGCTAGTAAAGTAGAAGCATACTAGGGACAATATGTTTTCTCTATGTATTCACACATGTACTAAGTTTCTGGTTAATACAATTATAGCATGAATAATAAACATTTATCATGAAATAAGGAAATAAACAATAATTTTATTATTGCCTCTAGGGCATATTTCCTTCATCACCTTCAGCGTCACTCATTTTGTCAAGGTTGAGGGTGCCTTCGTCAAGTGTTTCTCCCCGTAGCAAGTAGTGTGTCATAATCGTAGTAGGAGGGATCATCTCACATCTTGTGTGGATGGGGGAGGGGGGAGGGTTCTCCATGTTATAATATGCTGATGATATAATTATTTTCATGGAGCGTGATATGACAAAAGCTAGAAATATGAAGTTGGTTTTATGGCTCTTCAAACAACTGTCCGGTTTGAAAATAAATTTCCATTAAAGTGAGCTGTTCTACTTTGAGCATACCAAGAAGGAATAGGAAAACTATAGACATTTGTTCCGTTGTGAACTTGGATCTTTACCCTTATTTTTGCGGGATAACTTTCAATCTATTCATCTTCAATCATGGCAGTACAACAAAACCACAAATAATAAAAATTACATCAAGATCTGCACACCTCCTAGCTACGACTACAAGCAATAAAGCAAGCCAAAGGCACACCGCCATCATCGCCCCTCCCTCGCTGGAGCCAACAAAACTTGGTGTACTAGACAGTTGGGAAGTCATCGTGCTAAGGCCCCATAGGACCAGCGCACCCGAATAGCAACCGCCGCCGACGAAGAGTAACGTAGATCAGAAAGATCCAACTTGAAGACACACGAACATAGACAAATGACAACCAGATCCAAGTAGATCCACCAAAGATAGATCCACTGGAGACACACCTCCACACGCTGCTAGACGCAACACCAAGACGAGTGTTTGGCGGGGAGAACCTTATTCCATCTTCAGGAAGCCACCGACATCTCGTCTTCGTGAGCAGGACACAAACCCTAACAATACTCAAAGAAATATCTAAAAAAGGAGCCCTCCCGCCTGCAAGGGTCTGGAACCATCGCGCCTCCGTGGCCCTAAGGCCACCGAAGACGAGGTGGACCGATGGCGGCATGGACGGGAGGCAGATGAACCCTAGCATTTTCTTGGAGAGGAGGCATGATGATGCGGCTATTGGCAGCGATGGATCCTTACCTTTTAGTTACCTACGGATCCCAATCAATCATCGAAATTGACCAACAAAGAATGAAAGTGCACTGAAGATTGATTTGAGAAAAAGCTAAGCTGTTGAAAGGCCAAGGTTATGTATTATGGGGGTCGGTTATTTCTTACTAATTCCATGCTTACAAGCATGTCGATGTTCATGTTATCCTTCTTTAAGATACGCGTAGTGGTACGAAAAATGTTGGACTTTTATCGATCAAGATTTTCTTTGGCAAAGTAATGAGAATAAATCTAAGTACAGACTGGCTAAGTGGGACATACTTTATAGACTGAAAGACCAAGAGGGTTTACGTATTGAGAATCTCAAAGTAAAGAACAAGTGCCTACTTAGCAAATGGTTATATCGGCTATCTGTAGAGAAGGATGGGTGTCGATACAGTCATTGTGTAACAAGTATCTGCATTCTAAAACTCTGGCACAAGTTACGGCGCAACCGAATGACTCGCCTTTTTGAAAGGGATCAATGAGGACAAATGTTGTTTTCTTTAGTAGAAGTAAATTCATAGTTGAGAATGGTCACACTACTAGATTTCGAAAAGATACTTTGCTAGGGGAGATGCCTATACCCTTGCAGTATACAACACTTTATAATATTATACATCATAAAGATGCCATCATAAGTACAATACTAGGTTCCATTCCCTTAACCATATAGTCCAGACGGCTACTAGTGGGGGAACATTGGGATAGATGGTTACATTTAGTGCGTAGATTGATGGTGGTCAACCTGTCTAATGTGCCAAATACACTCCATTGGAAGCTTTCGTTTTCAAGCGTGTTCTCAGTCAAATCTATATATGTCGAATTGATTAATATTGGACCAATCCCAAAGTCGCTTCATATTTGGGAAACTAAGGTGTCATTGAAAATAAAGGTCTTTATATGATTTGTACACAAGGGAGTGAGTTTGACTAAGAATAACTTGGCGAAACGTAGATGAAAAGATAGTAAACGATGTTTTTATGATCAAGAGAAACAATCCAACATCTTTTTTCTCAAATGCATGCTAGCCAGGTTATTGTGGCGTACGTTACATGCTTCCTTTAATATTTATCCACCCAATAGTATCTCTGATTTGTTCGGTAGCTGGTTAAATGGGTGGAGCCTAGTGCAACATCACGAATTCGAGTGGAAGTTGTACATTAATTTGGGCTATTTAGAACCGTCGAAATGACGTTATTTTTAATCAAAACAATATCACAAACTTTTTGCAGGTTATCTTTGGGACGTCTGGATGGATCCATACGTGGTCATTATTCAGACGTGCGGGAGTCAGAGAGCATATAACTTTTAGGTGCATCCGCTGGGAGACAGTAGCACGGGCTACGTACAACCATTTTGGATGTCGATTAAATAATATGATTTTAAATAAGGAGGATCACCCCTGGCCTCTGCATCAGGACGATGCATGCAACCATATATTATTAGAAGTGCAAAATCCAGCAACCGAACACCATTAACCTGGAAATAAATCGGAAAACAAACCCTGAGACCGTATACCTAGCGACAGTACCTCCCCAGATAACCACTAATCCCTATGATACAAGACACAACATAAATGAAAATACACAACTCCTAGGCTACACTTTCAAGAAGGAATCGCCGCACGTGCGTCGATGATGGCGAGTCCACCATCAGGTTGAACTCTGGATTCTCATCCCCAAAACCAAGCTTCAGTCCACCACCTTCAGCAAGGACACATCACAGCGCGCGACGGCATAGTCTGATCAGAGATCTTGTGTTTTCACCGGAGTGCATAAACTCATCGCCGAAGTCATCTGTACCATCCTCCCTTATCCGTTTACCGACACCTCGAAACCCGGATACCTCTGCAGGAGACAACGGAAGACAAAGACGTCCCATACCGCCTGCCTCCCGCTATTATCGCACCACCTTTGATCCGACAGCAACAGGCTAAACATGACACCTCCGCCAGAGCTACCGTGCATCACCTGCTGCTAGCAGGCATGACTTGACGTCTCCATATAAGATGCCGTGCGTAGCATCCGCCGGTAGCGCATGCACTGGTGGCTTCAGCTGCCAGCGACAAGCACCGCCCGACAACTCCGGAAGAGGCACATGTGTCACCTGTCAAGCCGCATCGAACCCAATCTGTTGATGGAAGGGACGTCCTACCGCCACCAGCCTCAGAAGGCCGTCACCACCTTGAGATCTAGACTCCGAATCGCCCGCATGATCTCGGAGTCCGTCACCGTTGATGAAGCGGGTCCGCCGCCCCGATTCCGGGCGCTACAGGGAGCACCCACCGTCGCGTCAGCCGTTGTCGTCGCCCATATAACAGCAACCGCCGCCGCGATCCCGAATCACGTGCCGTCAACGCCAGCCGCCACGCGCGTCCTACGACGTCCCCGGGTGCGGGATCCCAAGATCCGCCTCCACCGGCGCCGCCACGAGGACCCACCATCTGGCCCATCATCCCCAGCAGAGGGGACGTCGCCGCCGCCATGTTTGGATCCGGGCTAGAGTCGCTGCCGCGTCCGTCAAGACCGGATCCGGGCCGGCTGCCGCCGCCACTACCAGCCACGCCCAACCCCACCTCCATCCTCTGGCCATCTCACCCCGCATCAACGCAAACGCCTCTAGCAGGAGCCACCGCGCCGCCATGGATCGAGGAAGAGGCCGCACCTCCACGGATCTGGCGCCCTCGCCGCCGTACAATCCGGGAAGGTGGAGCAGCCCTCCGTCGCCGACGCCGAACGCATGGGCTTTGCCCGACGCTGTTCCCCGGCGGCGGCGGAGGGGAAGGAGGGATGGGATCGAGGTGGCTGGGGGCTAGGGTTGGCCCCCCGATCGCCCTGGAGGTTGTTAAATAATAGGATAAATGCTTAGGCATATTTTTTCTATTTTGGTCGGTTGTGGCATTTTATTCTTTTGTATTGCTTTTGTTTGCGTATCAGAGATGGATTTTGTACTTTGTAGCTACCTTGTTTAATAAAATGGCTATGCCTATCGTTTGATGCAGAGGTGGGAGGTATCCTCCTTTAAGAAAAATTTATAGCTACACCAAATGGTAGCAAAGTATATATCACATGATGCACTGAAATATGGTTAACTCTCAGAATGAACTGTCCGTGAAACTATTTTACGCGGCTGATCTTTTTGTGTGACGCCTAACACGAAGACGCCACACTATACTGTGCAACGCCTCACAGATAGGGCGCTACACGCGAGGCCGGCGTTGCACCCCAGACTGCCTAAATATTGTTAAGTCAATGTGCAGAGCCTAAGAGCTAGACGCTGCACTGTATAGTGTGGCGCCTAGTTCTCAGGCGCTGCAATAGTGGTTGCACTACAAAATGAAGCAACCACTAGTGCAACGCCTAGAAGCTAGGCGCTACACTGTATAGTGTGGCGCCTAGCTCTTAGGCGCTGCACACTGACTTAGTAATTTTCGAATCACACGGGTGCGACGCTGGCCAGGCGTGTAGCGTCTATCTGTGAGACGTTGCACAGTGTAGTGTAGCGCATTCGTGTCGGGCGTCACACAAAAAGGTCAGCCACGTGAAATAGTTTCACGGGCAGTTCATTCTGTGATTTGATTTCATTCGTAGGTCAAATTTGTCAATTTTGACTCGTAGGAGCCGAGCTATGGCTGTCCCGTCGTTGGAATTTCTTGGCAAGGTTTGGGGACGATCCCGTCGATGCCCTAGCCAACTATAGCTAGGCCGGTGGCGCGCGCCATGCATGCACACAGTACACAACCTGAAACGGTCAATCGATCAACACATAGCCATACAGCACCGCTGCGACTGCAGCGGCGGCATGCATGCATGATCGGTCGACCGCAACATTCTGTTGCGCACTGCAGCGGCTGTGCGTTGGTCAGAGGGCTGTCATCTCGCTGTCCCTTCGGTGGTTAACGCTTCCTTGTCCTTGTCCATCTCTCCTCTCTGGGCATCAATTCTCAGAGCTAGCTAGTCTACGCAAATGACTAAGAAGTCCCATATGGCTAACAGTCACCTTCGCTACTTTGGTGTTCTTCCGAAGCTCTCATAGGTGACTGGCCTGTACACCGGCCACTGGGCCTCGATCGAGCACTGCTGCAAATGCAGAAATCAAGGGAATAGGGTAGGCACATACGTACTGTCAAACAAAATGTCAACTGTTTGGATGGTGGCGGCCGGTGAAGCTAGGGCTTCCCGTGACGGCATGGCGTGGTGCAGTCCCTGTCCAAGGCGAATCTGTGACGGCGGCGATCTGATCTACTGATTGGTTCAGATCAGAGACGGTGACGAGCACGCAGGATCCATCTCGGCGGCTCTCGCAGCTTGGCGAGGCGGGGTGGGAGCCCTCCTCCTAGGCTTCAGTGGCACACTCAGGCAGTGGTCGGTGCGCTAGGGCTCCTACGGTGGCATTGCTGTTACGGTTGGTCGCCGGATCTAGGCGGCTAGATCTGGGGCTTTGAAGGCGGTCGAGACAATGCACAAGTTGTCGGGTGGACTACTTGGGACGGATCCGGGTGAAAACCTGGTCTTCGGTCGATGGCCGGAGCCGGTGATGACGATGCCCTTATCATCATTTCCTTCATGAAGGAATCATCGAGGTGAAGCTCCCAGCTCCACTCAATACCTCTGGGGGAAATCCTAGATCACCTGATCGGATGTTGGCGGCAATCATGTGTCGTTACCCCCTTGGGAGCGGCATTTTTGGAGGTGCACTCGTTCTCGCGTGACCAGCGGACGACTTCTTTGGTGGAGCGGTGCTTCATCCTACACATGATGGTGACGGATCTCGACGGCGTGGCGCAGTGCAGATTCGGCGTTCGATGTGCGAGGATGGACTCGCGCAGGAGGATGACGTTGTCTAGCGTCGTGGTGGCGTCGATGGCAGAGAGACCTGGCACGGTAGATGCAATAGTACAGCTCTGAAGATGGATTGGTGGCAGGTGGTTGCGGCGGCCCCGCCAGGTGTCCTGATTGAGAAATGCACCGGACTGGTAGGTGCACCATACCCGGCAGGCGTCCTGGTTGGGATCTCAGGTCTTAGATGTTTAGGTTTGCCTGCGAGGTCTGTTTGGTATTAGGCCCAGACTATCAACATCCTTTCATCAACTGGATAGGAGTAGCGATAGATGTTGCCTAGACGGTGGTTTTAGTCTTACTGTTGTATGACTTTATAAGGTCGTGTGCGAATAATTAATAAAATGGCCGCATGCATCGTCCATATGCAGAGGCCGGGGGTCCTTCTCCATTTCTAAAAGAAAAAAAACACTGTTAAGGTAGTCTGTACGCTGTGCATTCAGTTTTACGTATCCCTTCATCAAAGCTTAGCGGAGGATTATCCACCGCCCCGAAGGTTCTGCCATGTATACAATATAAGACTGGGTGTTTTGCTGCCAGCCAGTGGCGGATCTAGGCCCCAGGCCGGGGGGGCCCAGGCCCGGGGCGTGAGGCCCATTTCCTTTGTAGAATTCAGCAAAACACTGTAGCAATTGCTACAGTGCACAAAGGAGGCCCGGGGCGCTGGGCTGGGTTGGATCCGCCCCTGCTGCCAGCTGAACACAAGCTAGGCATTTTTTATCAAAGAAGTGTTACTGTGATCCTTCAGTTCTCATGTAGACTAAAGTAACAAGAACATATACGATGAGATCAATCACTTGACGACGCATTGGGCGTGTTTGGTTTCGTGGGTTGCACCTGGCTCGCACCCGCGCTGCATTTTCTGGATGTTTGGTATCCTGCATGTCCAATTGGGCCTGGCCCGACAGATGCAAAACGAGGCTCCCAGCCAGGCTGAGGGGATACGCAAGTTTCGGCCGTTTCCGCGCGTCTGCATCCGCGCCTGCACCCGCACCTGCGAACGTGGCTAGGGTCTCTCTCCCAATCGGCTCACAACCTCTCATTCACGCCGCTCTCCTCGCTCCTCTCCTCTCCCGTGCGACGCTGGATCTCGCCGCCCCGTCGCCTCTGTGCACGTCGTCGGCGCGCCCCCTCGCTGCTGCGCAGGTAGAACTCTCTTGCTCTCTCATCTCCCTGTCCGTCTCTTCCCCTTTCCATCCCCGGTTCTCTGCCGCTCGCGTTGCTTCTTCTGCAGATGCAGATGGGTGAGCGGACAGAGCGGCGGCCTCCTCCGGCCACGGATGAGAAGGAAGACAAGGTGAGAATTAGAGATGTTCGTCGAGCTCTGTGTGTGTGGCTGGCCCCGATGTTTTTCCTTCTCTCAGCGCCCCATCTGGATTAGATATGTATAAGCTGAGATCTGTCCCCAACCTTCTTTCAACGCGAGGCAGATTGTGTGGAGTATGGATGCTCGTTTGTTGGACTCTAATATGTACTTCTGTTGGACTTTTGCTAATATGGTTCTTGTTCATTGCTTTTGCTAATATGTAGACAAAACAATCTTTCAATTATTTTACGTACATGTACAAGCACCTTGAATCAAATATATCTGCAGAGAACAAAACGACATTTGTTGTATGTAGCATCTCCCATACAACCCACATGCAACATACCAAACAAACTCTGAGCTTAGCCTGCCTCATTCCATGCAGTCCACCAAACACACTTCTCTATTCCTTCTTGCATCAGCTCAACCAGGCTAGCCTCAACCAAGCTCCTTCATGCAATGCAGGCTAGAGCTCCCCAGGGAACCAAACACGCCCATTGTAAATCACATGCATGCAGAATCTCCTCGTATGGTGTAGATCAAAGTCGTGAGCCCATTATGTCCCTTATCGAAAAATATGAGGACGATTGATTTTTCTTGGCAAGTGTTTTCCACATAAAAAAACGGTGTATTTGTTTATTTGTCTTGTTTGTTGAATTTTAATTTGTCTAGCTTAATAAAAATGATAGACTATTCATATCAACAAGATTTTTCTTCTTTTCTGGGAGACCGTTGACAAGGAATCTTAAAGTAAAACGTGCTTGACCGAAGTGATTTGAGGAGGGTGACCGGCTAGGAAATTGACCCCGGGTGCTCATGAGTGACCACAACGTGCGCAGGAAAGACTACCGTTGGTCCGTTCGGTCAGTCTAGATCCCGCGAGGCATAACGACCGAGAACCAATGGTTGTGGCCAGGGCGTTACATAACAATATTCGATTCATATACCTGTCTAATAATTATTGTATTGACTTACTGCACTTGTCAATTATAGTGAACTCAAATAGTTAGTTAGCCTTTTATTTCTAAAATATATTGGATTTGTGTATGGTCTGACGTTTACATTCGACTGCTTTAGTAAATTCTGAATTGGAAAGTGCTTGTTCAATTACAAAAAATAGAAGGAAAAGGTAGCTATATTTCTGATCAAAGTTTTAAACCCTTGACTATCAATGTATGCAGAAGGACATGGATTATATACATGTAACAATAGTACATTCTATTTGTTTGAAAATGGTTTCCATCTCATGTTCTTTATAGGCATATATTATAAGTGAAAACAATTGTCGAAACAATGCATCAGGGACTCTAAAAAGTCAAGTGTGCCTCTAATATACTTTGGAGATATGGAGTATAGCGGTATGAGTAAAGCATGACCAATTTAACATGTTCTAACAAATGAGCAACAGGAGTTTATACGAGTTGCACACATACTCCCTCCGTCCGGAAATACTTGTCATCAAAATGGATAAAAGGGGATGTATCTAGATATATTTTAGTTCTAGATACATCTCTTTTTATCCATTTTGATGACAAGTATTTTCGGACAGAGGGAGTACATTAGAAAAAATACATATCCGTTTTTAAGGAACGCATCCCAGTTGCCCCCAAAAAAGTTGAAGCGAGCTGGGTAGAGAAAGTCCTCGTGAGAGATGAAATATAATATTGTGACATTTCCTAGTTTCCATTAAATCATCTATATAATGTACTCCCTCCGTTCCTAAATATAAGGTGTATTAGTTTTTCAAAAAGTCAACTGTTGTCTATGTTTGACCAACTTTACAGCAAAATATATAAAGATTTATAATACTAAATATATAAAATGTAAAAATATAGTTCATGATGAATCTAGTGATAATGATTTGGTATTCTAGATATTGATATTTTTGTATATAAACTTGGTCAAACTTAGAGAAGTTTGATTTTTTTGAAAAATAATACACCTTATATTGAGGAACTGAGGGAGTATGAACTAAATTGAGGGGCATGGAAGAAAAAATTTCAACTTTGCAGTTAATCCTACAAACGACAATTTTTCACGAGAATTTAAAACTTGCATATTTTCTATCAATAATCCTACATCTAAGAAAGCTCTTACGAAAAGTTACGTAACCTGCCTAACAAACTCTCCACCCTCCTCCCCTCCCCCATGATTTTCATGGGAGTGGGCCCCTCCCACCCCCTTCCATCCAATCCAAATCCTCCATGTAGTCTGTTCCGTAAAATCTGTAAGTAACTTTACATGGGTCTAGCATTACTGATTTTCTATCAATACATATGATAAATGGGCGAATGTATGTACTCCCTCCGTCCCAAATTAGTTGTCATAGATTTGTTTATATATGGATGTATCTAGATATGTTCTCAGATACATCTGTATCTACACAAATTTAAGACAACTAATTCGGGACGGAGGTAATATCATATACTCCATCCGATCCATAATAAGTGTCACAACTTTGAACTAAGGTTGAACTAACTTTAGTTCAAAACCACGACACTTATTTTGGATGGGAGATGGTACAATTAAATATGCAATAGTATGATACGCTGTTTTACAATACATAATATCATGTTAATGGAACATGCATGTTGCAATTGATCATTTGAACATGCATGTTGCAACTTTCATCTAGAAGAGCTATAAGTATACAGGCACATAATATGATAAAGATATGCCATGCCATTATATATGCTGGATTATAACGCCATGGTCCCCACTATATATCATCAATTAAGTGGAAACAACAAAATTGTTATTTTCCCGGTTTACCTCATATAGTCTGTATGTGGACATTAAATTCTAGATCAAAACTAAATGACATTCTATTGCAATTAAATATTTTACATATTCTTGCAACATGAATTTTATTATGAAAACTAGTTAGGTACAGTTTGCTGGTGTTACAACACTACTACGTCTACATCTTTTTATCTGATATAGGATAATAATATTAATCATATATGAAAATTATAGAGGAAGGCGAACATAAAGAATAAGCATCACAGTCGTTCTTAGTTAGGCGATTGTTGGACGGTCAATGTTTTCAATTTTAGAACAAGTACTTGACTGGATCTGGTGGATAATTCTAGGTAAGATTATACTTCAGAAATTTATATTCGAGCTAAAAAAATGTATACAGTGTCTTGAATACTGGTGCTAGTAGATAGACATACCCACAACGGCTCCACCCTAAATACGTTTTTGTATAAGATAGATATGTAAACATATTTTAAGGGTGCGATTGGCAAGAGGTGGACTCAAAATGTTCAATTGGGCGTGAAGGGCAAACATTATCAATCTTGTCTAAAATGCATAATATTATCAATCTCGTCTCAAACTAATATGATATATGTCACCATGGAACTTACAAGTCTAATTTGTCATCAACAAATGCGTAAACTTGCATAATATTATTATATTGTTAGTCTCAGTCATTTTATGCAGTTTCTTGGTGAAATAAATAGATATGTATGTATGATTTCACGTTTCTCATGCAATCAAAACTGCAACCGTGAAACATAGCAAATATAACTTGGTGGGTTAACCTATAATTTCTAATACTCTACGATGATATAGCTAATTTTATTAATTGAGCTGAGTTGTATACATAATCATAAAAAATATGGAAGGTGAAGCTAATTTCTAGAATGTTCCAGACTAACCGTGATGCGCTTAAATTACACGGAGTAACAAGTACGTTTTTTTGAGCAGGCCGTGTAATAAGTACTGCACATCCTAATGTAGTATAGAAAATTCAAGTATTTGAGCGTGCGCACCAGAACAAATTAAATCAGTTTATTTATCACCAAAAAAAGGAGTTCATGCATATGTATACTTGTATCTTAGCACGGTCTCATAACTAAAAATATGATGTGGCACCCAATTTCATGAGGAAAGAGAAAGCAACCATATTTTAATCCAGAATTCCAGATATAGATCTTAGCACCAAATCCAAAATATCTCATAACTCTTCTCTCACAATCGACACTAAATAACCGTTGTTTTAGATATGTATGTATGGCACTAAGACGGTATAGTGCACCAGGACAGTTTAATGTCATTATATATGGTGCACTATATATCTAATTAACCATCTACTCCCTCTGTTCACAAATATAAGATGTTCTAACTTTTTACTGAATCAGATGTATATAAACACATTTTAATTAGTGCGTTTGTTCAATATCCAAAACATTTTATATTTGTGAACAGAGGGAGTATTTATTAATGCCATTAATTAGATATAGTGCATCTTATGATTAAGAGTTTGATCAATAGGTGTGCATTTTGTACAAGACTGTCCTAATGTACCCCAAAAAAACACTTATGGCAAAAGAAACTGTAATTATGATTAAGCGTTTGATCAATAAGTGTGCATTTCGTTTCATTATTTCATATACAGAGACATATGATTTAGAAGCCCAATGATATATACCACATGCCTGACAATTTTTTGTTCTGATCATGCATGCATGTGACCATATAATGTGGAGGAACAGTCATCCTAGCTACTACATGTCACTCAAGATAAGAAATATATATTTATATATTTGTCCGGAAGCATGCATGGTTAAATTAGATCAACAATCTTATTAATTAATCTCATGGTGCAGTGTGCAAGTTTTGGAAGGCCTTGGGACAAGTACTTGAAAGATCTCACTCCAATGCCTTGATCGACATGGTCAGATCCAAAGTACTCAGCCCCAGAGCGGCCTTCTTGCTGCTGCTACCTGTCGCTACCTCTAACCTCCTGCCATCCCGGCCACCACCGTCGTCGTCGTCGACGACGCCACCATGTAATGACAGCGAGAGAGAGAGGGGCACCTTGTCGCTGCTCACCTCCTGCCCAGCGCTGTTCCTCTTCCTGCCCCTTGCTGCAGTGTCTGCCCCCGCGTTGGGGCTCAGGCTTAGCTGCAACTCCGGCGCCCACCCGTTCTCCTCCGCCGCAGCCGATGTCTTCGTCTTCCTCGCCTCTGCTCCGATGCTCGTCTCCTCAGTAGCTTTGGCAGGAGTCCTCGGCACTCCCTGCTTAGGCAGCTGCATGCACAGAGGCAACCATTGTATAATTGTTGATATTTTGTGACAAATTATGCTGCGACTTATATATTTACAAGTGAACGTATCAATTCGAAGCAAAATGTGTAAACAATGATGCGTACCAAGAGCGGGGAACCTGCTTCACATGTCAGCACGAGATCTGAAGATGACGTTGTTCTGCCAGTGTTGCCGTTGGAGTGGCAGCCATTGCTGCCGGCGGCACCTCGCCACCTAAACGGGAGCTGAGCGTGGCCGCCCTGCTCCAAACCAGTAGCCGACATTGTCTTCGAGAGCGGCCGAGAGCTGCTGCCGATCCAATTCATGCTTCCCATCTTTGCGCCATCTGGCCTACGGTCGGCCTGGCTCGTGGTTGTTGTTGACGGCGACGTCGTCCCGCTGGAGGCGGCGGCGTCCCTCACGTCGAACAAATGCGACGTCGGCTTGCCGTCCTTCCTGAAGATCATCTCGTGGATTAGCCCTTTCCCCGGACCATTGTCATTAACCGCGCGTGCCCTCGCCGCCGCCGCGTGCTGGGTGAACGCCCACTCTTGATTCCTAGACGCAAGCATGTACCGATTAGGGTTTCGGCATGATCGTCCCCAGCAGGACCGTTTATCAGTACACATGCATGTAGGATGCTGTGGCCTGCTTTTAGTACCTAAGGCTCGTGCTGTTCTTGAAGTCGAAGGTTTGTAATGGAGGCTGCCGGCGTTGGAGGAGCCCGTAAATCCGGCTAGCATCCGGGAAGCCGGCATTCCTCGGCGTGAAGACCCCACCGTCGTTGAACCTGGAGGAGAGCGTCGAGCCGGCAGCTCGCTGCTGGAAGAACATGTCGTGGAACGGATGGTCCCCTCTCCTCATGTGGAAATTCATGGGCGAAAAGACTGCAAATTAATAGGAAAAAAGGTCATGAAAATGAATTCCTAGTGCGAAAATAGTGAGAAATCCAGCATCCAGCGTGATTGTATAGATCAATAACCTGAGGACATGGCTGCCCTCTCGTGGCTGGACTCGTGCTCTATCTTTTTGCTTCTGTACATCTGAAAAGTCGATGGGATGAACAAGAAAAGGGTTAGGTCCAACGCTTGCCGTGTGAAGGAAAGAAGCAAGTAGCTAGAAGAACAGCTACCGAGCAGTCATGAGAAGTAGGCTGTTCCTTTTTCTGCCTTTACCTGCAAGTGACTTTTCACATGAGCAATGCTGAGCCCCCTCACATTCATCATCTGAAGCACCAGCTTTGGCGTTGCTCCTGTCCAAAAATTAGCACAAATAAAAGTTTAGATCACGAATCAAGGGCGGGGTAATTAATTACGACGAAAAAAAAATGCACAGCAAAAGAAATATTGGGGTGGGTTACTTACTCTCTTGGCCGCCCAGCCGCTCGACGGCATGGAGGAACGCCATGTGGAGGTCCGGCGTCCAGCGGAGCCGGGGGTGCTTCGACCGGTTGTACTGCCGCACCGTGGGCACCCTCTCGCCGCTGCCCTCGGCCTTGTCATGACGACCCCTGCTGCTTTCTGATTCATGGTTGGCGCTGTTGTTGTTGCTTGAGCTCCTGCCTCCTCCAGCAACCTCGCTTGTGCTACCGCCATCGTCGTCGTAGTTCTCGTCGCCGTCTCTCCCGTCGTCGCTTGCCTCGCTGAAGCCTTCGTTGAGGTCCAGCCCCGCGGGTGGTAGGGTGTCATCGGAAGATCCCTTCCGATGATCCTCAAGGATCTCCGCCAGCGCCTCCTTCTCCTTCACCTCCCCCATGCCCGGGCCTCCTGGCCTCCACCGCTTGTCCTTGACCTCGTCTGCCTCTCTACATGCAGTCTATGTGACGCACCATGTTAGGATTGGAATGATATGGGGGCAGGAAGAAGAGAGGACTGTGATGGGAATAATTAGTAGGGAGATGGGAGGAAGCAGCTAGCATAAGCAAGCCAGTGATGTAGTAGCTAGGAATTAAAATAGGGGAGGGAATGGACAAGTAGTAATTCCACCACATTGACTAGTTTTCAAGACTGGTATTCCGTCCCATCCCTTTTTCTATAGTCTCATGGAATTGGGGAGTATACTACACTCTTGTTATTTTGTGATGGCCGTTGGGGGTTATATAATTGGAGTGGGGAGGGGGACTGATGATTATCAATCCATTGGCTCATGACTGGGTTGTGTGGGAAATGAAGCAAAAGGGGAACGTTGACACTTGCCACTAGACTCTTGTAGGGACAACAACTGCTGCTCCCCATTTTTTGTTTGTCACATTCTTAGTTGTGTGCCTAGTACATCGTATAAGCGTGAGAATTCTTTCCATGTACATATACTTGAGTTTTTTAATACAGTACAAATGCAGGCGCTCAAAATATACACGCATACACTCATTCTTATGAACACACATACGCACACCCTACACTTATGAGCACATCCAAGAGACTGAACCGGCATATCATCTTGAGATTGACGAACTCACCAAAGGCGCCTCGTAGTCGACGGGAACGTCTCCTCCCATTGAACGCGCATAGCCGAAAATTCTGAAATAAATCCAGGAATAAATGCGACCACGAAGACTTGAACCCTGGTGGGCTGGGGATACCATTGTCCACCTAACAATCCAGCCACAGGTTGGTCCACAATACATATACTCGTTGAGGACGATAATGAGTTATTTTGAAGAGTACAAACTTCACAGAACATTACCTGTCCTCCCGCCATTTGTAGTTGTGACACCCCCTCCCCCCACACCCACCAGCCGGTGATTGTTCAAGCAAGTTTTAAAAATAAAAGAGAGACCTTCCAATGAACGGAGAAATAACTATACCTAATTTTACGTACTCCCTCCTTCCATCTATATAGGGCCTAATGCGTTTTTCGAGGCTAACTTTGACCAAATGTTAGAGCAATAATATATGACATGCAACTTACACAAAGCACACCATCAAATTTGTATGTGAAAGGAGCTTTCAATGATATAATTTTCACATTATGCATGTCATGTAGTATTAATTTTATCAATAGTCAAAGGCGGTCTTGAAAAACGCATTAGACCCTATATAGATGGAAGGAGGGAGTAGCCAAGGTCACCTTCTTTTCGAAAATGTAAAAAAAAACAGTTCTCATGATATCCCGTGCATGCCCCATCCGTCCATTTGGTTGCAGATTCCCACGCATGTATGCATGTTTTTTGTGGGAGAACTGCATGCTCCACCCACCCCATCTCCCATTTCATTTCATCATTAAGTTCGAATTTACTATATATGTTGAAAAGAAAGTATAAACTAAGCTTCGTTTGCATATTTGTGTTCGTTGCGACGCGAACTTTCGAACAAGGCCACCCTTGAATACATTTTGGCAACTTCCAAAACTTCACTAAGTTTCAAATATTTAAACTTGGTAGTTATAATATTATTTTTTACCAGGTTTCATTAGTTTTTATTAGGGTTTAGCGGTTAGGTCTTAGGGGTTAGGGTTTTAAATTTTAGTATTAAAAACTTGGTGATTTTATCCTTCATCATATCATGTGTCAATAGATGAAACTTGGTGAAGTTTTTAAATCTTACCAAAGTATATTCAAGAGTGATCTTGTTTGTAAGCCCTCACCTAAAGGAACACAAATATGGAAACGAAACATAAATTGGACTTTTGGTTCAATAGGTACAACAAATTTAAATTTGAAAGCTAAAAATAAAAACCATGGGTGATTGGATGGTTTGGAGCATGCGGTTTGTGCCAAAAGTTGCATGTAGGGCCCCACCCAAAGTAATCAAAGGGCGAATCCATGCACGAGACCTCCTGTGCACACTACAAAATCCATTCTCTAAAGTGTGGCACAATATTACACTTGTTGTGTTTCCCTTGTGTTGTGAAGGCACATTACATATTGTAACTCAGATTGGAGTGAAATACATTGGTATGCAAAACATACACCATTATTGAAAGGCTTATACGTTCAACACGAGTTATCTTAGATGGTTCATCAAATCAGTCTTTAGTAAGATAGAAAGCCGTATGTGTGCACCTATTTATCACACATTTCTCTCCAAGGGAATCATATCAGTATTTGTTCTTTGGAGCCGATGGCTTTTACAAAGCAACTAACTTTTATCAAGGTGTACCTTTTGTGAATGCGAACGATCTTTTTTCTTTGGCTCAACCTAGATCCACTAGAACCCTACAACTTCTGAGGATTGAAAACTGAACTCACTTCTCTTTCCTCCTTCCCCTTCTCTCCTCTACCCTACCCCCCTCTAACCCAATGGTGTCAACCCAATGGTGTCCCATACTCCTCACTGGTTTGTCTCGACACCCTTGTGCAAGGGGATAGAAGGACTCAACTACCACAAACCGCATCACAAAAGGAGATAGAAGGTTGACATCACCATGTCAGGGGATGGCCAGTGCGCAACCACCTCAACAGTCACTACGAGTAGGAGAAAACCACTGGTGCCACCTCTATAGGAAAGGGTGTTTATGGTGTCGTTTTTTTCACCTATGGAGAGGAGTTGGACTCCACCACCTTTGCTATGGTCACCTCGAGGATGATAGACTCCATCATATTATTCAATCGCATGAAGGTAGGAAAATCCTGTCGTTGCCCGCTCTGCCACCACCGCCCAAGGGAGGATATTGTTGCTAATGTTCGGTCGAGGAGGAAGAGAAGGACGCCACCACCTACTACTCCAAATGTTTCTATACGCCCGACCTCTACCATCATATCAATGAAAAGAACTCCCATCTTCTTGCACAAGCGTGCTGAGAAAAAGCTATTCAGAAGGGTTGGTGGAACCAAATAATCAAGCATGTTTTGATTCTTGACTCTATAACTTATTAGCTTGCTGACTGGGACGTACTAGGGGCATAAAATCAAACCAAGCTAAGTAATGAAGAAACAGACATCCTATCATATATACCTAAGAGATGATCGCCCCTAGTTCTATTTATGTCAACATGAAACTATGCCACCTCAACTTGCAACCATGCACGAGAAAAGGGCCACCTCAACATGCTATAATGCACGGGACGAGATCCACAACATGCAACCATGGATGCGAAAACTATTACAATACTTATATTCCCTAAACATTTTACATAATACAACAATCAAATATTCATGTTTCAACTTCATCAAAATATAGAGCAACGAATTCCCGCAACAATTTGTGGGTATCATCTAGTTTACTTTAGGGTATGAGCTCAACTGCATTTTCCCATCCCTTCCGTTCAAATAATCAACATTCGTATATGTATTCCCCGTGATAGTCATATCTTTGCCACACTCTTTGGCCATTTTCTTTTACTTATGGCCCATAGAGTATTTTGTATGTTACTAATTGTACTAATTTTCTACATAGCATAAGATGGTAAGAGAAATATTTCCATTGTATATATTTTTATATAAGGTTTGAATCGTGTATTTTTCCATTGCATTAGACTAACATTAGTATATGGGGTGTGGACTAACATGTTTATATCTTGAGTAACCTGTTTAAAACCATCATATGTGAAATTTGTGTAATCGCAACTATAATGATCTATTGGTAAGTTTGTAGAAATATCTATCTGTTATGAATTGTTTAACATATGTGATTTTTTAGGTATGGGTATGTAGATCTAAAGTATGTGATTTGTTTTAGGTGTGCTAAGTATGGGCATAATGGACTTTTCTTTGAGCTATATATTTTGTTTCATATTTCCCTTACATATTTAGGTGACGCCAGCCGGAACTTCACAAGTCAATTGTTCCCGGCAAGGTACAGATTATGCGATAGCACAAGTAGCAATAGTATTTTAAGTACGACCAGTTCAGCAAAAAGATCTGGGCCGATCAAATCGGATGAAACTGGAGTTTGACTGAGGTGGATCTACAGACTTCATTAATACAAGTTGATTGCTTAGGTACGTACGGCGGCCCCATGATGTTGAGCTGATGGGCTCTGTTGACTGATGTCGAAAGTTGCAAAATTTTCTATGCGGGTACATACTTGGTCTCTCTCTCGGTCATTCATAGGACACGTCAGTCTTGAGGGTGTGCGAATGGTACGTTTCTGCTGACGCTTGTTATTCCATATAGGTTGTTTGTTAAGTAAATACCAGCACAAACCTGTTCCTTTCAGTAGGTAGAATCTTTATGGCTTGCCGCCCAGAAATTCCCCCAATCGAAAGGTGCCGTGTCTTTAGGACATTTGCACATGTTGACTACATATGTATTTAACAAAAATGTTTACTGATGAACTACATAATGTAGACTCTAGTAACTAATTCCGAGAGACTAATCTACATATATATTATATCTAATGCAGGGTCAGAAGCATAAGCAAGAGAAAAATTCTTGATTACATGCACGGGCGCCTATATGTATTGTTGGTAGGAATACCTATGTGATTATTCTAATGCTTTCAACACATGCGATAAAATTCTTAGGATTGGGCCTCCACGAGTAGATCATAGGATCTATGTATGTACCACTTAACGCATGTCGTTATGATATTTTTAACACCACTACCCTAAGAAATAATGATTTTTTTTATAAAATTAAGTTGCACGCATAATTAAATTCAGAGCTGGGATGCTCTTTCCTTGATACAATACATCTGCAAAGCATTTGAGCACCTATATTCTCAGGAGAAATAAGAATGTAAACCTTGTCGCAATTCATTATGGTTCTAATACTCATATACATATTAAAAACACTTGTCAGTGGTAATGACTGCACCAAGTAATAAACATATAATTAGGCTAATTAACCATTTTTGTTTGGCGAGGGAGGGCCAATGCTTGATCAAAATATCCACAAGGCAACAGGGCACGACCACCCCCCAGGCGTGCCCAGTTACTTTGTGGGAACCACATGGCTCCGCTGACCCTAATCTCAAGCCTACAAATTTCGTTTCCCTAAGGAAAAAAAAGAGAAGAAGTTTCATCATGTTTTACGATACAGAGCCGCCGCCTCCTCTTGTTCATCGAGAGGGCTAATCTGGAGTCTGTTCGAGGCTCCGGAGAGGGGGATTCGTCACCGCCATCATCACCAACCCTTCTTCAACACCAATTTCACGATGCTCTCACCATCAGGACTGAGTAATTCCTTCGTAGGCTTGCTGGATGGTGATGGATTTGGATGAGATTTATCATGTAATCGAGTCAATTTCTTAGGGCTTGATCCCTAGTATCCACCATGTTTTGAGATTGATGTTGCTATGGCTTTGCTATGCTTAATGCTTGTCACTAGGGTCCAAGTGCCATGATTTCAGATCTGAACCCTCTATGTTTTCATGAAATATATTTGAGTTCTTGATCATATCTGCTATTTATATGCACTTGTTATTGCTCTGATCGGTAGACCCCAAAATGACAATAGTTGGGATACTCTCCGGGGATGACTATAATTCGAGGAGTTCATGTATTCACCACGTGTTAATGCTTTGTTCCGGTTCTCTATTAAATGGAGACCTTAATATCCCTTAGTTTCCTTATGAATGGACCCCGCTGCTACGGGAGGGTAGGACAAAAGATGCCATGCAAGTTCTTATTATAAGCACGTATGACTATATACGGAATACATGCCTATATTATAAGCACGTATCGCTCTAGGTTGTGACTGTTACATGATGAATATCCACTAGTGCAGAACCGGGCATTAGCGCCGGTTCGTAAGGGCCTTTAGTGCCGGTTCTACAACCGGCACTAAAGAGTGGAGACTAAAGCCCCCCCCCCTACTACCGGTTCGGCACAAACCGGCGCTAAAGTGCCACCACGTGGCACGAGCCAGGCCCAGGTACTGGTAGACCATTAGTACCGGTTGGTAACACCAACCGGTACTAAATGTTTGGGGGGAGGGGTTGGTTTTATTTTTTATTTTCCATTAATTTTGTATTTTCCATTTAATTCTTTTTTGTTTGCTGATATTTTACGATACTACATATTGTACACGTTATGCATATATATAAATAGATTTTCTCGTAGAACCGCATATATATATAAATATATATCATCGAATGTCTCACAACTAACACCATTAATTATTCACACATACACATGTGTGTGTGTGTGTGTGTGTGTATATATATATATATATATATATATAATATTTATCCTACATGTTGCCTTGGTGCCTTCGGAGCACGATGACAAGTGGTTCATGGGGGTGGTAGCGGGTAAGAGTATTCTCCTTTGGGATCTATGACCTGGTCGAGCAAAAATCTCGTTATTTCCTCTTGAAGTGCTAGTATGCGCTCCGTTGGTAGGAGCTGCCCCCACACCTCTCTGAACTGTTAAGAAGGAGATCAATATGCATGTGTATTAGTTGTGTGACTAGATATCGATAATGGTGTAAAATTTTGTGAATAGTATTCTGACAAACGTACCCAGTCCTGTCTTTGAGATTTGCTCCTTTCGGACGCCATCATGCGAATGTTCTCGCAAACGTAGTATGCACACTGACCAGTCCCCGACGCATGCTTCAGGGCCTTTACGAGAATGGAATTGAATCAGACAATGATTAATCAAGCATGATAATTAATTAGTGGTACTGAAACAAGAATTAAAGAGATGGTAGCTAGCTAGCTAGTACTACTTAATTACTTACCTTTGGTCATACCAAAACAACTTTTTTGCCCATTTTCCTGGAGTCACCTTGATGAACTTTGCCCAAGCCCTGCCCGCCGGCAAAGAAAATTAATAAAGGGGTTAATAGTTCATATCAGGAAATGACGAACTAAATAGGCCGAGATATAGTTAATAATGATTGACATTACCTATTGACTATCCCAAACAAGATGGTGTAGTCACTTTCTTTTTTAAGTAGTGAGTCCAGTACTTCAACTTTTTCTTCTTCAACTTTAATGTCTAACAAGATCTAGTGGAAACTGCATGCATACACGTTTGCATGTCTTAATTAAGCGAGCATGTTCATAACACTAATCAACTACCGTAAACCCTATACACTTAATTATTAACATCTATCTAGCTAGTAAGCAAAAACAGAATTTATAGTACAAGACAGTGTGACTCACAGAAAGTTGTAAGGAAGTAGTATATCTTCATTGGTATTGAGGCGCTTAAAGAACTCTAGCATGCTTTCCTCTAAACTTGCTCGACAACTTGAAATATTCCATGTGTACTGATTAATGGTATTTCGGTCAATGAACCCAATGCCACAGCGTCCAGATTTTTTCATTTCATACATCTTCATCCTGCATATAATACCACAGAAAAGAATATAGTGAGGATAATTACATGTAATGATTGATCAAAATGATCACTACAGCTAGCTTGAGACTTAAATTACAGAAAGAAATCACTTATAGACAATAGCAACTGACGATAGATTTGTCGACTGCGTCTTGATTGTATAACTGAAATAGTTCTGAATACTCAACGGACACAGCTTTCTCATGGAAGTAATGCTCCTCCTTGACATTCACCATGAGGGACTCTCGATTGGAAATCTTGGTAATGTTCATGTACCATTGATGCAATTCATACATTCTCGTTGGGAGGTTCTTGACCTCGTCTGGCTCGACCAAAGGTTGGCTCCGGACATATTTCCATTTTATTTCCTCCTCTCTAAGCGGAGACATGGGCTCGATTTCGAGGAGTTGTCCACAGTGATCTTGAGCATTTCAGCCTGCATTATATGCTCCTCGGTTATTACCACATCGCCTAGCTGGGGAACGTTAACGGTTTTCCCACAATAATATTGGGTGCGCGTATTCTCATGTGTTGTTGGCACAACAAGCGGGGAGATCGATTGCGCTTCCTGTTCTCCCAGCCGGGGAACGGTTTTCCCGCATTTTTTGACAGCTGCTTGCTGGCTCGAGCTCGAGCTCGCTTCCTTATTTAGTCGTGCTTGATGTAGCTTCGTGAGTTGGCGCTCATAGTCTGAGTCAACAGGCTTGGGAGCTGGTTTTCTTGCCATATGAATAAAGTGGTCCATAACTTTCTCAGGCACTTTCTCCCTTGGCGGTGGTGCCGGTTTCGGTCCAAAATGGGCGTCCACTTGGGCCCGCACTATGGCTGCGTTTTCTCCTCGGTCATGTCATAAGGCCTCTGAGGAAGAGGAGCAAGGCTTGGACCATATTTATATCGCTTGTCTCCACCTGTACTTCCTGTACTACCTCGACTCGTATCGCTACGCACCATAGCTGCGGTGTGTCTCTTCTGCGATTGCTGAGACGGTTGACGTGGCTGAGTTGGAGCAGGAGGAGTGGCCTGACGCTGTGCCGGACTTGAAGCAGGAGGTGTGGCCTAACACGGTGTCGGACTTGAAACAGGAGGAGTGGCCTGACGCTGTGCCGGACTTGAAGCAGGAGTCTGCTCACGTGTTCGTGGACTTGGAGGAGGTGGCGGACTTCGAGGAGGAGTGGTCCCACGCGTTCGTGGACTTGGAGGAGCGGGAGTCTGCTGACTCGGTGGCGGACTTCGAGGAGGAGTCGGCAGACGCGGTTTCAGTGGACTTTGAAAGATGATGCAATCCTTTCTCCATAGGATGATCTGATGTATGGCCTCTCCCAGTGTGTGCTCGTCGTCACCTCCAGGAATGTCAAGCTGTAGCCCCGAATATGGGTCCACCACTTCATCAACCAAGACACGAGTATAGCCCACTGGAATCAGGGTGGAATAGAAGGTTGCTTTGGGGGTAATTGTAAAAGCAACGGCGTGCGCCACCTTCATGGATATGTTCTTCATTTTGAAGTGTAGCTCACAGTTAGTGTTCTCTATGATGTCATCCATAGGGTATGTATCCAGCAGTGTATCGCCCGGGGAGGAACCAACGCTGCTTCTCGGCATGGATGGGACCGTGCTATCCAATGCTGGATGATCATCCGCTTGCTGCTGCCGCTGCTGAGACCCCCTTTCCTGGCTAAGTGAGTCGATCTGCTGCTGCTGCTGCTGGTGGTGGAATTTGAGTCCCAAGTCCGCGTGCCATGCTTCTAGGCCTTGAAGGCGTTCTGCGTCCTGCTTCCTCTGCTCCTCCTCCAGCTTCCTATTTTTCTCCTCCTCCATCTTCTTTCTTGCACGGGTCCTATAGTCGTCATTTCCGAAAAGCCCTCATACCAGGGAATAACGCCCTTGCCTCATGTTCTTCCCGGGTGTTCAGGATTTCCCAGGGTGCACGTAAGCTCGTCGTTCTCTCTGTTGGGTGTGAACACCCCCTTTCGAGCATCTTCTATTGCGTCAAGTAACTTCTGTTCGGCTCCTTTTAGACTTGCCTTCTTTGAAACCAAGCCTGTCTTTGGGTCTAACGCCCCCCATGCCCATAGAACCAAGTTCTGCACCTGGGGGGCCACCTCCTAGTAACCGGAGTGACCCCGGCATCCTCCATATCTTGCTCAGACTTATCCCACTTAGGCATTGCCACCGCATAGCCACCTGGACCCAGCCTATGGAACTGCGTCTTTTTTGCGGCATTGGCCTTGTTCTTTCTCGACCGTTCCTTAGATAATTCTGATTCCTTGAATTTCACGAAAGCGGGCCAGTGTTCTCTTTGCTTCTCTAGTGTTCCCTTGAATTCTGGAGTCTTCCTTTCTGCAGCGAGGTAGTGGGCCCATACAATTTTCTTGTGGGTGTTGAATGCAATTACCATCTTCTTAAGAGCAGCGTCCTTGACTTTCTGCACATCTGCATCAGTGAAATAATCTTGTAGGGTGAAATGTTCCATCAGAGATTCCCAAAGCTTTTGTTTTGCTCTGTCGTCGATCCAAGTAACATCTGGACGTTTAGTTTTTGGCTCTTTCCATTCTTGAATGGAGATCGGGAGTTGGTCCTTCACAAGAACTCCACACTGACGAGTCCACTTGTTCGCAATGTTCTTAGGTGTGAGGGGGTCGCCATTAGCTTTGATGGAGTCGATGTTGTACTTTACACCCTCCTTCAACTTTTTGCCCGGGCCTCGCTTTGTCCTGCTGTCTGTAGAAGCAGATTTGCTCGAGCCGGAGGGCTGAAAGAAGAAAGATCGATTCGTTAATATATCTTCAAATAAAAAAAACATGTGATGATCACCAGATGCCTGCTTATATAAATATGCCTCGCCGGTAGTCTTTGTTATTTCAAGATCAACATTGTCTGTGTCATCATAAACATTGTCTGCGTCATCATAATCATAATCATAGTTCATGACTTCATCAGCTCGGTCGTCGAGATCGAATATCTTATCATCACCCTCCCCTGTATTGTTCAGATATTGGGAGCCGTCATCTGCTTCATTCAGATCATCTAGCCTGCGAGGGTTGCGCATGATCTCGAACAATTCCTCTTCTCTCTCTCTGCCCATATTGTCTGCCATAGCTTTTACTTAACTAATACAGAAGAAATATAAAATAATTTAGTATTCAAATTAAAATGCATGGATGCAATCAATAAGGAAAAATTGAATCATATAGTACATAATATGCATCGTCTCGATTAATATATAATCTCGAATACATCATCTCAAATAATATATATATAATCTCGAATACATCGTCTCGAATATTATATATCGAATACATCACTGGCTAGGTACCTAATAAAGATCGAATACTACAGAAGAATCTAGGCCACTCGCGGTTCCTGGGGCGCGGGCGGTGGACACCCAAAGAGAAGGAACCATCACAGGATCATATCTCCGGTCATCTGCCCAAAGAACCTTCCAAGTATTGGAGAACCTGACATCCATAGCAGCCATGTAGCGATGGACGTGCTCGTCCTCCTCCCTGACATGGCGACGCACCACCTCCGGCGTGGCCGGCTCCCTCTGCACCGAATGTGGCCCACGCTAACGCCACCAAAGGAGATCAGGGTCGACGACGGGACCCGAGGCCGGGTTCCTCACCAAGCGGCGCGCCCCTCCAGGTAGCACCTCCCAGTGCCAGCCCGGCGGAGCCCAGTCCCGGACATGGGTCAGCCGGACGTCGTCGCGAACGGGTCGACGACGAGGATGCGGGCCGGGCATCATCGAGAACAAATACTATATGCCCGCAAAAAGTAACATTTTTTAAATGATTGGATTGTGATAACTAAAATTCTATATGCAAATTCTAACAATTTGACATTAATCTAATTCATCTAACTAAAACTAATTCTAAAATTTCTAACATTTCTATATATATAACTAACATTTCTATAACATTTCTAATATTTCTATAACTAAAAAACAAAAAAATTGCTAACATTTCTATAACTAAAAAACAAAAAAATTATAACATTTCTATAACATTTCTAATATTTCTATAACTAAAAAACAGAAAAATTTCTAACATTTCTATAACTAAAAAACAAAAAAATTTCTATAACTAAAAAACTAATGTGTGTGTGTGTGGGTGTGTGTGGACATGGCGGCTGGGGCAGGAGCTCACCGGCGAGGCGCGGCGACCGGGGGGGGGGGGGGGAGGCGACGGGGGCGGAGACGGGCAGTGACGACGGGGATGGGGACGGGGCCGGGGCCGGGCCGGGCGGGGACGACGGGGCGATGGGGCGGGGCACGGCGACGGGGACGACGGGAACGGGGACGGCCGGGGCGGCGACGACGACGGGGACGGCGACGGACGCCGACAGGGATGGCGACGGGGGCGGCGACGAGGGGCGGTGGCGACAGGGCAGAGGAGAAAGAAGCAGAGGGAGATATGAGAAATTGAATTTTTTTTGAAGTGCTTTCTTATATAGAACACCCCTTTAGTACCGGTTGGAGCCACCAACCGGTACTAAAGGTCTGTTTTGGCTAGGCCAAGCGGCGGGAAGCGCCCCCCCTTTAGTATTGGGTGGTGGCACCAACCGGTACTAAAGACCCACCCTTTAGTACCGGTTAGAGCCATGACCCGGTACAAAAGGGTGTGCGCTGCCAGGCGAGGGGCGTAGAAGTTTAGTCCCACCTTGCTAGTTGAGGAGCGCCAAGACCAGTTTATAAGCCCCCGCGCGGGCACTGCATTGAGCTCCTCTCAAAAGCAGGCCTTCTGGGCCTACCTCTCCTACTCTGCCTGTGGGCCTACTAGGCTTGCGGGCCTGCATCCTGACCCAAGTACAGGTTGGGTTTCTAGTCGTATGCAGGCCGCTCTTACCTTATAGGTGGGCTTTTTTATTTTCTTATTTTTTGCTTTATTTGTTTTTGAGTTGTTTTTTGCTGTATTTAGAGTTTCTTTGTGAATATTTTTGCTTTAGGTACAAAAAATTACAAACTTTCTATTAGTGCCGGTAGTTTTCAAATTTGAATAGTTTAAATTTTGAATTACTTGAAATTTGTGTGAATCACTAGTTTGTGAATAACTTAACTTTGTAAATAGATTTTTTAGTGATTCTTTTTTCTTATGTTTAATATTAGTGTGTTTTATCATTATATTCAATTTGGTAATGCTTAGGTTATTTAAAAACTGAAATGCCTTTGTAACAGATGTGTTTTCGTCCGAAATTCTGATACTTCGAAAGAGATTGTCCATTTTGTACACGAAGTGCATCCAGTTTTTTCAGTAACCCTCTCTACTTTTTTGCACATGCTATGTGGGGTGAAATTATGATACCATGCCAACTTTCAACCTTTTCTGAGTTCATTTGAAATGCTTTTCAATTTCAGGATCATTTAGTTGAAAAAATCAGTAAATGCATGAAAGAATTTGTTTGCACATAAAATTTCTTCGCGTTTCAAATGCCAAAACACATAGCTACCCTAACTATTACAGAGATTCCCTCCTGGGTGTGAAACACAGAATAAAGTGATGATAGTGAAGCCGATCACATCCCAGATCTTTGGGTGTGAAACTTTTTCTTCGCGTGTGTTCCTTTGCGCCGTAGCCATGGAAAATCTTCATCATTTAACTGGATACTCGGGTCAATATTCACTGTGAATGGAGCAATTTCATCAAACTTTTCATAATCTTCTGACATGTCTGTCTTGTCATCCACTCCCATGATGTTTCTTTTCCCTGAAAGAACTATGTGGAGCTTTGGCTCATCGTACGATCCATTCGCTTCCTTATCTTTTCTTTTTCTCGGCCTGGTAGACATGTCTTTCACATAAAACCCTGCGCCACATCATTGGCTAGGACTAATGGTTCGTCTACATATGCAAGATTGTTGAGATCCACTGTTGTCATTCCGTACTGCGGGTCTTCCGTTACCCCGCCTCGTGTCATATTGACCCATTTGCACCAAAAGAAAGGGACCTTCAAACCACCTCCATAGTTAAGTTCCCATATATCCTCTATGTAACCATAATATGTTTCCTTTCCCGTGTTGGTTGTTGCATCAAAGAGGACACCACTATTTTGGTTGGTGCTCTTCTTATCTTGGGCGATCGTGTAAAATGTATTCCCATTTTCTCGTACCCTTTGAAAGTCATTATATTCGAAGATGGTAACTGGGACAGCGAGTACAGGTCATCTTTAAGATCGCCATCATGCATGGCACGTTTCTGCAACCAACCGGCGGAAGTCCTCGTTTGTTCACATGTAATCCAGTCGTCAGACTACTCCGGGTGTTTGGAGTGTAGAAAATTCTTGTGTTCCTCCATATACGGAGCCACCAAGGCGGAATTCTGTAGAACTGTGTAGTGTGCTTCAGTGAGAGAATGCCCTTCCATACATATTATTTGATCCCCTCCTAGCGTGCCTTTTCCATCTAGTCTACCCTTATGCCGCGATTCAGGAACACCAATCGGCTTGAGGTCAGGAATAAAGTCAATACAAAACTCAATGACCTCCTCATTTTCATGGCCCTTCGAGATGCTTCCTTCTGGCCTAGAACGGTTATGAACATATTTCTTCAAGACTCCCATGAACCTCTCAAAGGGGAACATATTGTGTAGAAATACAGGACCCAAAACATTAATCTCTTCAAAAAGGTGAACTAGGACATGCGTCATGATGTTGAAGAAGGATGGTGGGAACACCAACTCGAAACTGACAAGAAATTTCACCAAATCATTCTGTAACCTTGGTATGATTTATGGATCGATTACCTTCTGAGAGATTGGATTGAGGAATGCACATAGCTTCACAATGGCTAATCGAACGTTTTCCGGTAGAAGCCCCCTCAATGCAACCGGAAGCAGTTGTGTCATAATCACGTGGCAGTCATGAGACTTTAGGTTCTGGAACTTTTTCTCTGCCATATTTATTATTCCCTTTATATTCGACGAGAAGCCAGACGGTACCTTCATACTGAGCAGGCATTCAAAGAAGATTTCCTTCTCTTCTTTGGTAAGAGCGTAGCTGGCCTGACCCTGATGTATGCCGTCTTTTCCGTGCAAACATTGCTGGTACTCCCGTGCCTCTGGTGTATCTTTTGTCTTCCCATACATGCCCAAGAAGCCAAGAAGGGTCACGCAAAGATTCTTCGTCACGTGCATCACGTCGATTGCGTAGCGGACCTCTAGGTCTTTCCAATATGGCAGGTCCCAAAATGTAGATTTCTTCTTCCACATGGGTATGCGTCCGTCAGCGTCCTTCAGAACAGGTTGTCCGCCAAGACCCTTTCCAAAGATTACCTTCAAATCCTTGACCATATCATGTACATCAGCACCAGTACGGTGGCGAGGCTTTGTCCGGTGATCCGCCTGACCTTTGAAATGCTTGCCTTTCTTTCTTACGGGATGCCTGCTCAGAAGAAATCGACAATGTCCCAGGTACACATTCTTCCTACAACTATCCAAATATATAATGTCGGTATCATCCAAACAGTGCGTGCATCCACGGTATCCCTTGTTTGTCTGTCCTGAAAGGTTACTGAGAGCAGGACAATCATTGATGGTCACAAACAGCAACGCCTTTAGGTCAAATTCTTCCTGTTTGTGCTCATCCCATGCACGTACACCTTTTCCATTCCACAACTGTAATAGTTCTTCAACTAATGGACTTAGGTACACATCAATGTCGTTGCTGGGTTGCTTAGGGCCTTGGATGAGCACTGGCATCATAATGAACTTCCGCTTCATGCACAACCAAGGAGGAAGGTTATACAAACATAGAGTCACAAGCCACGTGCTATGGTTGCTGCTCTGCTCCCCAAAGGATTAATGCCATCTGCGCTTAGACCAAACCATACGTTCCTTGGGTCACCTGCAAACTCCTCCCTATACTTTCTCTCGATTTTTCTCCACTGCGACCCGTCAGCGGGTACTCTCAACTTTCCGTCTTTCTTACGGTCTTCTCCGTGCCATTGCATTGCCTTCACATGCTCTTTGTTTTGGAACAAACGTTTAAACCGTGGTATTATAGGAGCATACAACATCACCTTGGCAGGAATCTTCTTCCTGGGGCGCTCGCCCTCGACATCACCAGGGTCATCGCGACTGATCTTATAACGCAATGTGCCGCATACCGGGCAAGCGTTCAAATCCCCGTACTCACCGCGGTAGAGGATGCAGTCATTAGGGCATGCATGTATCTTCTGCACCTCTAACCCTAGAGGGCAGACAACCTTCTTTGCTTCATACGTACTCTCGGGCAATTCGTTGTCCTTTGGAAGCATATTCTTTATCATTACCAGCAACTTTCCAAATCCCTTGTCAGATACACCATTCTCTGCCTTCCATTGCAGCAATTCTAGTGTGGTGTCCAAATTTTTTTTGTCAGCTTCGCAATTTGGGTACAACAATTTCTTGTGATCCTCTAACATGCGCTGCAACTTCTTCTTCTCCAAATCACTTGCGCAGTTTCTCTTTGCATCGGCAATGGCCCGACCTAGATCATCAGCGGGCTCATCTGATGCCTCTTCTTCAGCTTCTTCCCGCATTGTCGGCTCAGCTTCTTCCCCCATTGTTGTATCATCGTATTTAGGGAACCCATGGCCAGGATAGCTGCCGTCGTCCTCTTCTTCTTCATTGTCTTCCATCATAACCCCTCTTTCTCCGTGCTTGGTCCAAACATTATAGTGGGGCATGAAACCAGACTCAAATAGGTGGACGTGAATGGTTCTTGACATAGAGTAATTGTGACCATTCTTACAGCCAGCACATGGACAAAGCATAAAACCATCCGCTCGCTTGTTTGCCTCAGCGGCAAGCAGAAAAGTATGCACGCCATTAATGATCTTGAGAGAGCATCGGTCATCATACATCCATTGTCGGCTCATCTTTATTACACAACACCGAAAAGACGAAATTAATACAAGTTCATACCTATATATAGTTCGTACAACACTTAAATGCAACAAACAAATAACTCTCTAGCTAAAGCATTTAAATGCAACAACAAATGCGATCAAGATTGCAACTAAGGTAACAATTGATCCAACAACATAATGATACCAAGCCTCACTATCAATGGCATAGTTTCTAATCTTTCTAATCTTCAAGCGCATTTTCTCCATCTTGATCTTGTGATCATCGACGACATCGGCAACATGAAACTCCAATTCCATCTTCTCCCCCTCAATTCTTTTCATTTTTTCTTTCATATACTCGTTTTCTCTTTCAACTAAATTTAACCTCTCGACAATAGGGTCGGTTGGAATTTCCGGTTCACATACCTCCTAGATAAAATATCTATGTCAACTTGATGGGCATAATTTGTCATAAACACGAAATGTAACAACTAGTTTAAAAGAGAATATACCACATCCGAATCATAACAAGGACGAGGGTCGACGGGGACGGATATCAAAACCATGGCACTATGTATAACAAACAACGTATGGGTAACATAATTATACGAGTAACTATATATCCAAATCACACAAACATCAATTTGGTAATGTAAAACATTCATGAACAATAGCCTCACCACAAGGTGGTGTGATAACCCACAAGTATAGGGGATCGCAACAGCTTTCGAGGGTAGAGTATTCAACCCAAATTTATTGATTCGACACAAGGGGAGCCAAAGAATATTCTTGAGTGTTAGCAGTTGAGTTGTCAATTCAACCACACCTGGATAACTTAGTATCTGCAGCAAAGTGTTAGTAGCAAAAGTGGTATGATAATAAAGGTAACGGTAGCAAAAGTAAAGATAAATGTTTTTGTGTTTTTGCAGTAGTTGTAACAGTAGCAACGGAAAAGTAAATAAGCGAAGAACAATATATGAAAAGCTCGTAGGAAATGGATCAGTGATGGATAATTATGCCAGATGCGATTCCTCATGCAATAGTTATAACATAGGGTGATATAGTACTCGCTCCAATTCATCAATGTAATGTAGGCATGTATTCCGTAAATAGTCATACATGCTTATGGAAAAGAACTTGCATGAAATCTTTTGTCCTACCCTCCCGTGTTCAGCGGGGTCCTAGCGGAAACTAAGGGATATTAAGGCCTCCTTTTAACAGAGAACTGGAACTAAGCATTAGCACATAGTCAATACATGAACTCCTGAAACTACGGTCATCACCGAGAAGTGTCCCGATTGTTGTCACTTCGGGGTTGTCGGATCATAACACATAATAGGTGACTATAGACTTGCAAGATAGGATCAAGAACACACATATATTCATGAAAACATAATAGGTTCAGATCTAAAATCATGGCACTCGGGCCCTAGTGACAAGCATTAAGCATAGCAAAGTCATAGCAACATCAATCCCAGAACATAATGGATACTAGGGATCAAACCCTAACAAAACTAACTTGATTACATGGTAAATCTCATCCAACCCACGATGGAATTACTCACGCACGGCGGTGAGCATCATGAAATTGGTGATGGAGGATGGTTGATGATGACGACGGCGATGAATCCCCCTCTCCGGAGCCCCAAACGGAATCCGTATCACCCCTCCTGAGAGAGATTAGGGCTTGGCGGCGGCTCCGTATCGTAAAATGCGATGAAACTTTCTCTCTGATTTTTTTCTCCCCGAGACGGAATATATGGAGTTGGAGTTGAGGTTGGTGGAGGTCCAAGGGGCCCACGAGATAGGAGGCCGCGCCCTAGGGGGGGCACCCCCCTGTCTCGTGGACAGGCTGTGGGCCCCCTGGCATTAATTCTTTCACCAAAAGTTCTTATTAAATCCAAAAAGTGCCTCCGTGGATTTCCAGGACATACCGAGAACTTTTCTTTTCTACACATAAAACAACATCATGGTAGTTCTGCTGAAAACAGCGTCAGTCCGGGTTAGTTTCATTTAAATCATGCAAGTTAGAGTCCAAAACAAGGGCAAAAGTGTTTGGAAAATTAGATACGTTGGAGACGTATCAACTCCCCCAAGCTTAAACCTTTGCTTGTCCTCAAGCAATTTAGTTGATAAACTGAAAGTGATAAAGAAAAACTTTTACAAACTCTATTTGCTCTTGTTGTTGTAACATGAAAAGCCAGCATTCAGGTTTCAGCAAATATTATGAACTAACCATACTCAGAATAACACATAGGTCTCACAATTACTCATATCAATAGCATAATCCATAATAATAAAACTCGGTCGACAACACTTTCTCAAAATAATCTTAACATGATATAACAAAATGGTATCTCGCTAGCCCTTTCTGAGACCGCAAAACATAAATGCAGAGCACCTTTAAAGATCAAGGACTGACTAAACATTGTAATTCATGGTAAAAGAGATCCAGTCAAGTCATACCCAATATAAACCAATAGTAATGAATGCAAATGAGAGTGTGCTCTCCAGCGGGTACTTTTAAATAAGAAGGGTGATGACTCAACATAAAAGTAAATAGATAGGCCCTTCGCAGAGGGAAGCAGGGATTTGTAGAGGTGCCAGAGCTCGATTTTAAAATAGAGATTGAATAACATTTTGAGCGGCATACTTTTGTTGTCAACGCAACAACTATGATATGGCTATATCTTCCATACTACATGCATTATAGGCAGTTCCCAAACAGAATGGTAAAGGTTTATACTCCCCCAACCACCAATAAGCATCAATCCATGACTTGCTCGAAACAACAAGTGCCTCCAAGATACAATAGCCCTGGGGGAGTTTTGTTTAATTATTTTGGTTTGCTTTGATCTTTTTGGATCATGGGACTAGGCATCCCGGTTACCGGCCCTTTCTTGTGAATGAGGAGCGGAGTCCACTCCTCTTGAGAATAACCCACCTAGCATGGAAGATATAGGCAGCCCTAGTTGAAACATGAGCTGCTCGAGCATACAAAACAGAATTTCATTTGAAGGTTTGGAGTTTGGCACATACAAATTTACTTGGAACGGCAGGTTAATACCGCATATAGGAAGGTATAGTGGACTCATATGGAACAACTTTGGGGTTTAAGGAGTTTGGATGCACAAGCAGTATTCCCCCTTAGTACAGGTGAAGGCTAGCAAAAGACTGGGAAGCGACCAATTGAGAGAGCGACAACAGTCGTAAACATGCATTAAAATTAATTCACACCGAGTACAAGAATGAGTAGGATATAATGCACCATGAACAAAAATATCATGAAGGCTATGTTGATTTGATTCAACTACATGCGTGAACATGTGCCAAGTCGAGTCACTCAATTCATTCAAAGGAGGATACCATCCCATCATATCACATCATAATCATTCTAATAGCATGTTGGCACGCAAGGTAAACCATTATAACTCATAGCTAATCAAGCATGGCACAAGCAACTATAATCTCTAAATGTCATTGCAAATATGTTTACTTCATAATAGCTGACTCAGGAACGATGAATCATCATATTTACAAAAACAAGAGAGGTCGAGTTCATGCCAGCTTTCTCATCCCAATAAGTTCATCATATATCGTCATTATTGCCTTTCACTTGCACGACCGAACAATGTGTATAATAATAAGAGTGCACGTGCATTGGACTAAGCTGGAATCTGCAAGCATTCAACTCAAGAGAGAAGACAAGTAATATGGGCTCTAAGTCAAATAAACAATCATGCATATAAGAGCCGCTAAGCATTTTCAATATGGTCTTCTCGACCCCCAAAAGAAAGAAAAGAAAATAAAACTATTTACACGGGAAAGCTCCCAACAAGTAAAAGAAGAACAAGAAATCTTTTTGGGTTTTCATTTTAATTTCTACTACAAGCAAGGAAATTAAACTAACTATTTTTTGGTTTTTCTTAAGATTTATCAAACAGACAAGAAGAAAACTAGAAAAAGAAATTTAAACTAGCATGGATAATACAATGAAATAGTATGAGCACCGACGACTAGTGTGTGAACATGAATGTAAAGTCGGTGAGAAATACGTACTCCCCCAAGCTTAGGCTTTGGGCCTAAGTCGGTTTAGTACCAAGGACTGCCGCTACTCTCCCCGGTGTAGTGGGAGGTGTAATCAGGATACCACTGGCTGGTCATCTCCGGATCCCACTGGACAGATGATGCACGATAAGGGTCCAGCTCAGGTTCAGGTTCTGGAGTAAAAGCTTGAGCCCGATGATTGTTCACCGCTTCCGGCGTGACAAGACGATTTTCTACAAGCAAATCAAACAACAGAGGTGCAGGCAAAATAATAAACTCAAAGTGTTTCTTATTGAATCTAAGTCTATACAAGAGCATCTTCTCTTTGTTGTCAACAATAAACTTGTGTGCTACCATGCTCTTGTAATATAAAATGTGAGGAGGTAATTTTGTCTCCTCCTCCTCATAGTGCCTAATGGGTATCTGAAAATGTTCAGCAAGACGTGCAGCATAGATACCTCCAAATATGGGGCTTTTGTACGATTCAGGGCTAGCCGTTTAGCAACGACAGCACCCATACTAAAAGTATTGTCCCCAAGCAAAGCATGTTGAAGTATAATAATATCTGGAACGCTCAAATTTCCACTATTTCCACGACTAATCAAGCATCTACTAGCAAATATGGCAAAGTAGCGTAAAACAGGAAAGTGTATGCTAGAGACTTTTGCCACAAAGCCCTTCTTTGGCTCTTCCACAACAATAGTTTTATCGAAGCCACCCACATCTTCACGATGGGGTTCCTCTAATTCTCCCTCATAAGGTATCCTACATACCGCACAAAAATGACGTAAAGACATTTCTTTGAATTCATCATATAAATGAAATGATACTGCAGGCGGTGACTTCTTAGGATAAAAATAAAAGTTTTGCAAAAAAAGTATTGGTAAGTAAAAGATACTGATCGATTCGGTCGTTGATGAAACCGATGAGGCCTGCAGTCTCGACTAAAGCATAAAAGTCTTCATGAATTTGGGCTTCTTTCAAGACATCCTCACATGGCCATTCACATGGCTGTACTTCCGCTAAGCGAGGAAGATTATACTTGGGTTTTCCTTCTCTTTGTCTTGTTTCTCCTTAGAGCTTTGGCTAGAAGAGCCTTTAAAGAGCCTCCTTAACAATTTCTGAAAATTTCTGAAATTTTAGTAACTTTAAAATAAAAGTGAATAAAACTAAACAAGATTGATAGCAACTACTCCTACAAGTGCCTAGAGCCTATATCATGCATTAGAATTGCTAGGGACCTCAAAAAATTAACATGCAAGCTCAAGAACATGGTCACCTATACAGCAAAAATTTGCAATGAATACAACACTTGAACAAAAACTAATTGGACCAATGGAGGAGTCACATACCAAGCAACAATCTCCCAAAGCAGTTTTGCGAATGGAGCTTTGAGCTAAGAGATCGAAAATCGCAGCAAAACGAGCTAGAACTCGTGCTTGAGATGGATGGGGATTTTTTTTTGGGTAGAAGATGAAGTGTGTGGGTGCTGGCATAAGTGGAGGGGAGCCACCAGGGGCCCACGAGACAGGGGCGCTCCCTATAGGGGGGGTGCGCCCTCCTCTCTCGTGGCCTGGTGCTTGCCCCTCTTGCAGTGTTTTCAGTGCCTAAAATCCTCAAATATTCCAGAAAAAATCATACTAAATTTGCAGGGCATTTGGAGCACATTTATTTTCGGACTATTTTTTAATGCATGGATAATTCAGAAAACAGACAGATAATACTATTTTTGCTTTATTTATTCTAAATATCAGAAAGTGGGTACAGAAGGTTGTGCCTTCTAGTTTCATCCATCTCGTGATCATCAAAATGAACCCACTAACAAGGTTGATCAAGTCTTGTTAACAAACTCATTCCGAATAACACGGAACCGGAGAAATTTCGAATAACACTAAGTTACCTCAACGGGGATACGAAAATCCCCAACAATAAGAATATCATACTTTTTCTTGACAGTAGGGAGAGGAAATTCAAAACCTCCAAAAATGATAGTTGGAACTTTTTCAATAGAATTGATGCTACGAACTTGAGATTGTTTCCTCGGAAAGTGTACCATATTCTCATTACCATTAACATGAAAAGTGACATTGCCTTTGTTGCAACCAATAACAGCCCCTGCAGTATTAAGAAAAGGTCTACCAAGGATAATAGACATACTATCGTCCTCGGGAATATCAAGAATAACAAAGTCCATTAAGATAGTGACATTTGCAACCACAACAGGCACATCCTCACAAATACCGACAGGTATAGCAGTTGATTTATCAGCCATTTGCAAAAGATATTTCAGTAGGTGTCAACTTATTCAATTCAAGTCTACAATATAAAGAGAGAGGCATAACACTAACACCGGCTCCAAGATCACATAAAGCAGTTCTAACATAATTTCTTTTAATAGAGCATGGTATAGTTGGAACACTCGTATCTCCAAGATTCTTTGGTATTCCACCCTTAAAAGTGTAATTAGCAAGCATGGTGGAAATTTCAGCTTCTGGTATCTTTCTTTTATTTGTGATGATATCCTTCATATACTTAGAATAAGGATTTACTTTAAGCATATCAGCTAAGCGCATACGTAAGAAAATAGGTCTAATCATTTCAGCAAAGCGCTCAAAATCTTCATCATCCTTTGACTTGGATGGTTTAGGAGGAAAGGGCATGGGTTTCTGAACCCATGGTTCTCTTTCTTTACCGTGCTTCCTAGCAACAAAATCTCTCTTATCATAATGTTGATTCTTTGATTGTGGGTTATCAAGATCAACATCAGGTTCAATCTCTACATCATTGTTTTTGCTAGGTTGAGCATCAACATGAACATTATCATTAACATTATCACTAGGTTCATGTTCATCACCTGATTGTGTTTCAGCATCAGACATAGAAATATCATTGGGATTCTCAGGTATGTCTACAGTAGGTTCATTAGAAGCATGCAAAGTCCTATCGTATTTCTTTTTCTTATTTTTAGAAGAACTAGGTGCCTCTAAATTATTTCTCTAATGATCTTGCTCGATTCTCCTAGGGTGGCCTTTAGGATACAAAGGTTCCTGAGTCATTCTACCAGTTCTTGTAGCCACTCTTATAGCAAAGTCATTCTTATTATTTAATTCATCAAGCAAATCATTTTGAGCTTTAAGTACTTGCTCAGCTTGAGTAGCAACCATAGAAGCATATTTGATTACACGGTGAAGTTCATCTTTAACTCTAGCCAGATTATCACCTACGCGTCCTATCTCGAAAGCATTATTCTTTAACTCTCTACCAACATAAGCATTAAAAGTTTCTTGTCTAGCCATAAAGTCATCAAATTCATCTAAGCATGGGCTATGAAATTTAGTAGAGGGTATTTCAACTTTATCATATCTATAGAGAGAATTTACCTTTACTACCTGTGTCGGGTTATCAAGACAATATGGTTCTTCAGGCGGTATATTCAGACCATGTATTTCTTCAATAGGTGGTAAATTCTTAACATCTTCAGCTTTAATACCTTTTTCTTTCATTGATTTCTTTGCCTCTTGCATATCTTCAAGACTGAGAAATAAAACACCTCTCTTCTTTGGAGTGGGTTTAGGAATAGGCTCAGGAGTTGGCTCAGTTGGTTCAGGAATTACTTCAGGAACTGGCTCGGGAAGAGTCCAATTATTTTCATTAGTCAACATATTATTCAATAGTATTTCAGCTTCGTCGACTGTTCTTTCCTTGAAAACACAACCAGCACAACTATCCAAGTAGTCCTTGGAAGCATCAGTTAGTCCATTATAAAAGATATCAAGTATTTCATTTTTCTTAAGAGGATGACCGGGCAAGCATTAAGTAACTGGAGAAGCCTCGCCAAGCTTATGGGAGACTCTCTTCTTTGATTTGCACAAAATTATATATTTCCCGCAAGGCAACTTATTTCTTATCAGCAGGGAAATATGTAGCAGAGAAGTAATAAATCATATCCTGGGGACTACGCACACAACCAGGAGCAAGAGAATTATACCAAGTCTTAGCATCACCCTTTAATGAGAACGGAAATATCTTAAGGATATATAAATAGCGAGACTTCTCATCATTAGTAAACAGGGTGGCTATATCATTCAACTTGGTAAGATGTGCCACAACAGTTTCAGATTCAAGGCCATAAAAAGGATCATACTCAACTAAAGTAATAATATCAGGATCAACAGAGAATTCATAATCCTTATCAGTAACACAGATAGGTGAAGTAGCAAAACCAGGATCGGGTTTCATTCTAGCATTAAGAGACTGCTGCTTCCATTTAGCTAATAATTTCTTAAGATCATTTCTATCATTTCAAGCAAGAATTTCCATAGCAGCTGCTTGATTCATAACATAACCCTTAGAAACAACAGATAATACATAATCATTGGGGGAACCTTCATCATCACTATCATCAATAATAGGTTCTTCAATATTTTCATTCCCCCTAACTCTAGCAAGTTGTTCATCAAGAAATTCACCTAATGGCACAGTAGTATCACGTACTGAAGTAATTTCATCATGCATAGCAGAAGTGGCATCATCAATAACATGTGACATATCAGAATTCATAGCAGTAGTAGGTTTAGGTGTTGCAAGCCCACTAATAACGGAAGGAGAATCTAGTGCAGAGCTAGATGGCAGTTCCTTACCTCCCCTCGTAGTTGAGGGGCAAAATAGTAGTTTGATCGTCTTTCAAGTTCTTCATAGTGATCAACAGATATAAATCCCAAGTGACTCAGAGAATAGAGCTATGCTCCCCGGCAACGGCGCCAGAAATTAGTCTTGATAACCCACAAGTATAGGGGATCACAACAGCTTTCGAGGGTAGAATATTCAACCCAAATTTATTGATTCGACACAAGGGGAGCCAAAGAATATTATTGAGTGTTAGCAGTTGAGTTGTCAATTCAACCACACCTGGATAACTTAGTATCTGCAGCAAAGTGTTTAGTAGCAAAAGTGGTATGATAATAAAGGTAACGGTAGCAAAAGTAAAGATAAATGTTTTTGTGTTTTTGCAGTAGTTGTAACAGTAGCAACGGAAAAGTAAATAAGCGAAGAACAATATATGAAAAGCTCGTAGGCAATGGATCAGTGATGGATAATTATGCCGGATGTGATTCCTCATGCAATAGTTATAACATAGGGTGATATAGAACTAGCTCCAATTCATCAATGTAATGTAGGCATGTATTCCGTAAATAGTCATACGTGCTTATGGAAAAGAACTTGCATGACATCTTTTGTCCTACCCTCCTAGGTTCAGCGGGGTCCTAGCGGAAACTAAGGGATATTAAGGCCTCCTTTTAATAGAGAACCGGAACAAAGCATTAGCACATAGTGAATACATGAACTACTCAAACTACGGTCATCACCGAGAAGTGTCCCGATTATTGTCACTTCGGGGTTGTCGGATCATAACACATAATAGGTGACTATAGACTTGCAAGATAGGATCAAGAACACACATATATTCATGAAAACATAATAGGTTCAGATCTGAAATCATGGCACTCGGGCCCTAGTGACAAGCATTAAGCATAGCAAAGTCATAGCAACATCAATCCCACAACATAGTGGATACTAGGGATCAAACCCTAACAAAACTAACTTGATTACATGGTAAATCTCATCCAACCCATCACCGTCCAGCAAGACTATGATGGAACTACTCACGCACGGCGGTGAGCATCATGAAATTGGTGATGCAGGATGGTTGATGATGACGACGGCGACGAATCCCCCTCTCCGGAGCCCCTAACGGACTCCAGATCAGCCCTCCCGAGAGAGATTAGGGCTTGGCGGTGGCTCCATGTCGTAAAACACGATGAAACTTTCTCTCTGATTTTTTTCTCCCCAAGACGGAATATATGGAGTTGGAGTTGAGGTCGGTGGAGGTCCAGGGGGCCCACGAGATAGGAGGCTGCGCCCTAGGGGGGGCGCCCCCTGTCTCGTGGACAGGCTGTGGGCCCCCTGGCATTAATTCTTTCGCCAAAAATTCTTATTAAATCCAAAAAGTGCCTCCGTTGATTTCTAGGACATTCCGAGAACTTTTCTTTTCTACACATAAAACAACATCATGGTAGTTCTGCTGAAAACAGCGTCAGTCCGGGTTAGTTTCATTCAAATCATGCAAGTTAGAGTCCAAAACAAGGGCAAAAGTGTTTGGAAAAGTAGATACGTTGGAGACGTATCATGGTGCTGGTGACGGGACGGTGCGGGCGGTCGACGGTGGTTACGACGGAGATTTAGAAGGCACTAAGTAAACCACACCTACATATGCAAACTAAGTGTTATTTTTGACCTCAAATTGCATATAAATCAAATACTAGCACATATAATTCCTCCCAAATTACTAACTTCACAAATTAATCACTATACAAAGCATTGCAAGAGCTAATCTAGCAACAAGAGATGAAAGGACAAAGTTGCTAACCTTTGTGATCATTTGAATGGATGGGGGCCTTCAATTCTTGAGAAATTTTGGGCAAAATGTGTGATGAGCTCGAGGAAGAGGGGTAGAACAGAGGAGAGGGGAAAGGGGAAGAACAGAGCGAGCTCGGGTGGATGAAGGGTTTATGTAGGACGACCTTTAGTATCGGTTCGTAACACAAACCGGTACTAAAGGTGCTGGAGGGCCCCCAGACTGACAACATCCTGCCACCACTCACTTTACCGGTTCATGGCACGAACCGGTGCTAAAGGTTCGCCACGAGCCGGTACTAATGAGAGCGGCCGGCTAGCCGTTGGAACCGGCACTAATGGACGTATTAGTGCCGGCTCAAAATCAAATCGGCACTAATGTGCTTCACATTTGACCCTTTTTCTACTAGTGATCATCCAACACAAGTATCCTTCACTGTTTCAATGCTTACGCTTCTCACATATTGATCTTTGTTAAGTTACTTTCGTTATTGTTGTTGTTATGCGGCAATTATTTTAAAAAAGTGTTCTAAGAAATGAGCTATCATGCGTGAAGATTCATGGCTTTCAAGCCAAATGATCAATTTTAAGGCCACATTCATGACATAGTTTGTTCAAATATCTCATATTGTGCACAAGAGTGCATCTTGGAATTCTAAACAATGTTGCTTAAGGGAGTTTTTATTTTCTTTGCACGGAAAATTCATTTTCCATTTTTCGAGTGCCCGAAATGAGTTTTTTTGTGAACGATCTACCATATATTTGTTGCAAAATTCAACCAAATCAATTTTCTAAAATACTAGGCCGTATTTAATGCATAATTTACCAAATGGTTGGGTGTCAAAAGTTTTGATCAACCTCTGGTGAAAAAGACAAATTCCCGCTGATTCAGCAGGAAGCGGGTCAAATTTGAACTGCAGCTGCCTCATAGTTTGCTCTTTATTTTTTTTTTACAAAAAATCATTTCTAGGTACATAAGTATCTATTTAATCAGAGAAACATCAAAAGTTTTCCAATATTCAACCACCAGCTAGGAACTGTCAAGCCCGTCGTTTTGACCGCATTTTGAAACGCGCATAAAAAATTCAAAAAAATCAAAAAAATGGAGAACCTTCGCATTGTGTCATTATATGTGACCAAGTTTCCAGGAAAAATGATAACCTTGTAATACGACAATTATTTTAAAAAAGTGTTCTATAAAATGAGCTATCATGCGTGAAGATTCATGGCTTTCAAGCCAAATGATCAATCTTATGGCCACATTAACGGCGTAGTTTCTTCAAATGGTCTCACATTGAGCACAAGGGTGAATCTTGGAATTCCAAACAATGTTGCCTAAGGGAGTTTTCATTTTCTTTGCACGGAAAATTCATTTTCCATTTTCCGAGTGCCCGAAATGAGTTTTTTGTGAAGGACCTACCATATATTTGTTGCAAAATTGGACCAAATCAATTATCTAAAATACTAGACCATATTTAATGCACAATTGACCAAATGGTTTGGTGTCAAAAGTTTTGATCCACCTCTGGTGAAAAAGACAAATTCCCGCCGATTCAATAGGAAGCGGGTCAAATTTGAACTGCAACTACCTCATAGTTTGCTCATTATTTTCTACAAAAATCATTTCTAGGTACATAAGTATCTATTTAATCAGAGAAACATCAAAAGTTTTCCAAGGTTCAACCACTAGCTAGGAACGGTCAAGCCCGTCGTTTTGACCGCATCTTGAAACGGGCATAAAAAATTCAAAAAAATCAAAAAATTGGAAAACCTTCGCATTGTGTCATTATATGTGACCAAGTTTCTACGAAAAATAATAAACTTGTAATACGGAAATTATTTTAAGAAAGTGTTCTAAAAAATGAGCTATCATGTGTGAAGATTCATGGCTTTCAAGCCAAATGATCAATCTTATGGCCACATTCACGTCGTAGTTTGTTGAAGTGATCTCATATTGTGCACAAGGGTGAATCTTGGAATTCCAAACAATGTTGCCTAAGGGAGTTCTCATTTTCTTTGCACGGAAAATTCATTTTCCATTTTTCGAGTGCCCGAAATGAGTTTTTTTGTGAACGATCTACCATATATTTGTTGCAAAATTGGACCAAATCAATTTTCTAAAATACTAGGCCATATTTAATGCACAATTGACCAAATGGTTGGGTGTCAAAAGTTTTGATCCACCTTTGGTGAAAAAGACAAATTCCCGCCGATTCAGTAGGAAGCAGGTCAAATTTGAACTGCAGCTGCCTCATAGTTTGCTCTTTATTTTTTTACAAAAAATCATTTCTAGGTACATAAGTATCTATTTAATCAGAGAAACATCAAAAGTTTTCCAATATTCAACCACTAGCTAGGAACTATCAAGCCCGTCGTTTTGACCGCATTTTGAAACGCGCATAAAAAATTCAAAAAAATCAAAAAATATGGAAAACCTTCGCATTGTGTCATTATATGTGACCAAGTTTCCAGGAAAAATGATAAACTTGTAATACGGCAATTATTTTAAAAAAGTGTTCTATAAAATGAGCTATCATGCGTGAAGATTCATGGCTTTCAAGCCAAATGATCAATCTTATGGCCACATTAACGGCGTAGTTTCTTCAAATGGTCTCACATTGAGCACAAGGGTGAATCTTGGAATTCCAAACAATGTTGCCTAAGGGAGTTTTCATTTTCTTTGCACGGAAAATTCATTTTCCATTTTCCGAGTGCCTGAAATGAGTTTTTTTTGTGAAGGACCTACCATATATTTGTTGCAAAATTGGACCAAATCAATTATTTAAAATACTAGGCCATATTTAATGCACAATTGACCAAATGGTTGGGTGTCAAAAGTTTTGATCCACCTCTGGTGAAAAAGACAAATTCCCGCCGATTTAGTAGGAAGCGGGTGAAATTTGAACTACAGCTACCTCATAGTTTGCTCGTTATTTTCTACAAAAATCATTTCTAGGTACATAAGTATCTATTTAATCAGAGAAACATCAAAAGTTTTCCAAGGTTCAACCACTAGCTAGGAACGGTCAAGCCCATCGTTTTGACCGCATTTTGAAACGGGCATTAAAAATTCAAAAAAATCAAAAAATTGGAAAACCTTCGCATTGTGTCATTATATGTGACCAAGTTTCTAGGAAAAATAATAAACTTGTAATACGGAAATTATTTTATGAAAGTGTTCTAAAAAATGAGCTATCATGCGTGAAGATTCATGGCTTTCAAGCCAAATGATCAATCTTATGGCCACATTCACGTCGTAGTTTGTTGAAGTGATCTCATATTGTGCACAAGGGTGAATCTTGGAATTCCAAACAATGTTGCCTAAGGGAGTTCTCATTTTATTTGCACGGAAAATTCATTTTCCATTTTCCGAGTGCGTGAAATGAGTTTTTTTTGTGAGGGACCTACCATATATTTGTTGCAAAATTGGACCAAATCAATTTTCTAAAATACTAGGCCATATTTAATGAATATTGTACAAAATGGTTGGGTGTCAAAAGTTTTGATCCTCCTCTGGTGAAAAAGACAAATTCCCGCCGATTCAGTAGGAAGCGGGTCAAATTTGAACTGCAGCTGCCTCATAGTTTGCTCGTTATTTTTTACAAAAATCATTTCTAGGTACATAAGTATCTATTTAATCAGAGAAACATCAAAAGTTTTTCAAGGTTCAACCACCAGCTAGGAACGGTCAAGCCCGCTGTTTTGACCGCATTTTGAAACGGGCATAAAAAATTCAAAAAAACCAAAAAAATGGAAAACATTCGCATTGTGTCATTATATGTGACCAAGTTTCCAGGAAAAATAGTAAACTTGTAATACGACAATTATTTTAAACAAGTGTTCTTAGAAATGAGCTATCATGCATGAAGATTCATGGCTTTCAAGCCAAATGATCAATCTTATGGCCACATTCATGGAATAGTTTGTTCTAATGATCTCATATTGTGCACAAGGGTGCATCTTGGAATTCCAAACAATGTTGCCTAAGGGAGTTTTCATTTTCTTTGCACGGAAAATTCATTTTCCACTTTGCGAGTGCCCGAAATGAGTTTTTTTTTGTGAAGAACCTACCATATATGTTGCAAAATTGTACCAAATCAATTTTCTAATATACTAGGCCATATTTAATGCACAATTGACAAAATGGTTGGGTCTCAAAAGTTTTGATCCACCTCTGGTGAAAAAGACAAATTCCCGCCGATTCAGCAGGAAGCGGGTCAAATTTGAACTGTAGCTGCCTCATAGTTTGCTCTTTATTTTTTTCCAAAAATCATTTCTAGGTACATAAGTACCTATTTAATCAGAAATACATGGTTTGGTGGCGATACATCAAGGTTTGGACGGTGGCCGAGGGCCCCAACTGTAGAGCGCGTAAGCTCGCATGCCCGCCGCTTGGTCACCTAGTGACCGTGGTGTTGCCATGCGTTCTGGGCGGACTAGGAATGTCTAGTGGGTTGGGCACTCCCCAGGTAGGTGCTAGGAAGAAAATTATAACATAAGATTCTCATGAGGAGACCGAACTATGCTCAAACATGAATTAGCAGCCAAGTGTTTGATTAGCGGTACGGGAAATGCACATGGCCAATGGGCGTGAGTTTTGGCTGAGGATGATCATATACTAAGAAGAATGTCTTCACAAATTTTTAGGGAAATCAAGAATATATAAATAACACTTCCTTCACAAAGTGCTGCTCTGAACAGAATAGGAAAATGAATATTTTTGAATTATTTTTGAGCTAGGCATGGAAGGTTTTTGACATATTTGATGAAGATATGATCCAAACAATTTATGAGAATTTTTTGGGAGTTTTTGGAATAACAAAAATATAGGTTGCTTCACAACCTAGGGCAAAAATTAACACATGGACATGACACATAGGCAAAACTGATGAGATGGCGCCTAGTCATCGCAACCCACCACAATTTACAAGGCTATGACCATCTATATTGGTCGTTAACAACTAGAAATAAGGAAGCGGACCAGTGCTGTTTGCTTTATGACCATTTCATGTAAGGAAATTACGACCTTTCTGACCAAAATAGTCGTAATGGTTTAGGGTTTGAAGCCCCCCGAATAGCTTTTGACCAATTGGTCTCAAATGGTCATAGATCTATGACCAAATCTTCCAGGGTCACTGACAGAAGGTCACTAGTTGACATATTTCTTGTAGTAATCAGTCAAACAAATAAGCAGATGGCCACAACTAAAGTCAGAAAGAAAGTACGGTGGTACAGGGCTCACAAGCCACAACCTTGGCACGCAGGCCAGAAATAAGAAACATGAAAGGAAGGCGAACGATGACATCAACTAAGCCAAAAGGTCACCCAAGACAACTAGCCACCTGGCTCCTGCCACGATAAAGAGGACACCAAAGCCTGAATTTTAGAAGATAGGAGGTCGAAAGCATTGCGGTCTTTTGTCTTAGTCAATGATCTCCACTGTTGCAGGAATGAGCATGATTTAAATAAGAAATTAACAGATTTAGAAGGAAAAATATGTTCAATCGTAAACTTATTTCTAGTTGTCCACAGGGCCCAGCAGACCGCAACAAGGCCGACCCAAAATAACCATTTGGTGACCCCCACCATGCCATTGGAAAGAGCCCGAAGCTCGGAAAAGGAGGAAGGACCCCAAGAGACCTGAAGCCACGACCTAAAGCAACACCAAACCACCTTGGCCAACACACAGTGAAAGAAAATGTGGTTCGTGTCCTCCACGTCTCCGCAAAGCGCACATATGTCCGAGCCCGGGCCATTGCATTTACGGATTTGATCGGCCGTAGGCAGACGACCCCTGAAAGCTTGCCAAAGAAAGATATTCACCTTAGTGGGAATACAGACACGCCAAATCGGTCTAAACTTGTTAGTCGGGGTGCCGTCAATTAACTTGGAATAAAGCGACTTAACAGAAAAATGGCTAGAAGCAAAATGGGGCCAGACCACCGAGTCTTCTCTCTCCGAGAGCACGGGGATGAAGGTAACAAGATGCTGCCAATCAACCAACTCTGCAGGAGATAGCGAGCGATGAAAGGCCAGGTCCCAGTTATTAACAGATAGCTCCGCGATGGTGATATCCGGGTTTGTACAGTAAGAAAACAACATGGAGGAAAGCCACCGAGAGAGTAGCCACGCCACTTGTCGAGCCAAAAACAAATCGAAGCACCATTACCAACCACAAACTTAATGTGGTCCTTAAAAATGGGGCGAACCTTGACAAGATCTCCAAAATTGAGCCCTCCCCGAGAAGAGGCAAACATGGGATTAGAAATAGGGAAGTACTTAGCCTTAGGAATGGATAGCCACAAGGTGTCCTCCTCTGTGCTCATGATTTTCCACCACCATTTGATCATAAGGCACTTGTTCATAATAGCAGTGCTAAGAATACCCAACCCCCAAGGTTTTTGGGCCTGCATATAGCTTTCCACTTGATCAGCCTATATTTTCTTCTATTGTCCAAAGTATTCCAGTAGAAAGTACCCCTATGCTTATCAAAACCATCATGACTACCAGCAGACAAGAGATAGAATCCCATGATAAACATAGGAAGGGAGGAGAGACAAGCATTGATGAGCGCAACCTTACCAGCATTGGTGTTGTACCTGCCCCTCCAAGTCATTACCCTATTGCCCACTTTAGCAACCACATGGGATAACTCCTTGGCACATAATTTATCCGGGGAAATTGGAAGGCCCGGATATTTAAAGGGGAAAGAACCCAAGGAACAGTTCAGGACTGTTGGGGAACGCAGTAATTTCAAAAAAAACCTACGACCAGGCAAGATCTATCTCTAGGTGATGCAAAGCAATGGGGAGGGGAGATGTTGTCTACGTACCCTCGTAGATTGAAAGCGGAAGCGTTATGACAACACGGTTGATGTAGTCGTACGTCTTCACGATCCAATCCAAGCACCGAAGGTACGACACCTACGCGATCTGCACACGTTCAACTCGGTGACGTCCCACGAACTCTAGATCTAGCTGAGGTCGAGGAAGAGTTTCATTAGCACGATGGCGTGGTTACGGTGATGATGAACTTACCGGTGCAGGGCTTCGCCTAAGCACTACGACGATATGACCGAGGTGGAAATCTGTGGAGTGGGGCACCGCACACGGCTAAACAATCAACTTGTGTGTCCTAGGTGCCCCCTGCCCCCGTATATAAAGGAGCAAGGGGGGAGGCCGTCCGGCCCTCATGGGACGCGCCCTAAGTAGGATTCCTACTAGGAATCCTATTCGTAGTAGGTTTCCAACAAGGGAAGAGAGGGGGAAGGAAGGAGAGGGAGAGAGGGAGAAGGAAAGGGGGCGCGCCGCCTCCTTCCCTTGTCCTATTCAGACTCAAGGGGGGCGCGCAGCCAGCCCTCCTGCGGCCCTCCTCTCTCTCCACTAAGGCCCATCAAGGCCCACTAGTTCCCCCGGGGGGGGGGGGGTTCCGGTAACCTCCGCACTCCGATTTTATCTGAAACTTCACCGGAACACTTCTGGTGTCCGAATATAGTCATCCAATATATCAATATTTATGTCTCGACCATTTTGAGACTCCTCGTCTTATCCGTGATCACATCCGGGACTCGGAACAATCTTGGGTACATCATATCACATAAACTCATAATACCAATCGTCATTGAACGTTAAGCGTGCGGACCCTACGGGCTCGAGAACTATGTAGACATGACCGATACACGTCTCCGTCCAATAACCAATAGGGGAACCTGGATGCTCATATTGGTTCCTACATATTATTCGAAGATCTTTATCGGTCAAACCGCATAACAACATACGTTGTTCCCTTTATCATCGGTATGTTACTTGCCCGAGATTCGATCGTAGGTATCTCAATACCTAGTTCAATCCTGTTACTGGCAAGTCTCTTTACTCGTTCCGTAATACTTCATCCCGTAACTAACTCATTAGTCACAATGCTTGCAAGGCTTATAGTGATGAGTATTACCGAGAGGGCCCAGAGATACCTCTCCGAAACACGGAGTGACAAATCCTTATCTCGATCTATTCCAACCGAACAAACACCTTCAGGGACACATGTAGAGCACCTTTATAATTACCCATTTACGTTGTGATGTTTGGTAGCACACAAAGTGTTCCTCCGGTAGTCGGGAGTTGCATAATCTCATAGTCTGAGGAACTTGTATAAGTCATGAAGAAAGCAGTAGCAATGAAACTGACATGATCATAATGCTAAGCTAACGGATGGGTCATGTCCATCACATCATTCTCCTAATGATGTGATCCCGTTCATCAAATGACAACACATGTCAATGTTTAGGAAACGTAACCATCTTTGATTAACGAGGTAGTCAAGTAGAGGCATACTAGGGACTATATGTTTTGTCTATGTATTCACACATGTACTAAGTTTCAGGTTAGTACAATTCTAGCATGAATAATAAACATTTATCATGAATTAAGGAAATAAATAATAACTTTATTATTGCCTCTAGTGCATATTTCCTTCAAGGAGGTGGGCCACCCGCAAGGCCTCCGCATTATCCACACCAGTAACTATGACCTTGCTTTTAGAAAAATTGATCTTAAGCCTAGATAAGGCTTCGAAACACAGCAAAGTGAATTGAAGATGAGCAAGGAAAGTATCATTCAATTCCACCATGATAATTGCGTCATTTGCATACTAGAGATAAGTGACGCCCTCAGGGATTAGGTGCGAGATGACAGGGGAAATGTGGCCGCACGAGGCAGCTCTAGACAGGATTCGAGAAAGAGCATCCGCCACAAAGTTAAACAAAAGAGGAGAGACCGGGTCTCCTTGCCTCAGGCCCCTGCCATTGGCAAAGAAGTTACTAACCTGGCCGTTTAGTGAGATCCGTGTGGCCACCCGAGATCAATTGCATAACTCTGTGAACATAGGCTCCATCAAAGCCCTTAGCAAGAAGAACCTGCCTAAGAAACGGCCAACCAACCAAATCGTACACTTTTTTGAAATCCAATTTCAAGATCACGACCTTAGTCTTACATATTTTGAGATCCTGAACAATTTTATGCATGCAAAGGATCCCGTCCAGAATGAACCTCCCTTTGATGAAAGCAGATTGGTATGGTCTAAGAGTTCTGTGGGCAACAGGAGAGAGGCAAGTGGTGAAACCCTTAGCAGGAAACTTCGTGAAATTATTAATGAGGGTGATAGGACTAAACTACGAAATTGAGTCGACCCCTTTGACCTTAGGGATGAGAGTAATAACAGCATAATTAAGCTGAGAAATATCCACAATCCCCAAACAAAAGCCTTGAATGATCTTGCACACCAGGGGCCGGAGCTGCGGCCAGAACTTTCTAAAAAAAGAATAGAGTAGCCATTTGGACCAGAGGCTGCGTTTGAATTGGCGGAGCGAATGACCTCCCAAATCTCCTCCTCAAAGAGAGGCAGAAGAAGGGCATCATTGTCAGCCCTTGAGATCCTAGAAGAAAATGTCCCATAGAGAGGATGAGATCGTTGGCAGAAAGGATGGAGGAGAAGAATTCAACCACATGCGAAAGATATTGAGTCTGATCTGAAACTCTAATACCATTAATAAGGAGGTTGTCGATCGTGCACCATTTCCTCCTGCCATTGGCAATAGTGAAGAAATACGCGGTCCGGGAATCACCCTTAAGTGTCCAGTTCAAGGTGCCCCTCTGATGCCAGTAAATCTCAGCCTAACGATGCAACTGCAACAATACCTCATCTAAGCCATACCTAACAAGCCAGTCCATCTCCGAGAGGCCATGGCCATCGGCTGCGTCATCCAAATCTATGATATGGGCCTCCAAGGTGACTTTCTCTCTACGGGCCTCCGCCGCCCTATTACACGCCCAGCCACAGAGGAATTTGCAAATCGCATACGAACATTTGTGCTAGTCATACATGGGCCCAAAGGATCGGGTATAAGAGGAAAGGAGTGATGAGATCTTGTTAGCAATCATTTCGCTGAAACCATCAATCAAATGCCAGGAAGCATCAAACTGGAAGCGAGAAGAGAGAGAAGGATTGCCCAAGCCTGCTCTAATATGAGAGGAGCATGGTCAGAGCCAACAGTCGCTCTAGCTTTCAGTGATGCACAGGGGAATAATGAGTCCCAGTTCGAGCAAATGAAGATGCGATCCAACATCGATCGGACCGGATTAACCTGATGATTAGTCTAGGTAAAGCGTGCTCCCACCGTTGGCAGTTCGTGAAGTGCATAGTCCCTATTGAACCCATTGGAAGCATCGGGAAGAGGCCAGGAGAAATGGGGGCTACTTTTATCCGCGTGAGAGCGCAAAAGGTTGAAATCCCCTCCCACCAGAATTGGTAGGATACAAGATTTGATTTTGGTCATGATCTCATCAAGAAAGAGTGCAAAGAGGGAATGATCAGCAGGTCCATAGACCACAATAATTTCTCAAAGGGTGTTAAGATGCCAATGATGCACTATTGTGCTAGCCCAAGAAACTCCATGGTCGAAGGTCACGAAATCAAACAGATCATGTTTAGTACCAATAAGGATCCCACCCGAATGACCAGAAGCACGAAGACAATTCCAGTCAAACCTATCCATCCCTGCAACAGCAGAAAGTTTGTTAGAGAAAATGATTACTTGAATGTCTCAACCAACCTGATAATATCAATATTATCTCCTCTCACGATATCCTTAAGCTGGTCGCGGAGCCTCACTACTAGGGAAAAGCCTATACACAGAATCTTACTAGCAGCGCTCCTCAAAATACGACGCTACTGCTATTTAGCAGCAGCGCGTGATAACAAAACGCGTTGCTGAAAGGAAAATAGCAGTAGCGGGTCCACACCAAACCGCGCTACTGCTCTAATTGCCACGACCTCGCCCCAGCTAGTTATAGCAAGAGCGCCCTATACTGAACCGCGCTACTGCTATAAAAGTTAGTAGCAGCGCGCTTTGAAGAAAATCGCTACTGCTAAGATCAGCCCACAAGTTTAGTCCCACCTCGCTCCACGAACAGGGTGTTTACCACCTTAAATCTGTTACTTCTGAAACTATCACAACCAGTTGGTCTTCACTGAACTCTATGTGTAGAATTTGTGGCCGCAATATGAGTCCTCTCCGGTTCCTACCGGAGAGGACTCATATTGACAATTCAGATTGTACACAAAAAGATCATTGATGGCTAATGTATTTTTTCATTGACGTATTTTTGTATACTTACACTTAGCAGTAGCGCTTTATCTGAAAAGCGCTACTGGTAGTCCAACTTAGCAGTAGCGCGTAACAATGCACAGTGCTACTGCTATTCAGATTAGCTGTAGCGCGTTTTGGCAAACGCACTACAACTATACCTACTTTATCCCCACGCACACGAACGACCCTCTCTCTCACTCACACTCTCACTCTCGCCCGCACGTCGATAACCGTCGTCGTGCGTCGCCACCACCACCGCCTTCGTCCGTCCGCTGCCGAGGTACTCCCCTCCTTCCGTCCCTCCTCCCTCCTCCTCGCACATCCTCCCTCCGCCTGTGGCCGCCCCTCCCTCCTCCGGCGCCGGCCTCCTCCCTCCGCCTATGGCCGCCCCTCCTCCCTCCTCCACCGGTAGCCCTCCTCCCACCGCCCTTGACCTCACCACCGCCACCCGAGCCCACCCAGCACCGCCGCCTCCCGATTCCGATCCCGCCCTCGCCGCCCCTACCTCTCCGTCGCCCCCACCCCCTTTCTCTCTGCTTAGTTAGTACTAGATGTTGTTTGTAGTAGTAGATGTTAATTTAGGGTTCATAGATAATGATTTTTAGTAGTAGTAGATGTTAATTACTAGTAGTGATGGTACTAGTTAACTAGGGCAGTATGATTAATAGTAGTTGTAGTTGAACTACTTTTAGTTGTAGTTGAACTAGTTTAGTAAGTAAATTAATAAACTAGTTGAACTAGTTGAATTAATAGAACTAATGTATTTTTAGTAAGATAATTATTATAACTAGTTGAACTACTTTATTTTTAGAAAGAACTAGTTTTTTTCTATTTATAGTAAGTTTATATTTAGTAAGAACTAGCTGAATTAATAAAACTAGTTGAACATGTCATATTTGTTGTTATTTTTTAGTTTAAGCAATTATTCGGGATGTATTAGTGATAACTTATACAGTTTTTGCTTTTGCAGAAATCAAGGAGCCCCTCCATCATCCCCGCTGTCGTCCCCGTCACCGACCCCCTCCGACATCGAGGTGAGACCAGCGAAATATCCATGTATATCTTGTGTTGCTCAAATAGGATATGTGGTTGCCCAAGTGGCCTTTCATGTTTAGTTTACACCTCCGAGTGGCCTATGTTTTGCCGGAGTGTTGATTAATTTCCGTTCCGGCAAATTTCAGGCGCTCGATATGTCCTTTTTTAGCAAATGTCATGCCTGATTTTTCGTAATCTTTGAATTATGAACGTAGGAAATGTCGTACTCGGACGACGACAGTCTCCCGGGGGAGTGCAGCTGGTGCCACGACGATCGAGGTATGTGTGACAAGTTTGTTGAGCTGGACGAAGATCGGCGCTTCAGCATTAAGCTCGAGGAGACCTTCGATGTTGAAACGGTATGCAACAACGACAAGTGTTTTTTTCGTAATTAAGCATGACTTCAACTATTTCAACGTCTAATTTTCATCTTTTACAATTCTACTAGCTTATCCCATGCCATGCAAGACGCTATGTCTTGGAGAGGATGGGTTTTGAAGACCATGAAAATTTTGAAACAAAGAAAATACACCTAAGGACCCATCATGATATGGATTTTGAAGTAAATCTGTGCAATGCTTAGAGCGTAACCCATTTTGGTTGCCAAAATTGCGAAGCACTTTGCAAAATGTATGGTTTTTATGAGGGTATGATTGTCACCATAGATCTTGGTGATCCTGACATCGAGCAAGACAATATGGACATTTGGGTCCTTGTTGATACCCTTACGATTGTACCGCTATGTGAGTTTCTCAAACATAGTTATTAACTAATTTATATTGTTTATTTCAAAATAGTTGACAGCTTATTTCCATTGACAGCTTATTTTGATTCTTCAAAGACAGTGCGGAAGATGGTAGACAAAACCCACTACACCGATGGCTCCGAATTAACTTATAAGGAGAAAAATCATCTGATCGCATTTTGTACTCTTCTTGAGGATTACAATAACTATTATCGAACTCCTCCAAATTATGGTAAATACGTGCCACTAGTGCACGTGTTGAACCACGGTAACTTCTCTGGAGATACCCTGGTAAGATTTTTTACTATTACGACATCTGTGCATCTTTTGCATACTTCTAAAACTAGTACATCATTGCTAACTACGAAGTTATTACTATGTGTTTCAACAGAAACTCCCGATGGATTGTGTGCCTCATCTGATGTATCTGAATGGTCGCCTTACAGTTCTGAACATACTGCCAGGTAAATCTAGGGAGGTCACCTGTGCATATCGGATTTCTAAAACCGGTTAGCACATGTTCATCAAAGAATGGAAGAAATTTATGGACATTCGCAAGGAGGTTCTTGGAAGTAATATTCAGCGAAAGGAAAAAATTGGAGATAGGCTAATCTCCATTCTCCATAATGGAGAGTCAGGGGCTATCTTGTTTTTTGCTATTTTACCTTAGAAAATGTAGTAGGTCCTATGAGGTACAATATGTTTATTATGTGGTAATGTGTTAGAGTTGATAATGAGGAGTACTTGTGATTACGACTAGTGACCAATTTGCTATGTGATGTCATTGATGAAAACGATGATCTTGAGGAGGTGTTATATGACAATGATGTATTATGATGATAAGTTGTTAATGATATGATGATGATGATGATGATGATGATATTATTATATCATTGGGTGAAAGAACCGCAGATTAGTTTCAAGTGGATGGACATCCACTTGAAACTAGTCCACGGTTCTTTCACCCCGTGATGTAATAACTCATTATGATGTAAAAACAATCTCTAAATTCCTGTTGTATGAAAACTTGTGTAAAGGTGTATGAATACAACATAAAATAAAAAAGAAATAAAATACTAAATAATAGTAGTAGCACGGGCAAGGGGAAGCGCTACTACTAATTACCAGTAGCGCTCCACTGGAGAAGCGCTACTACTAAGTAAATTTAGCAGTAGCCTGGGTCTAGGCACGCTACTGCTAAGCTTTAACCGTAGCGCCTTATCAGTAGCGCTCCTGCCCGCGCTACTGATAGACCTAAAACCCGCGCTGCTGCTAGGCTTTTCCCTAGTAGTGCCTCCTAGCGCCGAAACCCATAATATTCCAGAATAGTGCTCTCATTTGAAAGACAGATTTTTAATGCGAAGGCTCGACCTTCGCAGGGCAAAACATGATTTAGCGTGTTTGGAAGTACCCCGCTTGGCATTGGAAGGATGAGTCTGGCCCCTACCAGTGTCACCCCCTCCACCGAGCCCTTAGCAGCAGCGACCAAGTGCGCCACTGCGGTCTCCTTGGACTTAGCAATAGCAGCTTGGGCCAATTCATTCGCCCGAACAAGTGAGAGAATAGTGGAAGGAGAACCAAAACCCGGATCGAGAGAAACCCCCACATCAGAAAGTACGTGTAATAAGTGATCATCAGAGAACGCAGGCAAAACCAACCGAATAGGGGAAGGGGAGAAGAGGTAGGCTGGGGAGGAGTACCTATGTGGGGAAGATCCTTGGCCGCTGCACAATGCTCCGCGCGCACCACCACCGGTTCCCCGAAGTCCCTAACCCATCAACCCTTGAGAACCGTGGAGGTGGGCGATCAGATTGGCGGAGAACGAGCCACAGGGGAAGGCGTAATGACACCCGAGGCAGAGCCAGACACCGCCCCAAGATCAGCTTCCAGACGATGACACAACCCAGCCACATACTATTTGGAGCCCGACGACACCCTGCTCTTGGCGGAGAACTTCCTGACCGAAGTCTTCTTCTTGCTAGCAGGGGCAATATCCATACGAGCTGGAGAGAGAGGCTAGTCTTCAATCCCCGAGGTGGTAGGTGAAATAGGCCAGGGCGGCATGTTAGAGCAGACGCCAGAGACCGGCGAACCAACACGCATCGTCGCCCCCTTGTCACCCTAGGGCAAGCCCTCCCCAACAGCCGGCGGCACCTCCGTCGCACCTTTCAGAGCGTCTCCAGGGGGCATTATCTTTAAACAACTCACGGACCTCATGCTCCATTCCATCCCACTCCAAGCGAGTAAAATGCGCATCATTCCCATCACCAGGATTCTGCCCTCCAGATGTGCCATCTCCATGCTTATTGAAGTGCAAAGAACCAGGAGGAGGAGGGGGAGGAGGGGCATGAAGAGTCATGGCTCCCTCGATCCGGACCCGCAGGTGGAACCCATCAGAAGAGGGAAACACATCAACCACGCTATGAAGACAGATCGGGTCCACATAACAGACCTTGATGCATGCGGGTTGGCCCAAGTTTATCCTGAGATTCAAGATCAACTTCGATTGGTTTGCCAAACAGAACACCAAATGCCATGACGAAGGGGGCAGATCGGAGGCCACCAGGAACATCATCTACAAGCACCCAAACATCAGATAGAGGCCCAACCGATTTGGTGCCACTCGCCACAGCTTTGACAAAGATGGCAAGTTGGTTGAGAGGGAGAGTGAACCTAGTGCACAAAGAGATCATCTTGAGGCTTTCTTTGGACAGGAACACAACAACAAACTCGAAGTCAGAGAGTTGGTGCACCTGTCAATCCCAACCATTCATGTCCCACACGCGGAGCCCTTCCAGCAGCACTTGGGGGGGGGGAGATCTTTTGATCCTTCACGATGATAATAGCAGCGTAGGAGAGCGAGGGGGGAGCAACCACCATAGGCACCTCGCTGTCAAGGGCGAAGAAACAGCAGCCCGGGAGCCCGAGCCTGTAGTGAACAAAGGATGGGGGTTTGACATGGTTTTGGCAATCCATAGTGAGATGGCCTTCGGCCCTGTATATGAGATAGAACGGGGGGTTGAAGCATCTGGACTGGAAGTGACCTTGTTGGTGACAGGCGAAGCAAGTGAAGGTGGAGGAGGAGTTAGACGTAGGCATGGTAGGGCGCGACGGAGGGGGATGGGGAGGAGGGATGATGCCGTCCCTGAGGCCTGAGGAGGAGACGCCAGGATCAGAAGCAAAGAAGCGGCGAGACTTAGATTGCTTAGAAGCAGAGCCATAGTTGCCGCGTTGAAGATGGCGGCCCCCAAAACCAGATCCAGACACACGAGAGGACTGGCGAGGAGGAGCCACCGGACCCCGGGGAGGAGGAGGGAGAGGGTCGAAAGGAGTCCTGCAGCACCATTCGCCGCCGCCACCTCCCAGGGATCCCCCGCCGAAGCCACGACCGCCCCTCCACCAGATCCGGGCGCCATAGATCCAACGCCATCTACAGCACGCGCCCGCTCCTCCCGCTGGAGCCACTCCGCCTCGGCAGCCCAAACCTCGTGGTCTTGAGTTGCCTGCTCGGCCTCCAACTTGGAACGGAGGACACCTCGTAGGCCAGATCCGCACCCTCCACCGCCAAATCATCATGACCGCGCTTGCTCCCGGACACCGCCTCACTAGACGAACCCCTAGACTTATCCATGGCGAGGATCTCAACAAAGGAGATGGAAAGCGGGGAGGTGGACTAGATATGCGGAAGGAACGGATGGGAGCGCGGCGCCGACGCAAGTCAGAATTGGACGCCGAGAGAAATGGGGGAATGGAGCCCTTGCGCACCCATATATACCCCGAGCAGGTCGAGCCTTGGTCGCACGAGCGGGCCGGGGGCTGGGGTTGAGACAGGAGAGACACGGGTGGCCCAGGGCCCAAGACAGGAAGAGGGGGAAAAAGAGATAACGAGGAGAGAGAGTGGGCCATAGGCGGCCCAACCAAGGATGGCCCTAGATCCACATACCCCAAGAGCCCACAAGCCGCCGGGAGGGGAATCAGATCGAGGGTTCGCGAGTCCGCCGCCGCCCCAGACCCCGACCCCCACCGGGTCACCGGGGATGACGTCGCATCCAGAGAGGGGAGGAGATGACGACCGTGATGGTGGGGGAGACCAAGCAGGGGGACCAAAGGCCGTGCCCGCGCCACAAACAGGCGCCGCCCCAAGAACACCACACACCGTAGACGGGAGCAGAAACTTGCCCGAGTTTCGGCTCTGGCGAGCCACTCAAGACCAGCCAGGCTCACCCAACGGGATGGCGACCGGCCGACCCCTGCCCTCGGGTGCGAATTTCCAGGCCCGGACCGGCGCCTTCCCCACCACCAAGGGCACCACCGCCGCCCGCGCAGCACGGGGGGAGAGATCGGAGTCAGAATCGGAGGCATCCACATCACTATCCAGAGCCCAGAATGGGTTACCAGAGAGGGGGAAGGGACGGAGGAGCAGCACCGGGGAGAGCTGGGGCCGGGCCCGTCCAACACACAGCCTATGCCGGCGAGGGAGGCGGAGGGGGGCTAGACGGAGACGGGGACGGGATCGAGGGCGGAGAGCTCTGGCGAGGGGAGAGGGGGAGGGAGGGAGAGGGGGAGAGGAGAGCCATCACCGTATCTCACAACCTCCTACTCCGAGAAGCAATCCACGTAAAACCATCTTTATTGTCAGGTATAACCAACTCGAGTCCATTGCTATGATCTGGCATACTTCGATATTTTGGTTATCCCAAAATAGACATCAAACTTCAGGTAAACTCGACACTATGTAATGACATCTCTATTGCGTGTGTGGAGTGGTGCGTCTGAGCCCCCGAGCCAGATTCCATGCAACGCCAAAGTACATGTCCCGGATCTTGCTAAGACTTACGAATAAAGACACAACACTTCGAACTCCAAAGAAAAAAAGTAGTGATAAGTCTAGAAACCTATGGAAGAAGCAATTCATCTCGTTACACACTCACACACACACACAAAACGAATTCATCTTCTCCCATTGTACCAAAATTGCCAAGAGCTGCCATTAAGTCCATGGTGGTCGCTGGGGTGGGATGGGGTGGGGGTTGTGTTATATGGGGTAAACCATTATTTTCTAATAACGTTGAGGTAAAAAACAATTGGCAAATGCTTCCTCCGTCCGGAATTACTTGTGCAGAAACGGATGTATCTAGATGAATTTTTAGTTTTAAATACATCCGTTTCTATCCATTTCTGCAACAAGTAATTCGGGAAAGTAAAAAAAATGAACAACTTTAAGCATGTGGTGGGCTATCACAAGGTTTATGTGAAATACAGTTCTGTACGCTGCACTTTGAGTCCAATATCGTGCGGGTGCACGATCGGGTCGGGGCTTGTGCTAGCTACCTACTATCTCATGTGACCCAAACGGCCAGTCTGGCTCAAATCCAAAAGCAATTTGATTTTTCTAAGCTGTTCCGATTGGGTAGCTGGCTGACCCCCTTGTCGTGTGGATCTGAGCGTCCTCTCCGTGATAAAAACAAGCTTTTGTTAGTTGACCTATGTATGCACGAAGCCCGCACATATTGTCACTTTGTAGCACAAGATGATTCTTCTTTTAGCCAGCTACTAGTCATGCGATGCATGGCCAAATTTTATTGTTACAGAAATGCACGTCTACATCTCTGGGGCAGATTCTCTCTGCTTGTAGAGAATGAGTCCACTTGGACATTCTCATCCAGAATTTAAACTAGCTTTCATGAGTGCCATTTTAGCTATCACAAGGTAAGACTATAATTGTTGAAATTATTGAGTCAGAGTGAACTTTATAAATTACCAAAAGGAAGCTATTCAATCGAATTAAGCCAGTTAACGGGAAAAATTTAGCATGCATATTTTCAGAACCTACATCTCCTTTTACAAAAAACACTCGCATCTATTAAACAAATCAGCAACACAAACACCCGTAGAAAATAAAGAAATTACATCAAAGTCCCTAGTGTGTGGCCATCTTTTTCCACCTGAATGGGTCGATGGAACGCCACCCCATCGTTGGAGCCAGCCTATCGTTGTTGACCACGGACAACAAGTTGTCAAGACCATGGTCCTACTAGACCAACGCCCTGAAGAGGAATTCATCATCACTGGAAGAGCTGCAGATTAAGAGCCAAAACCCTACATCGCTCATGTACATAATTAAGGAGAATGACTATAATTATGGAGCACATTAACATGAATTATTCAAAGGGATTTAAAGTAGTGCACAAAAGAGAAACGATACGGAAATGCCTAATGGAGCTTGAGCTCCATGGAGCCCTTTATTTGAAAAGTGTTATGTTGTGACTCAAATTCAAATATAAAGATAAATGCTAACTTCTGATGAGCGAGTGGAGCGAGGCCCGTCGTGGGTGCGGGTGGGGGGGGGGGGGGGGGGACGGAGCAGTATTGACCTAGATCACCTGTGCCGCACGGGATGACTTCAGTTGTAAATCCCCGACGTTTGTAACCTCCCCCGACATAGTGAAGATTTGTTGACTGGCGCCCGTGGTTTTTTCCCCTTCATGTTGGAACTGTTTTCCACGTTAAATCATTTTGTCCCTGTGTTTGATTTCGTTATTCATCGTGTTCGATTGCATGTCATATCCTTAACAAAAAGTTTAAAATTCAAAATTTGAAGTTTGAAAAATTCTGAAAAACTAACATATACATCTGGATCTATACTACTTATCCGCAAAGTTTCATGACCAAATACATTTGTGTGCGAGCTACACAAAAACGATAAACTCATGTATTCCTAGCACATGTACTATTCACTATTCTCTTCGATTCAAAATAAGTGTTACAACTTTGAACTAAGGTAGCAGATCTGTTGGCATTGTGTATTCGTACAGAGAGTACTATATTATTGCATGGCTAAATTGTGGACCACTAGGTATAGAGGAACTTTTGTCTCTTGATTGTAACCCTATTCATATGGAATACAACTCTTTTACCCTCGTAAAAAATCTTAGTTCAAAGTTGCGATAATTATTATGGATCAGAGGGAGTATTAAATTACATGATTTTTTTACAGGCCATATAAAAACATACTTTGTGATAAATTTCACACACATCTACTATACATCTACAAGTACTTGTGTATTTATTTTCAGTTTTTTTAACTTAAGAATTTGATTTTTGAATGTTTGGAAACTCCGGGCTCCATGCAACCTCAGAGCAAAAACAAAAAATCCACTCCCCAAAAGATGCTATTTTTTATTATGGATGGAAAGGAAAGAGTTAGTATCAAGTTGACGTGTCCTTTAGCGGGTATGGTGTATAAATGGGAGGAAGATGTAAGTTCAGGGTCTCATGATCAGCGCTGCTTCTAAAAAGGGAGACGTTTCACACGCATGCTGCTCCATATACTCCCTCCGTTCTTAAATGTAAGTCTTTGGAGAGAATTCATTATAGACCACATACGAAGCAAAATGAGTGAATTTACACTCTAAAATGCATCTATATACATCCATATGTGGTTTATAGTGAAATCTCAACAAAGACTTATATTTAGGAGGGGAGGAAGTACATCATTGTGTCCTCACGGATTCTATGCATGATCCTACTGAACTACACGGCGGATTTGCTGGATAGCAAAGTAGAATTAGCCGGCTGGCCATATCCATGTAGCGTGACAAACTGACAATGACGGCTGGGCGTCCGCCAATAATTATGGCTGCGCCTTGTCTTGTGAGCTTTACCAGATAAAGGTGTCATCATGCATATTGGCATGGTTAACTTCTTTCTGTTTTTCGGTTGTTTTCCTTTTCGTGACAACGAAAAGCGTGTTGGTTCTAGATCGTTTTTTTCCGGGGTTTCTAGATAAGTTTGGAGGTTAACTGTATGAGAAAAAGTTTGCTCTTGTAGTTGTCTGGCTGCTAAAACAAGAAGAAAACTTCGACGAGGCTCCCGTTATTCCACTTTGGCACCCGTTTTTCTTTTTTCTTTTTTCTTTTTTGAGTGAATACTTTTGCACCAGTTACTCCAGATCAGAAACATCGACGATGGTGAACTAAACATATGTTAAATGGTTTGGTTTCTCGAGTCTCCCCCCCCCCCCCCCCACCCCAGGCTCTCGTGTCGCCCCCATGCGGGCGACTCGAGGGCGACGAACCCTAGATCCCCTAGCCCCCCCTCCCTCCCTCCCCTCCCCGCCGCCTCCCGAGGCAGTCGCCGGTGCCCCGCGTGGCTGCTGATGAAGGGGGCGGCGAGGCTTGTGCTGCCCTGTTTCTATTCAGGGAGCTCTGGACGCCGGGGCGGCGGCCCTGGGAGCGATGGCGGCGTCGACCTCATCCGGCGGGTGGCGCTGCAGGTGTTGGCCGGCTCTTCCGGTCGCGTGGGCGGCAGTTGGGTGGCGGTGGCTCCTCGCGGCGTGCTCTGCTCCGGTAGGTGCGCCAGATCTGGATCCCGGCGTTTCTTCTCGGAGCCATCCGTCCTCGCCGGCTGCCGAGCCGGCCGGCCTGTGGGCGTGGTGAAGGAAATATGCCCTAGAGGCAATAATAAAGTTATTATTTATTTCCTCATATCATGATAAATGTTTATTATTCATGCTAGAATTGTATTAACCGGAAACATGATACATGTGTGAATACATAGACAAACTTAATGTCACTAGTATGCCTCTACTTGACTAGCTCATTAATCAAAGATGGTTATGTTTCCTAACCATAGACATGTGTTGTCATTTGATTAATGGGATCACATCATTAGGAGAATGATGTGATTGACTTGACCCATTCCGTTAGCTTAGCACTTGATCGTTTAGTATGTTGCTATTGCTTTCTTCATGACTTATACAAATTCCTACAACTATGAGATTATGCAACTCCCGTTTACCGGAGGAACACTTTGTGTGCTACCAAACGTCACAACGTAACTGGGTGATTATAAAGGAGCTCTACAGGTGTCTCCAAAGGTAAATGTTGAGTTGGCGTATTTCGAGATTAGGTTTTGTCACTCCGATTTTCGGAGAGGTATCTCTGGGCCCTCTCGGTAATGCACATCATTATAAGCCTTGCAAGCAATGTAGCTAATGAGTTAGTTACGGAATGATGCATTACATAACGAGTAAAGAAACTTGCCGGTAACAAGATTGAACTGGGTATTGAGATACCGACGATCGAATCTCGGGAAAGTAACATACCGATGACAAAGGGAACAACGTATGTTGTTATGCGGTTTGACCGATAAAGATCTTCGTAGAATATGTAGGAGCCAATATGAGCATCCAGGTTCCGCTATTGGTTATTGACCGGAGACGTGTCTCGGTCATGTCTACATAGTTCTCGAACCCGTAGGGTCCGCACGTTTAAGGCTTCGTTGACAGTTTTATTATGAGTTTATGAGTTTTGATGTACCAAAGGTTGTTCGGAGTCCCGGATGTGATCACGGACATGACGAGGAGTCTCGAAATGGTCAAGACATAAAGATCGATATATTGGACGACTAGATTTGGACACCGGAAAGGTAACGGGTGGGATTGGGACAATACCGGAGCTCCGGGAGGTTATCGGAACCCCCCGGGAGGTATATGGGCCTTATTGGTCCTTAATGGAAAGGAGGGAGAAGAAGCAAAGGAGGGGGCGCCCCCCCCCCAAGCCCAATCCGAATTGGGAAGGGGGCCGGCCCCCCTTTCCTTCTTCCCTCCCCCCTCTTCCTTCCCTCTCCCTTTCCTAATAGGAAAGGGGGGAGTCCTACTCCCGGTTGGGGTTGGACTCCCCCCTAGGGCGCGCCACCCCCCTTGGCCGACCCCCTCCTCCACTCCTTTATATACGGGGGAGGGGGCACCCCATAGACACAACAATTGATCTCTTGATCTCTTAGCCGTGTGCGGTGCCCCCCTCCACCATAGTCCTCGATAATATTGTAGCGGTGCTTAGGCGAAGCCCTGCGACGGCAGAACATCAAGATCGTCAACATGCCATTGTGCTGACGGAACTCTTCCCCGACATTCTGCTGGATCGGAGTACGGGGATCGTCATCGAGCTGAACGTGTGCTAGAACTCGGAGGTGCCATAGTTTCGGTACTTGATCGGTCGGGCGTGAAGACGTACGACTACATCAACCGCGTTGTTCTAACGCTTCCGCTTTCGGTCTACGAGGGTACGTGGACAACACTCTCCCTCTCGTTGATATGCGTCACCATGATCTTGCATGTGCGTAGGAATTTTTTTGAAATTACAACGTTTCCAACAGTGGTATCAGAGCCAGATTTATGCGTAGATGTTATATGCACGAGTAGAACACAAGTGAGTTATGGGCGATACAAGTCATACTGCTTACCAGCATGTCATACTTTGGTTCAGCGATATTGTTGGATGAAGCGGCCCGGACCGACATTACGCGTACGCTTACGCGAGACTGGTTTTATCGCCGTGCTTTGCACACAGGTGACTAGCGGGTGTCTGTTTCTCCAACTTTAGTTGAACCGAGTGTGGCTACGCCCGGTCCTTGCGAAGGTTAAAACAACACTAACTTGACGAACTATCGTTGTGGTTTTGATGTGTAGGTAAGAACGGTTCTTGCTCAGCCCGTAGCAGCCAGGTAAAATTTGCAACAACAAAGTAGAGGACGTCTAACTTGTTTTTGCAGGGCATGTTGTGATGTGATATGGTCAGGACGTGATGCTATATTCTATTGTATGAGATGATCATGTTTTGTAACCGAAGTTATCGGCAATTGGCAGGAGCCATATGGTTGTCACTTTATTGTATGAAATGCAAACGCCCTGTAATTGCTTTACTTTATCACTAAGCGGTAGCGATAGTCGTAGAAGCAATAGATGGCGTAACGACAACGATGCTATGATGGAGATCAAGGTGTCACGCCGGTGACGATGGTGATCACGATGGTGCTTCCGAGATGGAGATCACAAGCATAAGATGATGATGGCCATATCATATCACTTATATTGATTGCATGTGATGTTTATCCTTTATGCATCCTATCTTGCTTTGATTGACGGAAGCATTTTAAGATTATCTCTCACTAATTATCAAGAAGTGTTCTCCCTGAGTATGCACCGTTCCGAAAGTTCTTCGTGCTGAGACACCACGTGATGATCGGGTGTGATAGGCTCTACGTTCGAATACAACGGGTGCAAAACAGTTGCACACGCGGAATACTGGGGTTAAACTTGACAATCCTAGCATATACAGATATGGCCTCGGAACACGGAGACCGAAAGGTCGACCGTGAATCATATAGTAGATATGATCAACATAGTGATGTTCACCATTGAAATTACTCCATCTCACGTGATGATCGGACATGGTTTAGTTGATTTGGATCACGCGATCACTTAGATGAGTAGAGAGATGTCTGCCTAAGTGGGAGTTCTTTAGTAATATGATTAATTGAACTTAAATTTATCATGAACTTAGTACCTGATAGTATTTTGCTTGTCTATGTTTGTTGTAGATAGATGGCTCGTGTTGTTGTTCCGTTGAATTTTAATGCGTTCCTTGAGAAAGCTAAGTTGAAAGATGATGGTTGCAATTACACGGACTGGGTCCATAACTTGAGGATTATCCTCATTGCTGCACAGAAGAATTACATCCTGGAAGCACCGCTGGGTGCCAGGCCTGCTGCAGATGCAACTGACGACGTTAAGAACGTCTGGCAGAGCAAAGCTGATGACTACCCGATAGTTCAGTGTGCCATGCTTTATGGCTTGGAACCGGGTCTTCAACAACATTACGTCATGGAGCATATGAGATGTTCCAGGAGTTGAAGTTAATATTTCAAGCAAATGCCCGGATTGAGAGATATGAAGTATCCAATAAGTTCTATAGCTGTAAAATGGAGGAGAATAGTCCTGTCAGTGAACATATACTCAAAATGCCTGGGTATAATAATCACTTCATTCAACTGGGAGTTAATCTTCCTGATGATAGTGTTATTGACAGAATTCTTCAATCACTACCACCAAGCTACAAGAGCTTCGTGATGAGCTATAATATGCAAGGAATGGACAAGACTATTCTCGAGCTCTTCGCAATACTAAAAGTTGCGGAGGTAGAAATCAAGAAGGAGCATCAAGTGTTGATGGTCAATAAGACCACCAGTTTCAAGAAAAGGGGTAAAGAGAAGAAGAAGGGGAACTTCAAGAAGAACAGCAAACAAGTTGCTGCTCAGGAGAAGAAACCCAAGTCTGGACCTAAGCCTAAAACTGAGTGCTTCTACTGCAAGCAGACTGGACACTGGAAGCGGAACTGCCCCAAGTATTTGGCGGATAAGAAGGATGGCAAGGTGAACAAAGGTATATGTGATATACATGTTACTGATGTGTACCTTACTAATGCTCGCAGTAGCACCTGGGTATTTGATACTGGTTCTGTTGCTAATATTTGCAACTCGAAGTAGGGACTACGGATTAAGCGAATATTGGTTAAGGACGAGGTGACGATGCGCGTGGGAAATGGTTCCAAAGTCGATGTGATCGCAGTCGGCACGCTACCTCTACATCTACCTTCGGGATTAGTTTTAGACCTGAATAATTGTTATTTGGTGCCAGCGTTAAGCATGAACATTATATATGGATCTTGTTTGATGCGAGACGGTTATTCATTTAAATCTGAGAATAATGGTTGTTCTATTTATATGAGTAATATCTTTTATGGTCATGCACCCTTGAAGAGTGGTCTATTTTTATTAAATCTCGATAGTAGTGATGCACATATTCATAATGTTGAAGCCAAAAGATGCTTAGTTGATAATGATAGTGCAACTTATTTGTGGCATTGCCATTTGGGTCATATTGGTGTAAAGCGCATGAAGAAACTCCATACTGATGGACTTCTGGAATCACTTGATTATGAATCACTTGGTACTTGCGAACCGTGCCTCATGGGCAAGATGACTAAAACTCCGTTCTCTGGAACTATGGAGCGAGCAACTGATTTGTTGGAAATCATACATACTGATGTATGCGGTCCGATAAATATTGAGGCTCGCGGCGGGTATCGTTATTTTCTCACCTTCACAGATGATTTGAGCAGATATGGGTATATCTACTTGATGAAACACAAGTCTGAAACATTTGAAAAGTTCAAAGAATTCCAAAGTGAAGTATCATCGTAACAAGAAAATAAAGTTTCTACGATCTGATCGTGGAGGAGAATATTTGAGTTACGAGTTTGGTTTACATTTGAAACAATGCGGAATAGTTTCGCAACTCACGCCACCCGGAACACCACAACGAAATGGTGTGTCCCAACGTCGTAATCATACTTTACTAGATATGGTGCAATCTATGATGTCTCTTACTGATTTACCGCTATCGTTTTGGGGTTATGCTTTAGAGACGGCCGCATTCACGTTAAATAGGGCACCATCAAAATTCGTTGAGACGACGCCTTATGAACTGTGGTTTGGCAAGAAACCAAAGTTGTCATTTCTTAAAGTTTGGGGCTGCGACGCATATGTGAAGAAACTTCAACCAGATAAGCTCGAACCCAAATCGGAGAAATGTGTCTTCATAGGATACCCAAAAGAGACTATTGGGTACACCTTCTATCACAGATCTGAGGGCAAGATTTTTGTTGCTAAATTCGGATCCTTTCTAGAGAAGGAGTTTCTCTCGCAAGAAGTGAGTGGGAGGACAGTAGAACTTGATGAGGTAACTGTACCTGCTCCCTTATTGGAAAGTAGTTCATCACAAGAACCGGTTCCTGTGACAACCACACCAATCAGTGAGGAAGCTAGTGATATTGATCATGAAACTTCAGATCAAGTTACTACCGAACCTCGTAGGTCAACCAGAGTAAGATCCGCAGCAGAGTGGTACAGTAATCCTATTCTAGAAGTCATGTTACTTGACCATGACGAACCTACGAACTATGAGGAAGCGATGATGAGCCTAGATTCTGCAAAATGGCTTGAGGCCATGAAATCTGAGATGGGATCCATGTATGAGAACAAAGTATGGACTTTGGTTGACTTGTCCGATGATCTGCAGGCCATCGAGAATAAATGGATCTTCAAGAAGAAGACTGACGCTGATGGTAATGTAACTGTCTACAGAGCTCGACTTGTTGCGAAAGGTTTTCAACAAGTTCAAGGGGTTGACTACGATGAGACTTTCTCACCTGTAGCGATGCTTAAGTCTGTCCGAATCATGTTAGCAATTGCCGCATTTTATGATTATGAAATATGGCAAATGGATGTCAAAACTGCATTCCTAAATGGATTTCTGGAAGAAGAGTTGTATATGATGCAACCAGAAGGTTTTGTCGATCCAAAAGGTGCTAACAAAGTGTGCAAGCTCCAGCGATCCATTTATGGACTGCTGCAAGCCTCTCGGAGTTGGAATAAACGCTTTGATAGTGTGATCAAAGCATATGGTTTTATACAGACTTTTGGAGAAGCCTGTATTTACAAGAAAGTGAGTGGGAGCTCTGTAGCATTTCTGATATTATATGTGGATGACATATTGTTAATTGGAAATGATATAGAATTTTTGGATAGCATAAAGGGATACTTGAATAAAAGTTTTTCGATGAAAGACCTTGGTGAAGCTGCTTACATATTGGGCATCAAGATCTATAGAGATAGATCATGACGCTTAATTGGACTTTCACAAAGCACATACCTTGATAAAGATTTGAAAAAGTTCAAAATGGATCAGGCAAAGAAAGGACTCTTGCTTGTATTACAAGGTGTGAAGTTGAGTCAGACTCAATGCCCAACAACAGCAGAAGATAGAGAGAAAATGAAAGATCTTCCCTCTGCTTCAGCCATAGGCTCTATCATGTATGCAATGCTGTGTACCAGACCTGACGTATGCTTAGCAATAAGCTTGGCAGGGAGGTACCAAAGTAATCCAAGAGTGGATCACTGGACAACGGTCAAGAATATCCTGAAATACCTGAAAAGGACTAATGATATGTTTCTCGTTTATGGAGGTGACAAAGAGCTAGTCGTAAATGGTTACGTCGATGCAAGCTTTGACAATGATCCAGACGATTCTAAATCGCAAACCCGATACGTGTTTCTATTGAATGGTGGAGCTGTCAGTTGGTGCAGTTCTAAACAAAGCGTCGTGGCGGGATCTACATGTGAAGTGGAGTACATAGCTCCTTCGGAAGCAGCAAATGAAGGAGTCTGGATGAAAGAGTTCATTTCCGATCTAGGTGTCATACCTAGTGCATCGGGACCAATGAAGATCTTCTGTGACAATACTGGTGCAATTGCCTTGGCAAAGGAATCCAAATTTCACAAGAGGACCAAGCACATCAAGAGACGCTTCAATTCCATCCGGGACCAATTCCAGGTGGGAGACATAGACATTTGCAAGATACATACGGATCTGAATGTTGCAGACCCATTGACTAAGCCTCTTCCACGAGCAAAACATGATCAGCACCAAGACTCCATGGGTGTTAGAATCATTACTGTGTAATCTAGATTATTGACTCTAGTGCAAGTGGGAGACTGAAGGAAATATGCCCTAGAGGCAATAATAAAGTTATTATTTATTTCCTCATATCATGATAAATGTTTATTATTCATGCTAGAATTGTATTAACCGGAAACATGATACATGTGTGAATACATAGACAAACTTAATGTCACTAGTATGCCTCTACTTGACTGGCTCATTAATCAAAGATGGTTATGTTTCCTAACCATAGACATGTGTTGTCATTTGATTAATGGGATCACATCATTAGGAGAATGATGTGATTGACTTGACCCATTCCGTTAGCTTAGCACTTGATCGTTTAGTATGTTGCTATTGCTTTCTTCATGACTTATACAAATTCCTACAACTATGAGATTATGCAACTCCCGTTTACCGGAGGAACACTTTGTGTGCTACCAAACGTCACAACGTAACTGGGTGATTATAAAGGAGCTCTACAGGTGTCTCCAAAGGTAAATGTTGAGTTGGCGTATTTCGAGATTAGGTTTTGTCACTCCGATTGTCGGAGAGGTATCTCTGGGCCCTCTCGGTAATGCACATCACTATAAGCCTTGCAAGCAATGTAGCTAATGAGTTAGTTACAGAATGATGCATTACATAACGAGTAAAGAAACTTGCCGGTAACAAGATTGAATTGGGTATTGAGATACCGACGATCGAATCTCGGGCAAGTAACATACCGATGACAAAGGGAACAACGTATGTTGTTATGCGATTTGACCGATAAAGATCTTCATAGAATATGTAGGAGCCAATATGAGCATTTAGGTTCCGCTATTGGTTATTGACCGGAGACGTGTCTCGGTCATGTCTACATAGTTCTCGAACCCGTAGGGTCCACATGCTTAAGGTTTCGTTGACAGTTTTATTATGAGTTTATGAGTTTTGATGTACCGAAGGTTGTTCGGATTCCCGGATGTGATCACGGACATAACTAGGAGTCTTGAAATGGTCGAGACATAAAGATCGATATATTGGACGACTATATTTGGACACCGGAAAGGTTCCGGGTGAGATTGGGACAATACCGGAGCTCCGGGAGGTTATCGGAACCCCCTGATACGTCTCCAACGTATCTATAATTTTTGATTGCTCCATGCTACTTTATCTACTGTTTTGGACTATATTGGGCTTTATTTTCCACTTTTATATTATTTTTGGGACTAACCTATTAACCGGAGGCCCAGCCTAGAATTGCTGTATTTTGCCTTTTTCAGTGTTTCAAAGAAACGGAATATCAAACGGAGTCCAAATGGAATGAAACCTTCGGGAACGTGATTTTCTCACCGAACGTGATCCAGGAGACTTGGAACCTGCTCCAAGGAACAAAAGAGGCGGTCACAAGGGTGGAGGGCGCCCCCTGGGCGCGCCCCCTACCTCGTGGGTCCCCTGTTGCTCCACCGACGTACTCCTTCCTCCTATATATACCTACGTATCCCCAAACAATCAGAACAGGAGCCAAAAACCTAATTCCACCGCCGCAACCTTCTGTATCCACGAGATCCCATCTTGGGGCCTGTTTCGGAGCTCCGCCGGAGGGGGCATCCACCACGGAGGGCTTCTACATCAACACCATAGCCCCTCCGATGAAGTGTGAGTAGTTTACTTCAAACCTTCGGGTCCATAGCTAGTAGCTAGATGGCTTCTTCTCTCTTTTTGGATCTCAATACAATGTTCTCCCCCTCTCTCGTGGAGATCTATTCGATGTAATCTTCTTTTTGCGGTGTGTTTGTTGAGACCGATGAATTGTGGGTTTATGATCCAACTTATCTATGGAAAATATTTGAATCTTCTCTGAATTCTTTTATGTATGATTGAGTTATCTTTGCAAGTCTCTTTGAATTATCCTTTTTGTTTTGGCCAACTAGATTGGTAGTTCTTGCAATGGGAGAAGTGCTTAGCTTTGGGTTCAATCTTGCGGTGTCCTTTCCAGTGACAGCAGGGGCAGCAAGGCACATATTGTATTGTTGCCATCGAGGATAACAAGATGGTTTTTTATCATATTGCATGAATTTATCCCTCTACATCATGTCATCTTGCTTAAGGCGTTACTTTGGTTTTAACTTAATACTCTAGATGCATGCTGGATAGCGGTCGATGAGTGGAGTAATAGTAGTAGATGCAGAATCGTTTCGATCTACTTGTCTCGGACGTGATGCCTATATAAATGATCATTACCTAGATATACTCATAATTATGCTCAATTCTGTCAATTCTTCAACAGTAATTTGTTCACCCACCGTAGAATATCTATGCTCTTGAGAGAAGCCACTAGTGAAAACTATGGCCCCCGGGTCTATTCTCATCATATCAATCTCTATCGCTTTATTACTTGCTTTGCTTTTACTTTGCCTTTTACTTTTTACTTTGCATCTCTATGCCAAAAATACCAAAAATATTATTTATCATCTCTATCAGATCTCACTCTTGTAAGTGATCGTGAAGGGATTCACAACCCCTAATCGCGTTGGTTGCGAGTAGCTATAGTTTTGTGTAGGTACGAGGGACTTGTGCGTGGTCTCCTACTGGATTGATACCTTGGTTCTCAAAAACTGAGGAAAATACTTACGCTACTTTGCTGCATCATCCTCTCCTCTTCGGGGAAATCCAAAGCAGTGCTCAAGAGGTAGCAAGAAGAATTTTTGGCGCCGTTGCCGGGGAAGGCTCACGCAAGCAAGTCAACTATACCAAGTACCCATCACAATCCCTATCTCTCGCATTACATTATTTGCCATTTGCCTCTCGTTTTCCTCTCCCCCACTTCACCCTTGCCGTTTTATTCGCCCTCTCTTTCCCAATATCCTCCTCTCTTTCCCGTTTGCCTTTTTCTCGTTGCCTTTCTGCTTGCTTGTGTGTTGGATTACCTGTTGCCATGGCGCAAGATAATACCAAATTGTGTGACTTCTCGAATACCAATAATAATGATTTCCTTAGTACTCCGATTGCTCCTCTTAATAATGATGAGTCTTGTGAAATCAATACCGCTTTGCTGAATCTTGTTATGAAAGATCAATTCGCCGGCCTTCCTAGTGAAGATGCCGCTACTCATCTAAATAATTTTGTTGATTTGTGTGATATGCAAAAGAAGAAAGATACGGATAACAATATTGTCAAGTTGAAGCTATTTCCGTTTTCGCTTAGAGATCGACTAAAGTTTGGTTTTCGTCTTTGCCTAAAAATAGTATTGATTCTTGGAACAAGTGTAAAGATGATTTTATCTCTAAGTATTTTCCTCCCGCTAAGATCATCACTCTTAGGAACGATATCATGAATTTTAAACAACTTGATCATGAGCATGTTGCCCAATCTTGGGAAAGAATGAAATTGATGCTTCGCAATTGCCCTACTCATGGTTTGAATTTATGGATGATCATACAAAATTTTTATGCCGGATTGAATTTTGCTTCTAGAAATCTTTTAGATTCGGCCGCGGGAGGCACGTTTATGGAAATTACGTTAGGAGATTCTACAAAATTGCTTGATAATATTATGGCTAATTATTCTCAATGGCACACCGAAAGATCTTCTAGTAAAAAAGTGCATGCTATAGAAGAAATCAATGTTTTGAGTGAAAAGTTGGATGAACTTATGAAGATGTTTGCTCCTAAAAATACTCCTCTTGATCCCAATGATATGCCTTTGTCTACTTTGCTTTAGAATAATAATGAATCTATGGATGTGAATTTTGTTGGTAGGAATAGTTTTGGAAACAACGCGTATAGAGGGAATTTTAATCCTAGGCCTTATCCTATTAATCCTTCTAATAATTATGGAAATTCCTACAACAATTCTTGTGGAAATTTTAATAAGATGCCCTCTGAATTTGAGAGTAGTGTTAAAGAGTTTATGAATTCACAAAAGAATTTTAATGCTTTGCTTGAAGAGAAATTGCTTAAAGTTGATGATTTGGCTAGGAACGTTGATAGAATTTCTATTGAAATTGATTCTTTAAAGCTTAGATCTATTCCTCCTAAGCATGATATCAATGAGTCTCTCAAAGCCATGAGAATTTCCATTGATGAGTGCAAGAACGAACCGCTAGGATGCGTGCTTCCAAAGATGCCTTTATTAAAGCGTGTTCTTCCAATTCCTATGGAAATCAAGATGAAGATCTGAAAGTTATTGATGTGTCCCCCATCAAATCTTTGTTTTGCAATATGAATCTTTATGAAACTGAATATGATCTTCGTTTACCTAGAAGGCGTTCTAAGAATTCGGAGTTTCTAGATCTTGATGATAAAATTGATGAAAGTGGGATTGAAAGAAATAAAAACCTAGATGTTGCTAAACCCACTATTTTGGATCTCAAGGAGTTTAATTATGAAAATTGCTCTTTGATTGGTTGTATTTCCTTGTTGCAATCCGTGCTAGATTCTCCTCATGCTTATAGTCAAAATAAGGCCTTTACCGAACACATTGTTGATGCCTTGATGCAATCTTATGAAGAAAAACTTGAGTTGAAAGTTTCTATCCCTAGAAAACTCTATGATGAGTAGGAACCTACTATTAAAATCAAAATTAGAGATTATGAGTTTCATGCTTTGTTTGATTTGGGTGCTAGTGTCTCTACTATTCCCAAAACATTATGTGATTTGCTAGATTTCCGTGATTTTGATGATTGCTCTCTAAACTTGCATCTTGCGGATTCCACTATTAAAAAGCCTATGGGAAGAATTAATGATGTTCTTATGGTTGCAAATAGGAATTATGTGCCCGTAGATTTTTTCGTTCTTGATATAGACTGCAATCCTTCATGTCCTATTATTCTTGGTAGACCTTTCCTTAGAACGATTAGTGCAATTATTGATATGAAGGAAGGGAATATTAAATTCCAATTTCCCTTAAAAAAGGGCATGGAACATTTTCCTAGAAAGAAAATAAAATTACCATATGAATCTATCATGAGAGCCACTTATGGATTGCCCACCAAAGATGGCAATACCTAGATCTATCCTTACTTTTATGCCTAGCTAGGGGCGTTAAACAATAGCGCTTGTTGGGAGGCAACCCAATTTTATTTGTGTTTTTTTGTTTTTGCTTATGTTTAGGAATAAATAATCCATCTAGCCTCTGTTTGGATGTGGTTTTATCTTTTAATTAGTGTTTGTACCAAGTAGAACCTATAGGATAACCTACGATGATAGTTGATTTGATTCTGCTGAAAAACAGAAACTTTGTGCGCACGAATATAATTTTGTTAAATCACAGGAACTTGATTTTGCGTTGATTCTTTTTGATGCTGTTAAGTAAACAAATTTTACAGGACTTCCTATTTTGGTAGAATTTTTAGAGTTCCAGAAGTTTGCGTTAGTTACAGATTGCTACAGACTGTTCTGTTTTTGACAGATTCTGTTTTTCGGGTGTTGTTTGCTTATTTTGATGAATCTATGGCTAGTAAAGTAGTTCATAATCCATAGAGATGTTGGAATACAGTAGGTTTAACACCAATATAAATAAATAATGATTTCATTACAGTACCTTAAGTAGTTCTTTGTTTTCTTTCTCTAACGGAGCTCACGAGATTTCTGTTGAGTTTTGTGTTGTGAAGTTTTCAAGTTTTGGGTGAATTCTTTTGATGGATTATGGAACAAGGAGTGGCAAGAGCCTAAGCTTGGGGATGCCCATGGCACCCCCAAGATAATCCAAGGACACCAAAAAGTCAAAGCTTGGGGATGCCCCGGAAGGCATCCCCTCTTTCGTCCACTTCCATCGGTAATTTACTTGGAGCTATATTTTTATTCACCACATGATATGTGTTTTGCTTGGAGCGTCTTGTATCATTTGCGTATTTTCTTGTTAGTTTACCACAATCATACTTGCTGTACACACCTTTTGAGAGAGCCATACATGAATTGGAATTTGCTAGAATACTCTATGTGCTTCACTTATATCTTTTGAGCTTGATAGTTTTGCTCATAGTGCTTCACTTATATCTTTTGAGCGTGATAATTTTTGCTCTAGTGCTTCACTTAGATCTTTTAGAGCACGGTGGTGGATTTGTTTTAAAGAAACTATTGATCTCTCATGCTTGACTTAGACTATTTTGAGAGTCGTTAATAGCATGGTAATTCGCTTAATGTTAATATACTTGGTGCTCAAGATATGTGAAACTTTCTTTTGAGTGCGTTGAATACTAAGATAAGTTTGATGCTTGATAATTGTTTTGGGATATGAAGATGGTGATATTAGAGTCATGCTAGTTAAGTAGTTCTGAATTCAAAGAATACTTGTGTTGAAGTTTGTGATTCCCGTAGCATGCACGTATGGTGAACCGTTATGTGATGAACTCGGAGCATGATTTATTTATTGATTGTCTTCCTTATGAGTGGCGGTCGGGGACGAGTGATGGTCTTTTCCTACCAATCTATCCCCCTAGGAGCATGCACGTAATACTTTGCTTTGATAACTTCTAGATTTTTGCAATAAGTATATGAGTTCTTTATGACTAATGTTGAGTCCATGGATTATACGCACTTTTTCCCATCCTTCCACCTTTGCTAGCCTCTCTAATACCGCGCACCTTTTGCCGGTATCATACACCCACCATATACCTTCCTCAAAACAGCCACCATACCTACCTATCATGGCATTTCCATAGCCATTCCGAGATATATTGCCATGCAACTTTCCAGCGTTCCGTTTATTATGACACGCTCCATGATTGTCTTATTGCTAGCATGATCATGTAGTTGACATCGTATTTGTGGCAAAGCCACCGTCCATAATTCTTTCATACATGTCACTCATGATTCTTTGCATATCATGGTATACCGCCGGAGGCATTCATATAGTCATACTTTGTTCTAAGTATCGAGTTGTAATTGTTGAGTTGTAAGAAAAATAAAAGTGTGATGATCATCATTATTTGAGCATTGTCCCAAGTGAGGAAAGGATGATGGAGACTATGATTCCCCCATAAGTCGGGATGAGACTCCGGACGAAAAATAAAAAAAAGAGGCCAAAAAAAAGAGAAAGGCCCAAATAAAAAAATGAGAGAAAAAGAAAGAAGGGACAATGCTACTATCCTTTTTCCACACTTGTGCTTCAAAGTAGCACCAAGATCTTCATGATAGACAGTCTCTTATTTTGTCACTTTCATATACTAGTGGGAATTTTTCATTATAGAACTTGGCTTGTATATTCCAATGATGGGCTTCCTCAAAATGCCCTAGGTCTTCGTGAGCAAGCGAGTTGGATGCACACCCACTTAGTCTCTTTTGAAAGAGCTTTCATATACTTATAGCTCTAGTGCATCCGTTGCATGGCAATCCCTACTCACTCACATTGATATCTATTGATGGGCATCTCCATAGCCCGTCGATACGCCTAGTTGATGTGAGACTATCTTCCCTCTTTTTATCTTCTCCACAACCACCATTCTAATTCACATAGTGCTATATCCATGGCTCACGCTCATGTATTGCATGAAGATTGAAAAAGTTTTGAGAATGTCATAAGTATGAAACAATTGCTTGGCTTGTCATTGGGGTTGTGCATGATTTAAATATTTTATGTGGGGAAGATGGAGCATAGCCACACTATATGATTTTGTAGGGATAACTTTCTATGTCCATGTTATTTTGAGAAGACATGATTGCTTTGATTAGTATGCTTGAAGTATTATTATTTTTTATGTCAATATGAACTTTTGTCTTGAATCTTTCGGATCTGAATATTCATATCACAATTAAGAAGATTTACATTGAAATTATGCCAAAGTATCACTCCACATCAAAAATTCTTTTTTTATCATTTACCTGCTCGAGGACGAGCAGGAATTAAGCTTGGGGATGCCTGATACGTCTCCAACGTATCTATAATTTTTGATTGCTCCATGCTACTTGATCTACTGTTTTGGACTATATTGGGATTTATTTTCCACTTTTATATTATTTTTGGGACTAACCTATTAACTGGAGGCCCAGCCCAGAATTGTTGTTTTTTGCCTTTTTCAGTGTTTCAAAGAAACGGAATATCAAACGGAGTCCAAACGGAATGAAACCTTTGGGAACGTGATTTTCTCACCGAACGTGATCCAGAAGACTTGGACCCTGCTCCAAGGAACAAAAGAGGCGGTCACGAGGGTGGAGGGCGCCCCCTGGGTGCGCCCCCTACCTCGTGGGTCCCCTGTTGCTCCACCGACGTACTCCTTCCTCCTATATATACCTACGTATCCCCAAACAATCAGAACAGGAGCCAAAAACCTAATTCCACCGCCGCAACTGACGAGGACATCAATACCATTGTTACACCCACAGCCCCTGCTGCTATACATACTGGACCAATTACTAGAGCTCGCGCACGCCAACTAAATTACCAGGTACTTTCGTTTCTTGGTAATGATTCTAATGTTCATGAGAATATGATGCTGCCTAAATTGGATACATTTGTTTTGCTTACAAATGAAGGGCCTAGCTTGGAGAAGGATGAACATTGGAGCAAGAACAAGCATGGAGATGATGGCATGCGCAAGGGGAACAAGAACGGAGTTACAAGTGATGATTTCAAGACTTTGAAGCCACCATAATGAGTGCATGAAGCCTTGGACGAAATATACAAGATGCCACTTCATAAATTTCGTCCAGAGGCTATTCTAGGTGCTGCGTCACCTTATTATTCGGCCAGGCCCATGTAATTTCGAAATACATAAGTATAGGCTATTTTTAGAGTCCGTATGTGTGGGGAAACAAGAGATAGGGTTAGTTTCGGACCCCTCCACCAAGGGCCACGAAATTCACCCCCTCTTCCTCCATATATACAGCCCTTAGGGCACCGTTTAGACTTTGGGTTTTGTTTAGATTAAAAGTTCGCCATAGCTGCAACTTCACGTACTTCGTTTGTGTTCAACGACCAGACAAAGGCGTCACAGAACCCCACCTTGATCAATAAAGCTTTCATATTAAATTCGTAATATCCAGATTGCAATCTCAGTTTCTTGCTTGTTCTTCATTTGCTCGCAGGAAACAGACCCTCGTGGTCAGGTTGATCGTGCTCCGGCGTGGTCAATAACCTCTCGGAGTTGGTTTAGCGATTGCTAAGGCGCGACGTCCTCGCACGTTCGTAGTCGGATCGTCAAAGTCGACTTCCACCAAAGCGAAATCCACCATCTCATCGAAAGACGGGACACCTTTGCCTCTATCAAGTGGTATCAGATTTCTAGGTTGCTCGGTGAGATTTTACAGTTTTTCGTAGTTTAGATCGAGTCTGTTCTTCATACCTACAGTCCACGAAAAAGACACAAAAGAATTAGGGTTAGTTCATCATATCCGAACCAATCTGAGCCTTTGCATAATCTTTTCTGTATTTGCGTTGTTGAATTTGCGGTTGCATCGTCGTGTCTAGTTGCTGGTCTTAGAGTCTAGTCTTCTAGAGTTTCGAGTTCTGGTCATAAGTTGTCACGCCGCCGCCGCACCATCATCAACGCCCCTGCCATATACCACCACCGCTTGTCCGCCACCGCTTCGAATCCGTATCCATATACCACCGCCGCCATCATATACCACCACCGCTGCCATATCCTACCACCATATATCCACCACCAATCCGAGTTCCTTGCATATTAGGTTTGTTTTCGGGATCCATCTAAATTCCGATTCGTGTTTCCTTGTCTGAGTAGGTTTCGAATTCCAGCAATCTTTTGCCGTCCGTAGAAGAGGTTGGTTTCCAAAAAAAAAGAGTCCGGAAACCACCCTCCGTTTAGGCCCAAAATTTTCCGAAAACGCACTTGACGAAATTTTTTTTGGCTATCCTATTTTTAAGTGTTTCTAAGCGTATTGAGACAGTCGCCATTATAGAAAGTTTTTTTTGACCCGTTTCCAGTTTTTGGGTCCAGGCAGTCAAAAAAAAAATTGGTCGAAAAAATTTCGTGCCCATCCTGTCAGTTTGACCTGGGAAGAGTTTTGAGACACTCGCCATTATAGTGATTTTTCGCAAAAAAAAGGAGCGAAAAAAATAATAATTCCAGAGTGTGCTTTTCCCTTGTTTACGTGCAACGCCGTGATTTTGTTAGTGTTCTAGGCTCGCGTCTCTAGCACGGTCTAGCCTAGGACCAGCACAGTACCGTCGTTGAGCGTTTATTCAACTTTGCATCTCTGAATTGATTATTGCTGACCTTTTTTGCTACCATATTATAAGCCTTCCCAGCTCCACATACATCTACGTCGTGCGTTTGATTCTCCCTGGTAATCGCTATATCCAAGCTTTGAGAGTTTTGACTACAACGGTTGCCGATCACCACCTGCTGCTGGGTAAGAACTGGTAAGAATTTGAGATTTGCTTGACGGGTTTGTGATACACCACCACCACTTCTTAGTAGTCTGTAGGATCATATTCTTGTGTGTTTCTATTTGCTGCTAACCATGGTAGGATCACAAGCCGATGAGACTGATTGGGAGAACCTGACGAACAAACAGCTACATGATAAATTTCAGCAAATGATGAGTGGACAGGTGCAAGATGTGCTAAACAGATTTGACGAGGCCATGGAGAAGATAGATGGCATTGAGAAGACGTTTGAAACAAAGCTTGATAGCAAGTTTAATGAATTGCTCGCGCGTTTTCCACAACCACCACCGGCTGCACCTATCGCACCTCTGCAACGACAACAACTACGCCCCCTTCCGAATCAGTATGGACGAGCTCAGCGTGTTCCTATTGAGCCAGGACAAAATTCTGGTGCCGCTGCTACTGCTGTTGGTGCTTCTTTGGCTCCTGCTACTGCTGCTGCTGGTACCGAGGAGGATGATGAGTATGCGGGAGATTATGAGGATGAGGTTGATCAAAATCAGCACTACGTGCAGCCACCAGCACCACCACCACCAGGTCGACCTCAGGTATATATTCGTAATGGTAGGCCTGCACCACCACCTCAGGTACGAGATGATGTCCATATTCCTAAACTGAAATTGAATATTCCACCATTTGAGGGTAGATATGTTCCTGATATATATCTTACTTGGGAGTTAGAAACTAAACAACGTTTTACATGTTTACAATATCCCGAGGAGAGACGGGTTGCTGCTGCTGTTTGTGCTTTCACTAGTTTTGCATGTGTATGGTGGTCTGAACATTGTAGATTATATCCTATTCCCGCTACTTGGGCTGCTTTGAAAACTGCTATGCGTACTCGTTGGGTTCCACCATATTATCAACGTGAATTGCTTCAAAAATTGCAGCGTTTAAGACAAGGAAAAAATTCTGTAGAAGAATATTATCAGGAATTACAAACTGGCATGATTAGATGTGGTATTGTTGAGGAGAATGAAGCTATGCTTGCATATTTTATAGGTGGATTAAATAGAGAGATTCAGACCATTCTAGAGTATAAGGAGTATATTAATATCACTCGTTTATTCCATCTTGCTTGTAAAGCTGAACGTGAAGTGCAGGATCGACAAGCATTGGCGCGAACTAACTTTTCTGCAGGTCGACTTTCATCATGGACACCGCGTGCATCCTCTACTTCCACTACACCAGCACCTCCATCAGCTGCTACCTCCAGCCGTGATACAAGAAAGCAGGCACAACCTCCACTATCTGCCAAGAGCGCACCTACCGGGCCTACACAGAGCTCTTCTTCTTCCATGGCATCAACTGGGCACACCAGTGATATTATTTGTAGTCGTTGTAAGGGAAGAGGTCATTATGCGAGAGAATGCAAATCTCAGCGTGTGATGATTGCTACTGAGGATGGTGGGTATGAGTCCGCTAGTGACTATGATGAGGAGACGTTGGCTCTTATTACACGTGAAGAACACGGTGGAGATGATTCTGATCATGAGACGCAATACATGGCTCCTGAAGACGCTGACAGGTATGAATGTTTAGTTGCTCAACGTGTTTTGAGTGTGCAGGTCACACAAGCTGAGCAAAATCAGAGGCACAATTTGTTCCATACCAAGGGAGTTGTGAAGGAACGTTCTGTGCGCGTCATCATAGACGGAGGGAGCTGCAACAACTTGGCTAGCATGGAGATGGTGGAGAAGCTATCTCTCACCACAAGACCACATCCACATCCTTACTACATCCAATGGTTCAACAACAGCGGCAAGGTTAAGGTAACACGTACTGTTCGTGTGCATTTTAGTATCTCTACATATGCTGATTATGTTGATTGTGATGTGGTACCTATGCAAGCATGTTCCTTATTACTTGGTCGACCATGGCAATTTGATAAAAAATATGTACACCATGGTAGAAACAATCAGTATACTCTTGTTCATAAGGATAAAAATATTACTTTGCTTCCTATGACTCCTGAGTCCATTTTGAAAGATGATATTAATAGAGCTAATAAAGCAAAACAGGAGAAAAATAAGATTGAAAATCAGATTGTGGCAAAAGAATTTGAGCAACATATGAAGCCTAATAGTAAACCATCTAGTGTTGCTTCTAAAATTAAATTGCAAAGTGCATGTTTACTTGCCACTAAATCTGATATTGATGAGCTAGACTTTAGCAAATCTGTTTGCTATGCTTTTGTGTGCAAAGAGGCATTATTTTCATTCGAGGACGTGCCTTCCTCTTTGCCTCCTGCTATCACTAACATTTTGCAGGAGTTCGCTGACGTCTTTCCACAAGATGTGCCACCGGGATTACTGCCTATTCGAGGGATTGAGCATCAGATTGACTTAATTCCCGGTGCTTCACTGCCAAACCGTGCGCCATACCGTACCAATCCAGAGGAGACGAAGGAGATTATGCGTCAAGTACAAGAGCTTCTCGACAAAGGTTATATACGCGAATCGCTTAGTCCTTGTGCCATTCCTATTATTCTAGTGCCGAAAAAGGATGGTACATCACGTATGTGTGTTGATTGTAGAGGCATTAATAATATTACTATTCGTTATCATCATCCTATTCCTAGGCTAGATGATATGCTTGATGAATTGAGTGGCTCTACAATATTCTCCAAAGTTGATTTGCGTAGTGGATACCATCAAATTCGTATGAAATTGGGGGATGAATGGAAAACAGCATTTAGAACTAAGTTTGGATTATATGAGTGGTTAGTCATGCCTTTTGGGTTAACTAATGCACCTAGTACTTTCATGAGATTAATGAACGAAGTTTTACGTGCTTTCATTGGACGATTTGTGGTAGTTTACTTTGATGACATATTGATTTATAGCAAATTTTTGGAGGAACATTTGGAACATTTACGTGCTGTTTTTATTGCTCTACGTGATGCACGTTTGTTTGGTAACCTTGGGAAGTGCACCTTTTGCACCGAACGAGTGTCTTTTCTTGGCTATGTTATTACTTCACAGGGAATTGAAGTTGATAAAGCCAAGATTGAAGCTATTGAGAGTTGGCCGCAGCCCAAAACGGTCACACAAGTGAGGAGTTTTCTTGGCCTCGCTGGATTCTATAGGCGTTTTGTGAGAGATTTCAGCACCATTGCTGCACCTCTCAATGAGCTTACAAAGAAGGATGTGCCTTTTGTTTGGGGTACCGCACAGGAAGAAGCCTTCACGGTGTTGAAAGATAAGTTGACACATGCTCCTTTACTCCAACTTCCTGATTTTAATAAGACTTTTGAGCTTGAATGTGATGCTAGTGGAATTGGATTAGGAGGTGTGTTATTACAAGATGGCAAACCTGTTGCATACTTTTCTGAAAAATTTAGTGGGCCTAGTCTGAATTATTCTACTTATGATAAAGAATTATATGCTCTTTTTCGGACTTTAGAAACATGGCAACATTATTTATGGCCCAAAGAATTTGTTATACATTCTGATCATGAATCTTTGAAACATATTAAAAGTCAAGCTAAACTGAATCGTAGACATGCTAAATGGGTTGAATTCATTGAGACTTTCCCTTATGTCATTAAACACAAGAAGGGTAAAGAAAATGTTATTGCTGATGCCTTGTCTCGTCGCTATACTATGCTTTCACAACTTGACTTCAAAATATTTGGTTTGGAGACCATCAAAGATCAATATGTGCATGATGCTGATTTTAAAGATGTATTGCAGAATTGTAAAGAAGGAAGAACATGGAACAAGTTTGTCGTTAATGATGGATTTGTGTTTCGTGCTAACAAGCTATGCATTCCAGCTAGCTCCGTTCGTCTTTTGTTGTTGCAGGAGGCGCATGGAGGAGGACTAATGGGACACTTTGGCTTGAGGAAGACGGAGGACGTACTTGCTACACATTTCTTTTGGCCAAAGATGAGACGGGATGTTGAGCGTTTTATTGCTCGCTGCACTACATGTCAAAAAGCTAAGTCATGACTCAATCCTCATGGTTTATATATGCCTTTGCCTGTACCTAGTGTTCCTTGGGAGGATATATCTATGGACTTTGTTTTAGGTTTACCTAGAACAAAGAAGGGCAGGGATAGCATATTTGTTGTCGTGGATAGATTCTCGAAAATGGCACACTTTATACCATGTCATAAAAGCGATGATGCTGTTAATGTTGCTGATTTGTTCTTTCGTGAAATTATTCGCTTGCATGGTGTGCCAAATACTATTGTTTCAGATCGTGATACTAAATTTGTTAGCCACTTTTGGAGATGTTTATGGGCTAAGTTGGGGACTAAACTGCTTTTTAGTACTACTTGTCACCCCCAAACTGATGGACAAACTGAAGTAGTCAATAGAACATTGTCTACTATGCTTAGGGCTGTTCTAAAGAATAATAAGAAAATGTGGGAGGAATGCTTGCCTCACATTGAATTTGCTTAGAATCGTTCTTTGCATTCTACTACTAAGATGTGCCCTTTTGAAGTTGTGTATGGTTTCCTACCTCGTGCACCTATTGATTTGTTGCCTCTTCCATCTTCGGAGAAGGTTAATTTTGATGCTAAAGAACGTGCCGAATTGATTTTAAAAATGCATGAGTTAACTAAGGAAAACATTGAGCGTATGAATGCTAAATATAAACTTGCTGGAGATAAGGGTAGAAAACATGTTGTGTTTGCACCTGGAGATCTTGTTTGGTTACATTTGCGTAAGGATAGATTTCTTGATTTGCGCAAATCAAAGCTAATGCCACGTGATGCTGGTCCCTTTAAGGTGTTGGAGAGAGTAAATGATAATGCATATAAACTTGAGCTGCCTGCAGATTTTGGGGTTAGTCCCACTTTTAACATTGCAGATTTGAAGCCATATTTGGGTGAGGAAGATGAACATCCGTCGAGGACGACTGCATTTCAAGAAGGGGAGGATGATGAGGACATCAATACCATTGTTACACCCACAGCCCCTGCTGCTATACATACTGGACCAATTACTAGAGCTCGCGCACGCCAACTAAATTACCAGGTACTTTCGTTTCTTGGTAATGATTCTAATGTTCATGAGAATATGATGCTGCCTAAATTGGATACATTTGTTTTGCTTACAAATGAAGGGCCTAGCTTGGAGAAGGATGAACATTGGAGCAAGAACAAGCATGGAGATGATGGCATGCGCAAGGGGAACAAGAACGGAGTTACAAGTGATGATTTCAAGACTTTGAAGCCACCATAATGAGTGCATGAAGCCTTGGACGAAATATACAAGATGCCACTTCATAAATTTCGTTCAGAGGCTATTCTAGGTGCTGCATCACCTTATTATTGGGCCAGGCCCATGTAATTTCGAAATACATAAGTATAGGCTATTTTTAGAGTCCGTATGTGTGGGGAAACAAGAGATAGGGTTAGTTTCGGACCCCTCCACCAAGGGCCACGAAATTCACCCCCTCTTCCTCCATATATACAGCCCTTAGGGCACCGTTCAGACTTTGGGTTTTGTTTAGATTAAAAGTTCGCCATAGCTGCAACTTCACATACTTCGTTTGTGTTCAACGACCAGACAAAGGCGTCACAGAACCCCACCTTGATCAATAAAGCTTTCATCTTAAATTCGCAATATCCAGATTGCAATCTCAGTTTCTTGCTTGTTCTTCATTTGCTCGCAGGAAATAGACCCTCGTGGTCAGGTTAATCGTGCTCCGGCGTGGTCAATAACCTCTCGGAGTTGGTTTAGCGATTGCTAAGGCGCGACGTCCTCGCACGTTCGTAGTCGGATCGTCAAAGTCGACTTCCACCAAAGCGAAATCCACCATCTCATTGAAAGACGGGACACCTTTGCCTCTATCAGCAACCTTCTGTATCCACGAGATCCCATCTTGGGGCCTATTCCGGAGCTCCGTCGGAGGGGGCATCCACCACGGAGGTCTTCTACATCAACACCATGGCCCCTCTGATGAAGTGTGAGTAGTTTACTTCAGACCTTCGGGTCCATAGCTAGTAGCTAGATGGCTTCTTCTCTCTTTTTGGATCTCAATACGATGTTCTCCCCCTCTCTCGTGGAGATCTATTCGATGTAATCTTCTTTTTGCGGTGTGTTTGTTGAGACCGATGAATTGTGGGTTTATGATCCAACTTACCTATGGAAAATATTTGAATCTTCTCTGAATTCTTTTATGTATGATTGAGCTATCTTTGCAAGTCTCTTTGAATTATCCTTTTTGGTTTGGCCAACTAGATTGGTAGTTTTTGCAATGGGAGAAGTGCTTAGCTTTGGGTTCAATCTTGCGGTGTCCTTTCCCAGTGATAGCAGGGGCAGCAAGGCATGTATTGTATTGTTGCCATCGAGGATAACAAGATGTTTTTTTATCATATTGCATGAATTTATCCCTCTACAACATGTCATCTTGCTTAAGGTGTTACTCTGTTTTTAACTTAATACTCTAGATGCATGCTGGATAGCGGTCGATGAGTGGACTAATAGTAGTGGATGCAGAATCGTTTCGATCTACTTGTCTCGGACGTGATGCCTATATACATGATCATTACCTAGATATACTCATAATTATGCTCAATTCTGTCAATTGCTCAATAGTAATTTGTTCAGCCACCGTAGAATATCTATGCTCTTGAGAGAAGCCACTAGTGAAACCTATGGCCCCCGGGTCTATTCTCATCATATCAATCTCTATCGCTTTATTACTTGCTTTGCTTTTACTTTGCCTTTACTTTTTACTTTGCATCTCTATACCAAAAATACCAAAAATATTATTTATCATCTCTATCAGATCTCACTCTCGTAAATGACAGTGAAGGGATTGAGAACTCCTAATCGCATTGGTTGCGAGTAGCTATCGTTTTGTGTAGGTACGAGGGACTTGTGCGTGGTCTCCTACTGGATTGATACCTTGGTTCTCAAAAACTGAGGGAAATACTTACGCTACTTTGCGGCATCATCCTCTCCTCTTCGGGGAGATCCAACGTAGTGCTCAAGAGGTAGCACCCCCCGGGAGGTATATGGGCCTTAGTGGAAAGGAGGGAGAAGAAGCAAAGGAGGGGGCGCCCCCCCAAGCCCAATCCGAATTGGGAAGGGGGCCAGGCCCCCCTTTCCTTCTTCCCTCCCCCTCTTCCTTCCCTCTCCCTCTCCTAATAGGAAGGGGGGAGTCCTACTCCCGGTTGGGGTTGGACTCCCCCCCTAGGGCGCGCCACCCCCCTTGGCCGGCCCCCTCCTCCACTCCTTTATATATGGGGGAGGGGGGCACCCCGTAGACACAACAATTGATCTCTTGATCTCTTAGCCGTGCTCGGTGCCCCCCTCCACCATAGTCCTCGATAATATTGTAGCGGTGCTTAGGCGAAGCCCTGTGATGGTAGAACATCAAGATCGTCACCACGCCGTCGTGCTGACGGAACTCTTCCCCGACATTCTGTTGGATCGGAGTACGGGGATCGTCATCGAGCTGAACGTGTGCTAGAACTCGGAGGTGTCGTAGTTTCGGTACTTGATCGGTCGGGCCGTGAAGACATACGACTACATCAACCGCGTTGTTCTAACGCTTCCGCTTTCGGTCTACGAGGGTACGTGGACAAGACTCTCCCTCTCGTTGCTATGCATCACCATGATCTTGTGTGTGCGCAGGAATTTTTTTGAAATTACTACGCTCCCCAACACGTGGTGGTGGTTGGCTTGGGATGGGGGAAACCTCTGGTCGACCTCCCGTCGACCTCGATGCCGACGGCGGCTCCGGCCCCGTATCCCTTCTTGATGGGGCGCTCGATTCCTCTCCTTTCCCACATCCTCCTCCCCCAAATCCCGGGTGAAAACCTTGGCCATATGTGGCCGGGCGACGGCGGCGCTCCGGCGTCGTGATCTTCTTGAAGATGGCGCCTTGGGATGGTTGGATCATAGGATGTGCTCTGAGTCATCTGCGTCGGTGGCGGTGATGTGTTTTCTGCTGGGTGCCATCAGTGTTGGGTGTGAGGTCGCCGTACCGCCTCCATTGTTGTGGTTCGCTGTTCGGCGGTGCTATGAGGTTGCTGGCCAGTGGTGGTGCTCCGGTTTGGGGTGAGTGGAGATGGTGGTCTCTGCTCTGACAACTTGTGTGGAGAGATGGTGCTCTCTCCCCCGTCCTCAGCTTGGTTGGCCTAACATGTGCGGCGATGCTCATTGCTGTGGCGGTGTCCTTCTCGCACTAAGTCTGGTGCGCCTCTACGGCCTCTGCTCGCGATGATCCTCTTTAGCGTGGAGCTCACCTTAGACTTGAGCTTGTTGTTTTATTCGGTGGCAGCTGTGCTTGGGCCTATAGTAGCATCTTAGTTCTTGATGTCTACTTTTCTTACTTGTCTCAAGTTTGTATCCTTATATCAACACCACTGTATCCCTAGCCGGTTGATGGCTTCATTAATTTGAAGTCGGACTTTATGCCTTTTCTCTAAAGAAATCATAGAACCCGGGTTTAAATGCAATACTTGAGACGGGTGTTGATTTATTTTAGACTTATCGACATTATTCTTTCAGTGGTATGATGTGCCGTTGACTACAAATTGTCTGTGACGACTACTGACACGGTCTCTCGAATGTGCTCATGAGGGTAGGGTGAGTGTGCGTGTATCTGGGTCTCCCCATGCTCCAGTTTTAAAAATATCAATTTTAAATGTTTCAAAAAATTCTGGAAAAGAATGTGAATGTTCACAAGGAATGTGACTACAACCCTAAAAGTTTGAAGTTCAAACTCAAAATGCATGTTGAGAAACAAAAATGTGTAATCTAGCATGAATAGTGTAAACAAAGATAAAAGCAATATTGGCACTATTCACATCTATTTGTCTTTTTTGTTTGTCAATGTGGGTTTCAAGTTTGGAACTAAATTTTTTTAGGGGTTGTAGTCACATTCCTTATGAACATTCACATTTTTCAGAATTTTTTAAAACATTTAAAATTGAATTTTTGAAATTGGAGAATGGGGAGCACCCCAAGAATAGGAGCACTCCCATCGAGGGCGACACACACCAACTTGGACCCCCCCCCCCCCGGGGTGGCCACACTGGAGGTTAACCTAGGTTGTGGCCACTCCGCTCGCTTTGCCGTTACGTCTATTGGGTTGGGCGATGACATACAGTAGACATTGATATGCAGAGCCCCATTTCCAACGTACGACATGTGATTGCCGACAAGAGTGACTACTACAAAACCGAACATCACTAGCCGACCAAATTACGTCATCACTGACTAGTCTCGGACCTACCAGTGCCTCGGGGCAAGATGACTCATCACAAAGCGGCCACCAGGCCGGTCAGTGCCAACGATTTTATTCACCATTGCATTCCTGCACTTTATTTATGTATAGTTACCAGCAATGCAAAAGAAATAGATAGAAAGGTAGGAACACAATACACATACATAATCATTCATTTTCACATTGCTTTTCATAACACATTTCACATGTACATTTACACAGTTCACAACCAACAATTTGAGGAAACTAGCCAAAGCTACACACTTCATGGCTTAGCCTCTTAACAAACTAGAGAGAACATATATTTTCTCACTGATCTTTATCCTACTTCTTAAACCCCATGGTCATCTTCATTTGTGCAGTGCCACTAAAATGTAAGTCTGCACAAAACAAAAATTGTCAACACAATTAACATAAAATGTTTATTGGTGCATTTAATATACATGTGGTTAAGAATATCATGCCTAAGTTTAATACAATCGGCTCGAGGATTATCTCAGCTTCTCCAAGAAGCAACAAGTGGATATTCGTTGTGTGTCTAGAAAAGGCGGAATCTTCCAAGACTTGCTTCAGATCCTAAGAAACGATTTACCTTGCATGATTTTGACACTTGTGCACATAGCCCGTATCTGAAATGAGGATTCTAGAGTAGCTCGGGCCTACTACCCCTAAGACTTCCTTGTCTCTTCTTTCATTTTTGTGCAGTACAACTAAAATATATGCAAATGCAATAGAAATATTCTTTTTAGATCTAGTTGAGTTTCAATGGATATAAAAAAGTAAAGTAATATGCACAAACCTAGTATACCATTGAACAATATTCCACTCAATTTCCTAGTGAGGGAGTTGGTTGCGTTTATACTATTTTCAATTAAATATTCATTACTATATTATCAGATATAACTGGCATAATATATACTCCGGGTAGAGCAAACTGCAGGAACATTTTCTAACACATATATATGGCAGAGTAATATTTTCTAACATATTCATAGGTACATGGAAATTCACAGAAAGACAATTATATGCATCCCAGAATTGCAACACATCCATGGCATGGACAGCATAATAGAAATTGCAACATACTTACGGAAGAATGGAGCTCCCCTTCGTGGCCGGTGCCGCGACCGAAGAACATTGCAGTACGTGTCATGTCTACCACTATGCACCGAGATGTGGGGGACATGGCCGGTAGAAGGGTAGATCCCTAGGGCAGAGCAACCTCGACAAGAACACAACTATGACGACTAGGTGAATGACCGCGCACGTCGGCATGGAACAACCAGTGTCCCACGGCAGGGCAGCAACAAATGGATGGAATGCGGCAATGCCCCCACGGGAGAGCACCACTTTAGAGTTGGGATGGCTTGCGAGCCGCAACGTACGGATAGTGTGCCCGCGAAGGAAGGTCGCCGACCCATTGAAGAGGTCGCCTGTCACGCCCAATATGCGATACTATTCTAAAGAGACTCGAAGGTCCCACCAAGGATAGAACCGCATATTGATACGCTTTTGCAAGGTGGATATCATTACATCAACATTACATAATAGATGGGGATACATACAAGAGGCATACAATGCCACACGAATACAACAACATCATACACAAGAGCATCATCCGACTACGGATGAAACACAAACAGAAACTCAAACGACATCCACCCTACTAGCCCAGGCTGCCGACCTGGAACCTATCCCCTGATCGAAGAAGAAGCAGAAGAAGAACTCAAGGCAAGCAAGCATCGCTCTCGCGTCATGATCATCACATAACCTATACCTGCAACTGTTGTTGTAGTAATTTGTGAGCTACGAGGACTCAGCAATCCCATTACCATGGGTATCAAGACTAGCAAAGCTTAAAGGGAAAGGAAGGGGTAAAGTGGTGAGGTTGCAGCAGCGACTAAGCATATATGGTGGCTAACATACGCAAATAAGAGCGAGAAGAGAGCAAACGGAGCGGTCGTGAAGCTAGCAATGATCAAGAGGTGATCCTGAACTCCTACTTACGTCAAACATAACCCAAAACTGTGTTCACTTCCCGAACTCCGCTGAAAAGAGACCATCACGGCTACACACACGGTTGATGCATTTTAATTCGGATCTGGTGTCAAGTTATCTACAACCGGACATTAACAAATTCCCATCTGCCACATAACCGCGGGCATGGCTTTCGAAAGATAATACCCTGCAGGGGTGTCCCAACTTAGCCCATCACAAGCTCTCACGGTCAATGAAGGATATCCTTCTCCCAGGAAGACCCGATCAGTCTCGGAATCCTGGTTTACAAGACATTTCGACAATGGTAAAACAAGACCAGCAAGGCCGCCCGATGCGCCGACATCCCGATAGGAGCTGCACATATCTCGTTCTCAGGGCAACACCGGATGAGACAGGCTACGAGTAAAACCAGACCTCGAGTTTCCCGAGAGGGCCTCGCAGGCGGCCAGGTTTGGACCAGCACTTAGAGAAGCACTGGCCCGGGGGGGCTAAAATAAAGATGACCCTCAAGAGAGAGACTCCCAAGGGAAAAGTAGGTGGTGGTGAGGCAAATGGTAAAACCAAGGTTGGGCCTTGCTGGAGGAGTTTTATTCAAAGCGAACTGTCAAGGGGGTCCCATAAATCACCCAACCGTGAAAGGAACGCAAAATCAAGGAACATAACACCGGTATGACGGAAACTAGGGCGGCAAGAGTGGAACAAAACACCAGGCATAAGGCCGAGTCTTCCACCCTTTACCAAGTATATAGATGCATTAATTAAATAAGAGATTTTGTGATATGCCAACATAATCCTGTCCACCATGGGGAAATCTTCAACTTCACCTGCAACTAACAATGCTATAAGAGGGGCTGAGCAAAAGCGATAACATAGCCAAGCAATGGTTTGCTGGGAAGGGTGAAAAGGTTAGAGGCTGACATGGCAATTTGGGAGGCTTGAAGAACAAGTGATAGGTAGCGCAGCAAAGCGATAGAACGAAGCAACTAGCATAGCAATGATAGTAGTGAGATCCAGGGTAGTGGTCATCTTGCCTGAAATCCCGCTAGGAAGAAGAACGAGTCCATGAAAAAGACAAACGGATGAAGCCGAACCAAGCGTAGACGAACGAATCCTCACGATCGCAACAAAACAGGAACTATCAAGAAGAAGCACAACCGGAAAGAAGCAAACAACAAGGTAAACACACAACACATAGACAAGGCATGATGCATGACAAGGCTACATGAAGCTACTCATCACAAGAGATGATGCATACAAGGGCAACACACCAAAGCAAGTTTAAATGAGGCCGGAAACAACATATAACAATTACGGTAAGTCCTCATATGCAAATTTAGAAATTGGTCCAGAACTGAATAAACCTTACGTTCAAGTTGTTAAACAGCAAGTTATGATGCACCAAGATGATCTGCACGAGATTCTAGTCAAGTTACATATAAAGTTCATTCAATTCGGAGCTACGGCCTAGAAGATATGAGCAAAACAAGTTAAACATGGCATTGATGCAAAATTCATACAAACATCAAGCAAACACTCTCAAAACATGGATGCACCATGATAATATGAAACTTCATGCAAAATCAATCAAATTTCATATAGAGCACACTCAAGACGGAGCAACGGTTCAACACATACACTCTATACAAGTTTAAAGGACAAGTTGTCCAAAACAGCAACTAGGCATCTTGCAAGCATCAAAACAATATGCTACAATACCTCAACATAAGAACAAAAGGCATGGGAATGAAGTACAGGTAAATCATGACAAAGAATGAACACCGAGCTATCTCCAAAAAACAGTATAACATGCTCAAAAGGACATGGCAAGATTCCAAATAATAACAGTTTCAGACTTAGCAGAAAATAACATCAGGTTGCAATATTTAGAGCTATTAAACAACATGTTACAGGAGCTTAACATGGCAAACAAAGGCATGGCATGCTAAAACTAAATACAAAGAACAAAACTCCCTTAATGAACTAATTCCAAAGATCAACAGAAAATATGGTAGCATCCATGCAAACATGGCAAATGATATGACAGATTCAGAATAACAGTACATGGCAGGAGCAGCGATAAGTAGGCATATTGGTGAGCTTGTACCACACACCACAGAGAAATACATGGCATTAAAAGGTAATAAACAGTAAGAAGATACATTCATGGAGCTAAACATGGCAATATTAAGTTCATAGGGTGCATGGATCACTAGCAAAGCTCATGGCAAAACTGAACTTAATGTTAACAGGCTGACAGCAACATTATTTAGCAAGTTTGGAGCATGATTAAAACAAGCTACAGAAGGCTATAAATGCAACCAGGGACATTTATCGATAGATCATGACATGTATAACAAAACGTCCTTAGTGAACATCTCCAGATTATGCATACAATGACTTGTAGCAGCAGGTTTACATAGCATCAGGATATAGCAGATTCAGCTTAGCAAAACAGTAATAGCAAGTACCCTATTTCACAAGCTCGATGCACTCACTACAAGACTCACAAAAATACATGGATTGCACCACTGTAAATATGGAATGAGGTAGCTCAAAACTCATGTAGACATCAAGCTCATGAGATGCACACACAAAATGCAATGAAAAAGATAAATCACCAAGTTCTGTTAACAGACAGCAGTTAACATCACATAGCACTCTTGCAACGATGATAAGGGAATCAAGATGGACTCAAACAAGCATGGCACGATGGAATTAAATGTAGAGCATCTCTCAATGAACATTTTGATATATTATTCACACAAAACAGAGCCACATGCACATAGTTATACCCATCACAATAATGCAACATAATATGATTTTCCAGGGACTTGGGGAAAAAAACAGACGCGCGAGCGCAACATAGTAACATATCGCACGAGCGGGGGTTAACTGCCGGGTGCTCACCTAGGGCCCATGGGCCAGCTCGGTGGTGGGCTGGGCCAACAGAGGGGAGACCGGCAGGCCGATGCCCGGGCCGGTGATGCGAGGCCCACGCGCTAGCGCTGGAGGCGCTCGTCCTCCTCCCGATCCCGCCTGGATCAGGGAGGGCAAGGGTGACGGCGGCGGCTGGCTCCGGCAACGAGAGGAGCAGCGAGGCAGGGGAAGAAACGGCATGGGGGCGGCGGATCCGGCAAGGGCGGGGCCGGCGGAGGCCAAATCTGGCCGGAGGGGCCGACTCTGGGGCGCAGAGGCGAGGAACCATGGCGGCGGCGGCGGTTCCCTGCAAGGGGAGAGAGAGAGAGCGAGAGGATTAGAGAGGGGGGGAGATGAGGAGGAAAGGAGAGGACGGCGAGGTCCGCGGGGCGCGGTGGATCACGGCGAGACGGCGGCGGCGCGAAGCGGTGAAGGTTCTCCGGCGGGAAGCTCGGGGACGAGCGCTCGGGGCACGGGCGGCACAGTCGGGCGCGGCTGGGAGGCGCGCGGGCTGGCGGGGTCCGTTTCGGCCCGGCGGCGGGCCACGGCGGCGCGGGAAGAGAAAGGAGGCCGGAGGGACACATGGCGCTCTCTGATTCGCTGGGGGGCGGCTAGACGCGTCCGGCGCCGACGGACGTGTCCGGCGCGGAGAGGGGTGGTGGATCTAGGGTTAGGGTAGGATTCATCCGTTATCTGAGGAGGGGGAGGCTAATATATAGGTAGAGGGTGCTAGGAGAGTCCAAATGGGGAGCGGTTTTCGCCCACACGATCGTGAGCGAACGACCGAGAGCATGGATGGGTTTTCGATGCGTTATTGGGCCACTTTGGAGGGGTGTTGGCCTTCACACAAAAGAGGCCTTTATGGTTCTTTGGTTAACCGTTGGAGTATCAAACGGACTCCAAATGGCACGAAACTTGACAGGTGGTCTACCGTTGGTGTACCAAGGCCGCTTGGCAAACCTCGGTCCATTCCGAGGATGTTTAACACCCACACATGAAAAGAGGTAAAAGGGGGCGCTGGATGACATAGGAGTGTCTGATTGCAAAACGGACATCGGGGAAAATGCTGGGATGCATGAGACGAACACGTATGCAAAATAAGATGCACATGATGACATGGCAAAATGCAACACGCAAGCAAATGACATGGCAACAACGGTGAATAACTGGAAGACACCTGGTGATTAGATCCGGGGCGTTACATCGCCACAGCTTAGCAGCCGAAGGGAGAAGAGGGATAATAGGGAGAAACACGGGAGGAAGGGACTGGCATGCAACAATGAGGGTAAATAATGGTAACATGGAGTGGACGATGATTGTAATAGGCCACGTACAGAACAATATTGATTAATGGAAAAAGAAAAGGGCCAGATTTAAGTCAGCTATATCGAAGGGTCATATGAAGCAGCTCATCAGTGACTATAATCGATCCAATTTGGTCATCTGTACAACATATCACGGATTGGTCATTTTTTGACCAATCTGTGATAACATTCAAACTGAGATTATGGATATATATCACTGTTGCGTCGTGGTTGGTCGGTCAATGCTAAGTCTCGTCACTGGCGTGTGGTTAGTGGTCAGTTTGTGATGGGCGGTCACTGATGTTCGGTTCTGTAGTAGTGAGTGTCGGAGATGATTCTGGTAGATCCCTTGGTAGGGTGCCTCGGAGAGGTAAATTGGTCGGAGGGGAAACAAGGAGACGAGTCGACCTAGGTTTGGGCCCTCTCGGTGGAGGTAAAACCCTACTCCATGCTCTGTGTATATTGCGATAGGGATGCACAAAGTACAAGGTATGAACCAAGTGATTCTAGATGATCTATCAACTAGCTCGGTCTCGACTTATACTGCGCTCCCCTAGGGTTACACATCCTAGTAGGCTATGGCGCTGGAGGGGGAGTCCTCCATGACTCAATCTTCTGTGACTTAGATGACAAGGCTTTTGGAGTCTTCTTTGTAGAGTGCCATGGGCCACCAAAGTGACCCAGGGTAGAACCTACCTAGGGGTCCTCAAGTCGGACCACCGGCTGGCAACTGACTTGACCAGGTACCCTTACGACATAACATCGTTAGTAGCCCTTGAACCGGTATTCAAGCTTGGCCGCACCTCAACCAGGTTACGTGCAACTTGCTATGGGCTGAGAAGACTAGCTTGGCCGAGGAGGTGAAGAAGATGGAACACACCCTCCGCGGAGCCAAAATGTATGTACCAGGAAAGCACCAAGGAAGAAATTAGGAAGGCCAGTGAGATTGTATCCAATAAGCTCTATCTTCTCTTGTGCAAATTTGGGTCACAAGGCTATGCGGAGATAATTTAAATTCGTCACACCGTAGACATTTTGTCATTCTCCCCAAGAGTTCTGCCCGTGCCCATCATTTCTATTAGGGTATATAGGAGCTGGAGCAGGGACAACTTCGGGCCTTCTGGGTGCAGTTCCAGGACAACACCTGACCGGTGATCTTGGAAGACAAGTTGAAACAAGCCACCAAGATGCTGGGAGTTACAAAACCAGCCATGGATGTCGTCTTCCTGACAATGTGTCCCGAGGAGATCATTCCAGAGAACTTCTTCGACCTTGCAGTATGTCGGCGAGGAGCTCCTCCCCAGATCGTAGAGTTCAAGTCTCCAGCTACACCAGAAGGAACTCACCATGCATAGGCTATGCTGAAGGCCCACTTCCCCAGCCTCGACCCCATCCAAACTGCCAACCCCAAGGATGCCAACGGGAATGAGGTGAAGCTGGAGGTCTTCTTTGATGTCATCCTGTAGTACTCTGATACCATCGAGGAAGACTGCGACCTATGGGGGAATTATTTTTATATATTAGATATCCATTATAATTTGGAACGTCGAGGTAGCAATGTAAAACCTTTAAGCCTGGCTGACGTCAATTTTGTGCTTACATTGAAGAACATGGTTGGTAAAATGGAAGCACAAAATTAACTTTAAGGCCAACTTGGTTGGAAAAAGAAGGAGGTCCCTGACATTGCACGCCCCTTCATGTCATATATCAGATGAAGAATGAGGCCCCCGATGTTGCATGGTTGGCCTCGTACCTCGCATGCTTGATAGTAGCGAAGATGCTGTCGGTAGATAGCCGACCTGGCTACGATGCCCCGGGCTTTATCCAATGCGTCTGATCATCCTAACACTAAAGCTCCGCATCATGGTCCACATAGAAAGATAATGCAAGGAGCATCATGTTTGAGGTCACTGGGAGGATGACCTTCGCTCCATGTTGCTCCTATGAAGAATGTTGGAGTACCCACCTCCCTAGGAGCCTCGCAGGTGAAGAGAGCCTCTGCGTCATCCATTTATGGGTGGCGTGCCATAGGGGCCTCGTGGGGTGCCTCACGCCATCCAATCTATACAGATGGCGTGCACCCAGGCCACCTGGCTGGGCAGTCCATGCTGGGTGGCCGTGGGGGCCCCGCCTTCACCAGGTGGAATCGAACACGCCTGCGAGTGACGCCTCGTGCGCTATCCCGCTGTGACGGTGTCGCAGGACCCTCTTGTCGGTGCTATCGGTCCTGTGGGCACCGATACGGCCTAGTCCGGTCATTCCAACCTACGCCGCCTGGCACGCGGGGCCCACCTGGTTAGAGTGCTCCTTGCACCGTTTCAGCTCGCGTCTGGGGCCCATTGTGCTGCACGGGGACAAGACACATGGTGAGAATTCACAAGCTTCTGAAAATAAGTGTTGAGGTTGCGATATTCTCCCCCAAAGTCTGAGTTGACATATACAATTTTATGATTGATAAGACATTTAACATGTGACTAGAACTGAATAAATATATTAAACACATCAGACTTGTGCTTAAGAAGGTAAATCCATGTAAGGGACTATAAGCATCAATGAAACAGATATAATAGTAGTGACCACTAACAGAGGTTTAGGCAAGACCCCATATATCAGAAAAAACGATCTCGAGAAGATTGTTGACAATTCAACTAGATGAAGAAAAGGGAATTAATGAATTTTGCCCTGTTGAAAGGTGTCACACACTACTCTTCTCTAATACTAAACACATTGGGAAGTTCGTGATGATGAAGAACATGGTGCATGGTTGAAGAAGCCGGATGACCAATGCGGGAATGCCACTAAGACGGCGAGACACAAACACCACTGAAGACTTGACACATGTGTGGCACATTCAGAGTCATGATAGCTACCTCTAACTAGTATGTCATGTGTGGCTTTGTCCTTAACAAAAAAAAGGTGAAATTCAACAAAAAATTTATTGTCATAAATAAGTCTAGGAAGAGATAAGAGGATACAGTGATAGACATAAATCAAAGAATGTTGGGAAGTTGAAGTTGACGAGACGTTGATGTGGGGATAGATGCTTGACAAATATGAGAGATATGCATACTTGACCTGTTTGTCGTATGAACCTTATCATGACCCTGGTAAGGATCGTATGCAGCAAGCTTGTTGAGCTCACTCGTCGGATGGTCCATAGGACCAGTATTCATTTACCAGCTAGCATCAACATGGTAGGAAGGGGTGTGCCCTTTTGTTGCCACTATAGCTTGATGCTTGTTGTTGCGTCCATCAATGTTGATGCCTACAAAATCACACTTGAAGGGTTTATGGCAACATGAGGCAAGGTGGACAGGGATGCCACAAAGCTGGCAGGTGGGACGATTGCCTTGAGTACCACACAATGGCTATCCAGAGCAAGGGCCTCCCTGCCCTCCCCCCCCCCCCCCCCCGGTGACCACCATTAGCTCCATTGGTGGTTGGCGCCTTCCGCTGCTGAGGCATGGAGAGGGACGGTAGCTTGCGGGGTGGCACATTTTGATGTAGAGCATCCTACGGTCATCACCATGTCAAGAGTCCGTTTGCCAAGTGACACGTGCGACCTCTACTTCTCATACATAAAGGTGAATCTTCTCCTTTACACGTTTTCACTTGACCCCTTTGGGGATGGTATACTACTTGACACCCCTCTCGTGTGCATGCCTAGGTATTGTCGGAGCTTCACAGATGTCGAGGAGGAATGCAAGTGCCAAGGAAAAACCACACCATCCATGAGGGAAGCGTGGAACAGAAGGAAGAAGAAGCATGGACCAGCTTCTGGAGAGCCCGGAACCTCCGGCCTCCTGACCGGAACTTCCGGCACCTGGAACTTTCAGCCGTCCCGAAACTTCTGGCCCCGACGCATCGAAGTTGTCCGAGAGTGTGCCAACTCTATGGATAGCTCGGGCCCTGGCCGGACCTTTGCCAGGAACCTCCGGCTCCCGGACCTTCCGGCCATCCCCGGAACTTCCGGCCCGGCCTGGCGCAGAGACTTGGCTCGTGGCCATGTACCCTTTCGCCCCTCACTTACCCCTTCGTGGCTACTACTATATATACTCATCCCCCTTGTGGGAGTCCTGGACTGGGGAGTGTCCGGATAGCCGAACTATCATCATCGGCCAGACTCCAAGACTATGAAGATACAAGATTGAAGACTTCGTCCCGTGTCCGGATGGGACTTTCCTTGGCGTGGAAGGCAAGCTTGGCAATACGGATATGTAGATATCCTACCATTGTAACCGACTCTGTGTAACCCTAGCCCTCTCCGGTGTCTATAAAATCGGAGGGTTTTAGTCCGTAGGACAACAATCATAAGAACAATCATACCATAGGCTAGCTTCTAGGGTTTAGCCTCCTTGATCTCGTGGTAGATCCACTCTTGTACTACCCATATCATCAATATAAAGCAAGCAGGAGTAGGGTTTTACCTCCATCGAGAGGGCCTGAACCTGGGTAAAAACATCGTGTCCCTTGTCTCCTGTTACCATCCGCCTAGACGCATAGTTCGGGACCCCCTACCCGAGATCCGCCGGTTTTGACACCGACATTGATGCTTTCATTGAGAGTTCCTCTGTGCCGTCACCGATAGGCTTGATGGCTCCTTCGATCATCAACAATGACGCAGTCCAAGGTGAGACTTTTCTCCCCGGACAGATCTTCATATTCGGCGGCTTTGCACTGCGGGCCAATTCGCTTGGCCATCTGGAGCAGATCGTAAGCTACGCCCCTGGCCATCAGGTCAGATTTGGAAGCCTAAACTTCACGGCTAACATCCGCGGAGACTTGATCTTCGATGGATTCGAGCCACAGCCGAGCACACCGCACTGTCTCGATGGGCATGATTTAGCTCTGCTGCCGGACAGTGCCCTCGAGGCCGCACATGAGTCCGCTCTGATCCTTAATTCAGAGCCGACCGCGCAGATCGAGGATGGGTGGCTAGACACCGCCTCGGGGGCTGCAACCTCTACGGCGATGGAGCCGAATAATGACCTTGTCCCTTGCGACGCTCGTGACTCCGAGGTGCCGGACTCCTCGCTGGACTCCGAACCTCCTGCGCCCCCTCCAATCGAATCCGATTGGGGGCCGATCATGGAGTTCACCACCACGGACATCTTTCAACACTCACCTTTTGGCGACATTCTGAATTCGCTAAGGTATCTCTCACTATCAGGAGAGCCCTGGCCGAATTGCGGTCAGGAGGGTTGGGATGCGGACGACGAAGAAATTCAGAGCCCACCCACCACCCACTTTGTAGCCACTGTCAACGATCTAACCGACATGCTAGACTATGACTCCGACGACATCGACGGTATGGACGACGATGCCGGAGACGACCAAGAACCAGCGCCTACGAGGCACTGGAAGACCACCTCGTCATACGACATATACATGGTGGACATCCCAAAGGATGGGAATGGCGAAGAAGTAGCGGAGGCAGATTCCTCCAAGAAACAGCCCAAGCGCCAGCGTCAGCGGCGCCACTCTAAATCCCGCCAGAGCAAGAATGGAGATTCTGGCACCGGAGATAATAACACCCCAGAGAGTGCCGAAGACAACCCCCTCAAGCAAGATTCAGCACAGGAGGACGGAGAAGCCAGCCCTCATGAGAGAGCGGCAGACGAAGAGGTAGAGGATGATAATTACATGCCTCCCTCCGGAGACGAGGCAAGCCTCGACGACAACGAATTCGTCGTGCCCGAGGATCCCGTCGAACAAGAGCGTTTCAAACGCAGGCTTATGGCCACGACGAACAGCCTAAAGAAAAAGCAGCAACGGCTTAGAGCTGATCTAGACCTGCTAGCCGACAGATGGACTGATGTCGGAGTAATGGGCCACGGGTAGGCTAACCCGAGTCCCAGAACCTTTCAAGACATCGGGGCAGACTGCGCCCCTCAAGTACCTACGGCGACTCCAAGATGAGCCGAGTCCCAGAGGGCGACTCCAAGACAAGCCGAGTCCCAGAAGGCGACTCCAAGATAAGCCGAGTCCTAGACGGCGACTCCAAGATGAGCCGAGTCCCAGACGGCGACTCGAAGATGAGCCGAGCCCCAGAAGGTGACTCCGAGATGAGCCGAGTCCCGGGGCGACTCTCGTCTCGGCCGAATCCCAGAGGCAACTCCGAAGAAGCCGACTATGGGGAGTCGGCCCGCGACTCCCAACCACCGGGTAATTAAAGACAGGCATGGCCACAGTGCGCCGTACTCACGGAGATCTCCACCCAGCGCGACACTGTTGCCATGCCAGTCCTAACATCAGCCCCCGGGGCGGGGCACTGTACCCACGACGCCTTGTCTGTATGGCCCAGAGACGGCAAGGCCTACCAGTCAGAGAGAGTATTGAAGACGGCGGGCGCGCCGAGAGTCGGACCCGTTGGGAGTCGGCCCCCTGAAGCCGGTCGGCCGCTCCCACGGGCCCCACACGCCATTAACCAGATGCGACAGGGGAATGGCAACAGTGATCGCCCGTCAGGCGGCGGCACTGTCGCCACGACCCCACGACCAAGCCCGCGTCATTAGAAGCACGGCTACAGTAATCCGCAGCCAGCAAGACCCGCCCACGGCGGGCACAAGCTGACGCCCTTGTACCAGGCCAGTCGGCGGGACCCACCAGTCGGCGGGCCCCAGGAGTCGGCGGAGAAGACGGCACCTGAGAGACAGATGGCTGGGACCCGCGCCCAGCCAGATTTACCATTGTAACCCTGGGGGTAGGCCTATATAAACCCCCCGGGGCACCCATGCAAAGGGTTCGCATCCAATAGCATTAGACAGGACACGAAGGAGGGAGAGAGCAAGCCTTGCCTTCTCCTTCTTCCAGAAACAGCTCTAGGAGCACCCTTGTATTCACTTTGCCTTAGTGATCATGCGGAGACCCCGCAGAGCAGCAGTAGGGGTGTTATCTCCTCGGAGAGCCCTGAAGCTGGGTAAGATCCGCCGGCGTGCATGTCTTCGCCTCATCCCGTTTCCAGGCACCGGCGATGTTCTACTCACCCCCACCATGATAAGCCATCCTTTGGCATATGTCGCACCCAACCCCTGACATTTGGCGCCCACCTTGGGGCCTGGTGCACCATCGTCCGGAGATCTGTTCTGGATGGGAACCCTCTTCCTCCCTGGCGAAAGCAGCCAGCCGGGCTCGCCAGATGGAGTCTGCATCAACGCGCTGCACGGTGCTGAGGCCGCCTGTGCAGCGAGCAGCCTCGCCGAACTTGTCGGCGAGGTTCGACTCTCCGACGAGCCTGCGTCCAACGCAGGCACGGGTGGCCCCGAGAGTCTCCTCGCAGGCCTCCTCGACCAACTCCACGTCGCCGGCGAGCCTGCCGTGGACTTGGAGTCCGTAGGCTCCACCGACCCGATGCTGGTCGACTCCGACACCGTGTCGCTTGACACTTTCCCCACCAACGTGGTGGTCTACGACGAGCCGCTTGCTCACGAGGAGAGTGGCGGAAGCGCCGTCACGGAGGTGCTCGTCATCAGTCACGATGAGCGCTCCGGTGAAGAAGCTCAGGACCCGCTCGCCGTGGCCCTGCAAGACCTAACCGCGCCCATTCCAGAAGACGCAGATGCCGAAACGCTGGAGACACGCCGCCTTCAGATCATCGAAGGAGCCAAGAGGCTGGTGAGCATGAGGCACTTGTCAGAAGCCTACCAGCGCGAAATGGATCGCGCCGTGGGCGACTCGCCGGCTCCAACTGGGGCGAGCCGCCTAGGTGCGGTCCAGCAGCGCGGCGCGACCATCGCCGACTTGTTCGGGGCTAAACGCCCCGTATACGCCGCCCTTGCGGAGAACATCCGCGCTGCCCAAGCGGCGACTGGCGAGTTGAAGAACTTCGAGGGCGAAGAGCGCCGCATGATGACGGAGCGAGTCCAGCAGCTCCTTGAGGCGGTCGCTGCGCAGAACGCGGCCGGTGGCCGCACGGATGCGTTGCAGCAACCGAATGACGACTTGCCTCCCCGCCGAGATCAAGGCGCAACTTCTCGGACGCCGACTGGCGGAGTCCGCGGAAGGAAAGAAAAGGAGCCGGCTGTTAGTCGCAGTCGGACTCACATCACCATTGAGCGCGACCAAGACGGCCGCCCGAGAGCAGTGGAGCGGCGGGACGACTACCTGCCTCCCCCACCAAGAAGAGAGCGGCGAGTTTCCCCGCCGCCTGTTGAGCATCCGACTCTCGGCAGCCGCCTCGGCCGTCGAGAGGGAGTCGGAGAGAACGACACCCGCCATTGGATTGACCGACTCCATCGATCCCTGGCGCTGGATGAAGAAGACGAGCTGGGTCCGCCTTGCTTCGGGCCCCGCATCCGAGACGAGCCCTTCCCCAATGGATTCACGCTCCCCCGAGACACACCCAAGTACACCGGCTCTGTGAAGCCAGAAGACTGGCTCATAGATTACTCCACGGCCGTCAGCATAGCGAACGGCAACAAGCGGGTTGCCGTGAAGTACGTTCCACTCATGCTCCAGGGCACGGCCCGAACATGGTTGAACAGTCTGAAGCCCCGCAGCATCAACAGCCGGGTCGACTTCACTGAAGCCTTCATCCGCAACTTCACGAGCACGTACAAGCGACCTCCCAAGCCACGCCAGCTGTCCTTGTGCGTGCAAGGCCCTGATGAGTCAACACGCGACTACCTCACGCGCTGGGGCGAGCTTCGGAACTCCTGCGAGGGCATGCACGAGGTGCAGGCTATCGAGTACTTCACTGCCGGGTGCCGAGAAGGCACCCTCCTCAAGCACAGGCTCCTCTGCGACAAGCCAGAAACCCTCGACGAACTGCTGATCATAGCAGACAAGTACGCCACGGCCGACTCCTTCATGAAGACGGAGATTCAAGTCAATGCAGCTGGCAAGGTGGCCCCTCAGGCTCCCAGAACTCCAGCTGGAGACACCAGTCGGCGCCAACAACAGAGCGACAACAAGTGCAAGGCCGAACCGCCGACTTCCAACAGTCGGCAGGTTGCGACAGTCGAATATCAATAGCCGGAGGATCAGCCTCCGGCCAAACGGCAGAAAGGCGGCAAATCCAATTGGTTGCCGGCCTTTTCCTATGAGCAGACTCTGGATGGTCCCTGCAAGTTCCACAGTGGCGCGAAGCCGTCAAACCATACCACTCGAAAGTGCCACTGGCTCACCAGAATCGCCAAGGGAGACGGCCTGCTTCCCCCTCCGCCTGCTGGGCCGCCACCTCCGCCGCCACCCCAGCAGCCGGCTGCTCGACCAGTCGGCACAGTGCAAGACGAGTACCCAGAAGAGCATGGAGCTTACGTGGTGTTCACCAGTGTGGCTGATGATCGGCGCAGCAGACGGCAGCAGCAGCAAGAAGTAAATGCAGTGGCAACAAATACTCTAGAGTTCATGCATTGGTCCGAGAAGCCTATCAGTTTGAGCAGAGCGGATCACCCAGAGGTGATGCCGAATCCAGGCTCTTACGCCCTGGTCCTAGGTGCCACCTTGGCCACTGATAGGCGGGCCGCCCGCTTTTCAAGAGTGCTGATAGACGGAGGCAGTAGCATCAACATCCTGTACAAAGATACCATGGAGAAGCTAGGAATCAAGCAAAGACAGCTGCAGAGCAGCCGGACTGTGTTCCATGGTATTGTACCCGGCCTTTCCTGCTCACCAATCGGCAAGATCCTGATAGACGTCCTCTTCGGAGACAAAGATCATTTCCGCCGAGAGCTGGTCTGGTTCGAATTAGTGGACCTTGAAAGCCCATACCACGCACTGCTTGCCGACCTGCCTTGGCCAAGTTCATGGCGGTTCCTCACTACACCTACCTCAAGATGAAGATGCTGAGTTCCAAGGGAATTCTGACCGTAGCCAGCTACTACAGGAAGTCGTCCGCCTGCGCGGCCGAGAGCAGCCGGCTGGCCGAGTCCCTGGTGATCGCAGCTGAGAAGCGGCTCCTTGACCAGGTCGTGGCAATGGCTGGAAAGCAGCCAGAGATGTCGCCCGACCCCAAGGAGTCGGAAGCTGAGGGCTCATTTAAGCCAGCCAAAGAGACCAAGAAGATACCCTTGGACCCAAAGCATCCTGAGAGGCACGCTGTCATGGGTACAAACCTTGACAGTAAATAGGAAGGCGAGCTCGTCGATTTCCTCCGTGAGAATCGAGACATCTTTGCATGGTCCCCCAAAGACATGTCAGGTGTACCGACGGAATTCGCCGAGCACAAGCTACACATCAGGCCAGATGTGAAACCCGTCAGGCAGCCCTTGCGCCGCCTGTCAGAAGAGAAGAGAAGAGTTGTTGGAGAAGAGATAGCCCGGCTTCTTGCGGTCGGCTTCATCATGGAGGTGTTTTTTCCAGAGTGGCTGGCAAACCCAGTTTTGGTACTGAAGAAAAACAAGCAGTGGCGAATGTGCATTGACTACACAAGCCTCAACAAAGCCTGCCCAAAGGATCCGCTCGCCCTGCCCGAAATCGACCTGGTGATAGACTCCACAGCCGGATGCGAGCTGCTGAGTTTCTTAGATGCATATTCAGGATATCACCAAATCAAGCTGAACCCGGCAGACAGACTGAAGACCGCCTTCATCACGCCATTCGGAGCCTTCTGCTACCTGATGATGACGTTCGGCTTAAGGAATGCCGGCGCCACCTTTCAGCGTTGCATGCAGAAGTGCCTCCTCAAGCAACTCAGCAGGAATGCCCATGTCTACGTGGATGATGTGGTGGTGAAGACGGAGAAGCGTGGGACGCTGCTAGAAGACCTCAAGGAGACCATTGAGAACCTGCGCCGATTCCAGATCAAGCTCAACCCTGAGAAGTGCGTTTTCGGAGTACCAACCGGCCAACTCCTTGGCTTCCTGGTCTCCGAATGCGGCATAGAGTGCAACCCCGTGAAGATCAAGGCCATCGAGCGGATGGAGGTACCCAGCCGACTGTTAGATGTGCAGAAGTTCACCGGCTGCTTGGCGTCCATCAGCCGATTCATCAGTCGGCTGGGCGAGAAAGCTCTGCCTTTGTATCAATTGATGAAGAAGACCACCTTTTTCGAGTGGAACCACAAGGCGGATGAAGCATTTCTCCAGCTGAAGAAGATGTTGACTACTCCCCCTGTGTTGGCGGCTCCGACTCCTAAAGAGCCTATGCTCCTGTACATTGCCGCCACCAGCCGAGTAGTCAGCACAGTCATCATAGTCGAACGCAAAGAGGAAGGCAAGGCGCTCCCTGTCCAAAGACCGGTATATTACCTGAGTGAGGTGTTGGGGAACGTAGCAAAAATTCAAAATTTTCCTACGTGTCACCAAGATCTATCTATGGAGAAACCAGCAACGAGGGGAAGGAGAGTGCATCTACATACCCTTGTAGATCGCTAAGCGGAAGCGTTCAAGAGAACAGGGTTGAAGGAGTCGTACTCGTCGTGATCCAAATCACCGAAGATCCTAGTGCCGAACGGACGGCACCTCCGCGTTCAACACACGTACAGCCCGGTGACGTCTCCCATGCCTTGATCCAGCAAGGAGAGAGGGAGAGGTTGAGGAAGACTCTGTCCAGCAGTAGCACAATGGCGTGGTGGTGGTGGAGGAGCGTGGCAATCCTGCAGGGCTTCGCCAAGCACCGCGAGAGAGGAGAAGGGAGAGGTAGGGCTGCGCCTTGAGGGAGAGGTTCTCGTGTCTCTGGCAGCCCCAAAACACCCACTATTTATAGGAGGAGGGGAGGGGGCTGCGCCCCCCCTAGGGTTCCCTCCCCAGGGGTGGCGGCAGCCCCCAGATCCCATCTGGGTGGCAGCCAGAAGGGGGAAGAGGGGAGGCGCACCTGGGGTGGGCCTTAGGGCCCATCTGCCCTAGGGTTTGCCCCCCTCCATCACTTCCCTGCGCCTTGGGCCTTGTGGGGGGCGCACCAGCCCACCTGGGGCTGGTCCCCTCCCACACTTGGCCCATGCAGCCCTCCGGGGATGGTGGCCCCACTTGGTGGACCCCCGGGACCCTCCCGGTGGTCCCGGTACGTTACCGATAAAACCTGAAACTTTTCCGGTGACCAAAACAGGACTTCCCATATATAAATCTTTACCTCCGGACCATTCCGGAACTCCTTGTGACGTCCGGGATCTAATCCGGGACTCCAAACAACATTTGGTAACCACATACAAACTTCCTTTATAACCCTAGCGTCATCGAACCTTAAGTGTGTAGACCCTACGGGTTCGGGAGACATGTAGACATGACCGAGACGTTCTCCGGTCAATAACCAACAGCGGGATCTGGATACCCATGTTGGCTCCCACATGTTCCATGATGATCTCATCGGATGAACCTCGATGTCAAGGACTCAATCGATCCTGTATACAATTCCCTTTGTCTAGCGGTATTGTACTTGCCCGAGATTTGATCGTCGGTATACCGATACCTTGTTCAATCTCGTTACCGGCAAGTCTCTTTACTCGTTTCGTAACACATCATCCCATGATCAACCCCTTGGTCACATTGTGCACATTATGATGATGTCCTACCGAGTGGGCCCAGAGATACCTCTCCGTTTACCGGAGTGACAAATCCCAGTCTCGATTCGTGCCAACCCAACAGACACTTTCGGAGATACCTGTAGTGCACCTTTATAGCCACCTAGTTACGTTGTGACGTTTGTTACACCCAAAGCATTCCTACGGTATCCGAGAGTTGCATAATCTCATGGTCTAACGAAATGATACTTGACATTAGAAAAGCTTTAGCATACGAACTACGATCCTTGTGCTAGGCTTAGGATTGGGTCTTGTCCATCACATCATTCTCCTAATGATGTGATCCTGTTATCAACGACATCCAATGTCCATGGTCAGGAAACCGTAACCATCTATTGATCAATGAGCTAGTCAACTAGAGGATTACTAGGGACATAGTGTTGTCTATGTACCCACACATGTATCTGAGTTTCCTATCAATACAATTATAGCATGGATAATAAACGATTATCATGAACAAGGAAATATCTAATTTATTATTGCCTCTAGGGCATATTTCCAACAGTCTCCCACTTGCACTAGAGTCAATAATCTAGTTCACATCGCCATGTGATTAACACTCACAGGTCACATCGCCATGTGACCGACATCCAAAGAGTTTACTAGTGTCATTAAACTAGTACACATCATGATGTGATTAAGACTCAATGAGTTCTGGGATTTGATCATGTTTTGCTTGTAAGAGAGGTTTTAGTCAACGGGTCTGCAACATTCAGATCCGTATGTACTTCGCAAATCTCTATGTCATATTATAAATGCTGCTTCCACGCTCCACTTGGAGCTATTACAAATGGTTGCTCCACTATACGTATCCGGTTTTCTACTCAGAGTCACTCGGATAGGTGTTAAAGCTTGCATCGACGTAACCCTTTACGCCAAACTCTTTATCACCTCCATAATCGAGAAACATGTCCTTATTACTCCAAGGACAATTTTGACCACTGTCCGGTGATCCACTCCTTGATCACCTTTGTACCCTCTTGCTAGACATGTGGCAAGGCACACAAAAAGTGCGGTACTCAGTATGGCATACCGTATAGAGCCTATGACAAAAGGATAGGGGACGACATTCGTCCTTCCTCTTTCTTCTGCCGTGGTCAAGCTTTAAGTCTTAACTTCATACCTTACAACTCAGGCAAGAACTCCTTCTTTGACTGATCCATCTTGAACACCTTCAAGATCATCTCAAGGTACGTGCTCATTTGAAAGTACCATTAAGCGTCTATCATTATAGATCTTGATGCTCAATGTTCAAGTAGCTTAATCCAGGTTTTCCATTGAAAAACACTTTTCAAATAACCCTATATGCTTTCCAGAAATTCTACATCATTTCTGATCAACAATATGTCATATACTCATCAGAAATTCTATAGTGCTCCCACTCACCCTTTAGGAAATACAAGTTTCTCATAAACTTTGTGTAAACCAAAATTCTTTGATCATCATATCAAAGTGCATATTCCAACTCCGAGATGCTTACTCCAGTCCATGGAAGGATTGCTGAAGCTAGCATACCTTTTAGCATCCTTAGGATCGACAAAAACTTTCGGATTGTATCACATACAACTTTTCCTTACGAAGACTGGTAAGGAAACTCGTTTTGACATCCATCTGCCAGATTTCATAAATGCAGCTAATGCTAACCTAATTCCGATGGACTTTAAGCATCGCTACGGATGAGAAAAATCTCATCATAGTCAACTCCTTGAACTTGTGAAAAAACTCTTCGCCACAAGTCGAGCTTCATAGATGGTGACATTACCATCCACGTCCGTCTTCTTCTTAAAGATCCATTTATCTCAATGGCTTGCCGATCATTGGGCAAGTCCACCAAAGTCCATGCTTTGTTCTGATACATGGATCCTATCTCGGATTTCATGGCTAACCATTTGTCTGAATTTGGGCCCTCCATTGCTTCTCCACAGCTCGTAGGTTCATTGTTGTCTAGCAACATGACCTTCAAGACAGGATTACTGTACCACTCTGAAGCAGTACGCATCCTTGTCACCCTACGAGGTATGGTAGTGACTTGATCCGAAGTTTCATGATCACTATCATAAGCTTCTACTTCAATTGGTGTAGGTGCCATAGGAACAACTTCCTGTGCCATGCTACACACTAGTTGTAGTGACGGTTCAATAACCATATCAAGTCTCCACCATCCTCCCACTCAACTTTCCGAGACAAACTCTTCCTCGAGAAAGGACCCGATTCAAGAAACAATCCCTATTGCTTTCGGATCTGAATTAGGAGGTATACCCAACTGTTTTGGGTGTCCTATGAATATGCATTTTATCCGCTTTGGGTTCGAGCTTATCAACCTGAAACTTTTTCATATAAGTGTCGCAGCCCCAAACTTTTAAGAAACGACAACTTAGGTTTCTCCAAACCACAGTTCAAACGGTGTCGTCTCAACGGAATTACGTGGTGCCCCATTAAAGTGAATGTGGTTGTCTCTAATGCCTAACCCATAAACGATAGTGCTAATTCGATAAGAGACATCATGGTACGCACCATATCCAATAGGGTGCAACTATGATGTTCGGACACACCATCAAACTATGGTGTTCCAGGCGGTATTAATTGTGAAACAATTTCCACAATGTCTTAATTGTGTGCCAAAGCTCGTAACTCAGATACTCATCTCTATGATCATATCATAGACATTTTATCCTCTTGTCACGATGATCTTCAACTTCACTCTGAAATTACTTGAACCATTCAATAATTCATACTTTTGTTTCATCAAGTAAATATACTCAACATCTACTCGAATCATCTGTGAAGTAAGAACATAACGATGTTCACTGCATGCCTCAGCACTCATTGGACTGCACACATCAAAATGTGTTACTTCCAACAAGTTGCTATCTTGTTCCATCTTACTGAAACCGAGGCTTTTCAGTCATCTTGCCCATGTGGTATGATTTGCATATCTCAAGTGATTCAAAATCAAGTGAGTCCAAACGATCCATCTTGAATGGAGTTTCTTCATGCGTATACACCAATAGACATGGTTCGCATATCTCAAACTTTTGAAAAACGAGTGAGTCCAAAGATCCATCAACATGGAGCTTCTTCATGCGTTTTATACCATTATGACTTACATGGCAGTGCCACAAGTAAGTGGTACTATCATTACTATCTTATATCTTTTGGCATGAAAATGTGCATCACTACGATCGAGATTCAATAAACCATTCCTTTAGGTGCAATACCATTGAATGTATTATTCAAATAAATAGAGTAACCATTATTCTCCTTAAATGAATAACCGTATTGCGATAGACATAATCCAATCATGTCTATGCTCAACGCAAACACCAAATAACTATTCAGGTTTAATACTAATCTTGATGGTAGAGGGAGCGTGCGATGTTTGATCACATCAACCTTGGAAACACTTCCAACACTTATCGTCAGCTCACCTTCAGCTAGTCTCCATTTATTCCGTAGCTTTTTATTTCGAGTTACTAACACTTAGCAACAGAACCGGTATCCAATACCCTGGTGCTACTAGGAGTACTAGTGAAGTACACATTAACATAATGTATATCCAATATACTTCTATCGACCTTGCCAGCCTTCTCATCTACCAAGTATCTAGGGTAATCCTGCTCCAGTGGTTGTTCCCCTTATTACAGAAGCACTTAGTCTCGGGTTTGGGTTCAACCTTGGGTTTCTTCACTAGAGCAGCAGCTGATTTGTCGTTTCATGAAGTATCCCTTCTTGCCCTTGCCCTTCTTGAAACTAGTGGTTTCACCAACTATCAACAATTGATGCTCCTTCTTGATTTCTACTTTTGCGGTGTCAAACATCGCGAATACCTCAAGGATCATCATATCTATCCCTGATATGTTATAGTTCATCACGAAGCTCTAGCAGCTTGGTGGCAATGACTTTGGAGAAACATCACTATCTCATCTGGAAGATCAACTCCCACTCGATTCAAGTGATTGTTGCACTCAGACAATCTGAGCACAAGCTCAATGATTGAGCTTTTCTCCCTTAGTTTGCAGGCTAAGAAAATCGTCGGAGGTCTCATACCTCTTGACGTGGGCACGAGCCTGAAATCCCAATTTCAGCCCTCGAAACATCTCATATGTTCCGTGATGTTTCGAAAACGTCTTTGGTGCCTCAACTCTAAACCGTTTAACTGAACTATCACATAGTTATCAAAACGTGTATGTCCGTTGTTCGCAACATCCATAGACGACGTTTGGGGTTCAGCACACTGAGTGGTGCATTAAGGACATAAGCTTTCTATTGTCCGCATAATCGCTACTTTCGACTTTGAACTATATTTTCTCTAGGAACATATCTAAATAGTGGAACTAAAGCGTGATCTTACGACATAATTTGCAAAGATCTCTTGACTATGTTCAGGATAATTAAGTTCATCATATGAACTCCCACTCATATAGACATCCCTCTAGTCATCTAAGTGATTACATGATCCAAGTCAACTAGGCCGTGTCCGATCATCACGTGAGACGGACTAGTCATCATCGGTGAACATCTTCATGTTGATCGTATCTACTATACGACTCATGCTCGACCTTTCGGTCTCTTGTGTTCCGAGGCCATGTTTGTACATGCTAGGCTCGTCAAGTTAACCTAAGTGTTTCGTGTGTGTAAATCTGGCTTACACCCGTTGTATGTGAACGTAAGAATCTATCACACCCGATCATCACGTGGTGCTTCGAAACGACAAACTTTCGCAATGGTGCACAGTTAGGGGGAACACTTTCTTGAAATTTTAATGAGGGATCATCTTATTTACTACCGTCGTTCTAAGCAAATAAGATGCATAAACATGATAAACATCACATGCAATCAAAAAGTGACATGATATGGCCAATATCATTTTGCTCCTTTTGATCTCCATCTTCGGGGCTCCATGATCATCATCGTCACCGGCATGACACCATGATCTCCATCATCATGATCTCCATCATCGTGTCTCCATGAAATTGTCTCGCCAACTTATTACTTCTACTACTATGGCTATCGGTTAGCAATAAAGTAAAGTAATTACATGGCGTTGTTAAATGACACGCAGGTCATACAATAAATAAAGACAACTCCTATGGCTCCTGCCGGTTGTCATACTCATCGACATGCAAGTCGTGATTCCTATTACAAGAACATGATCAATCTCATACATCACATATCATTCATCACATTCTTCTTGGCCATATCACATCACATAGCATACCCTGCAAAAACAAGTTAGACGTCCTCTAATTGTTGTTTGCATGTTTTACGTGGCTGCTATGGGTTTCTAGCAAGAACGTTTCTTACCTACGCAAAAACCACAACATGATACGTCAATTGCTATTTACCCTTCATAAGGACCCTTTTCATCGAATCCGATCCAACTAAAGTGGGAGAGACTGGCACCCGCTAGCCACCTTATGCAACTAGTGCATGTCAGTCGGTGGAACCTGTCTCACGTAAGTGTACGTTTAAGGTCGGTCCGGGCCGCTTCATCCCATGATGCCGCCGAATCAAGATTGGACTAGTAACGGTAAGCATATTGAACAACATCAACGCCCACAACTACTTTGTGTTCTACTCGTGCAAAGAATCTACGCAATAGACCTAGCTCTGATACCACTGTTGGGGAACGTAGTAGAAATTCAAAATTTTCCTATGTGTCACCAAGATCTATCTATGGAGAAACCAGCAATGAGGGGAAGGAGAGTGCATCTACATACCCTTGTAGATCGCTAAGCGGAAGCGTTCAAGAGAACGGGGTTGAAGGAGTCGTACTCGTCATGATCCAAATCACCGGAGATCCTAGTGCCGAACGGATGGCACCTCCGCGTTCAACACACGTACAGCCCGGTGACGTCTCCCATGCCTTGATCAGCAAGGAGAGAGGGAGAGGTTGAGGAAGACTCCGTCCAGCAGCAGCACAACGGCGTGGTGGTGGTGGAGGAGCGTGGCAATCCTGCAGGGCTTCGCCAAGCACCGCGAGAGAGGAGAAGGGAGAGGTAGGGCTGCGCCTTGAGGGAGAGGTTCTCGTGTCTCTGGCAGCCCCAAAACCCCCACTATTTATAGGAGGAGGGGAGGGGGCTGCGCCCCCTCTAGGGTTCCCTCCCCAGGGGTGGCGGCAGCCCCCAGATCCCATCTGGGTGGCAGCCAGAAGGGGGAAGAGGGGAGGCGCACCTCGGGTGGGCCTTAGGGCCCATCTGCCCCAGGGTTTGCCCCCCTCCCTCACTTCCCTGCGCCTTGGGCCTTGTGGGGGGCGCACTAGCCCACCTGGGGCTGGTCCCCTCCCACACTTGGCCCATGCAGCCCTCCGGGGATGGTGGCCCCACTTGGTGGACCCCCGGGACCCTCCCGGTGGTCCCGGTACGTTACCGATAAAACCCGAAACTTTTCCGGTGACCAAAACAGGACTTCCCATATATAAATCTTTACCTCCGGACCATTCCGGAACTCCTCGTGACGTCCGGGATCTCATCCGGGACTCCGAACAACATTCGGTAACCACATACAAACTTCCTTTATAACCCTAGCGTCATCGAACCTTAAGTGTGTAGACCCTACGGGTTCGGGAGACATGTAGACATGACCGAGACGTTCTCCGGTCAATAACCAACAGCGGGATCTGGATACCCATGTTGGTTCCCACATGTTCCACGATGATCTCATCGGATGAACCACGATGTCAAGGACTCAATTGATCCCGTATACAATTCCCCTTGTCTAACGGTATTGTACTTGCCCGAGATTCGATCGTCGGTATACCGATACCTTGTTCAATCTCGTTACCGGCAAGTCTCTTTACTCGTTCCGTAACACATCATCCCGTGATCAACCCCTTGGTCACATTGTGCACATTATGATGATGTCCTACCGAGTGGGCCCAGAGATACCTCTCCGTTTACCGGAGTGACAAATCCCAGTATCGATTCGTGCCAACCCAACAGACACTTTCGGAGATACCTGTAGTGCACCTTTATAGCCACCCAGTTACGTTGTGATGTTTGGTACACCCAAAGCATTCCTACGGTATCCGGGAGTTGCACAATCTCATGGTCTAAGGAAATGATACTTGAGATTAGAAAAGCTTTAGCATACGAACTACGATCTTTGTGCTAGGCTTAGGATTGGGTCTTGTCCATCACATCATTCTCCTAATGATGTGATCCTGTTATCAACGACATCCAATGTCCATGGTCAGGAAACCGTAACCATCTATTGATCAATGAGCTAGTCAACTAGAGGATTACTAGGGACATAGTGTTGTCTATGTACCCACACATGTATCTGAGTTTCCTATCAATACAATTATAGCATGGATAATAAACGATTATCATGAACAAGGAAATATAATAATAACTAAGTTATTATTGCCTCTAGGGCATATTTCCAACATGAGGTACTGTCGACCTCCGAGCAGAACTACCCCCATTACCAGAAGATGTGTTACGGTGTGCATTATGCCGCCAAGAAGCTGAAGCCTTACTTTCAAGAGCATCCAATCACCGTGGTCTGCACGGCTTCGTTGGCCGAGATCATTGGAAGCCGAGATGCCTCCGGCCGAGTAGCCAAATGGGCCATAGATCTGGCTCCTTACACCATCTACTACCAGCCCCGCACCGCCATCAAGCCGCAAGCACTAGCCGACTTCCTCGTCGACTGGGCCGAGACCCAGTACCTGCCGCCAACGCCCGACTCCACCCATTGGCGGATGCATTTCGACGGCTCCAAGATGCGCACCGGCCTGGGAGCCGGCGTCGTCCTCACCTCCCCCAAAGGCGACAAGCTCAAGTATGTGCTACAGATCCACTTCGCCGCCTCCAACAACGTCGCCGAGTACGAGGCGCTCATTCATGGGCCCGGCTTGCCAAAGAACTCGGCATTCGCCGGATCCTGTGCTATGGCAACTCCGATTTAGTGGTCTAGCAGTCATCTGGCGACTGGGACGCCAAAGACGCAAACATGGCGAGCTACCGCTTCCTGGTGCAGCAACTCAGTGGATACTTCGAGGGGTGCGAGTTCCTTCACGTGCCAAGAAACGACAATGATCAAGCAGACGCCTTGGCACGAGTCGGCTTCACCCGTCAAGCAATACCTTCCGGCGTCGCTCTTCAGCGCCTCCTCAAGCCGTCTATCAAGCCTTCACCAGAATCAGACTCCATCTTTGTGCCGGCTCCTCCCGAAGAAGTCGGATCCGACTCAAGAGCCCCAGTAGACGGCCCCAAGAAAATCACAGTCGAAGCAAGCCCGGGGACTTCAGAACCCGGCCCGGGGACTGCGCCAGTCGGCCCGGGGACTCCGCCAATCCAGCAAGCGGCCGCAGACTCCAGCCCGCCGCCTCCCAACCCAGCCGCCCTTGTCCAAGTCGCTGTGGTGGCGGTTGGAGAAATAGCAGCACCCTCCTGGGCGCAGCCCATCCTCAAGTTCCTAGTGAACAGAGAGCTGCCGACTGATGAGATCCTGGCTCGGCAAGTGCAACGCCGAGCGGCAGCATACACCATAGTCAATAGAGAGCTGGTCAGGCGCAGTGTCACTGGTGTCTACCAGCGCTGCGTAGAGCCAGAACAAGGCCAAGAAATTCTCAGAGACATTCATCAGGGCGAGTGCGGCCACCATGCAGCTTCAAGAGCGCTCGTCGCCAAAGCCTTTCGGCACGGTTTCTTCTGGCCGACTGCCCTGGAAGAGGCAAAAGAGTTAGTTCAAAAATGCAAGGGGTGCCAGAAGTTCCGCTCCAAGCCACTTCAGCCGGCTTCCGCGCTGAAGACAATCCCCATCGCCTGGCCCTTCGCAGTTGGGGCCTGGACATGGTGGGACCATTCAAGATGGCCCGAGGCGGCCTAACTCATCTACTTGTCGCGGTGGACAAGTTCACCAAGTGGATAGAAGCAAAGCCCATCAAGAAGTTGAACGGCCCGACTGTAGTGACCTTCATCGCCGACATCACGGTGCGGTACAGCATACCGCACAACATCATCACCGACAATGGCACAAACTTTGCCAAAGGCGCCTTGGCCCGTTTCTGCGCGACGCAGGGCATCCGACTGGACTTAGCGTCCGTTGCCCATCCGCAGTCAAACGGCCAGGTGGAGCGAGCAAATGGCCTCATCCTGTCCGGCATCAAGCCTCGATTGGTCGAACCACTCAAGCGTTCGGCCGGCTGTTGGGTTGAGGAGCTACCAACCGTCCTCTGGAGTCTGCGCACGACTCCAAACAAGTCAACCGGCTTCACGCCTTTCTTCCTCGTCTACGGTGCCAAAGCCTTCATCCCGACGGACATAGAGTTCCACTCTCCACGAGTCACCATGTACACCGAAGAGGAAGCTGAAGAAGCACGTCAAGATGGCGTCGACCTGCTGGAAGAGGGCCGGCTGTTGGCACTCAGCCGGTCCGGCATCTACCAGCAGAGTCTGCGCCGATACTACAACCGAAAGGTCAGGACGAGATCGTTTCAAGAGGGCGACCTTGTGCTCCGGCTGATTCAGCGAACAGCCGGCCAGCACAAGTGGTCGGCGCCTTGGGAAGGCCCCTTCATCATCAACAAAGTGCTGAGCAATGGCTCCTACTACCTAATTGACGCTCAGAAGCCTCGAGCGCGCAAGAGGGACGACTCTGGCAAGGAGTCAGAACGGCCATGGAACGCAAATCTTCTCCGAAGATTTTATAGTTAATGCAGTATGTACCATGCTATCCTTTGTGTTAAAGTACCGAGACTTTGGGCCCCCGAGACGAGCTCAGGGACTGCCCTTTTTGTTATCTGTATGATAAGAATTATGCCTCCGAGTATGCTACTCTTTTGTCATGTCGCTTGGCACCGGGTCCGACTAGTCTGTGCCTGACGCAGAGGCCTCGCCTCCGTCCCTCTCCATGATGGAGTGCTCCCCGCCGACTTCTCCAGTCTGCCCCATGAACTCCGGGGGCGGCGGCGCGGAGCTCAGTGGGACGACTAGCAACGCCGATTGGCGGCGCACGGCCTCCTCGGCCCGTTGTTTGGTCGCAGCGGCGGCTTCAGCCTCCGCCAGCTTCTTTTGGGCGGAGGCCACCGCCTTCTCGGCCTCCGCCTTCTCCAGGCGGTCGGCTTCTTCCTCGTCGCGCTTCTCCCGCGCGTTGCGCTCCGTCGCCTCCCGGAGGTCGGCAGCGGGGTCAATCCGCCGAGTGTTGGTGGACGTCTCGGCCGACCCCATGACAGAGGGGACGGCGACCCTCTCAAGAGAAAGAGGGGCCCTGAAGCAGAAAACAGAATGAAAAAGACTCGGAAAGAATTCGTCAAAGAAAACAAGACAAAGGCGGCGAAGGCTTACGCAGAGACTAGCGGCGGCTTCTTCACTTCCTTGCGGAAGCGGTTGGCCTTTGCGACCGCCTCCTCCCGCTTGGCCACGGCGGCTGCCCCCTTGAACTTTTTCGGTCAACCGCCGAGCGAACTCGGCGCGGCCTGGCGCTTCTTCGCGCCGACTTGACCGGTCAAGCCGACGGAAGAACTCGCGCCCGGATGGCCGGCTTTGGGTTGGCGGCGCGGGACGACTTCCCTTCGGCGTCGTCTTCTAGCCAGTTGGCGAAGGTCGCCGAGGGCCGGAGGCCGCCTTCCGCTCCCCCTCCTCCGCCTTTGGTGTTGGCCTCCATCGCCGCGGCCCACAATTCGGGGTCCTCGACATCGCTCTCCACTCGATCTGGAGCGTAGTTGCGGGGCTGTCCAGTGGTGCCGGCTGCGGGCGGGATGAGAGGGTTCTGACTCGAAGAAAGCCAAGAAGATCATAAGTCGGATTCGGCTGCAAAGAAAAACAGAAAGCAAAAATATACGACTTACCGCAGGAGGGGGTTGGCACGCGAGTACGGCTCTTTGCCAAACTGCCAATCTTCCGCGAGCTCGTAGTTCGCGATGTGATTCACCATATTCGCCACCTCCGCGTGGGGCATGTCCCAGGTGCACATCCGACTCGGGTCTCGGCGGCCGCTCATCTGACTAATCAGGTGAGGTCGGCCTTGGAGAGGGAGGACTCGACGCGCCACGAAGGCGGCCAGCAAGTCGGCCCCAACCAGGCCTTCCGACTGCGTCAGTACCCGGAGTCGCGCGATGGCGGAGGCGCCGGCAGGAGTCAGCGTCTGGGCCCGATGGGACCAACTGGGAAGCCTCCCAGCCGGCGCGCCGGCCTCATAGGGCGGCAGGTTGACCCAGTCGCCCTCCTCGGTGACGTTCTTCACGTAGAAGTACGAGCGGTGCCACATCTTCACCGACTTGATCAGCGCGATGGAGGGGAATGGATTGTCGGCAGTCGACCTGCGCATTGCGATGAAGGCGCCACACTGAGCCGGCACGCCGGCGACGTGCGTGCCGAGCTTGGATTGAAAGAGCTCTCCCCACAGCTCGATAGTGGGGAGAACACCGAGGAAACCCTCGCACAGGGTGGCGAAGGCGACCAGCAGCACCACCGTGTTGGGGGTGAGGTGGTGCGGCTGGAGTCCGTTGAACTCCAAGAAGGAGCGGAGGAAGCCGCTCGCCGGCAGGCCCAGGCCGCACATAAGGTGCGAGCGGAATATAACCCGCTCGCCCTCCTGCGGCGCCGGCCTTATTTCCCCCACCGGCGGGGCGCGGGCTTGCACCAAGTTCGCGCCGGGGAGCCGGCGTGTCTTGTGAAGGTGCTCGATGGCGTCGTCATCCACTTCGGAGCCGTCCCAATGGCCGGAACGCACGGCAGGAACCGCGGCGGCGGAGGAGGAGCTCATCGCTACGGAACGGTGCGGCGTGGTGCGGCAACGGCTGGAGGAAGAAGAAGCAGAAGGAGGCGGGGGAGCAGGGAGGAATGGGCGCGTGTGTTTCCCGTGCAGCCCCCCCTCCGCCTACTTATAGGCCTGCGGGTTGAGAAGCCGATGGGGCGGCGTGGGATTAACTACGCGCAGGACCCCACGCCCCCAACGATTTACCCACGAAGTTACTGCGTGCAGTAACGACGTGGGAAACCCAACCGCCCGCACGGCCGCAACGGATCCGTTCGTGCGCCGAGGCGCGATAGTGGCGGGCCCCGCCTGACGACCAGTCCCGTCGTGCGCGTGGGCAGGCAGACTGCCCTTGCCACGTGGCGCCGTGCGACGGGGCCGAGGCGGGCAATCACGGGAAGCGTATCAGGCATGCCGCCTGATTCTCGCCGCGACATACGAAACTCCCCAAAGTGCAAGACGGCCCTCGACGAATCCGACTCCAGCCAGTCGGTTTGAGCATGCCGGCTCTTGTCGAATCCGACTCCAGCCAGACGGCTTGGAGGAAGGCGGCCATCAGAGCTTGCTTTCCCCCATCTAAAAGATGAAACTGCTGAGGCGCACGACGTATCAACCTCGGAGCCTCACCAGCTTCGGGGACTACTGTCGGAGTAATGGGCCACGGGTAGGCTAACCCGAGTCCCAGAACCTTTCAAGACATCGGGGCAGACTGCGCCCCTCAAGTACCTACGGCGACTCCAAGATGAGCCGGGTCCCAGAGGGCGACTCCAAGACAAGCCGAGTCCCAGAAGGCGACTCCAAGATAAGCCGAGTCCCAGACGGCGACTCCAAGATGAGCCGAGTCCCAGACGGCGACTCCAAGATGAGCCGAGCCCCAGAAGGTGACTCCGAGACGAGCCGAGTCCCGGGGTGACTCTCGTCTCGGCCGAGTCCCAGAGGCGACTCCGAAGAAGCCGACTATGGGGAGTCGGCCCGCGACTCCCAACCACCGGGTAATTAAAGACAGGCATGGCCACAGTGCGCCATACTCACGGAGATCTCTGCCCAGCACGGAACTGTTGCCATGCCAGTCCTAACATCAGCCCCCGGGGCGGGGCCCTGTACCCACGACGCCTTGTCTGTACGGCCCAGAGACGGCAAGGCCTACCAGTCAGAGAGAGTATTGAAGAAGGCGGGCGCGCCGAGAGTCGGACCCGTTGGGAGTCGGCCCCCTAAAGCCGGTCGGCCGCTCCCACGGGCCCCACACGCCATTAACCAGATGCGATGGGGGAATGGCAACAGTGATCGCCCGTCAGGCGGCGGCACTGTCGCCACGACCCCACGACCAAGCCCGCGTCATTAGAAGCACGGCTACAGTAATCCGCAGCCGGCAAGACCCGCCCGCGGCGGGCACGGGCTGACGCCCTCGTACCAGGCCAGTCGGTGGGACCCACCAGTCGGCGGGCCCCAGGAGTCGGCAGAGAAGACGGCGCCTGAGAGACAGACGGCTGGGACCCGCGCCCAGCCGGATTTACCATTGTAACCCTGGGAGGGTAGGCCTATATAAACCCCCCAGGGCACCCATGCAAAGGGTTCGCATCCAATAGCATTAGACAGGACACGAAGGAGGGAGAGAGCAAGCCTTGCCTTCTCCTTCTTCCAGAAACAGCTCTAGGAGCACCCTTGTATTCACTTTGCCTTAGTGATCATGCGGAGACCCCGCAGAGCAGCAGTAGGGGTGTTATCTCCTCGGAGAGCCCTGAAGCTGGGTAAGATCCGCCGGCGTGCATGTCTTCGCCTTATCCCATTTCCAGGCACCGGCGATGTTCTACTCGCCCCCACCATGATAAGCCATCCTTTGGCATATGTCGCACCCAACCCCGAAGGGTTTAAACCCGTGAACATTGAATCCTACGATGGCACAACAGACCCCGCGGTTTGGATTGAAGACTGTCTCCTTCATATCCACATGGCCCGCGGTGACGATCTTCACGCCATCAAATATCTCCCACTCAAGATTAAAGGACTAGCTCGGCATTGGCTTAACAGCTTGCCAGCAGAATCAATTGGGTGTTGGGAAGACCTGGAATCCACATTCCTTGACAACTTCCAGGGCACATATGTGCGACCACCAGACGCCGATGACCTAAGCCACATAATTCAGCAGCCAGACAAATCGGCCAGACAGTTCTGGACACGATTCTTAACAAAGAAAAATCAAATCGTCGACTGTCCGGATGCAGAGGCCCTTGTAGCCTTCAAACATAACATCCGCGACGAGTGGCTTGCCCGGCACCTGGGACAGGAAAAACCGAAATCCATGGCAGCCCTCACATCACTTATGACCCGCTTCTGCGCGGGAGAGGACAGCTGGCTAGCCCGCAGTAACAACCTCAGCAAAAATTCTGGCAGTCCGGATACCAAGGACCGCAATGGCAGGTCGCATCGCAACAAAAACAAACGCCGCGTTAACGGCGATAACACTGAGGATACGGCAGTCAACGCCGGATTCAGAGGCTCTAGACCCGGTCAGCGGAAAAAGCCATTCAAAAGAACTACTCCGGGTCCGTCCAACATGGACCGAATACTCGACCGCTCGTGCCAGATACACGGCACCCCCGAAAAGCCAGCCAATCACACCAACAGGGATTGTTGGGTATTCAAGCAGGCAGGCAAGTTAATTGCCGAAAACAATGACAAGGGGCTGCATAGCGATGACGAGGAAGAGACCCGGCCGCCGAACAATAGAGGACAGAAGGGTTTCCCCCCACAAGTGCGGACGGTGAACATGATATACGCAACTCACATACCCAAGAGGGAGCGGAAGCGTGCACTCAGGGACGTATACGCGATGGAGCCAGTCGCCCCAAAGTTCAACCCATGGTCCTCCTACCCGATCACCTTTGACCGAAGGGACCACCCCACCAGTATCCGCCACGATGGATTCGCCGCATTGGTTTTAGACCCAATCGTCGATGGATTTCACCTCACTAGAGTCCTGATGGACGGCGGCAGCAGCCTGAACCTGCTTTATCAGGATACAATGCGCAAGATGGGCATAGACCCCTCAAGGATTAAACCAACAAAGACGACCTTCAAAGGCGTCATACCAGGTGTAGAGGCCAATTGTACAGGCTCAGTTACACTGGAAGTGGTCTTCGGATCCCTGGATAACTTCCGAAGCGAGGAGTTAATCTTCGATATAGTCCCGTTCCGCAGCAGCTATCATGCTCTGCTCGGACGAACCGCGTTTGCAAAGTTCAACGCGGTGCCACACTATGCATACCTCAAGCTCAAGATGCCAGGCCCTCGAGGAGTCATCACGATCAACAGAAATACTGAACGCTCCCTCCGAACGGAGGAACACACAGCGGCTCTCGTGGCAGAAGTATAGAGCAGCCTCTTAAGGCAATTTTCGAGTCCGGACGTTAAGCGTCCGGACACGGCCAAACGCGCCCGGAGTAACCTACAACAAGACCACCTGGCACGTTCCGAGAACGCGTAGCAATGCGGCCCCAACCCCAGCCCTTGCAAAATTGCAAGACTGGTCCTTCGCGTACATCATTACGCTCTGGAGATACCATGGGCATAGGGGGAGGGGCACGACCACCACAGGCCCAGAATGCGGCTTAACCGCACCAGGGGCTCCCAAGTGTGTCACTCTTTTTCTTTTTGTCTCTTTTTTTTCTTATCCACAGGACTCCACTTACTAGGGGGCCTGTCCGGCAGTAGACCTGCCGAACTCGTGATGCAACAGCCAGGGAAGGAGACAGGCTATGACGAACACTCAGGTGGTCTCCATTACGAGCATTAAATATGTTTAATACACCATTCCGCAGCCTACCCCTAGAGGGGGACATGTTTAATAGTCCAATCCCTTGCTTACCGCACTATTTGTATCGTTCTGCATTCAAGGCAGTATTTCTGGAATAAACAATGCATCGCTTTTTGCTTATAATTGCATTTCTTTCTTATATATGTTCATTTATGACATGCTGCATCCGTACACTTTGGTACGGCTGAATACACCAGGGGCTTAAGTTCCCCACATTATGGTGTGATAAGTCCGAAGACTTTCACAAGTGCGGCACCCCGAACTTATAGCATTATATGCATCGGCTCCGAATCATGTCTTGGGTCAATAGTTGGGTTTGCCCGGCTCCCATGTTTTGGTACCTTACTTTTCGTTGTATCGGCTAAGGTAGCACTGGGAGAACCACTACGATTGCACCCCGGTTGAGCTGGGCGAGCACCTCTGTGGAGAAAGCTAAAACTGACCGTCATGATAAGGCGAGAGCTGGTCGCTGTTCGAGAGGTCTTTTCGAGTCCCTAAAGACTTATGCCGCTTAGAGCGAGGAACCGGCTTTTGTCCGGCCCAGGCGTGGATAGCGCCCCGAACTCGGTCTTCCGAACACTAGGGGCTTCGCCGAAATTTAAAATTATAGAATTCTATGGCTAAGTGAGAGTGTTCAAGCATTATAAGTCCGGTTGCCTCGTTCGTTGTGTTAAGAGCCTCCCTAGATGGACCCAAACATGGGAACAAGAGCGCTCAAGTTTATCCCGAACACCCCAGCACTAGTGGCATGGGGGCTGAAGCCGACGACTTGCCATCTCTCAGATTTGATAAACGGCCGCACAGAAGGTAATATTTTAAATTAACAAGCGTTGCTTAGCGCATATGAACAAAGTCTTCAGCGCACAGGATAACAAAATGCGAGTCTACTCAAATATTACATCTTTGGAGCACTCACCCGCAATCATGCGGGCACCCTTTAGGACACTCTTATAATACATTTCGGGCGTACGATACTCCTTGCCCACCGGCGGCGCGTCCGTCAGCAGCTTCTCAGCATCCATCCTGCCCAGTGCACTTTTGCACGGGCAAGGGTCCGACGGGCACCTTCAATGCAGGAGGAGTGCTTGACGACCTCAACCCAGGGACACGCGTCCACCAGCCGCCTCACTAGGCCGAAGTAGCTCCCATGCATGGCCTCCTTGGGCCACAGCCGAACTATGAGGCCCTTCATGGCCTGTTCGGCTACCTTGTGGAGCTCGACCAGCTGCTTCAACTGGTTGCTAAGGGGCACCGGATGTCCGGCCTTAGCATACTGAGACCAGAAGACCTTCTCCGTCAAGCTCCCCTCCTCGGCCCGGTAGAAAGCGGCAGCATCAGACACGCTGCGGAGTAGATCTGCGAACGCTCCTGGAGAGCTCCGAATTCGGGTAAGTAATAGGTAATTCACATTCACATGCTTGCTTTGCATGAAAAATGCCTTACCCGCCGCTATTTTCTTCAAATCCTCAATTTCCCGGAGGGCCTTGTGGGCTTCGGCCTTAGCGGCTTTAGCGCTCTCAAGAGCCGACGCAAGCTCGGACTCTCGTGTCTTCGAGTCACGCTCCAAACTCTCGTGCTTCTCCATGAGAGCCTAGAGCTCTTGCTGTACCGCCACCACCCGCGCCTCCTGTTTCTCTCGCTCGGCCCGTTCCACGGCCGCATTGCGTTCGGCCGCGGACACCGCCTCCTTCAGGGTCACCACTTCGTTCGTCGCCCCTATAGTACCCACGTTATCCTTGTTATTTTTCTTGCAACCAAATCCTTTTTCTATAAGGTACAAATTTAATACGGTATTACTCACCTTCCTTGTCCTTGAGCTGCTTCTTGGCACGGCCGAGCTCGCTCTCGGACCGCTCGAGGTTCTGCTTCAAAGCATCGACCTTCGCGGTCAGTGCAGTAGAGGTCAGCAGCGCAGCCTGCAATCCCATATTGACATATTTTTTAGACTCCTGCGTATATCTTTTTTAGATCCTCAGTCCGGCTTTTGTTTCCGAACACCGAACCGAGCATCAGTGGCTACTGTCTATGCGGTATTATATTACATATCTTAAAATTCTTACCTCAAAGCCTGTTAGAAGGCTGCTTCAGGCTTCGATCAGCCCGCTCTTGGCGAGCTAAACCTTCTGAATCACCGCACTCATGACAGTGCGGTGTTCTTCTTCGATGGAAGCGCCATTGAGCGCCTCCAGCAAGTTATCCGGTGCCTCTGGCTGGACAGAGGCCACCGTTGTCACAGTCTTGCCCTTCTTACGAAGGGGCCGCTCGCCGGACTCCAGAACCACTGCAGGTACCGGTGCAGAGTCCGGGAGGTTGCCTTGCGGCACCTCCGGGGCCTCCACCTCCTGGCGGGTCCCTTCCCGGGATCCCACCTCGACGTCGTCAGCGTCACGGGGAGTTGAGGCAGTCGGAAGGGAATCCATATCCGACGTGTCTAAGGACCCACTGGACAAAGCGGGAAGATCGTCCTTGGCCGGACTACAGGTTGTATGCGGCATTAGAAAGACACCGTGTGGCAAAATGAAAAATTATAAACTATCTAGGAGTCCGGATACTTACGATCTTACCGGGGGCTTGGCCCTTGAGGGCCACTCCTCGTTACCATCGCCAACGTTGGCGGAACAGTCCGGGGGAAGGGTCCTTCCCTTCTTGGACCCTTCGGCCTCCCTTGCTGAGGAGGCCTTCCTCTTCTTCTCTCCCCCCGCTGGGGGAGAGTCTTCTTTCTCCTCCTCCTCGTCCTCAGGGGAGGAGTCCACCTCGGATTCATCGGACGATGAATCCGATACCACCTGACGCCGGGAACTCCTTCGGGTTCCCGTGGACTTCTTCTTGGCCTTCTTCTCTGGCACCATGTAAAGTGCTGGGACCAGCAGCCCCGTCAAACGGGTGTCCGCTAGATCTTCTGGAGGGGGAGCCGGACAGTTAATCTGTCCAGACGTCTTCTGCCAGTCCTGTTAAAGGCATTGGGAGTTTAGATCCCACATAGAGTCAAACTATGAAAGAAATGAGTGTCCCATAAAGGATAACATAGCTTACCTCGCCGGCCGGCTGCTGCGTGCTGAATCCGCGATCTTCAGTTGCGGATGCGGGGGCTTCTCCGCCCTTGAACAACACCCTCCAGGCAGCTTCGTACGTCGTGTCCAAGAGCCCGCTCAAGGTCCGGTGCTGTGCCGGATCAAACTCCCACAAATTGAAGGCCCGTTGCTGGCAGGGGAGAATTCGGTGGACGAGCATGACCTGAATCACATTGACAAGCTTAAGCTTCTTGTTCACCAGGGTTTGAAGACAGGACTGGAGTCCGGTCAGCTCTTCCGAACTACCCCATAGCAAGCCCTTCTCTTTCCAGGAGGTGAGCTCCATGGGGATGCCAGATCTGAATTCGGGGGCCGCTGCCCATTTAGGGTACGTGGCTCGGTGATGTAGAACCACCCCGATTGCCACCCTTTGATGGATTCCACGAAGGCACCCTTGAGCTAAGTGACATTAGGCATTTTGCCCACCATGGCGCCTCCGCACTCCGCTTGGCTGCCCTTCACAACCTTCGGCTTGACATTGAAGGTCTTTAGCCACAAGCCGAAGTGGGGCTGGATGCAGAGGAAGGCCTCGCACACGACGATAAATGCCGAGATGTTGAGGATGAAGTTTGGCGCCAGATCATGGAAGTCCAAGCCGTAGTAGTACATGAGCCCCCGGACAAAGGGGTGAAGTGGGAAGCCCAGTCCGCAGAGGAAGTGGGGAAGAAATACGACCCTCTCATGGGGCCTGGGGGTAGGGATGAGCTGCCCCTCGTCGGGCAGCCGGTGCGTGATGCCCCTCCGTAACGGAGGAGGCCATCCACTTGCCTCCCGCTCCGGACATGGCTGGAGAAGGTTGAGGTGAGATGTGCGGACTTGGGCGCTGGAGCTCGAGTGCGCGGAGATGGATAAGCAAAGGAGGAAGAAGGCCTAGGTAAAAGAGGTGGATCCTTATCCCCTTATATATGGGCGGACGAAAACTATGCTTCCCCACCGGCCTGGTAAAACTCGCTTATCTCCCAAGCGCCACAATCAATGGCGTGGTTGGGTTACCCACGTCCATATTGATGGGAACCCCGAAATAAGGGGAACACGATCTCTGCTTCGACAAGACGTGCCAAGGAAACCGCTTCGCTAAACGCGCTGAGGTGGTATAATAAAAACGATTCAAGTAAAGGCTTGGTGGTGGTGTGACGTCATGCCACAAAATACGTCATCATATTGAACTTGTGTAAATATTATTCTCTCTACGGTGGTATGTGGAATTTATTTTGCAGAGCTGGACACTATCCTGGTGTTCACAATCTTCTATGAATTATTCGGAGGAGGAACCCGCCTTGCAATGCCGAAGACAATATGCGCGCCGGACTCGTCGTCATTGAAGCCTGGTTCAGGGGCTACTGTGGGAGTCCTGGACTGGGGGGGTGTCCGGATAGCCGAACTATCATCATCGGCCGGACTCCAAGACTATGAAGATACAAGATTGAAGACTTCGTCTCGTGTCCGGATGGGACTTTCCTTGGCGTGGAAGGCAAGCTTGGCAATACGGATATGTAGATCTCCTACCATTGTAACCGACTCTGTGTAACCCTAGCCCTCTCCGGTGTCTATATAAACTGGAGGGTTTTAGTCCGTAGGACAACAATCATACCATAGGCTAGCTTCTAGGGTTTAGCCTCCTTGATCTCGTGGTAGATCCACTCTTGTACTACCCATATCATCAATATCAATCAAGCAGGAGTAGGGTTTTACCTCCATCGAGAGGGCCCGAACCTGGGTAAAAAAATCATGTCCCTTGTCTCCTGTTACCATCCGCCTAGACGCACAGTTCGGGACCCCCTACCCGAGATCCGCCGGTTTTGACACCGACACCCCTCCTCCATTCTAGGGGCAGCAAATATGATAGCTCATTCTTATGTGAGCTTTGCTCCTACCTTCTCCTCTTGAGAGAGAGAGAGAGACCACTCCCATGGAGTTCAAGCCCTCCATGTGAGAAGATCCTGCGAGATATCATCAAGACCCCCTCGCGGGAAGATCCGTCTCGGATACCATCAAGACCTCCTCTTGGAGATGAACTCTACCTCATTTCTTTCCTTTTGGCATTTCTGCCTTGGCCTTCCACCATAACATCCGCATTGCCTCCACCGACTTCCGCAACCTAACGCATTTTGATCTCTATAGCATTTGAGGTTGTTTGAGTTGTGACTCGAGTCTCCTAAGGTGTTTCGGCTACTTAGGGACGGTTGCTTCTTCATAAACCACCACCATAACATTTGATAGGCTTGCCACCATACACTTCCGCCATTGCAACTTAACCCAATTTTGTTTGTTTTGTGAATTGTGTCTCCTAAGGTGTTTCGGCTACTTAGGGATGGTGCTTCCAAATCGACACCGTGTATAGTTCTTCATACCCTCCCACCTTAACCCATTTTTATAGGGTTTCCACCAATACTTCCGCAACCACCACCGCATTCCACTACCACCATTTTGACATTTGACGTTTGAGATTTTGAGTTCGTGGTTTTTCCGTTTCCTAAGGTGTTTCGGCTACATAGGGACGAGTCTCCATCATCTTGGTTTCTACACCAATAACAACGCCACTCATCATCGCCACGGACGGTAACCTCCATATCATCTTGGTATCGTGGTATCCCTCCATTGTATATTCACTTGCCATTGAATTGATAACCCCTAGCCTATTTTGCGTCACTTGCCTATCGAGACTAGCCATTGAGTACTGCTGGCAATGTTACTTGTGCACATTAGTGATCCATACCTTCCATTGCATACATACCATATCATATTGGTATCATCATAGTATCTCTTGTGTCACAAGATTGCTCCCGCATATATACAATTGCTATCTTCGTTTGTGCATTGTTGCAAAAGTGGCCATACAAGAAAACAAAGAAATAAAGCTTTTAAGCAAAAGAAAGAGAGCAAAGAAGCTTGTAAGTAAGTGCCATAGCATCATACCACATTGCATATAAGATTATCATACTTGATCATCTTGGATCATCATGTGCTAAAGCACCGGAACATCATACACATATAGCATACTTGGGATAGAAGATTTATCTATTTTGCATCTTATAGGTTGTGCGCAAGTGTCGTATCCGCCTATTGAGCAATTGTGCTAGCGTCTCTCTTGAGTTGTGCAACACGAGCGTTTTTCATGAACTCCGCATTTTGTGCTCATTCCTTGGTTGCACGACCCCATTTATCTATCTGTGTGTGTGTTTCTGTGTGCCATTCATTGCTATTGGTCTACTTGTTTCACTTGCGAATTTGTGAATCTCTTTCAACATTATTGACGCTTGCTAACATTTTGCATCAATTTTTTTGTGCCACTATCCTCACCGAGCTACTCCATAAGCTTTACTTGATAGGTGTGAGTGAACAAGTCCGGTACCAATTCCAGTATTCTTTCACTTCACATTGAGTGAAACGGGATACATCCTCAACTTTGGGAAAAGGTAACTTGGTATTGTTTATCTCATTTCCTACTCACCTTTGCTCGAGTCTTGTGATGGATAGGCAAGGCATTCCACCTTCGGTCTACAACAACAAAGATGAGTTCGATGCCATGAAAAACAACTCCGATGCCAAGATGCAAGCTCAAATGGAGGAGATCAAAGCCCTCATTAGGTCCTACAAGCGATCTTCCTCATCTTCAAGAAGACGCTCAAGAGCACATGCTTTTGAGCTACCATCTCCGGCAAGATCACATCGGCATCGACACCATCACCAACAATAACATGAAGGTCAAGATCTCAACACCAACAACCGCTCAACGACTTCACCATCTCCCTTGGCATCTTCGCCAAGCGACTTCAAGGCATCTTTGCCTACGGACATACGACATCTTCGTCAACAAGCACCCAAAGACTACGCTCAAGAGAAGCTTCCCAAGCTCACGTCCGCGACTTCCACGAGCTACTACGATCTTGACACAGACCACAAGATTTATTTCTATGGGACTCAAGAACCCGAGGAGTATCTCGAGTGGGAGCGCTTGACGGACGACTACCTCAAAATACATCAAGTTCGTCCCGAAGATCACGTGAAGTGCGCCACAAGAAACTTCCACGACTACGCATCGGCATGGTGGCTTCACACACTTTCGGACAGCTACAACATGAGTTGGCCCAAGACGAAGAGAGCTATGCGGCAAGAGTTCGTGCCTCCTACCTACACGGAATAACTTCTACGCCAATTGGAGAATAGCATCCAAGGATCCAAGTCCATCGATGCGTACTTCAAGGATATGAAGATTGCCTTGCGACGAGCCGGCGTGGATGACCCCATTTCGATGAAGTTCCACTTCATGATGGGATTGAACAACGACATCTCCAAGACTATCTTCCTCCAGAACTACAAGTCCTCGACGAAAACTAAGTTGGTGCTCTCAAGGTAGAACAAGAACTCATGAAGGCCAAGGCTTCTCCACCCCAAGCTCACTTCGCGACGACCAAGCTCCATGAGAACGAGCATGAGGATAGTACCACCAAGATGTCCAAGCCCGATGAGCTCCAAGACGATGCTCCCAAGTTCGACTTCACCGCCATCCCTCTTTGTGGCATTGAGGATGCCGAGTCTACCTCGACTCTTTTTAAAGATGGTGCGGCGACGAGTACGACTACGGAGACCCTCAAGGACCAAGCTTTGGAGGCAAGCGACAAGGTGGCGAGCAAGGATGATGTTTCCATCTTTGGAGGCGAGAGTGATGATGTGCCATCTTCATCTTTCATCCACGGTGACGATGACGAGATGATCGAGCATGGGATTTTCCCTTTGGTCATGGAGGAGAGTGATGATGTGCCGTATTCGGCCTTCATCCATGGCGACGACGATGAGATGGTTGAGCATGGGATTCTCCCTTCGACCACGGCGACGTATGATGACTTGAGTGACTTGTGCCACCATATTGAGAGTGACTTCACCACTAGCCCCATATATGACGAGTTGCCCCAATTCTCATGTGGGGAGAGCCACAACCCCCACCACTTGAGTGTGATGAGTGACTCCACCATATGTGAGATTGAGTGCACCTACATTGAGGGAGTGAGTGAACCACCACATAGAGAGAGTGAGGAGATTTTGAACTCTAACGACTTAACCTCTACCTCTATTGTGTCTTCTCATTTGGTGCTTGGTTCCATATATGATGACGCGCTGATCCTCGACGACTTCGTACTCCCTTCGGACAAGACGATGGTCATGGTGGAATATGATGCACCCCCCACATGGTTCCATCAAGATGAAGATGACCACCATTTGGTCTTTCCACCTCACCTACACCACTTGAGTGGAATGACAAAGGTAACATAGGTGAAGGTGATGCTCTAGTCCCACTGGTGGACATTCTTGCCATTGACTGCTTGCATGATGTTGATCCACCTAGTATCATGCTTCATGCTAGTATGATTTCCCCATGCGATGATTTGCCCATTTACGATGAGTATGATAATTCTCATTTGGAGTCTATTAGTTGTGATGCCATGTTACATAGGATTTCTTGTGACAATTCCCTTGGTCACATCATGTTTGTTAATCCGCTTGACTTGTCATATGCTATGCATGAGATCAACCATATATTTATTTGCAATCTCTTCATAGTGACTATGCATATGCCATTAAAATAAACCCAATTTGCACTTATGGCATAGATGACAAGCCCATGGTTATTGGCATTTGTTTTTCTTGTGATGATATTGATATGCTCCCTTTGCATCATTTATCTCATATGCCATGCCATGACCACCTAGCTTCGGATATGCATTGTTTTGGATGTTGTCCATTTTCTCCATATTATGTTTCCATTATTGCTCATGAGGAGACCCCCATAGTTTCCTCATACATTTTAGGAGATTTTGATCCATCCCATCAATTGCATGATCCAAATACTTCTGTGCACAATATGCTCCCCACGAATGAAAATGCTATTGATGTGCCATATAATTCTATGCTCAATTTGCATCCCCATCGTGTCATACATAACAACTATTCTTTCATGATGGATGACATGTTCTTATACCATGCATCAAATTTCTTTGACCGATGCTTATCTTGTGCTAACTCACACATGCACATACACATCATGACGGATGATGTGTACATTTACCACACACACAATTTCTTTCATTTGTGTCTCTTTTGTGTAGGTACCCATGAATACTTGTCAACCTCAGAATCCCATGAGTTGACAAAACGAGATCTAGAGAGCAATGATGACTTAGGATCCCATGGATTGTCTTTCCCACCGCTCTCTTCGCGTAAAGACTTCGTGCATTTCTTCTACATGGCCCTCGCATGGTTATGGGTTATTGTCCATTACATATTATATGCCCATCTTGCCATGTTTGCTTTGCATGATATGCTCGTTACTATGCCTTTGCCATGCATTTGTGACCCATGCTTTGCATTACACATGATGAGTCGTAGTACTTGTATGTGTATTTGCAAGCTTGGTGGAGATATTGCTTGTTATTGCCCTGTTTCATCTATGACCCATTCCTATCATGATACTATAATTTTGCTTTGTGTTTGTGCTTGCAATATGTCTTGTGCATTGCCTATGTGTTGGGGATATAACTATTTGTGTAAGCCGCCCAGGAGGGGCCGGGTTACGCAAAGAAGACTCACCAGAAAGAGGCCCAAGACCAAGCATGAATATGGCGGTTCAATAAAGGGCCTAAGGCCCACAGGCGACTTAAGGCCCGTTGTAGTAAACCGCCACAATGGCATGACTTGTATCATAAGGTAGATTTAACTAGTCACCAAGCCGGACACTGTTTATAAGCCGGTCGGGACTCTGTAAGCCACAGGGCGTCAACCCGTGTATATAAGGGGACGACCTGCTGGCGGCATAGGGCAAGAAACAACTCATCGAGAGCCGGGCATAGCGTATCTCGCTCCCTGGTCATCGAAACATCAATACCAACCCAACTAGACATAGGCCTTACCTTCACCGTAAGGGGCCGAACTAGTATAAACCTCTCATGTCCTTTGTACGGATTAACCCCTTCAAGCTTCCTAGTTGCGATGGCTCCACAACTAAGTCCTTTCACAAGGACATCTGATGTGACAATTCCACGATAATTGGCGCCCAGCGTGGGGCCAGCGCACGATGGATTTGAGTTCTTGAAAGGCAACTTCGAAGGGCTCAAGGGATACGTAGTGGGCCGGGTGACCAAGAGTCGTCACGGCAAGATCTACATCGACGACGAAGGCTGGGGCCCCGACACTGGCTCAATTGAGTACGGGTACCGGGTCCCCTTCGGCGAAATCCACGTCTTCATCGGCCGGATTGGTGAGCCAGGCCCTGAGCCGGACAACTGCACCAACCTCGTCGAGACGGCTCAGCATGTGAGGAAGACCCGAACTCAACCCGTCATGAAGCGTGCTTTCGTGGGCTGCATCCACGAAGAGGAACTTTCTGAAGGATCTGAAGATCGTGGTGAAACGGCCGTCCTCTCGGACGGTGATTCGTCCGCCGGTTCAACAGATTCGTTGTACCAAGTGCAAGACGGCGTGCTCGGGGGCTGTTCCGATGGCACCAGTATTCCGGACCCCTGTGAGCCGCCAAGATGGGCAAGAGTCTTTATGGCTGGGACTCAGCGTGGCTCAAACTCTACAGCTGCTGCAGCAATAACATCCGGGATAGGAGCAGCTGGGGCAGGCGGCCCCGTGTGCCCGCCGGCTCAGGTGCTGATAGATCTCATGGACAAGCTTATGACCCTGTTAACCGCAATAGTTATTCCCGCGAATAAAGATGAGCATGACACGGAGGTGGCACGGGTGCGTGAGGAAATAGCTCAGGCCAAAGAGGCCTTGGCAGCTGAAGACACTAGGTTAGCCACAGAGCGGGCGGCTCTAGATGCCCGGGCGCAGCGGCTACAGTCCGAAGCTTACCAGCTCACGATGAGCTTAAACGCGTCCAATGAGGTGACGAGGAGGAGACATCAGAAAACACAGTCCCGTTTACCTCCGAATTACGACCCTCGGGTTCTTTTTTCTACACCCGGAGCCGGCCCAAGTAACCCGCCAGAGACCAATCAGTTTATGACAGCCGAAACAGGAGGGCCGACTCAGCCTCGGGAGATGGCACCTCCTCATGTGAACATGGCACTGTCGCGTTATGTGCCGATACCGCCGGGTCACTTTTCCAACCCCATGGAGAACTTAATCGCGGCTTCGGCGCGTTTGGCGGCTCTTCCTGTGGACGGTGATGACCCGACAGCGGTGGAGACCCGGAGGGTCAGAGAACTTCTCCAAACGGCCTTAGCTCAGCAAGAGACCTATTCTTACAGCCGGGACATGATTCATTCAACTCCTCTGCCTTTGTTAGCACCGCCTCGTCAGAACCGGAGCCCAAGTTATAGCAGGCACATGGAGACTGAAGCTTTGTCAAGCAATGCCCAACACCGTAACCAGCCCGGTGGCTATAATCCGGTGCAAGACCGAGTGCGTCAGGAGAACGAGCGGGCGGCTCAGCTAGCTGCTCAGCTAGCGGCTCAACAGATGGCACATCAAGATTTCCCAAAGTATCCAACGACTTCCGTTGAGACGGGAGTAGCCACTAGAAATGGCGGTGTTCCTTGTCTGGTACCGGCTCTGCGTAACATGCGCCTACCCAAGGACTTCAAGGGACCTCGAAAGGTGCCGAATTACATGGCCGACTTGCAGCCCGGAGCTTGGATCGAAAGTTATGAGATGGCCATGGAGTTATTGGAAGTCAGCGACGTGGCGATGGCTAAGTACTTCACCATGATGTTAGATGGAACAGCCCGGTCCTGGTTAAAAGGTTTGCCACCCAATTCCATTGGTTCATGGGCAGAACTAAAAGCACGTTTCATCCAGAACTTCAAAGACACTTGTAAGCAGTCTATGTCAATTGTGGACTTGACAAATTGTAAACAGGAGGAGGGTGAATCCAGGACTCATTGGGTACGCCGGGTCAAGGAGATAATACATTCATCTGACAAGATGGATGCTAGGTCTGCAGTCCTCATGTTGGAGAAGAATTGCCGTTTTGAGCCGCTAAGGCAGAAACTGGGGCGCCTTAAGTGTGATTGCAATGATATGGGTACACTGATGGCGGCTTTAGTCAATTATGCCGACTCTGATAGTACCAAGGATCCTGCGTCTGATGAGGAAAAGACCGGGAAGGGAAAGAAGAACAGCAATGGAAAGGGTCAGCAGCATAACCCGATGAATCAAGGAGGTAATAAGCGTAAGGCGGATGGTAACCCGGAGTTTGTGGCCAATGCCAATGCGCAAGGTAACAATCAGAGACGTAAGGGTAAGCCGCCTCGATCCGGCGGGTCAGGCCCATCTCTTGAGCAGCTACTCAATGAGCCCTGCCCGAGACACAGCACCCGGGAGCGGCCCGCCACACACCTGTGGAAAGATTGCATGATCATGAAAGTGTTTAAGAATTCCAACACCTTTGATGGCAATCATGGGTCTGGTGGCGGCTCAGGGGCTGGCAGTTTTCATGGCCCGGGTGGTGGTTCAAGTTCCGGCTTTCAGGGACGTCAAGGCGGCTATAATCAACAGCAGTCTGGTCAAGGAGAGCAGCAGCAGCAGCAGTCGGGTTATCAAAGCAATCCGAAGCAGTTGAATAGTGGGCAGTACCACGTGTTTACCACTAGCTTATGCAAACGCGACCAGAAGGTTCATAAGAGGGCTGTGAATTCTGTTGAGCCGGCAGTTCCTCGTTACTTGAGGTGGTCAGAATAGCCCATTGTATGGAGCAGAGAAGATCACCCTCCACGGGTTGATAATCCGGGTCAGTTAGCCTTGGTGGTAGCACCTCAAGTTGGTGGATATAAATTCACTAAGGTACTCATGGACGGAGGTAGTAGCATCAATATCCTCTATTATGAGACCTTTCGACGCATGGGGTTGACTGATAAGAATTTGAGGACATCCAACACTGTTTTCCATGGAGTGGTTCCTGGTAAGTCGGCTTACCCAATCGGCAAGATTGAACTAGAAGTGGCCTTTGGAGACGAATATGATTCCAGGGCTGAGAAATTGACGTTTGAAGTGGTCAAAATCAGGAGCCCATATCATGCTCTGTTTGGGCGGCCGTCTTACGCTAAGTTCATGGCACAGCCGTGTTACGTTTATTTGCAGCTCAAGATGCCGGGCCACAAGGGCACCATCACTGTGCATGGAAGTCGAAAGGTAGCCTTGGAATGTGAAGAAGGCAACGTGGCTTATGCTGAGTCTGCCTATGCGGCGGAAGAGCTCAAATTTTATCAAGATAATGTTGACCCGGCGGATATGACCTCCCTGAAGAAACCAACTATAGAGCATGACCCGGCGTTGAAATTTAAATCGGCCGCTGAGACGAAGCTTGTTGATTTCACCCCAGTCGACTCTTCTAAGCAATTCAGCATCAGTACCAATTTGGATCCTAAATAGGAAAGCGCGCTCATCGAGTTCATCCGTGAGAACCGGGACATCATTGCATGGAAACCTACTGACATGTCAGGTGTACCGAGGGAACTCGCTGAGCACACTCTCAATATTGATCCGAAGTATAAGCCAGTCAGGCAGTTTCTTCGACGGTTTAACGAAGAGAGATGGAAAGCTATTGGAGAGGAAGTCGCCCGGCTCTTAGCGGCCAGGTTTATTATTGAAGTTTTTCACCCGGAGTGGTTGGCTAACCCGATGCTTGTCCTCAAGAAGAACGACACTTGGCGGATGTGTGTGGACTACACGGACTTAAACAAAGCTTGTCCGGCTGATCCCTTTGCTCTCCCCCATATTGATCAAATCATTGATGCTATGGCGGGTTGTGAACGTTTGAGCTTCTTGGATGCTTACTCTGGTTATCATCAGATCAAAATGGCAGTTAAGGACCAGGAGAAGACGGCTTTCATCACTCCGTTTGGAGCCTTATGTTATGTATCTATGTCGTTTGGACTCAAGAGTGCTCAGGCGACTTATCAGCGATGTGTGTAGAACTGTCTACACGATCAAATCAGGCGTAATGTTCATGCTTATGTAGATGACATCGTGGTGAAGTCCAGAGAGAAGGAAACCTTGATATCCGACTTGAAAGAAACCTTTGATAATCTCCGGGTTTATAAGATGATGCTTAACCCGGCCAAGTGTGTGTTTGGTGTACCTGCAGGCAAGCTTTTGGGTTTTCTGCTATCAAACAGAGGCATTGAAGCTAATCCGGAGAAGATTAAGGCAATTACCTCTCTAGCTAAACCGGTGTGCATCAATGATGTTCAGCGACTGGCGGGTCATGTTGCCGCTTTAAGCTGGTTCATAAGCCGGTTAGGTGAGAAGGCCCTACCGTTGTATCAGATGATGAATAAAACAGATACTTTTGTCGGGAGTGATGCTGCTGATGCTGCCTTTGAAGATTTGAAGAGACAGTTATCTGAGCCTCCGGTTCTTGCGGCCCCCATTGATAAAGAGCCGTTGCTGTTATATGTGGCTGCTAATTCACGAGTCATCAGTGTTGTGATCGTGGTGGAGCGTAAGGAAGCCGGCAAAGAGCATCCGGTTCAACGGCCGGTTTATTATATCAGTGAGGTGCTTATTGAGTCTAAACAAAGGTATCCACATTGGCATGAGCTTGTTTACGGAGTGTTTATGGCCAACCGGAAGTTGAAGCAGTACTTTCAAAGTCATCCTATAACTGTGGTAAGTTCTGCCCCCTTGGGAGACATCATCCAGAATAGGGAGGCCACAGGACAAGTTGCCAAGTGGGCTATCGAGCTTGGACCTCATGGTTTGAGATATATGCCGCATACTGCCATTAAGTCTCAAGCCTTAGTGGACTTTATCAATGATTGGACAGAGTTGCAGGCACCTGAGGAGGAGCCGGATAACACATATTGGACTATTTACTTTGATGGGTCCAGGCAGTTAGAAGGCTTGGGGGCTGGAGTTGTTTTAACTTCCCCTCGAGGTGACAAATTTTGTTACGTGCCCCGGCTTATGTTTCCTTGTACTAACGATGCAGCTGAGTACGAGGCCTTACTCCATGGTCTCCGGATTGCCAAAGAGATGAATTTAAGCCGGGTAAGGTGCTTAGGCGACTCGGATCTTGTGGCCCAACAGGTGTCAGGCAAGTGGGACTCCAAGGATCCTCTCATGGCGGCTTATCGTCGTGAAGTAGATGCTGTGAATGGGCATTTCAAGGGTTATCAAGTGGAGCACATTGATCGAAGGAAGAATGAGGCGGCTGATGCTTTAAGCCGGCTGGGATCTCAACGTAAGCCGGTGCCACCTAACATCTTTCTCGATATTTTGCATAACCCTTCTGTCAAGGTGCCTACTGAGGAAGAACTAGCGGTGCCAGACCCAGAGGCACAGCTGGTGGCAGCTCTTCACGTCATCCCGGATTGGACAGTGCCATATTTGGCCTATATGACTGAAAGTGCAACTATCCCTAGGTGGTTTTGGTAATTCATAACAACATATAGCTCATTGAGTTAATGCTATTCCCAGACTATTATTTTAGGAAAGCTCAATGAATGGCATGGCATGGATGATGAAAGTGGATCCCTAAAAATACTAAGGACAAAGGATTGGCTCAAGCTCAAAAGCTCAAGACTCTTCATTTTATATTTTAGTGATCCAAGATCACATTGAGTCTATAGGAAAAGCCAATACTATCAAGGAGGGATGAGGTGTTTCTTAATGAGCCTCTTGCTTCATGTGCTTAGTGATATGCTCCAAAACCCTCAACTACTTTCCCACATCCACAAATGAACTAAACCCAAAGCCAAAATCGGTCACACCGATTCTTCCTATCCGGCGCCACCGATTCCAAAAGTCATAGCCACTGCCACAAACCCTAAGCAAATCGGTCTTACCGATAGGGATCTCGGTCTCACCGAGATGGGATTGTAATCTCTCTGTTTCCCTTCGTAACGTTTCGGTCTAACCGAAGTGAGCGATCGGTCCCACCGAGATTGCAATGTAAACTGTCTGTTTCCTTTTTGTAACATTTCGGTCTCACCGAAAAGAGCAAATCGGTCCCACCGAGTTTACCTGACCAACTCTCTGGAAAGCTTGTTACCAAATCGGTCTCACCGAGTTTGTGTAATCGGTCTTACCAAGATTACGTTATGCCCTAACCCTTACCGAATCGGTCTCACCGAGATGCATGTCGGTCCCACGGAAAATCACTAACGGTCACTAGGTTTACTAAATCGGCCCGACCGAGTCTGTTGAATCGGTCCCACCGAGTTTGGTAAATTGTGTGTAACGGTTAGATTTTGTGTGGAGGCTATATATACCCCTCCACCTCCTCTTCATTCGTGGAGAGAGCCATCAGAACGAACCTACACTTCCAACTTACCATTTCTGAGAGAGAACCACCTACTCATGTGTTGAGGCCAAGATATTCCATTCCTACCATATGAATCTTGATCTCTAGCCTTCCCCAAGTTGCTTTCCACTCAAATCTTCTTTCCACCAGATCCAAAACCTATGAGAGAGAGGTTAGTGTTGGGGAGACTATCATTTGAAACACAAGAGCAAGGAGTTCATCATCAACGCACCATTTGTTACTTCTTGGGGAGTGGTGTCTCCTAGATTGGCTAGGTGTCACTTGGGAGCCTTCGACAAGATTGTGGAGTTGAACCAAGGAGTTTGTAAGGGCAAGGAGATCGCCTACTTCGTGAAGATCTATCTCTAGTGAGGCAAGACCTTCGTGGGTGACGGCCATGGTGGATAGACAAGGTTGCTTTTTCGTGGACCCTTCGTGGGTGGAGCCCTCCGTGGACTCGCGCAGTCGTTACCCTTCGTGGGTTGAAGTCTCCATCAACGTGGATGTACGATAGCCCCACCTATCGGAACCACGCCAAAAACATCCGTGTCTCCAATTGCGTTTGAATCCTCCAAACCCTTCCCTTTACCTTCTTGCAAGTTGCATGCTTTAATTTCCGCTGCCTATATACTCTTTGCATGCTTGCCTGAATAGTGTGATGATTGCTTGACTTGTCCTAAAGTAGCTAAAATCTGCCAAACTCTAAAATTGGGAAAAGGTTAAGTTTTTATTGGTCAAGTAGTCTAATCACCCCCCCCCCCTCTAGACATACTTCAAGGTCCTACAAGTGGTATCAGAGCTTTGGTCTCCATTTGCTTTGATTTCCATAGCTTTTGGTGGTCATAGCCTTGGTTTCACAACCTAGGAGAGTATGGCGTCTAGCGAGGGAAATTATCACCGTAGAGGTCCTTACTTTGATGGTACTAATTTTGCTAGTTGGAAGCATAAGATGAAAATGCATATTCTTGGACATAACCCCGCCGTTTGGGCAATTATTTGTATTGGCTTGCAAGGTAAATTTTTCGGTGGGAGAGAACCGAACCGTGAAGCTAGTGCGGAAGAATTGAAGATGCTGCAATACAACGCTCAAGCTTGCGATATCATCTTCAACGGATTGTGCCCCGAAGAATTCAACAAAATCAGCCGTCTTGAGAATGCAAAGGAAATTTGGGATACTTTGATTGACATGCATGAAGGTACCGAGTCCGTCAAGGAATCCAAGTTGGATGTGCTCCAAAGTCAGCTTGACAAGTTCAAAATGAAGGATGGTGAAGGTGTCGCTGAAATGTACTCTAGGCTTGCTCTTATCACAAATGAGATTGCCGGCTTAGGGAGTGAAGAGATGACTGACAAATTCATCATCAAGAAGATCCTAAGAGCATTGGATGGAAATTATGATACCGTGTGCACGTTGATTCAAATGATGCCAAACTACAAAGATCTCAAGCCAACGGAAGTCATTGGAAGAATTGTTGCTCACGAGATGTCACTCAAGGATAAGGAGGAACTTCACAACAAGTCAAGTGGTGCTTACAAAGCCTCAAGTGAAACCCCTACATCATCAAGTGAGAAACAAACCTTCAATGAAGAATTGAGCTTAATGGTGAAGAACTTCAACAAATTCTACAAGAGTAGAACCAAAGAAAGAAGCTCCAAGTCAAGGTCTTACAATGACAAAAGATCTTCTAGTCGAGATTCCAATTGCTACAATTGTGGGAGACCCGGACACTATTCCAATGAGTGTACGGCACCCTACAAAAGAAGAGAAGAATCTCCAAGAAGAAGGAGCAAAAGAGAAGAATCACCACCAAGAGAGAGGAGGAGGAGAGATGATCGTTATGAACGAAGACTCTCAGGAGAAGCAAGGATTCGGAAAGGAAGTTCAAGTCATCAAGGAGCTACACAAAACGAAGACATCAAGCTCATGTTGGTGAATGGGTATCCGGCTCCGACTCCGAGAGAAGCTATCACTCCGACTCCGAATATACTCAAGATGAAGGTGTTGCCGGTCTAGCACTTGTGTCAACCAACTCATACGACATATTTGATTCACCAAATGAAGGTGTTCGAAGATGCTTCATGGCCAAAGGTCCAAAGGTAACACATCCCGAGTATGTTGATTTCAATAGTGATGAAGATGACTTGCTTGTGGATGATGATTTACTTGTTGACAACTCTAGTGATGAATACTATGATGAAACGTCAATTAATCATGCTAATCAAGATAAAAAAATGACAATGATAAGGAGAAGATTGAGCTTCTAACTAAAGAACTAAACACTCTTAAGTTAGCTCATGAAACTATCTACGAAGATCATCGAGAACTTTTAAGGGCTCATGAGAAGTTACGCTTTGAAAAGCTCAATCTTGAGCAAGAGCATGAGTTCTTAAAAGCAATCAATGATGATCTTCGCAAGAAAAGTTCTTCTTACATTGCCAAGCGTTTACTCTTATCTACTTACATGCCTCAAGTCAAGTCTAGTAACAAGTACAAGAAAGATACTTCCTCTAGTAGTAACAATGATAATGTCAAATCCAATATTGTTGCTTCTAGTAGTTCTCTTGATTCCACTAATGATTCTCTTAGCCAAGTTACACTTGAGCAAGAAAATAGTTTATTGGATGGAATTATAGAGAAAGGTGTTTACAAGAGCCTTGCCGGGAGTAAGCAATTCGAGGAAATTGTACGCAAGCAAGGAAGGCACCGGAAGAATCAAGGTGTTGGTTTTGAACGCAAGTTCAATGCCAATGGAGTTGAGTGGGAAGAAGATCAATATCCCAAGACGAAGTTTGTTCCTCGACAAGAGAAGTATGATGCTACTTCCTTCAAGGGAACACAAGCTCAAGATGATCTTCCACCACAAGACCACAAGAACAAAGGCAAGGACAAGCTTCAAGAAGAGATTGATGCATTTGAAGAAGCACCTAAAGCCTCGTTCAAGTGGGTTCCCAAGACTACATCAAGTTCTACTTCATCAAGTACAACTACAACTCCAAGGATTCCCATCAAGATGATGTGGATCCCGAAGAAGAAGAACTAGAGAGTTCTTGAGGGTGACTCCGCCAACATTCTTCACTCATATCGTTATGGCAAGAATGAGTGCAATCAACTTCCACATCTTGCACTAGTTCAAGCAGTCACAAACCCTCATGTTGGTAAGGCAAGGGACAAGGTAACCTAATGATTTCATGGACATCATCTTGTGTGTGCATCACTCTATGTCTATGGATATTCTTGTTTGTTCCTTGTGGGACTAACCCATGTAGGTAAATTGAAAGTGCAACTCACTCCAAAGGATTGCTCCAAATGATCTACATCAACATTGAGCATCCACATCTTCAACACCTACATGAAGTCATCATCAACAAAACCCGAGGTTAGTTCATCCCTCTAAAGGGGGATCTCACATCTAGGGGGAGCTTAACTCTAAGAATTGAGTCAAAGCAACTCTAATGGTGTGAACAAATCAATGCATTATGTAAAAGTGGTAACCCCACTTGAGCTTAAACGATGAGTATGACCTATGATCAAATGTTCTCATCTGACTCCTAAGTCAATATACTCATATATAGATGACCGAGTCATCACCAATTGTTTGATAGATGCTAGAATTGGTTTTGCATGCTTTGCCACATATTTCATTTGCCATTTTATTGTGTGAGCATGTTGGTGCATATTTTATTCATTCAAAGACATCCACTTGTTGTTTTGATTGTTTGGTTTTTCTCTTTGCCTAGTGGATGGGCAAGAATGCCTAAGAACCTTCTTTAGCTATCTATGCTTTTCTCGTCTCAAACTATGTTCATGCTACATCACAAAATTTGATCAAGTCAGATTCGAACCACTCTGTGTGAGGAGCACTCGGAGTCCCCGATTCGTCATAGACTTAAACTTCCAAAACCTCTTTGTGACTCTCGGTCAGACCGATTCCTCCATTTCGGTCCTACCGAGATCATTAAGTTGATCTGAGTTTCCAATCTCGGTGCAACTGATTTGAACTTTTTGGTCTCACCGATTTGCTGTAACTGTACACAGTTATGCATCTCGGTGCCACCGAGTTGTTCCACTCAGTCACACTGACAGGGTCGGGCTATATATAGTCACGGGAAATTTTTTGGAAATTTCTCTGAAACCCTTCGCCCACGCAATAGCTCGCTCTGCCATCGGAGGTCTCCGGATCGTCTCCTTGTCGCTAGCAGCCTCCTATCGCTGGTCTCCGCCACTGTCAACGGATTTCGTCCCCGCCGTTGTCGCCGTAGCAAGTCCACCGCCAAGTTAGGGTATGGACTTGATCTTTGTGCTATCCTCGTCTGATTCCTAGCACATTGTATTATTATTGATTCTTGCCACGATTGAAACACTCTTATCCAGCCAAAGTAATTCGTAGAGTAGATTAGATTCAAAATTTTAGGGTTAGGTTTCCGCCGAAACCATCTCGGACCCACCGAGTTGAAAAACTCGGTCTCACCGATTTGGCTTATGCCATTGCACTAGTGACTCTCGGTCCAACCGAGAATTACTAATCGGTGCGACCGATTTGAGGATTCTGTGAAACCCTAGCAGTCTCGGTGCCACCGAACTGTGACTCGGTCCAACCGAGATCATCAGTTTAGGTTCCAAAACTGCTTCGGTATCACCGAGTTTGAAAATCAGTTGATCCGAAATGCTTTCTATGGAAAACTAAATCTGAATTTTTTGAATCATTCTTTTGCAAAAATCTCTGCATTTTGTGATGCTCATCCACTCTATCTCATCTATAACTCTTCACAGGGTCAGCAGTCAGCTTTTTGCAGCATGTCAGACCAGAGTGACAGCCAGAACAGGTCAGAAGAGCAGATGGACTTGAGTGAGGGCACTAGTCCCTCAACTATAGATGAAGGGAGCAGAAGCACTCCTAGCAACCTGCCCAAGGCAGCTACCAGGCAGAGAAGGAAAAGAACATCAGACTCAGAGGATGAAGATTACAAAGCTGAGGAAGATGAGGCTACTTCCAAGAAAGTAGTGCTCAAGAAGGAATATGGCTCTGCACATAGCACTAAGCCAGGTCTGAAGAAGAAAGTTCCATCAAAGAGGACACCAATGCCTAAAGCCAGAAAGTCCACTCAAGTGCCAGTTTAGACTCAACCCAAAGAAGCACCTGAGAAGAAAGTCACTTCTTCCAAACCTCAGAAAGTCCCCACTGGTGAGACTATGAAGTTCACAATTGAATCAGAGGATGAAGGTGGTCAGGACAAGAAGAAGAAGAGATCAAGAACCACAACTGCTAAGGTCCTTGGAAAGCCCTCAATGAGAAGAGAATCTCAAGAAGAGGAAGAGGTTGCTGCACTCGCACCTAAGGCACCTAAGCTTATGGGTGATGCAATCAGATCAGGGGCTGCAACATCCAAGCCCAAGGAAGTACCCAAAGCTGCCTCCAAGGCCAAGAAAGTTCCAAAGAGGAATACTAGAAGTATTCCAGCTACTGAGAAGAACAAGGCCCCAGTGCCCAATGTTGCTGAAGAAGAAGATGAAGAAGGTCAAGTCCTGAGAAAGCTCAAGCCCAAGATACCAGACCACAATGATGCCCATCCTGTGGCTAAGGACATGAGGATCAGGAAGGATTCAGGGCTGAGACTGTGGAGGATGGAAGATCCATATGCTTCAAGAAGAAGAACTGCTGTTGACTATAGGTTCCATACAAAGGAACAGCAGGACTTCTATGAGACAATTCTGTTGGATAAGAAGCCCATAGTTTGTGACATGAGGTGGGTCGACTGGACCTACATCAAGGACAATGAAGAGCACTATCCTGGAGTGCAAGAAAGCTTTGTTGCTTGTGGAGTTGTTGATTTTGTTGGACAGAAGTTCACCCACTGGAATGATGAGCTTATCATGCAGTTCTACTCCACAGCACACTTTTACCCAGATGGAAGAATTATCTGGATGTCTGAAGGTACAAGGTACCAGTCAACTGTTGAACAATGGGCAAGTCTGATAAATGCACCAAAGGAAAATGAGGATGATCTGGATATCTATGCAAAGAAGAAGATGGATCACAATTCCATGGCTCACATGTACAAGGAAATCCCAGACAAGGCAGTAGAGACTCACAAGTTTGGATCAGTTCACTTTCTGCTGTCAGGGTTGCCAACCATTAATTGGATTCTGAGGCATACTCTGTTGCCCAAGTCTGGTGACCATAACATGATCAGAGGGCATGCCATCAACATGTTGCATGAGTTTGATGTGCCACAAAAGTTCAAAGTCATGAGCCTGATGATTGAAACAATTAAGAGGACTGCAGCAGATCAGAAGAGGAGCTGTGGATATGCCCCTCAGATTCAGGAATTGATCAACTCAAAGATGGGCACAGGGAAATATCAGTTGGATAAGGAACACTTTCCACTTTATTCAGACTTTGAGGACAATGAGGTTGTCATGAATGAGAATGATCCACAATCAGTTCAAGCTCAGGAGAAGAAGGAGAAGGCAAAGAAGGAGAAGGCTGCCAGGATGCCAACTCAAGAGGAGGCATCTGAATATTTCTTGAAGACCAAACAGGAGCAGCTTGGTTACTTGATAGCATCAACACTGAGGATTGAGAAGGGACTGGCCACCCTCATTCAGAATCAGGAGAGCCTGGAGAGAATCATGGAACTCAAATTCCATGACCTTGATGTCAAAGTAACTGAGATTCAGTCGGTTGTAGAGCAGCTACAAGAGGACATGCAGGAGAAGTAGGGCAAGACAACAACTAATGTGTTTGCCAGAGTGCCCAGAGCCCAGAGGTCAGTTGCAGTGCCAGTGACAGACACTAGAGCAACAACTTCAGCACCAGCTACTGCCCCTTTAGTTCCAGTGCAACCAGCTCCAGCATCCACTCCAGCACCCTCTACTTCAACTGAAGCCTTCGTCCAAGGAGCCATCAGGACACCACCACCAGAAGATCAATCCTGAGAGTCGATCTAGCACTATGCATTTTCTATGAACTTTTTGGTAACTTGTTGCCAAAGGGGGAGAAAAATGTATAGATCATAGGCTTCGAGAGAGAGAGTGTTGCTTTTGTTCTCTCTTGCTTTATTTGGTGGTTTTAAACTTTGTTTGCTTTGATTGGTTGAGATACTATGCTTGTGAGACATTGATGATCATGTGTTTGATCATAAGCTACACTTATGCATGCTTGATATTATCATATCTATCTTATGTGATCATTCACTGTGCTTGGTGATGAGTGCATGTATTCAATGTTTATTATTTTGAGCGCTCCACCAAGATGTATGTGACATGGAAGAGTAACCCATGAGCCTAATTCATTGTGCATTTGCAGTCCAAAGCAAATCTTAACCCATGCACAAATTTAGGTGGAGCTCTTACTTATCACATACTTCTCAAAGCGATGATGTCATTCTATCTTATTATCATTTGTCGAAGCTTTGATCTATATGTTGTCATCAATTACCAAAAATGGGGAGATTGAAAGTGCAACTATCCCTAGGTGGTTTTGGTAATTCATAACAACATATAGCTCATTGAGCTAATGCTGTTCCAAGACTATTATTTCAGGAAAGCTCAATGAATGGAATGGCATGGATGATGAAAGTGGATCCCTCAAAATACTAAGGACAAAGGATTGGCTCAAGCTCAAAAGCTCAAGACTCTTCATTTTATATTTTAGTGATCCAAGATCACATTGAGTCTATTGGAAAAGCCAATACTATCAAGGAGGGATGAGGTGTTGCTTAATGAGCCTCTTGCTTCATGTGCTTAGTGATATGCTCCAAAACCTTCAACTACTTTCCCACATCCACAAATAACCTAAACCCAAAGCCAAAATCGGTCACATTGATTCTTCCTATCCGGCGCCACCGATTTCAAAAGTCATAGCCACTGCCACAAACCCTAAGCAAATCGGTCTTACCGATAGGGATCTTGGTCTCACCGAGATGGGATTGTAATCTTTTCGTTTCCCTTCGTAACGTTTCGGTCTAGCCGAAGTGAGCGATCGGTCCCACCGAGATTGCAATGTAAACTCTCTGTTTCCTTTTTGTAACATTTCAGTCTCACCGAAAAGAGCAAATCGGTCCCACCGAGTTTAGCTGACCAACTCTCTGGAAAGCTTGTTACCAAATCGGTCTCACCGAGTTTGTGTAATCGGTCTTACCGAGATTACGTTATGCCCCAACCCTAACCGAATCGGTCTCACCGAGATGCATGTCGGTCCCACCGAAAATCACTAACGGTCACTAGGTTTACTAAATCGGTCCGACCGAGTCTATTGAATCGGTCCCACCGAGTTTGGTAAATTGTGTGTAATGGTTAGATTTTGTGTGGAGGCTATATATACCCCTCCACCTCCTCTTCATTCGTGGAGGGAGCCATCAGAACGAACATACACTTCCAACTTACCATTTCTGAGAGAGAACCACCTACTCATGTGTTGAGGCCAAGATATTCCATTCCTACCATATGAATCTTGATCTCTAGCCTTCCCCAAGTTGCTTTCCACTCAAATCTTCTTTCCACCAGATCCAAAACCTATGAGAGAGAGGTTAGTGTTGGGGAGACTATCATTTGAAACACAAGAGCAAGGAGTTCATCATCAACGCACCATTTTTTACTTCTTGGAGAGTGGTGTCTCCTAGATTGGCTAGGTGTCACTTGGGAGCCTCTGACAAGATTGTGGAGTTGAACCAAGGAGTTTGTAAGGGCAAGGAGATTGCCTACTTCATGAAGATCTACCGCTAGTTAGGCAAGTCCTTCATGGGCGACGGCCATCGTGGGATAGACAAGGTTGCTTCTTCGTGGACCCTTCGTGGGTGGAGCCCTCCGTGGACTCGCGCAGCCGTTACCCTTCGTGGGTTGAAGTCTCCATCAACGTGGATGTACGATAGCACCACCTATCGAAACCACGCCAAAAACATCTGTGTCTCCAATTGCGTTTGAATCCTCCAAACCCTTCCCTTTACCTTCTTGCAAGTTGCATGCTTTAATTTCCGCTGCCTATATACTCTTTGCATGCTTGCTTGAATAGTGTGATGATTGCTTGACTTGTCCTAAAGTAGCTAAAATCTGCCAAACTCTAAAATTGGGAAAAGGTTAAGTTTTTATTGGTCAAGTAGTCTAATCACCCCCCCTCTAGACATACTTCAAGGTCCTACAATGACCCGGGGAGAGTTGCCTAAGGATGAGACTTTGGCAAGGCAAATTGTCAGGCGGTCCAAATCCATGACGATTGTTAATGGTGAGTTGCATCATTGCAGTGTGATAGGGACGTTTCAATGATGTGTGTCGCCTGCGGAGGGACAAGAGATACTTCGCGAGATCCATGAAGGAGATTGTGGTCATCATGCCGGCTCAAAATCTCTTGTGGCCAAGGCCTTCTGTCATGGTTTCTACTGGCTGATGGCTCATGCTGACGCAGATGATCTGGTCAGTAAATGTGACGGTTGTCAAAAGTTCTCACGACGAGCTCATGTGCCGGCTCAAGAATTGAGGATGATCCCAATTACTTGGCCGTTCGCAGTCTGGGGGCTTGACATGGTTCGGACTTTTAAGAGGTCTAAGGATAAAAAGACACATCTCCTGGTGGCAGTGGATAAGTTTACAAACTGGGTTGAGGCAGAGCCAGTCAGTAAGTGTGATGCAGCCACGGCGGTTCAGTTCATGAAAAAGGTGATCTTTCGTTTTGGTTTCCCACATAGCATTATAATTGATAATGGCACTAATCTCTCCAAGGGTGCCATGGAAGAGTTCTATCAACGAGAACATATCCAGCTTGATGTTTCGGCTGTTGCTCATCCTCAATCCAATGGTCAAGCAGAAAGAGCTAACCAAGAGATCCTGAAGGGTATAGAGCCCCGGCTCTTTGTCCCCTTACAGCGGACTCTGGGTTGTTGGGTGGAGGAGTTACCTTCTGTGTTGTGGAGCATCAACACTACGCCTAACAGATATATAGGCTACACACCTTTCTTTATGGTGTATGGTGCAGAGGCGGTCCTGCCAAGTGACATCCAGCATGATTCACCCCGCATGGAGGCTTATATTGAAGCTGGCAATGAAAAGGCTCGTCAGGATGCGCTTGACTTGTTGGATGAGGAGCGAGACTTGGCAATAGCCCGCTCAGCGATTTATCAACAAGACCTGTGCCGCTATCACAGCCGCCGGGTTAGGAGCAGAACCTTTCAGGAAGGCGATTTGGTGCTCCGGCTCATCCAGGATCAGTCTGACATGCACAAGCTATCCCCGCCTTGGGAAGGACCCTTTGTGGTCAGCAAGAATTTGCACAATGGATCATACTACCTCATTGATGTTCGAGAGCACAAAGACTCACGTAAGTCGGAGGAGGAGACCCGCCGGCCGTGGAATATTGCTCATCTCCGGCCTTACTATACTTGAGCCACCTGCTCTCAAGATGTATATATTTTGACAATGTATATATTATATAAGGAAATAAAGAAGGACCTCTATCCTTTTTACCCTCAAAAGATTTATGTATCTTCTTTATTAGGTGGTGGAAACAACCAACAGGGAGCGGATCACATTTGAATCCGGCTTTCCCTTTGGTCCGGCTTATGATCATGTCTGAATCTAGCCATGGTCACTTGGGGGCTTCCTATTCAAACATAGGTCGTATTCGAACCAAAGAGAACATAGCTATCGATACCCACTTGATCGACATATTGCCAAACCCACTTGGGGGCTTCTTGATCATATTTGAATCACAGCTTAACCCCTTTGGGTCTGACGTGGATCATATTCGAATCAGCGTCATTAAACAACTCTTATGGTCACTTGGGGGCTTCCTGTTCAAACATAGGTCGTATTCGAACCAAAGAGAACATAGCTGTCGATACCCACTTGATCGGCATCGCCAAAGCCACTAGGGGCTATATGATCGTATCCGAATCTTGGCTTAACACCTTTGGAACGGTTTACTGATCGTATTTGAATCAGAAGCCTGTAAATGTTGTTTATTATCCATCATAAGAATAATTATTTTGACTATCTTGAGACCTTCTTGAAAGCATTATGAGATGGTTTTTTGATTCTTCCGGTTTAATATTAATCACCCCAGGCTGTTAAGTGCCAGGTGAACATCATATAAGCAGGGAAGATTATCAAAGGGATCGCAGGTATGCTATTATGATTATGTTTGACAAATATGGTCATAAACCGGCCTGTATATGATGTCTTTGGTTCGTGTTCCGGGTTATCAATACTTTATGTGACCTCCAACGTGATAAACCGCTAAGGGAATTTTGCTTGTTTTATGTGCAGGATAAGGCAAGCAAATTTAAATGTCAAGGAAATAAACGATCAATATAAGCCAGAAATATATAGCGATGGCGGCTTACGAAAGTGTTAAGTGCTAGAAACATGCGCTTGAAGGCATGACAAACATTGAGAAGTTTTTCTACTCTATTACAAGACTCCCCGAGTCTGAATAAATGAAGCATTGTTTTTGCGAAACGTCTAGCGATTCACTCCTTTGGCGGGCTTGAAGATTCCAGGTTATCCTTCTCCGCCTCTCCGTCGGTTGCTTTGTCCTGGAAGGTTGACGAGGCCCAGTCAATGCCACTCAAGGCTTCAAACTCAGCTTCATCATTTATTAAACCGGCTGGGTCCACTTCAGGGGCAAAAGTATGCTTACGCGTTGGAGGGATCAGGCTGACTTGATCATATGGAGTGTTTGGAATTCGCCGGTTCTCACTGTCATAGCCCGGAGAATACTTGGTGAGGTCAGTATCGTTCCCAATAACGATGGCCACGGGACGTATGACTTTGGCACAGGCGGTGAAATCATGATCATCAAATATGGTACCATCCTCCTTCAGACTCGGGTATCTAAGAGCAAGGTCGGCCGGGTCTAGTTCTGGCATCCATGCCTTTGCCCGGCTCAATGCGGCTACGGCCCCGGCTCTTGAAGATGCCCGCCTTAAATCCTGGATCCGCTGAGGTAGCACAGCGAGACACTTCAGCACGTCTTGCAAAAGGTGGGGAGTGGTATTTGATAAGGCTACAACAGCCAATGCACGTTGTGACCCGGTGTACAGCTGCTCCACTAGAGTGTAAACCGCCTTAAGTTTGACCAGCATGTTCTGCTTGAGGTTGGTGCTCCTGGGGCCTGTGTGTTCACAAACATAAAAGTGAGCCGGAGATAACGATTATGGCAATAATCAAAGGAAGGATTGCAATGTTTGGGGTTATGAACAGTAACTTACCGAAGATGGCTGAGACCATTTGAGATATATGACGCTTTAAGTCGGACAGCTCGGTTGTTGCTTTTGCAAGAGAAGCCTCTGCCGTCTCAGCCCGGGTCACCAGTGAAGCCTTCTCATCAGCCCAGATTTTCTTCTCTGACTCAAAATTCTTCTTCAACTTCTCTTGTTCAGAGATGCTGAATTCAAATATGGAGTTGGCTTTTTGAGTTTCAAGCTCTTGAGTTGTCAGACGGCTCTTCAGGGTCAGCAATCTCCGACTCAAATTGACTTATGGTGACCTACATTGATACCGGGTTATGGTAAGAATCATGGTAAGATAATATTAAGTCCCAAGTACTTTGCAAGCAAAGGTTCTTGACACTTGGGGGCTAATGTATGCTGAAGAATTTTTAACTTACCATGCCGGGTCATGCATATTAAGTCTCAAGCACTTTACAAGTAAAGATACTTGACACTTGCGGGCTAATGTGTATCACAACTTCAAAATATCATGCTATAACCGGGTTAAATATATTCTCTTTAAACCGGGCAAACTAACAGTAAAGCAGATTTCTAAGTCTATAGCATATTTATTCATAAGCAATAGACTTGGGGGCTGGTACAGTAAGTAAGATTCAGGAAAATAGCATAAGTTATACCTCAGATTTGTGTTGTATTTGTTTCACCATGTCAATTTCCAGGTCACGACTATTATGCACTTGATTCAGATAGCCCGAGACTATATCACCAATGCTTAAGTGAGTATAGTCAGTAATGTCCTGCTTGGCTTTTCGGCGTTCGACAAGTTCTTCCTTGGCAGTACATTTGGCTAGGAGAGTAGGCCGCCCCGGTTCAACAAATTGACTTTTCAGACATTCAACTTCCGGGTCAGTCGTCTTGACCGGGCTAGGAGCTTCCTGGTTATCAGAGCTGTTGAGAGTATCTTCTACAGGCGGATCAGAGGTTAGCACCAGAATGTCAGAAGCCGGTTGAGGCAGCGGCTGATGGGTGGAGCTGTCAGGAGCAGACATATCAAGCGCCGGTTCAGTCACAATCGGGTCTTGGGACAGCTTATTCTTCTTTGCCCTCTTGTTGGGCTTCACTTGCATGCTGTTAACAAAGGTAGAATGATGAATATTAAAGCATGAGTAAGGTAAAGCCTAAAGTAACTAAAGTTACAGTACCCGGGAGCAGTTTTGAAAGCCAGCATGTCTGATTGCATAGACTCGCCGGAGGAAGGAGAGGTATCCTAATAATTGGAGTCAGATGAATTGAGAGGTTGGCGAATTAAACCCGCCAAAGGTAAAACAGAACGTAAATCGCAGATAACCTCAGTCCGACGCTTCCTAGTTACGTCAGGTAAGCCGTAGGAGAGTTCCGCATCCTTGTTGGTCCAGGTCTGCCTTCGGTTTTCAAGCTGTTGTTGCTTCTAAAGAAATTGAGGATCTTGATAAGCTAGAGGATGTGAAAATCTTACTTTCTGGGTCACCCTTCGGATTTTTTGCTTTGGCAAAGGCTCTGAGTCGGAGGAGATTATAGTTACCTCTTCGCCAACCGCTTGGCTGTTCCCCGTATCCTCCTGAAAGGATGGAATGTTAATAAAATAATGACAAAGGAGTTAAGATAATCAGGGATTACCTCTTCATCATCCAAAGAAGTCTCATCCAATTTGAGTAAATCGGAAGCGATGGGTTTCTTCTTCTTTGAAGTTCCTGTTTTGGCGGCTTTCCTTTCAGTTTTCTTGGCTGTCCTGGCTTGCTTAGTAGCCTCATGGTCATACTGGACCTTCCAAAAGTTGTCATCGGCCTGTGAAAAAATATAAGAAATTATGAGTACAAGTAAGGTGTGACATGGCAAGGTGTATTTATTGAGGTTGATGACTCACTGCAGGGGCCGGGTTCTTCTTGCAGAAGGGAAGTAAGCCGAAGGCATTACTAGTTACTGTGCCCTCCTTCAGCAGCGACTGGGTCGTAGCTTTCACCACATCATCTGGTAAGTCGTCAGGGCTATGACGCAGTGGATCATCCTTTTTGCCTGAATAAGTACACATCAAGCCGGGACGGCTGCTTAACGGAAGTACTCGCCAAGCGACCCATACTCGGACCAGATCAATGTCGTTTAGGCCATTTCCCAAAAGAGCTTTGATCTTTTTGATGGTGGGATTGAGAGGCAGACGCTCAATAGCAGTTAGCTTGTCCGCTAGCGGATGGTTGGACTCAAGGCGTAGAGCGCGGAAGCCGGGCAGAGGGCTCTCGTCAGCCGGAGAAGTGTCCTGGCAATAGAACCACGTCTGATTCCAATCTTTCGGATGACTCGGCAGTTCAGCATAAGGGAAAAGGCAGTCTCTCCGCCGATGAATTGAGATGCCGCCAAGTTCAAGACTGGGACAGTTGGCATGTTCATTCTGCCGGTTCAAATAGAAAAGCTCTCTGAACAAAAGCAGATTTGGCTCCTCTCCCAGGTACACCTCGCAGAAGACTTGGAAATTGCAGATATTTGACACGGAATTGGGTCCAATATCTTGAGGTCTAAGGTCAAAGAAATTCAAAACCTCCCTAAAGAATTTTGAGCCGGGAGGGGCAAATCCCCTGTTCATGTGATCCGTAAAAACTATCACCTCCCCTTCTTTGGGTTGAGGCCTTTCTTCAAACGGGTCAGGGGCACGATTAGACATGACCTCCTTCTTAGGCAGATGGCCAGACTTCACAAATTCAGACAGTTTACTCCTTGTGACTGTGGATGGGACCCAATTACAGGTCACAGGATCCTTGGCTGCCTTAGGTGCCATGACAAAAATTGAGGCCTATGACAAAATAAGAGGTTCCAGTTCAAATTTAACCCAGAGGAAAATATTTAAAACTAGTCAAGGTGGCGGCTTAAGAAGGGGCCTAATGATATGAGGATAACTATGCAATAGTATTTAAGCCTCTACATGTATCAACAGTATTTAAGTCATGAGAAGCAAGCAAGGTTCACAGATCAGTGTCATTTATTTAAGCCGGCTACGTGGACGGTTGTGTTTAAGCGTATTTGACAGAAGTAGTTTTTTCGGGTGATGCAAACAGGTTTCAGAATTTGCCATTGATATTTGGGATCAAAAGGCTGTTCTAACAAGAAAATTTTCTAGACCTAAGACTAGTGCAGATGAAGTTCAAGGGCTCGAATGGGGCCTCTGTGTGACAGAAAGGGATCTATTTGCGTTCGAAATAGGTGCGGAATATCTACCGCATCAGTTTTTACCATCTTCAAGATCAAGAAGAGCGGGGGTGATGAAATCTACGAAAGGATCCTAATGAACAGCGAAGAACGCGAAGAACTCGGAGGTCCTAATGTAGATCTAAGAAGCAAGAAAGAGGAGACTTATAGATGCAGGATCGCGGCGGAGGGTCGTTGCGTTTTTCTGGTCAAACCAAGTTGATGCAGCGGCCGGAGTTGGTGAAGACAAAGAGATCTGCGACGGCGTCGGCAGCGGAGCTCGAGCGACAGAGACGCAGCGAGAGGAAGAGGATGACTGGAAGGAGGAGAATGGGAAGACCTAGGTCGCGCCAATTTATAAGGAAAGGATAACTGAGACGGTGTGAGAAACAAGGAGATAAAAGTTATTATCCAGCGGCCTTGACGCCTCGGTTTTCGGAACAGTCAGTAAAGGCAAAGATCCATTGGAGGATATGGTGGAATAAAGAAAGAATTTAAGTAAAGATGATGTCATGGCGGGTTAACTCGGATCCGAAAGATGACATCATGGCAGGTTAAAGAAAACCTTTGCGCAGTCAGAAGACTGAAGATTTATTTCTTAAGGTATTTTAAGATTGACATGAACAGGTTCAAATCAATCTTGGGCCTAATGTTGGGGATATAACTATTTGTGTAAGCCGCCCAGGAGGGGCCGGGTTACGCAAAGAAGACTCACCAGAAAGAGGCCCAAGACCAAGCATGAAGATGGCGGTTCAATAAAGGTCCTAAGGTCCACAGCCGACTTAAGGCCCGTTGTAGTAAACCGCCAAAATGGCATGACTTGTATCATAAGGTAGATTTAACAAGTCACCAAGCTGGACACTGTTTATAAGCCGGCCGGGACTCTGTAAGCCACAGGGCGTCAACCCGTGTATATAAGGGGACGAACTGTTGGCGGCTTAGGGCAAGAAACAACTCATCGAGAGCCGGGCATAGCGTATCTCGCTCCCTGGTCATCGAAACATCAATACCAACCCAACTAGACGTAGGCCTTACCTTCACCGTAAGGGGCCGAACTAGTATAAACCTCTCGTGTCCTTTGTCCCAATTAACCCCTTCAAGCTTCCTAGTTGCGATGGCTCCACAACTAAGTCCTTTCACAAGGACATCTGACGTGACAATTCCACGACACTATGCCTATTATTTGCTCACATGACATGATTGCCATGATTTCATCTAGTGTGTTGCATCTTCGCTCCACTAGTTTGCACGACTTGATGTCAATGCTTGCTTATGTTGCATAACCCATGATTCATACTTGCCCACTTCATGCGGTTGATGACAATTATCTACATGCTTTGCACATGATTGTTATTACTCCTTGTCATATCTCTCCATATGTTGCCTCCCTCATGCTAGATGATTTGCCATGTATTGAGTGCAATTATGCCTTTATTCTTGATAATGAGTTTGCCCCCATAGCATTCTCACATATATTTGGAGATTTTGACATATTCCTTGTGAAGCATGCTTGTCTTACCTCTTTGCACCATATGCATAGTGCCATGAACATAAAGATTGTTGCATCATATTCTTCATGCACTTTTGCTACTAATGGTTATGTGCAAGAGAAGAGAACCATCATGATGGATGATGTGTTTATCTACCATGCGCATACTTTATTTGCTTTGTTTTGTGCATGTGTAACATACTTGTACTTTGTGTCGACTTCCACTTCACGTGAGTTGACCATTCGAGCTCTTGAGAGAGAGCCTAATACATTCTACCACGACTCGCTTCTACACCACATTTCCTACCACTTCGAAATTGTGAAGAATGCACAAGGATACGCTTTCAAGGTGACATCCTTCTTGAGCTTGGATATTGTGGATCATACTTCATGTGTTGCTTGCACCATTTCCACGCATGTTTGAGATATTGCTTTCACCCATGATTACCACATTTCCATGCATCATGACATATATACCTTGTGTGTTGCATCCAATTCTTGGATTACTTGCTCCTATCATATGTTTGGTTGCAACAATGTCACTTCTTCACATATGCCATGTCCCATTGCTTGTCACATAATTGACTTGATTGCCTCACACATGATGAACAATTGCTATTTCTATTGTGTTGAGTGCCATAATATCTTCACTACACCCTATGCACGTTATGCTTGGATTCTCTTGCATTTGACCCATGTGTTTAGACACTTCATTTCCTTTGGTGTTGTGAATGATTCCTATAACTACCATAGACCTTTCATTGAGCAATTTGTGAATGCTTGCTATGACCTCGAGGTAGATGCTTATTCTCTTCTCACACATATTTGCATCACTACCTCACATTTCCATGCTTGTACCCATGAAATCTTTCCTTGTGCTCAATTTATGTGCTTACATGCCATGTCATAATCCTTTGTCAAACCTTATGCTTTGCATGATGACGACACTTGTTTGGTGAATCACCTCTCGAATGCTTGGTTTTGCACTAACGCTAACCACATTTGTTTTCCCAAGTGTTTGTTCTATTTGCTCCTTTTGAAGGAATCACAAGACGGTGCAACATTGGAGAGTGCCCATTTCGAGCTACTAGACGATGAGTGCTTGGTGATCGACCACTTTGACACGGCACAGCCATCTCTTTCCCATGGTGATTTGGTTTTCGATCCGAGGTCGGATGTTTTCCAAGGGGGAGGGGATGATGCAGAACATCCTACAGTCATCACCATGTCAAGAGTCCGTTTGGAAAGTGACACGTGCGACCTCTACTTCTCATACATAAAGGTGAATCTTCTCCTTTACACGTGTTCACTTGACCCCTTTGGGGATGGTGTACTACTTGACACCCCTCTCGTGTGCATGCATAGGTATTGTCGGAGCTTCACGGATGTCGAGCAGGAGTGCAAGCGCCAAGGAACAACTACACCATCTGCGAGGGAAGCGTGGAAGAGAAGAAAGAAGAAGCATGGACAAGCTTCTGGAGAGCCCGGAACCTCCGGCCTCCTGACCAGAACTTCCGGCACCTGGAACTTCCGGTCGTCCCGGAACTTCCGACTCCGACGCATCGAAGCCGTCCGAGAGTGTGCCAACTCTCTGGATAGCCCGGACCCTGGCCAGACCTTCGCCAGGAACCTCCGGTGCCCGGACCTTCCGGCCGTCCCCGGAACTTCCAGCCCAGCCTGCGCGCAGAGACTCGGCCCATGGACATGTACCCTTTCGCCCCTCACTTACCCCTTTGTGGCTACTACTATATATACTCATCCCCCTCCTCCATTCTAGGGGCAGCAGATATGATAGCTCATTCTTAGGTGAGCTTTGCTCCTACCTTCTCCTCCTGAGAGAGAGAAAGACCACTCCCATGGAGTTGAAGACCTCCATGTGAGAAGATCATGCGGGATATCATCAAGACCCCCTCGCGGGAAGATCCGTCTAGGATACCATCAAGACCTCCTCTTGGATATGAACTCTACCTTGTATCTTTCCTTTTGTTGTTCATGTACCCTTGTGGATCTTGTGTGTTTGATTGTCTAGTGGATGTGTGATTGGACTTGTTCTTGAGAGTTTCCCCTTGTGACTTCTCCCCATTCTTCCCCGTGTTCTTCATGTTCTTGGAGGGATCCCACTCCGATCGTGAATGATCGGACCACTAGGGTTCCACCCTATATCACCTTTGTTGGGGCAAGCACCAGAGGTGAAGCGAGGGCTGATACGTCTCCGTCGTATCCATAATTTTTGATTGTTCCATGCCAATATTATTCAACTTTCATATACTTTTGGCAACTTTTTATACTATTTTTGGGACTAACATATTGATCAAGTGCCCAGTGCCAGTTCCTGTTAGTTGCATGTTTTATGTTTCGCAGAAACCCCATATCAAACAGAGTCCAGATGGGATAAAAATAGATGGAGAATATTTTTGGAATATTTATGATTTTTGGGAAGAAAAATCAACGAGAGACGGTGCCCGAGGGGGCCACGAGGCAGGGGGCGCGCCCCAGGGGGCAGGTGCACCCCTGACCCTCGTGGGCACCCCGTAAGGCGGTTGATGCTCTTATTTTTGCCGCAAGAAAGCTAATTTTCGGAGAAAAATCTTGGCGAAGGTTTCAATCCAATCGGAGTTACGGATCTCCGGATATAAAGGAAACAGTGAAAGGGCAGAATCAAAAAACGCAGAAACAGAGAGGCAGAGAGAGAGATCCAATCTCGGAGGGGCTCTCGCCCCTCCCACGCCATGGGAGCCAAGGACCAAAGGGGAAACCCTTCTCCCATCTAGGGAGAAGGTCAAGGAAGAAGAAGAAGAAGAAGGGGGGCTCTCTCCCCCTTGCTTTCGGTGGCGCCGAAACACCGCCGAAGGCCATCATCATCATCGCGATCTACACCAACACCTCCATCATCTTCACCAACATCTCCATCACCTTCCCCCATCTATATTCAGTGGTCCAATCTCCCGCAACCCGTTGTACCCTCTACTTGAACATGGTGCTTTATGCTTCATATTATTATCCAATGATGTGTTGCCATCCTATGATGTCTGAGTAGATTTTCCTTGTCCTATCGGTGATTTATGAATTGCTATGATTGGTTTAATTTGCTTGTGGTTATGTTGCTGTCCTATTGTGCCCTCCGTGTCGTGCAAGCGTGAGGAATTCCCGTTGTAGGATGTTGCAATACGTTCATGATTCGCTTATAGTGGGTTGCTTGAGTGACATCAGCATAAACCCGAGTAAGGGCGTTGTGGCGTATGGGATAAAGGGGACTTGATGCTTTAATGTTATGGTTGGGTTCCAATCATAAGTGCGTATGATCCAAGAAGAGAAAGTATGTTAGATTATGCCTCTCCCACATAAAACTTGCTATCGGTCTAGTAATGTAGTCAATTGCTTAGGGACAATTTCACAACTCCTACCACCACTTTTCCACACTCGCTATATTTAATTTATTGCTTCTTTATTTAAACAACCCCTACTTTTTATTTACATGCTCTTTATTATCTTGCAAACCTATCCAACATCACCTACAAAGTACTTCTAGTTTCATACTTGCTCTAGGTAAAGCGAACGTTAAGCATGCGTAGAGTTGTATTGGTGGTCGATAGAACTTGAGAGAATATTTGTTCTACCTTTAGCTCCTCGTTGGGTTCGACACTCTTACTTATCGAAAGGGGCTACAGTTGATCCCCTACACTTGTGGGTTATTGCTACGTATTGAGCTTGCGTTGGTTTTCCTTGAAAAGGAAAGGGTGATGCAGCAATAGTAGCGTAAGTATTTCCCTTAGTTTGTGAGAACCAAGGTATCAATCCAGTAGGAGGCAAGGGTGAAGTGGGGGAGAGGAAAACGAGAGGCAAATGGCAAATAATGTAATGCGAGGGAGATGAGTTTGCGATGGGTACTTGGTATGTCTTGACTTGAGCTAAGACATCCCCGGCAACGGCGCCAGAAATCCTTCTTGCTACGTCTTGAGCTTGCGTCGGTTTTCCTTGAAGAGGAAAGGGTGATGCAGCAATAGTAGTGTAAGTATTTCCCTTGGTTTTTGAGAACCAAGGTATCAATCCAGTAGGAGGCTCCTCAAAAGTCCCATGCACCTACACAAACAAACAAGAACTCACAACAACCGCAATAAAGGGGTTGTCAATTCCTTCACGGCCACTTGCGAAAGTGAGATCTGATAGAGATAATATGATAAGATAAATATTTTTTGTATTTTTATAATATAGATTGGAAAAGTAAAGATGCAAATAAAAGTAGATTGAAAGCTTATATGATAAGAGATAGACCCGGGGGCCATAGGTTTCACTAGTGGCTTCTCTTAAGATAGAATAAGTATTACGGTGGGTGAACAAATTACTGTCGAGCAATTGATAGAAAAGCAAATAATTATGAGATTATCTAGGCATGATCATGTATATAGGCATCACATCCGTGACAAGTAGACCGACTCCTGCCTGCATCTACTACTATTACTCCACACATCGACCGTTATCCAGCATGCATCTAGAGTATTAAGTTCATAAAGAACAGAGTAACACATTAAGAAAGATGACATGATGTAGAGGGATAAACTCATGGAATATGATATAAACCCAATCTTTTTATCCTCGATGGCAACAATACAATACGTGCCTTTCTGCCCCTGCTGTCACTGGGAAAGTACACCGCAAAATTAAACCCAAAGCTAAGCACTTCTCCCATTGCAAGAAAGATCAATCTAGTAGGCCAAACCAAACTGATAATTCAAAGAGACTTGCAAAGATAACTTAATCACACATAAAATAATTCAGAGGAGATTCAAATATTTCTCATAGATAAACTTGATCATAAACCCACAATTCATCGGATCTCGACAAACACACCGCAAAAAGAGTTACATCGAATAGATCTCTAAGAAGATCGAGGAGAACTTTTTATTGAGATTCAAAGAGAGAGAAGAAGCCATCTAGCTAATAACTATGAACCCGAAGGTCTGTGGTAAACTACTCACAACTCATCGGAAGGGCCTTGGAGATGATGTAGAGGCCCTCCGTGGTCAATTCCCCCTCCGGGGGAGCGCCGGTGAAGGCTCCAAGATGGGATCTTGCGGATACAGAAGGTTACAGCGGTGGAAATAGTTTTTCGTGGTGCTCCTCGATGGTTTTGGGGTACATGGGTATATATAGGAGGAAGAAGTAGGTCGGTGGACGCTCGAGGTTCCCACGAGGGTGGGGGGCACGCCCACCTGTAGGGGGCGCGTCGGGCACCCTCGTGGCCGCCTCCTCTGTTGCTTGATGTCCACTCCAAGTCCCCTGGATCACGTTTTTTCCAAAAAGATCTCTCACGAAGGTTTCATTCCGTTTGGACTCCGTTTGATATTCCTTTTTTTCGAAACACTGAAATAGGCAAAAACAACAGCAATTCGGGCTGGGCCTCCGGTTAGTAGGTTATTCCCAAAAATGATATAAAAGTGTAAAGTAAAGCCCATAAACATCCAAAACGGGTAATATAATAGCATGGAACAATCAAAAATTATAGATAAATTGGAGACATATCAGTTATCAAGACCTTTTTCTGGCGCCATTGCCGGGGAGTCTTAGTGTGGGGTGAATATTCTCGTGTGTGCTTGTTTGCTTTATCACTAAGTAATTTTTATTTGCTGTTCTTAGTTGTTCTCTATCTTTAGTTATGGATATGGAACACGAAATACCAAAAAAATTAGGTGTACTTGCTACTCATGGAGAGGGGGAACCTCCTGAAACCCTCGATGCTGGTTATGTGAAAAATATTATGTACTACTTTGATAATGCTGAGAAAACCCCATTCAATTATGTTATGGGAGACACGTTGGATCAACGTGAATACTTTAGGGGTTATCGCTTGACACAAAAAGGGAAACTATTATGGGATCAAATTCATATGTTGCATTGGTATGCTCGGGAACTATGCTTGAGATATGATTATACTTGTTGCTCTAGGATGAAGCCTCCACACCTTCCCTTTTCATGCAAAATCAATTATAATAAAACCTTGGCTTCTTATGCTAATGGTATATATATGATTACTATGATGTGGAACAAATAGAAGAATTCGTTGTTTTTATCAGTGCTTATGAAATTGAATCTTTGTTTAAAATGTGTGAAAATCTTGATGATGCTGTTTACAGACCTGGAAATTTTGCGATACTTAAATATTGTTATGAGAATTATGAATACAATTCCAATACTGATGCATTTATTGAGAAAGTCTCTGCTGTCCAAGAAGAGACTAATATTTTGTAGGAGTCTATGGAAGAAGAAATTAATGAAACTATGAGCTCACTGGAAGAAAAAGATGATGAGGAGAGCGAAGAAAAAAAGGAGGAAGAGCGGATTAGCAACCCGTGCCCACCTTCTAACGAGAGTAACTCTTCGACTCATACATTGTTTAATTCCCCTTCGTGCTTACCGAAGGATGATTTCTATGATGATTGTTATGATCCCATTGATACTGTTCAAATATCCCTTTTTGATGATGCTCGCTATGCTTGTGGCCAAGATACCAATATGAATTATGCTTATGGAGATGAACTTGCTATAGTTCCTTATGTTAAACATGAAATTGTTGCTATTGCACCCACGCATAAGATAGTCCTATTATATTTTAGAATTCTCCCGACTACACTATATCGGAGAAGTTTGCCCTTATTAAGGATTATGTTGATGGGTTGCGTTTTACTACTACACATGATGATTTTGATAGATATAATATGCATGTGCTTGCTGATCCTACTTGCAATTATTATGAGAGAGGAACTACATCTCCGCCTCTATGTTTCCAACACGATAGAATTGCAAGAAACTGCTTATACTATGCATTAGCCTTTACTTGGTGTGCATGAATTGTTCTTTTATGACATGCCGATGCATAGGAAGAGAGTTAGACTTTGTTTTTGCATGATATATGTTACTTTGTGCTCACTACTAAATCACAAATCATTATTAATTAAAATTGCTTTTATATACCTTGGGATCTGGGTGGATCCATTACTTGAGCACCATATGCCTAGCTTAATGGCTTTAAAGAAAGCGCTGCCAGGGAGACAACCCGGAAGTTTTAGAGAGTCATTTATTTCTGTTGAGTGATTTCATAAAGTTTAAAAACAAAAAAATAAAGAGGGGAACCCAAAACTTTTCAAAAAGAAAAGCGAAAGTGAGAGAGACAAGCATTGTTAAAGTGGGAACTAGCCTTGAACTTTGTTCATGCTCACGGAAACTTTGTGAATCTTAAATACAGAAATTTTTCATCAAAAATAATTATCCCCTTGTACAATTCCATTATATTATAAAAATAATGTGCTAAGGTTTTCCTTTAGGATGTTTACAATGCTTGTTGGTTTGTACGGTGCAGGACAGAAACTTTGGCTGTAGTGCACGATTTTACATCTTTTACTGGACCATCAAACGGTTCTGATTCTTTTTGCACTGTCTTTCTGTACAAATTTTTTATTTTTCCTAATTTTGGTAGAATTTTTGGGGTACCATAAGTATGGTGAATGTTCATATTTCTACAGACTGATATGTTTTTGACAGATTCTGTTTTTGATGCATAGTTTGCTTGTTTTGATGAAACTATCAATTTATATTAGTGGATTAAGCCATGGAAAAGTTATATTACAGTAGACACAATGCAAAAACAAAATATGAATTGGTTTGCAACACTACTTAGAGTAGTGATTTGCTTTATTATACTAACGGATCTTACCGAGTTTTCTGTTGAAGTTTTGTGTGGATGAAGTGTTCCATGATCGAGAAGGTTTCGATATGAGGAAAAGGAGGAGAGGCAAGAGCTCAAGCTTGGGGATGCCCAAGGCACCCCAAGTAAATATTCAAGGAGACTCAAGCATCTAAGCTTGGGGATGCCCCGGAAGGCATCCCCTCTTTCTTCAACAATTATCGGTATGTTTTCGGATTCATTTCGTTCATGCGATATGTGCAAGTCTTGGAGCGTCTTTTGCATTTAGTTTTCACTTTTATTTTATGCACCATGCTGGTATGAGATAGTACTTGGTTGATTTATAGAATGCTCTTTGCACTTCACTTAAATCTTTTGAGTATGGCTTTATAGAATGCTTCATGTGCTTCACTTATATCATTTGAAGTTTGGATTGCTTTTTCTCTTCACATAGAAAACTGCCATTTGTAGAATGCTCTTTTGCTTCAGTTATATTTGTTAGAGCATGGGCATATCTTTTGTAGAAAGTAAACTCTCTTGCTTCACTTATATCTATTTAGAGAGATGACAGGAATTGGTCATTCACATGGTTAGTCACAAAATCCTACATAAAACTTGTAGATCATTGAATATGATATGTTTGATTCCTTGCAATAGTTTTGCAATATGAAGATGGTGATATTAGAGCCATGCTAGTGGGTGTTTGTGGATTAGTAGAAATGCTTGTGTTGAGGTTTGTGATTCCCGTAGCATGCATGTATGGTGAACCGTTATGTAACGAAGTTGGAGCATGAGATATTTTTTGATTGCCATCCCTTGTGTGGAGGTCGGGGGCGCGCGATGGTTAACTCCTACCAACCTCCCCCCTAGGAGTATGTGTGTAGTACTTTGTTTCGAGGGCTAGTAAATTTTTGCAATAAGTATGTGAGTTCTTTATGACTAATGTTGAGTCCATGGATTATACGCACTCTCACCCTTCCATCATTGCTAGCCTCTTCGGTACTGTGCATTGTCCTTTCTCACCTCGAGAGTTGGTGCAAACTTCGCCGGTGAATCCAAACCCCGTGATACGATACGCTCTATCACACATAAACCTCCTTATATCTTCCTCAAAACAGCCACCATACCTACCTATCATGGCATTTCCATAGCCATTCCGAGATATATTGCCATGCAACTTCCATCATCATCATATACATGACTTGTGCATTCATTATCATATTTCTTTGCATGATCGTAAGATAGCTAGCATGATGTTTTCATGGCTTGTACGTTTTTTTATGTTATTGCTACGCTAGATCATTGCACATCCCGGTACACCGCCGGAAGCATTCATATAAAGTCATATCTTTATTCTAGTATCGGGTTGTAATATTGAGTTGTGAGTAAATAAAAGTGTGATGACCATCATTATTAGATCATTGCCCCTTGTAAAAAAAGGAGAGGCCAAAGAATCCTAAATAAAAAAAGGGGGCCAAAGAAGCCCATCGAAAACAAAAGAAAAAAGAAAAAAAAAGGGGCAATGTTACTATCCTTTTACCACACTTGTGCTTCAGAGTAGCACCATGTTCTTCATATAGAGAGTCTCCTATATTGTCACTTTCATATACTAGTGGGAATTTTCATTATAGAACTTTGCTTCCTCAAATGCCCGAGGTCTTCATGAGCAAGCAAGTTGGATGCACACTCACTTAGTTTCAGTTTGAGCTTTCATACACTTATAGCTCTAGTGCATCCGTTGCATGGCAATCCCTACTCCTCACATTGACATCAATTGATGGGCATCTCCATATCCCGTTGATTAGCTGCATTGGTGTGAGACTTTCTCCTTTTTTGTCTTCTCCACATAACCCCCACCATCATATTCTATTCCACCTATAGTGCTATATCCATGCATGGCTCACGCTCATGTATTGCGTGAGAGTTGAAAAAGTATGAGAATACTAAAGTATGCAACAATTGCTTGGATAAAACCGGGGTTGTGCATGATTTGAATATTTTGTGTGATGAAGATGGAGCATAGCCAGACTATATGATTTTGTAGGGATAACTTTCTTTGGCCATGTTGTTTTGAAAAGACATGATTGCTTTATTAAGTACGCTCGAAGTATTATTGTTTTTATGTCAAATGATAGATTATTGCCTTGAACCACTCATGTCTTAATATTCATGCCATGATTAGATTACATGATCAAGATTATGCTAGGTAGCATTCCACATCAAAAATTATCTTTTTTATCATTTCCTACTCGAGGACGAGCAGGAATTAAGCTTGGGGATGCGGATACGTCTCCGTCGTATCTATAATTTTTGATTGTTCCATGCCAATATTATTCAACTTTCATATACTTTTGGCAACTTTTTATACTATTTTTGGGACTAACATATTGATCCAGTGCCCAGTGCCAGTTCCTGTTTGTTGCATGTTTTATGTATCGCAGAAACCCCATATCAAACGGATTCCAAACGGGATAAAAACGGACGGAGAATATTTTTGGAATATTTATGATTTTTGGGAAGAAAAATCAACGCGAGACGGTGCCCGAGGGGGGCGCGACGCGGGGAGGCGCGCCCCTGACCCTCGTGGGCACCCCGTAAGGCGGTTGATGCTCTTCATTTGCCGCAAGAAAGCTACTTTTCGGAGAAAAATCTTGGCGAAGATTTCAATCCAATCGGAGTTACGGATCTCCGGATATAAAACAAATGGTGAAAGGGTAGAATCAAAAAACGCAGAAACAGAGAGGGACAGAGAGAAAGATCCAATCTCAGAGGGGCTCTCGCCCCTCCCACGCCATGGGAGCCAAGGACCAGAGGGGAAACCCTTCTCCCATCCAGGGAGAAGGTCAAGGAAGAAGAAGAAGGGGGGCTCTCTCCCCCTTGCTTCCGGTGGCGCCGGAACGCCGCCGGAGGCCATCATCATCACCGTGATCTATACCAACACCTCCATCATCTTCACCAACATCTCCATCACCTTCCCCCATCTATATTCAGCGGTCCACTCTCCCGCAACCCGTTGTACCCTCTAATTGAACATGGTGCTTTATGCTTCATATTATTATCCAATGATGTGTTGCCATCCTATGATGTCTGAGTAGATTTTCGTTGTCCTATCGGTGATTGATGAATTGCTATGATTGGTTTAATTTGCTTGTGGTTATGTAGTTGTCCTATTGTGCCCTCCGTGTCGCGCAAGCATGTGGGATTCCCGTTGTAGGGTGTTGCAATACGTTCATGATTCGCTTATAGTGGGTTGCTTGAGTGACAGAAGCATAAACCCGAGTAAGGGGGTTGTGGCGTATGGGATAAGGGGACTTGATGCTTTAATGCTATGGTTGGGTTTTACCTTAATGATCTTTAGTAGTTGCGGATGCTTGCTAGAGTTCCAATCATAAGTGCATATGATCCAAGAAGAGAAAGTATGTTAGCTTATGCCTCTCCCACATAAAACTTGTTATCGGTCTAGTAACGTAGTCAATTGCTTAGGGACAATTTCACAACTCCTACCACCACTTTTCCACACTCTCTACATTTACTTTATTGCTTCTTTATTTAAACAACCCCTACTTTTTATTTACGTGCTTTTTATTATCTTGCAAACCTATCCAACAACACCTATAAAGTACTTCTAGTTTCATACTTGCTCTAGGTAAAGCGAACGTTAAGCGTGCGTAGAGTTGTATTGGTGGTCGATAGAACTTGAGGGAATATTTGTTCTACCTTTAGCTCCTCGTTGGGTTTGACACTCTTACTTATCGAAAGAGGCTGCAATCGATCCCCTACACTTGTGGGTTATCAAGGGCCACCCCAATAAGCCATGTTGCTAGAGGAATTCTTGATGTAGACCTCTGCAATGCAGCGAGCTTTGACACACTGTTCCATCCCAAGGAGACGAGCAGAGAGATCACATGAGGTGATCGAGGTATCATGCCCATGAACAACCCTCAGGGAGCAAGTCATACTCATTGTCAAGGCCGTTATGAATGAATGAAGTGGATTTCTAGTCGCCGAGGGGCCAAACAATAGAGGTGAGTGTGTCAGCGAGAAACTTGATCTTGCTGAAGAAGACCGAGGCAGAAAGATCCTGCTTCTTCATGCCTTCGAGTTTTTTTTTTGCAAAGTCTTTATGTCTTGGAGTTGCTGACGCATCGCCATAGGTCGCTCCCTGGACTGAGACACAAAGCTCCCCTCGAGAACAGACCACACCTCCTAGGACACGGCAGCGAGTAGGACCATGCTAGACACCCTTTCAATGAGAGACAACCAGATGGTGGAGAGGATCGTGTGATCCTGAGCAATCTAGACGCGGTACGTCTGATCGAGCACTGCGACACGAGCATGGGCAACTGTAGACAATGAGAGAAATTGTGTGGGACACAACAGGGTCCCATCGGCAAAATCCTTGAGGTAGTGGCTGCGAAGAAGAGCCGGGAGTTGCACGCGCCAGTAGAGATACTTGTCAGCGGATAGCTTGATGGTGAGGAGGTAGGCAAAGTGGAATGGCACATGTACCAGCGCATCCATCGCCACTAGTTCAACGGTGTTAGACAGGGCAGGGGCTGTCATGGATCCCTGCACGATCGGTGTGGTGGCAAGGAGCAATCCGTGGTACCCGGCGGGTTGGAGAACATGGGACCAATGACAAGGGTGCCGATGGTGATGGCGACAGCGCCACGACAACATTAGTTGTGAAGCCATCTGCATGGAGAGTGGCGAGGGTCAACATGTTGGGAAACGTAGAATGCAATTTCAAAAAAATTCCTTCGCTCGCGCAAGATCTATCTACGAGATGCATAGCAACGAGAGGGGGAGAGTTTGTCCACGTACCCTCGTAGACCAAAAGCGGAAGCGTTAACTTAACGTGGTTGATGTAGTCGAACGTCTTCTCGAATCAACTAATCAAGTACCGAACGTATGGCACCTCCGAGTCTGCACACATTCAGCTCGATGACGTCCCTCGAACTCTTGATCCAGTAGAGGTACGAAGGAGTAGATGAGTTCCGTCAGCATGATGGCGTGGTGATGGTGTTGGTGATGTGATCCGCGCAGGGCTTCGCCTAAGCACTACGACAATATGACCGGAGGAGTAAACGGTGGAGCGGGGTGCCGCACAAGGCTAAGAACAACTGTTGTGCTTTGGGGTGCCCCCTGCCCCCGTATATAAAGGAGGAGAGGGTAGGAGGCCGAACCTAGGGGGCGTGCCAAGTGGGGGAGTCCTACTAGGACTCCCAGTCCTAGTCGCCCCCTTCCTTTCCAACGGAGGGGGAAAGAGGGAAGTAGAGGGAGAGGGAGAGGGAGAAGGAAAGGAGGGCTGCACCCCCTCTCCCTTGTCCAATTCGGACTCCCATGGGGGTGGCGCCACCTCCTGAGCCCTGCCTTACCTCTCCTCTTAGGGCCCATGAGGCCCATTACTTCCCTGGGAGGTTCCGGTAACACCTCGGTACTCCAAAAAATATCTGAACCACTCCGAAATTATTCCGGTGTCCGAATATAACCTTCCAATATATGAATCTTTACCTCTCGACCATTTCGAGACTCCTTGGCATGTCCGTGATCTCATCTGAGACACTGAACAACCTTCGGTCACCAAAACAGATAACTCATATAATACATATCGTCATCGAACGTTAAGCGTGCGGACCCTACGAGTTCAAGAACTATGTAGACATGACCGAGACAACTCTCCGGTCAATAACCAATAGCGGAACATGGATGCTCTCATATTGGTTCCCACATATTCTATGAAGATCTTTATCATTCGAACCGCAGTGTCAAGATATATTATTCCCTTTGTCATCGGTATGTTACTTGCCCAAGATTCGATCGTCGGTATCTCCATACCTAGTTCCATCTCATTACCGGCAAGTCTCTTTACTCGTTCCGTAGTGCATCATCCCGCAACTAACTCATTAGTCACATTGCTTGCAAGGCTTCATATGATGTGCATTACCGAGAGGGTCCAGAGATACCTCTCCGATACTCGGAGTTACAAATCCTAATCCCGATCTTGGCCAACCCAACAAACACCTTCAGAGATACCTGTAGAGCATCTTTATAATCACCCAGTTATGTTGTGACATTTGATAGCACACAAGGCATTCCTCCGGTGTCCGGGAGTTGCATAATCTCATAGTCAGAGGAATATGTATTTGACATGAAGAAAGCAGTAGCAATAAAACTAAACGATCATTATGCTAAGCTAACAGATGGGTCTTGTCCATCACATCATTCCACTAATGATGTGATCCCATTTACAAAATGACAACTCATGTCCGTGGCTAGGAAACTTAACCATCTTTGATCAACGAGCTAGTCTAGTAGAGGCATCTAGGGACATGGTGTTTTGTCTATGTATTCACACATGTATCTAGTTTCCGGTTAATACAATTCTATCATGAATAATAAACATTTATCTTGAATAAGGAAATATAAAATAACAACTTTATTATTGCCTCTAGGGCATATTTCCTTCAGTCTCCCACTTGCACTAGAGTCAATAATCTAGAGTACATTGTAATGAATCTAACGCCCATGGAGTCATGTTGTTGATCATGTTTTGCTCGTGGAAGATTCTTAGTCAACGGGTCTGCAACATTCAGTTCCGTATGTATTTTGGAAATCTCCATGTCTCCCTCCTTGACCAAATCTTGGATGGAGTTGAAGCGTCTCTTGATGTGTTTGGTCTTTTTGTGAAATCTGGATTCCTTCGCCAAGGCAATTGCTCCAGTATTGTCACAAAATATTTTCATTGGACCCAATGCACTAGGTATTACACCTAGATCGGATATGAACTCCTTCATCCAGACTCCTTCATTTGCTGCTTCCGAAGCAGCTATGTACTCCACTTCACACGTAGATCCCGCCACGACGTTCTGCTTGGAACTGCATCAACTGATAGCTCCACCATTCAATAAAAATACATATCCGGTTTGCGACTTAGAGTCATCCAGATCAGTGTCAAAGCTAGCGCCGACGTAACCACTTACGACAAGCTCTTTGTCACCTCCATAAACGAGAAACATATCCCTAGTCCTTTTCAGGTACTTCAGGATGTTCTTGACCGATGTCCAGTGATCCACTACTGGATTACTTTGGTACCTCCCTGCTAAACTTATAGCAAGGCACACATCAGGTCTGGTACACAACATAGCATACATGATAGAACCAATGGCTGAGGCATAGGGAATGACTTTCATTTTCTCTCTATCTTCTACGGTGTTCGGGCATTGAGTCTGACTCAACTTCACACCTTGTAACACAGGCAAGAACCCTTTCTTTGAGTGATCCATTTTGAACTTCAAAACTTTATCAAGGTATGTGCTTTGTGAAAGTCCTATCAAGCGTCTTGATCTATCTCTATAGAACTTGATGCCCAATATATAAGTAGCTTCACTGAGGTCTTTCATTAAAAACTCTTATTCAAGTATCCTTTTATGATATTCAGAAATTCTACATCATTTCCAATCAAAAATATGTCATCCACATATAATATTAGAAATTATATAGAGCTCCCACTCACTTTCTTGTAAATACAGGCTTCTCCAAAAGTCTGTATAAAACCATATGCTTTGATCACCTCATCAAAGCGTATATTCCAACTCCGAGATGCTTGCACTAGTCCATAAATGGATTGCTGCAGCTTGCACACTTTGTTAGCACCTTTAGGATCGACATAACCTTCTGGTTGAATCATATACAACTCTTCTTTAAGAAATCCATTAAGGAATGCAGTTTTGACATCCATTTGCCAAATTTCATAATCATGAAATGCGGCAATTGCTAACATGGTTCGGACAAACTTAAGCATCGCTATGTGTGAGAAAGTCTCATCGTAGTCAACTCCTTAAACTTGTCGAAAACCTTTTGCAACAAGTCGAGATTTATAGACAGTAAATTACCATCAGTGTCAGTCTTCTTCTTGAAGATCCATTTATTCTCTATGGGTCGCCGATCATCGGGTAGATCCACCAAAGTCCACACTTTGTTCTCATACATGGATCCTATCTCAGACTTCATGGCCTCAAGCCATTTATCGGAATCTGGGCCCATCACAGCTTCTTCATAGTTCTTAGGTTCGTCATGGTCAAGTAACATGACCTCCAGAACAGGATTACCATACCACTCTGGTGCGGATCATGCTCTTCCTGACCTACGAGGTTCTGTAGCAACTTGATATGTAGTTTCATGATCTTTATCATTAGCTTCCTCTCCAGTTGGTGTAGGCATCACGGGAACAGATTTCTCAGATGAGATACTTTCCAAATTGAGAGCAGGTATGATCACCTCATCAAGTTCTACTTTCCTCCCACTCACTTCTTTCGAGAGAAACTCCTTCTCTAGAAAGGTTCCGTTCTTAGCAACAAAATTTTTTCCTTCAGACTTGTGGTAGAAGGTGTACCCAATTGTTTCCTTAGGGTATCCTACGAAGATGCACTTCTTCGATTTGGGTTCGAGCTTATCAGGCTGAAGCCTTTTGACATTAGCATCGCATCCCCAAACTTTAATAAACGACAGCTTAGGTTTGTTGCCAAACCACAGTTCATATGGTGCCGTCTCAACGGACTTTGACGGTGCTCTATTTAATGTGAATGTAGCTATCTCTAATGCATAACCCCCAAATGATAGTGGTAAATAGGTAAGAGACAGCATAGATCACACCATATCCAATAAAGTGTGGTTGCGACATTCGGATACACCATTACATTGTTGTGTTCCAGGTGGCGTGAGTTGTGAAACTATTCCACATTGTTTTAAATGAAGGCCAAAATCGTAACTCAAATATTCTCCTCCACGATCAGATCGTAGGAACTTTATTTTCTTGTTACGATGATTCTCCAATTCACTCTGAAATTCTTTGAACTTTTCAAATGTTTCGGACTTGTGTTTCATTAAGTAGATATACCCATGTCTGCTCAAATCATCTGTGAAGGTCAGAAAATAACGATACCCGCCACGAGCATCAACACTCATTGGACCACATACATCGGTATGTATTATTTCCAATAAGTCATTAGCTCATTCCATTGTTTCAGAGAACGGAGTTTTAGTCATCTTGCCCATAAGGCACGGTTCGCAAGTATCAAATGATTCATAATCAAGTGATTACAAAAGTCCATCTTTATGGAGTTTCTTCATGCGCTTTACACCGATATGACCCAAACGGCAGTGCCACAAATAAGTTGCACTATCATTATCAATTTTTCATCTTTTGGCATCAATATTATGAATATGTGTATCATCACGATCAAGATTCAACAGAAATAGACCACTCTTCAAGGGTGCATGACCATAAAAGATATTACTCATATAAATAGAACAACCATTATTCTCTGATTTAAATGAATAACCGTCTCGCACTAAACAAGATCCAGATATAATGTCCATGCTCAACGCTGGCACCAAATAACAATTATTCGGGTCTAATACTAATCCCGAAGGTAGATGTAGAGGTAGCGTGCCGACGGTGATCACATCAACCTTGGAACCATTCCCGACGCACATCGTCACCTCGTCCTTAGCCAATCTTCGTTTAATCCGTAGTCCCTGCTTTGTGTTACAAATATGAGCAACTGAACCGGTATCAAATACCCAGGCACTACTACGAGAATTAGTAAGGTACACATCAATAACATGTATATCAAATATACCTTTGTTCACTTTGCCATCCTTCCTACCCACCAAATACTTGGGGCAGTTCCGCTTCCAGTGACCAGTCCCTTTGTAGTGGAAGCACTCAGTTTCAGGCTTGGGTCCAACTTTGGGTTTCTTTCTGGGAGTGACAACTTGCTTGTCATTCTTCTTGAAGTTCCCCTTCTTTTACCCTTGCCCTTCTTCTTGAAACTAGTGGTTTTGTTAACCATCAACACTTGATGCTCCTTCTTGATTTCTACCTCCGCCTGAAGCCTTTAGCATTGCGAAGAGCTCCGGAATAGTCTTTTCCATCCCTTGCATGTTGTATTTCATCACGAAGCCTTTGTAGCTTGGTGGCGGTGATTGAAGAACTCTGTCAATGACACAATCATCTAGAAGATTAACTCCCAGCCGAGTCAAGTGATTATGGTACCCAGACATTTTGAGTATGTGCTCACTAACAGAATTGTTCTCCTCCATCTTGCAGCTATAGAACTTGTTGGAGACTTCATATCTCTCAACTCGGGCATTTGCTTGAAATATTAACTTCAACTCCTGGAACATCTCATATGGTCCATGACGTTCAAAATGTCTTTGAAGTCCCGATTCTAAGCCGTAAAGAATTGCACACTGAACTAACGAGTAGTCATCAGATCGAGCTTGCCATGCGTTGACAACCTTAGCTTCTGCTCCTGCAGGAGGCCTTGCACCTAGCAGTGCATCAAGGACATAATTCTTCTATGCAGCAATGAGGATAATCCTCAGGTTACGGACCCAGTCCGTGTAGTTGCTACCATCATCTTTCAACTTAGCTTTCGCTAGGAACGCATTAAAATTCAAGGGAACGGTAGCACGGGCCATTAATCTACAACATAGATATGCAAAAAAAATATCAGGACTAAGTTCATGATAAATTAAGTTCAATTAATCATATTACTTAAGAACTCCCACTTAGATAGACATCCCTCAAGTCATCTAAATGATACTAATCCAAATCAACTAAATATGTCCGATCATCACGTGAGATGGAGTAGTCTTCAATGGTGAACATATCTATGTTGATCATATATACTATATGATTCACGTTCGACCTTTCGGTCTCTAGTGTTCCGAGGCCATATCTGTATATGCTAGGCTCGTCAAGTTTCACCCGGGTATTCCGCATATGCAAAACTGACTTGCACCCATTGTATTTGAATGTAGAGCTTACCACACCCGATCATCACGTGGTGTATCAGCACGAAGAACTTTCGCAACATACTCAGGGAGAACACTTATACCTTGAAATTTTAGTAAGGGATCATCTTATAATGCTACCGTCGTACTAAGCAAAAATAAGATGCATAAAGATAAACATCACATGCAATCAAAATATGTGACATGATATGACCATCATCATCTTGTGCTTTTGATCTCCATCACCAAAGCAACGTCATGATCTCCATCGTCACCGGCTTGACACCTTGATCTCCATCGTAGCGTCGTGGTCGTCTCGCCAACCATTGCTTCTACGACTATCACTGCCGCTTAGTGATAAAGTAAAGCAATTACATAGTGTTTGTATTTCATACAATAAAGCGACAACCATATGGCTCCTGCCAGTTGCCGATAACTTTTACAAAACATGATCATCTCATACAACAACTTATATCACATCATGCCTTGACCATATCACATCACAACATGCCTTGCAAAAACAAGTTAGACGCCCTCTACTTTATTTGTTGCAAGTTTTACGTGGCTGCTACGGTCTTCTAGCATGAACCATACATACCTACGGCACAAAAACCACAACGGTGATTTATCAAGTTTGTTGTTTTTAACCTTCACAAGGACCGGCCGCAGTCAAATTCGATTCAACTAAAGTTGGAGAAACAGACACCCGCCGGCCACCTTTATGCGAAACTAGTTGCATGTCTCTCAGTGGAACCGGTCTCATGAACGCGGTCATGTAAGGTCGGTCCGGGCCGCTTCATCCAACAATACCGCCAAATCAAAATAAGACATTGGTGGTAAGTAGTATGACGATCACCGCCAATAACTCTTTGTGTTCTACTCATGCATATCATCTACGCATAGACCTGGCTCGGATGCCACTGTTGAGAAACGTAGCATGCAATTTCAAAAAAATTCCTAAGCTCACGCAAGATCTATCTAGGAGATGCATAGCAACGAGAGGGGGAGAGTGTGTCCGTGTATCCTCATAGGCCGAAAGCGTAAGCGTTAACTTAACGCAGTTGATGTAGTCGAATGTATTCTCGAATCAATCGATCAAGTACCGAACATACGGCACCTCTGAGTTCTGCACACGTTCAGCTCGATGACATCCCTCGAACTCTTGATCCAGTAGAGGTAGGAAGGAGTAGATCAGTTCCGTCAGCACGACGGCGTGGTGACGGTGTTGGTAATGTGATCCGCGCAGGGCTTCGCCTAACCACTATGACAATATGACCGGAGGAGTAAACGGTGGAGGGGGGCACCGCACACGGCTAAGAAACAACTGTTGTGCTTTGGCGTGCCCCCTGCCTCCGTAGATAAAGGAGGAGAGGGAGGAGGTCGACCCTATGGGGCACGCCAAGTGGGGGGAGTCCTACTAGCACTCCTAGTCCTAGTCGCCCCTTCCTTTCCAATGGAGGGGCAAAGAGGGAAGTAGAGGGAGAGGGAGAGGGAGAAGGAAAGGGGAGTCGCGCCCCTCCCCCTTGTCCAATTCGGACTCCCATGGGGAGGGCGCATGCCACGCCCTGCGCCCTGCCTTGCCTCTCCTCTTAGGGCCCATGAGGCCCATTACTTCCCTGGGTGGGGGGGGTGGGTCCGGTAACCCCTCGGTACTCCAAAAATATCTGAACCACTCCGGAACTATTCCGGTGTATGAATATAACCTTCCAATATATCAATCTTTACCTGTCGACCATTTTGAGACTCCTCGTCATGTCCGTGATCTCATCCGGGACTCCAAACAACCTTCGGTTACCAAAACACATAACTCATATAATACATATCGTCATCGAACGTTAAGCGTGCGGACCCTACTGGTTCGAGAACTATGTAGACATGAACGAGACACCTCTCCGGTCAATAACTAGTAGCGGAACCTGGATGCTCATATTGGTTCCCACATATTCTATGAAGATCTTTATCGGTTGAACCGCAATGTCAACATACGTTATTCCCTTTGTCATCGGTATGTTACTTGCCCAAGATTCGATCGCCGGTATCTCCATACCTAGTTCAATCTCGTTACCGGCAAGTCTCTTTACTCGTTCCGTAGTGCATCATCCCGCAACTAACTCATTAGTCACATTACTTGCAAGGCTTCATATGATGTGCATTACCGAGAGGGCCCAGAGATACCTCTCCGATACTCGGAGTGACAAATCCTAATCTCGATCTATGCCAACCTAACAAACACCTTCGGATATACCTATAGATCATCTTTATAATCACTCAGTTACGTTGTGGCATTTGCTAGCACACAAGGCATTCCTCCGGTGTCCGGGAGTTGCATAATCTCATAGTCGAAGGAATATATATTTGACATGAAGAAAGTAGTAGCAATAAAACTGAACGATCATTATGCTAAGCTAATGGATGGGTCTTGTCCATCACATCATTCCACTAATGATGTGATCCCGTTTATCAAATGACAACTCATGTCCATGGCTAGGAAACTTAACCATCTTTGATCAACGAGCTAGTCTAGTAGAGGCATACTAGGGACGCAGTGTTTTGTCTATGTATTCACACATGTATCTAGTTTCGGGTTAATACAATTCTAGCATGCATAATAAACATTTATCATGAATAAGGCAATATAAAATAACAACTTTATTATTGCCTCTAGGGCATATTTCCTTCACGACAGCAGGTCCAAGGTGACGCATGCATGAGCTTGACGCTTTGGTGGACAACATCGCAGATGAGAAAAGAGAGGTGGTGGCGGCGGAAGATGTGGGAGATTGACCTAATTTGATACATATTAGGCGTAGATTTTCTAGGGGAATTGCTGAACCCTCTAGAGGTGGCGTGTCATGTATATATATAGGGTAAAACCATGTACAAATACAAGGTATATACCAGTAAACTAATACAAATAAAAAGTCTAACCTACCATTAGGAAAAACATGTTTTGGCTAAGCCATTCGACCGGTTTGGGAAAATAATGGCAGGTGGAAAATTGTGACGCCGCGTGTAACTGACGGCAGGGACCCACACTTGACAGATCACTGAATGAGGTGAAAACTGACAAAAATGTTGATAGAGCTAGTAAAATCTGTTAAAATTGTTGCTAAATAGGGTAATCCGGATTAAAAGCTGCTTAATATGGTAATTTGCATCAAACACGAGTTAAAAAAAATGAAATTCACTCTACCTACACGCTCAAATCCTCTCAGTAGAGGAGTCTAATATGACTCTATATGGGCGAATCGGCTTTATTTTAGGGGAACTGCAAGCAGTTACCCACGGAAGCAGGTGTGTTCTCGTATTGAAAACTAAGAAGGCGGGATCGCAGAATTATACCTAACCAATTAACAAATAATCGCTTGCACAGACATATGCTTTCAGCATTCTTTCAAGTGATCCCGGTACTGCATGTGTTTATGCATTGTTAAGTAGCCATTCCACGGTTATAAAATCAGCGTGTTGCAGTCCTCGAAGGTCACAAATGGATCAACTAGGGACAATTGCAGGTGTTTGTTGAGCGCAAACGGATACTTTACTCAGCAATCGTGCCGTCTAGCTGACATGCGACCATATAATAATTTGGAAAGAATCCTACTGAAGTGGTGAGCTACAGCTCATTAATTCCACCCCCTTCAACTTCTAGCTAGTGAAACTACAACGTTGGCATGCATGACGGCATATGTTCCAGCGTTTGCTGCGTGAATCTAGTTAAAGAAATACATAAATAGTTGCTTATAAAAAGCATATAAAACTAATGAAAAGCAACGGTAAGCTTAAAAAGGATGAAAAATACAAAGCATGTAAAAAGAGAAAGAAAAAAATCCAGTTAGCAGAATATCATTTCTAACAAAAAAAATGTGAAGAATGAAATACATAGGTATACTGCGATCGCCCAACACATATACCGTCAGTACAACATCTAACAAAAACTTATAAAAACTTATAGCTGATATGCATGAATTGATGATGTGGCAGCTGCATGCACAGAGTAATGCAAATAAATTGTACTCCCTCTATTCCTAAATATAAGTCTTTATAGATATTCCACTATGGACCACATACGGATGTATATAAATGCATTTCAAAGTGTAGATTCACTCATTTTGCTCCATATGTAGTCCATAATGGAATCTCTACAAAGACTTACATTTAGGAACAGAGGGAGTAATATGAGATAATATCATATGGAAACCAACATTCAATGCAAAATTTGTGGAAACGATATTTAGGAGTTTCAAAAAAAAACTAAAAAAGTTACAGGATGTTAAGAGGGCGATGTTTTATAGTCATGCAAAAATTTAAGTTGAAACACATTACGAGATGTGAGTTATTGAAAAATTACTTCAGCACTGAATAGGGACATCACTGTTTGGCACTATTCAATGATGATTTTGTCATTTTCATAGCTCACATCCTGTAATAATTTTGAACTTGGAATTTCGCACGGCAATAGACCATCATCCTCTTAGCACCCCGTAATTTCCTGAGATATTTCCAAAACTTCAAAACATCTTTTTTGCGTGGTTTTTATTGAATGTTGGTTTCCGTATGATATTCTCAAGGTTACTCCACTTCTGATGCTGTCTTTAGGTAATTATGACAATATATTCAAATTCTTTAATGGTGTTTGCTAATCTTTTTCTAAGTACATCTGAATTTTCAAGTCCAAAAGATGAACTAAAATAGCTGGTATACAAACATTTCATTGTGATGGACCATGCATGATTCTTCTTCTATCAAGAGGGGAAAAAACAAGCAAGGACTTTGGAGTGAGTACCACATGATGAACCAGACAATACGTTCCCCAAAAGATTTCGCAACATTTGTCTCTAGCCACTCGTAAAGGCTCGGTTGTCCATATCCCATCACCCCTTTTCCCACGCTCCAAGCCATTACATTCCAGCCGTAACCTTTAGCGCCGAGGTGCATTTGCTCAAAGGCAAAAGAGGACTTTGGTCAGTAGTTGTGGCCACGGCATGATACAAAATGACAGCCTATAGTTTGTACTTTCGCTGCATTTGTTTATGGACATGCATCTAGGGCACCAACCTGTGTGTTTTCTGGGATGAGCTACTTACTGGTCCTCATATTGTTTTAGTGACAGAGATAAGATGGACAACCTAGGGGGTAGAGAAGGTCAACCGTGTGACGTGGTGGGGAATCGTTAACACAGGATGCTGTCAGGATTAGGTGTCAGCTAATTATCTGAGCCTCCTTTGGACAGGCTTGGGCCACTTGACGCTAAACAACGTTTTCAGCAGAATTCCGACTTTGTCGGCATGGTAGTGCTGCCGAAACATATATGGTGCTAACGATGCCATATACCAACTCAACTCTTGCGTACTAATTGATACTCAAACACAATATCATTTAGAAATTGTGCACTGATCGAACATAAAGATCCTTTTTATGAAGCGATGAGCTACTGCAAAGAAGGGATGAGCATGTAATGAAGCCATTAAACCTCACACACAGGAGCCTCTAAAAATGTCCAGTTTCAGCATTCTTAGAAGCACCCTCTGTCTAAAAATGGAAAAGGAAGGTCAAGGCTCACTTAGTGCTTGTAGTCACGATCAGTGGTGGAGCTTCCTGGGGCCAAAGGGGGCCATTGCCCCCCTATTTTATGAAAACTTTTAAGTGTACCCCTAATTATTAGGCTTGAATATCAAAGATTTCTCATAGTTCATGCATAACTTATCTTCGTCGCACCCTCAACTCTGATTAGCCCCCTCAACAATCTTCATCAAGCTCCACCACTACTTATTTGTGTAAGTGCATTATTATCTATTTTACCAAGAAGAATGCTAACTTGTACAAAAGAACACATTCAGCAACCCAAAACTGATCCTTGAGAATTATTTGCCCTAGTTTTGGTATTCATGCAGTATATGATAAACTAAAATAAAGTGCAGGGGCTGGGTAGCATGTGGACATCAAATGCATAGTGAATCTACATTTCTTTCCTTTGCAAATAAGCAATATGATCTCAATGACACATTGATCAAGCGCTCTTAATTATAGAAGCATAATTAGTATCAACATGCGTACATGTTTGGGTGCATGAGCAACACCGACAAGTATGCCCACATGTGTATAGGGATTCCAAATGTAGTAGAGGACAAACATTCCAGTGCTACCATAAGTAAAATAGCACGTACCCTTGATGCACCAAGACTACTAACTCTTACTGGTTAATATATTTTCTAGATGGCCGGGTTCTGCGCTGGATGTGGGGAAGCCGATCGAGGATGGAGCTGTGGCGAATCTGTAATCTAATATACTGTGTGGCTAACTCTGTGATACACAAGAATGCAAGGTTTTTTTTTTTTTTTTTTGAGGATTGACTCCTTTTGATCCTCAAAAGAGAATTTACTCGTAGAGATTTCGATGATCTCAATCTTACGTGTTCCTTTACAGGGAAACCAGAACTAAACTACAATAGTCGAATAGAGCAAGCATGTCCTTCAGAATTCGAGCGAATCATTCAACGATGTATATGCGCATATTCTTTGCACATATATAATTGAGTAGCTAGATTGGAGTAGTAGTGGAGTGTTGTGTGATATCATCTTTTAGTTGCTACCGTAACACCTACTCAGTGTTTTGAGAAAATCAAAGAAAAACGGAGTATATGGAAACAACATGTATCTACGTACTATCGCACACAATTTTAATTATAATTCAAACACACTTCAAGATTTAAAAAATGAAACTGTAAATAATGCATGAAAACACTACTTATATATCTTGAACTTTGGCTAGGATTTGGAGTTGAAATTTTGTTGAATGGTAGATACATGTTGCTTCTACATAATCAGGTTTTCTCGATTAAGAAAAAACATTGTAGTGGTGCTACCTCGAGTTGCTACGTATTACGGTAGCATCTAAAGCGTGTTATCACATGATACTCTCTAATTATACTATTTAATAAAGGTTACATTTGCAATTGGACTAATAGTGCTGCATCAGAAAGATACATATCAATGACCATAAGATATCTACAAAACATAAGAAAGTGAAAGGTACCCTCAGACCTTAATGAAATGACGCCACCGGTTTTGACTGTATCAGCACTACATCTTGAGACTCACTGAAACTGAACTATTCTCACTCATTCCAGTGTCTTTCACTTGACATTAATACAGTTAAAATAATGTCTGCGCATGGACGTAGAGGTGGTCTCTGCAATAATAGCCAAGAATAATACCCCTGGCCCTGCTGAAATCGAATCTGCACCACGATTAAAATACAGGGAGAATAAAATGCAGCAGGATAGAGCAGGAGGGCACAGACATCCCCTCCTAAACTCTAGACGACAACCAATAGTTAATCAACTAGTTAAGCAGTGGTACTGTTTTAGCCCACATTGGACTAAATAAAGCATATGTGACTCAGAGATCTAGCTTAGAGACCCCTGTCCCTACCTTAATTAACTAAGCCCTGCAGCTCAGCGCTCGCTCAGCTCTAGTAGTTTCGTGGTGGACTTCCTATGTGTTGTTGTACTTTTCTCTGAATTTTGGGCTTGTCTCTAGCCTGTGCATGAGCACTGCCTTAGCTGAAGACCCGCCGCGAACGCAGGCAAACATATTCCGTTAGATGCAGATCTTCTGCGCCTTCACACAGCTGTTGCCTGGATGCTCGATAGACAAGGTCACAAGGCGATATCTCCTTCGTACAACTCCGATCCCCGTGTAATCCAGTGCCATCAGCGGCAGATCCGCGGATGGAACAAATGGGGCGCTTGGAGTCATGTGCAAATTTGCTGTTTCCTCTTGTTTGCCACCCTGCGTGCTTCGAAACTAATCACCGCAAATCTCAAAATGTTCCCTGCTCAAACTCGTGTGTCTCGGGGTGCCTTTCTCGTCGGCGTGTACCCACTCGAAAGTTTAGAAACACATGAAGCTTTGAATATAACCTGAATCAAAATTTTAATTTTTTTTGCCAGCGTTTAAAAATATATGGATTGAAAAATTGAATCATAAGTTAGGGTTGTCATTCGACAACTATTTTGAAATATTACAATTTTGCTAGCTTGCGTACATGCACTATACCTTAATTTCATGGTCACATTAACATCTTCAAAATTGTACCAATGTCTAAAAAGTACTTTTTACAGTATGCAAATTGAGTACCATCTTTTATTGGAAGGCAGGAAATATCAATTACAAGTGGACCTATCTGCAATGCGAACAGTGTCATAGGTACACCACACCGAATGAAAGATGTCACTTTCTACGGAACAACTATCAATAAAGAAGATAATGTAGCGTGAACTTATCTGCCCTTGACAAAAAATATAACATTTTCATTGTTATTTCAAAACATAGTTCATTTTTTTAGTAAAGATAAGATTATCCAGTATAACAATGAAAATATGTCCCTCTTTTTTAGCAAACTAAGCGTAGCTCACATGTCAGGTTCGTTTCCTGGAACCACCCCACCAGCTCTCAAACCATAAACTTGAATTGGTGCTCACATTTTTCTAGATTTATTTCAATCTTTTTGGTGATGTTCAAACATTGAGAAAATATGTTTCCTTTTTCATCTACGTTTTCATATGGTCTCTTTTTCAGTAGGACCATGTCATTCCATCACCATGTGTGTATGGAACCGGCTGTTGGGTGGTGATCCTGGCCGAACTAAATGCCTCGTCTAATTTAAAAGGTTGTTACATACATCAGCCTGTAACGGGTCCATGAATTAAAAGCCAGGTACGTGGAACACACACGGCGTGCCTATGGCTCGCTTATAGCGAGACAGATGGCTGCCTCCCCTGATGTTTGTACAAGGAGTCGGTGGTGGATCGGCCAGTAGGGACGTGGGTACTCGCCTAACCTAAAACTAAGTTCATTTTTCTTTCTTTCTTATTTTTATTTACATTTTAGATAAATATAATTAGAAAACATAAATTTTACAGATTTTTTAAAATCCATCAATTTGAAGATTGTTTTAAAAAGTAATTAAAAAATGTTGGCGCAACTAGGAAAAATGTTAATAGCTTTCAGAAAAAATGTTTATGCACTTGAAAAAAATGTATGTGAAAGTTTAAATAAATGCCTAAACAATTTAAGAAAAAAATTACGCAGTATAAATTTCATAATATCTAAAACTAATGTTAGTGACATTCTAAAGAAATGTTCTTGTGTTGCAACACAAATGTTCTAACACTAAAAAAATGTTATACAATTTCAAAAAATGTCTATATTGTTTTAGTAAAATAATTAATAAGTATATATTTGAACGTGTATTTGAAAAAAGTTATCAATGTATTCAAAACATTTATTAAAAAATGTACATCGTAAAAAAATGTACACTAAACAAAAATGTTTGCATAGTATATAAAACAAAGTTTCGTACCATTAAAATTGTGATTGCATGACATTTTAAAGAAGTATTCTCGAGTTTCAAAAAATGTTGTCACATTTAAATATAATGTTTATACAATGTAAAAAGTAATCACTTAGTTTAGAAAACGTTTATTGCCACTAAAAAATTAATGTGACATTTTAAAAGAAATATTCATGTGTTTCCAAAAACAATGTCCGTGAAAATTTTAAAAATGTTTATGAAAATTTGAAAAATGTTTGTTTTCATGTAAAAAAACGTTCTCGTAGTTTGACACAAAATAAGCATGTATTTTAAAAAATGTTGACCATATATTCAAAAAAGTGTTCAAAGCATGTTTTTAAGAAAAATGTGTATTATGTACTAGAGAAATGTGCAATGACCAAAAAAACATGTGTCAGCAAAAATGATGAAAACCGACAAAGAAACATAAATATGTATAAAATTGAAGTATAATGAAGAAAAAAGGAACAACCAAAGAAAACCGTGCAAGAAATAAAGAAAACTGAAGTAGAACAAAGAAAAGGAAAAATAAAATAAAAACCACTAAAGATAGAAAGAAAACTGAATTACAACAAAGAAACTGGTGAAGAAACAACCAAAACCTAAAGAAGAAACAAAAGCAAAACATAAAAGCAAAAAGAAACTGGACAAGTCTAACTAAAGCTACGGAAACGATCAAATATAGCCAGGGATCGAAAAAAACATAATGCAACATGCTGTAAGCGCTATATAGTCTTCATGAACATGCACTACATTTTTTTTTCAGAATCAGAACAACCTACATCTTGTAGAACACAAGGTGGATTTAACAGGTCTAATGGGATTTGTTATTCTTAGAAGACAAACCTATTCGAATCAATTTGCAATTCTATAAAAATGACATTATATGTGCACGGATGTCAGTTTTGGGATGCTTGTAAAATTTTCTATAACGTTTATTGGCGGTTTTTTTTTTTACATTTTTCCATATTTATTTACTTTATTTTTTCTTTCTCAAAAATTTCAATAGTTGTTCAAGTTTTGTAAAAAAATGTTTGACATTTTGAAAAATTATTTCAGGTTTTTTAAAAAATCAGACATCTCAAAATGTTCATAATTTTAAAAAGTAATTTTAGTTTTTTAGAAAATGTTCCAGAAATTGAAAACGTTTTTATGTTTTAAAATATATTTTTTCGAAAAACGTTTTTAACTTTTTTAAAAACTTTTTTTCTTAAACTGGTCACCTTTTAAAAAAATGTTTAAAGTCCTAGAAAATATTTTAAAAGGTTTCAAACAATATTCATGTTTTTCAATATTCATAGTTTCAGAAAGGTCATTTTCTAAAATATATTGTTCAATAGTTTTGGGAAAATAAAATATAAAAACTTACTAAAAAAAGAAAGAGAGAACTGCCACTATAGTAATCGAGTAGGGGCTCTCGTGTTGGACGGGGTGAATCCTATCACGCACCCCAGGGCTCTATGGGTTGGCCAGCACCCTAGGCATGGTTTTCTCTCGATTTTTGGCCAATCTTTTTACTTTTTCTTTTTTCTGCCATTGCCGCTTGGGTTTTTATTCCCATTTTTTATATTTCAATATTGTTTATTTTTCGATTTATAAGTATATTTTCTAAATATAAAAGTTTTATAACTATAAAAATCAAAAAATCATGGACATGTTTACACTTTTGGCGAAAAATTTAGTAATGTGTAAAAAATATTAAATTTCATGAACATTTTTGTAAAATTGGTGAAAAAAGTAGAAACTTTCACAATTTCTTTCAAAATTTTGGGAACATTTTGCAGAAATACATAAATATTTTTTAGTTTCAGAATAACTTAAAATCGTTGAAGTTTTCAAAAGTTCATAACATTTATATAATTTAAAAATACATTTTAAATTTCCCACCAGTACTGTTTTAGAAAAGGCCCAAAACATGTCAGCCTGGCTTATCCAAATCTGCTATGGTGACCAAAACCATTCAAATAAAAAAGAAAACAACTAATTGGGTTGGCCCACTACGCCTGCATGGCCTTCCTATAGAAATAGGAGAAAACTCCTCCCAGCACCGAGAAGAACTAGTTGACGAGAGCTCCTTCTGGAGCCCCCCAACGATCATTTGGGAGTGGGCTGAGTGGCGTGCTCAGCCGCCATCGCGTGTCGCGCTCTGAGCGCTTCCTTCGGATTTTTATTTTATTTTTGCGCGCACGTTTTTGGCTTTGTAGACGGTTTTTTCGGGGGGGGGGGGGGGGGGGGGTCAACTTTTCGGTTTTCCACCAATCTTTCTTAGTTCCGGCAACAAAATTGCGCAAACGAAAAAGACGTGTTTTCTTTTTTTTGCTTCTGTGGGAGGCACGGTCGTGCCCCTCGAAACTGAAAAAGGGTGTTTTCTTTTTTTTCCGTGAGAAGCACGGTCGTTCCTCTTGAAAATGGAACAAATGTGCTTTTTTTTCTTCTGTGAGAGGTTCGGTTTTGCTTCCGCGAGATGCACAGTTTTGCTCCCGCGAGAGGCACGACCGTGCCTTTCAGAAACGGGAAAACGCATTTTTTTTTTCCGTGAGAGGCACGATTTTGCTTCCGCGAGAGGCACGGCCGTGCCTCTCGAAAACGAAAAAAACACGTTTTTTACGTGAGAGGCACGGTTTTGCATCCGCCAGAGGCACGGCCGCATCTTGGAAACAACTCCGGAAAGGGAAAAACATGCTCCCGGTTCTGGTTTTTCTTTTGGTTCTTTTCTTCTGGTTTTTTCATGGAACAAAGTCATCAAAACCTATCAACATGAGATTTAGTTTTGAAGATCTCGACGCGAAGAATCCAACGGTGAAAACCTTTTAAGATTTGGACGCACGGTTTAAGAGATAAAACGTTCTAAATAAACAGATCTATGAAAAAAAGGAAAAACTCTCAGGTTGCGACAAGTGGCGCCCATGCAGCACGCCACTTGTCACAACCTAAGAAGGTGTGAGTGATCTTTGAAAGGAATACTCTTCAATTAATGATTTCGACTAGCGTCGGGGAGGGGAACCAACGCTCGTGCACACCCCCTCATGGGCTGGCCCACAGAAGGAGCCAACGCTCAATCGAGCGCTTCATCGGGATGCCCGGTTCATCAAAAAAGAGATCAGGATGCCCGATTTTCTCGATTTGCTAGTTGAGGTTGACCAGTCCATCGTGGACCACTTGACCGTTGGTCGTTGACTTTTTTGCTAAAAATGTTTTAAAAAAAGAGGAATACGAAAAATGGTCACAAATTCAAAAGAAAATCATGGTTCCAGAAAGCGCTCACGAACTAGAAAAAGTTCAGGAGTTCGAAATCTTTTGTGTGATTAAGAAAAAGTTCATGGACTTGAAACAATTTCGCGAACTCAAAAAATTTTCTGGGTCCAACAAGTTCACATGATTGAAAAAAAGTTCACAAACTCAAAATCTTCACAAGTTGAGAAAAAGTTCATGAATTTCAGGAAAAAAAATCATGCACTCGAAAAAACTTCACGTGTTTCGTAGACTACTAAAATATTTCACGAACTTAAGAAAGTTCACAAGTTCAAAAAATAAATTTAACGAATTTCAATAGAAGTTCATGCATTTTTTAAAAAAGATTCAGGAATTGGAAAAAACTTCATGATTTTGAGGAAAAAAGTTTATAAATTTAGATAAAAATGTTCTTCGATTTTAAAAAATTCACGTATTTGAGGAAAATAAGTTCCCAAAAATGAAAAAAGTTCACAGTTTTAAGGATAAGACATTCACATATTTTTTACAAATTTGAGATGAGTTCACAAATTTGAAGAAAGTTTTTGAACTTATAAAAAGTTCACGCATTTAAGAAAAGCAAGAATGCAAAAGAAAAAGGAATGAAAAGAAAAAGAAATGGAAAAAGTGAATGAAAACCATCAGGAAAACCAAAAAAAGAAAATACGGTTAGAAGCTTCACAAACCAGCGGCGTCCCTTCACAAGAAACAAATGCGTCGCCTGGCCCATTGCATGTATGAAACTTTGCGCGTTAACCCGAAAATGTGCGGCCATTTAGATAAAAAGGAATTGGGACGAGCCCAGGTGGCAGGGGGTGGCTGGTTCCTATTCGGCGCCTTAAGCGCCCCTTTCTTCACATTTCGCAAACGGGCGCACACACTTCCCTCTGCGCTGGGCCGGCCCATCTTCGTTTTTTCTTTCTGTTTCTAATGGCAAACAAAAAACTGTGCGCCGGTGAGTTTCGAACCCACGATCTGCTGCTCTAACATAAGCTATGCTAACCACCCCACCAACAACACGTGATTTGTTCATTTTTCATCGTTTGACCAATTTTCTTCTTTCCACTTTTTCCCTTTTTCTTTTTTCGTGTTCCTCTTTTTACTGGAAAGTTTTTGTTTCTTTTTTCTAAATTGAATGAACTTTCTTCAAAATCAACGAACCTTTTTCAAATTGAACGAACATTTTTTTTCAAAATCAATGAACTTTTTCAGATTTTTGAACTTTTTTTGAAAATTGATGAACTTTTTTTTGAGAATCGATGACCTTTTTTAAAAATTGATGAACTTTTTCCAGATATTGTGAACTTTTTTCAAAATCGATAAACTTTTTTTGAAAATCGATGATCTTTTTTTGGGAATCAATCGACTTTCTTTCTAAATCGATGAAGTTTTTGAAAATTGATGAATTTTTTTTTCAAAATCGATTAACATATTTCAATTTTTTCGTGAACTTTTTGAAATTCCTGAACTTTTTATCAAAATCGATTAACATTTTTTAAATCCATGAACTTTTTTTATTATCAAAATTGATTAACTTTTGTCAAATCCGTGAACTTTTTTTTATTAAAATCGATGAACTTTTTCAAAATCCGGTGAACTTTTTTGAAATTCGTGAACTTTTTTGAAATCTGTGAACTTTTTCTTTTAGCAAAATCAGGTGAACTTTCTCCAAATTCGTGAACCTTTTCTTTTATCAAAATAGGGTGAACTTTTTTCAAATTCGTGAACTTTTTTTGTAAAATGATTATTTATTTTGTGAACATTTCTTTGAAATCCGTGACCTTTTGTCAAAATCGACGAACTTTTTTTAAAATTCATGAATTCTTGGTCAAATTGTCCTCCCTTTTTTCAAAATAATTTGTACTGGGGCTCAACATGGGTCAAAAAGATCTGTTTCCGCACAAAACACAACAATCTGTCCTAGTGCAGTGGTAGGAGCGCCAAGTCCTCAGCGAATGCTTGTGGGTTCGAATCCCGGGTGTTACGCATTTTTCTTCGCGTTTGTTTTTGAGCATCTAGCGCGAGAGATACTGGGCCGGCCCACTATCGCGCTCCTTCTAGCGCCAACTACGTTAGCGGGCGCTGAGGGCGCCGGAGAGGAGCACTCCAGGGGGTGTGCGTCGGTTGGTTGATTGCACTTTAACCAGCGCTGAGGGCCCAGAGTAAGAATTCTTTTGGCCAGCCCAGAGATAGAGGAACAAAACATGAGCGCACAATGCACACAACATACCAGCCCGTGCCGGTTTTGGGCCATATTTTTGTTTCTTTTTAATTGAAAATTGTTTAGAAATTATTTTATTCCTCGATAATGTAGTGCATGCAGATTTTTTGTAAAGTCAAATTTTGACCAAGTTATTAGAAATAACTATTTATATCTACAATACCAAATATATAAAGTATGAAAGTTCTTCACAAATTTGGTCAAAGTTGTGATACTTGACTTTTCAGAAAACTTATATGCACTAAATTGTGGAAGAGGGAGTATAAAAGGAGAGTTTAGATAATATAAAAAAATCATATACTTACAAAAACTGGAAACATTGCGGATAAAGAAAATGGAAATGTTGCATTTTCTTAATAGGCGCTCCCTCCGTAAACTAATATAAGAGCATTTAGATCACTCTTCAGTGATCTAAACGCTCTTATATTCGTTTATGGAGGGAGTACTATAAATCATGGGACTGCACTGACTGCCAACCGTTATACTTTTATAAGCATAACTATTGAATGTCTCCCTCCTTTCCTCTAATTGTGGGTTCGAATCCCGGGTGTTACGCATTTTTCTTCGCGTTTGTTTTTGAGCATCTAGCGCGAGAGATACTGGGCCGGCCCACTATCGCGCTCCTTCTAGCGCCAACTACGTTAGCGGGCGCTGAGGGCGCCGGAGAGGAGCACTCCAGGGGGTGTGCGTCGGTTGGTTGATTGCACTTTAACCAGCGCTGAGGGCCCAGAGTAAGAATTCTTTTGGCCAGCCCAGAGATAGAGGAACAAAACATGAGCGCACAATGCACACAACATACCAGCCCGTGCCGGTTTTGGGCCATATTTTTGTTTCTTTTTAATTGAAAATTGTTTAGAAATTATTTTATTCCTCGATAATGTAGTGCATGCAGATTTTTTGTAAAGTCAAATTTTGACCAAGTTATTAGAAATAACTATTTATATCTACAATACCAAATATATAAAGTATGAAAGTTCTTCACAAATTTGGTCAAAGTTGTGATACTTGACTTTTCAGAAAACTTATATGCACTAAATTGTGGAAGAGGGAGTATAAAAGGAGAGTTTAGATAATATAAAAAAATCATATACTTACAAAAACTGGAAACATTGCGGATAAAGAAAATGGAAATGTTGCATTTTCTTAATAGGCGCTCCCTCCGTAAACTAATATAAGAGCATTTAGATCACTCTTCAGTGATCTAAACGCTCTTATATTCGTTTATGGAGGGAGTACTATAAATCATGGGACTGCACTGACTGCCAACCGTTATACTTTTATAAGCATAACTATTGAATGTCTCCCTCCTTTCCTCTAATTGCATACATGCATGCATTAGAGTGCACTCTTTCCCCTCCCACATGCACTTTTTCCTGTAATTATATGGTTGTATGCACTAGAGGGTGAAAACTGCTATCATCATAAGATTCTCTCCATTTCAAAAACTGAAAAAATATTTTGTGGTCGTCAGTCCAATTTAAAAATCGTTTTCATCAAAAAAAATAACGTAGTGACAAGACCTTCGAACCTAGCTCCGATGTCGGTATGTTTCAGTGACTTTTTCAGGTTAAAAATTATCACGTCTGCGCTAAGTTACCACCCATGTGGTGCATATATTGTTTTTGACAAAAATACTATAAGGTATGCTCCTACAGTATAATTGATATAACAAACCCAAATTGCAAATGACACGCCTTGAACCTGGGTGGATGGATAGACCCCTTTCCACCACTAGGCTATGCCTTAGTGACTTAGTCTGTGTGGTGCATATATTACCATATTATGTACACATGAATTATCGCAAATATGTTTTCAACAAATTTTCCTCTCCAGGGTTAAAAATGTTACCACACTGTTCGGGCGCAAGTTATCATATCCGTGACATGTATATTACTAAGGTATTTATATAGAGATTACCATGGGTATGTTTGTGAACAACTTTTTTTCCTCACCAAAAAGTTCCCATTTATGAGGTCTGTGGTACGCATATTTATCATGTTATGTACACGGAAGTTACCGGGAGCACGTTTTTGAACAATTTCTTTTACTGGGTCAAAGTTACTGTAATGTTTATACGTAATTTATGAGGCATGTGGTGGATAAAATACCATACTATTTACATAGAAGTTACCAGGGGGAAGTTTCTGACAACTTTTTCCCTGTGTTAAAATTATCATGTTGTTTGTACTGAAATGATCAGAGTTGTGGTGCATAAATTACCATGCTATTTACATAGAGATTATCGGGGTTATTATTTTAACAACTGTTTCCCCGAGTCAAAGTTAACATGGTACCATGTTATTTACACAGAAGTTGTCGTGGGTGTGTTTGTCTCTTATTACTCTTGTCTGAGGGTCTCGATAATTTGGTTATAGAAAGAGGAAGGCAAACAAGAAACAAGGTCCATGCGGTGCGTAAGTTATCATGGTATGTACAAAATTTTTACCAAGGTATGTTTCAACAATTATTTTCTCGGAAGCACAAGGAGATTGTACTCGTTGGTGACAATTAGGTAGTCTAGGGACTCTTGTAGCTCTCCACGATGCTTTTGCACTAATAGTTTCATGTTACGCCAATTTAAACTTGCTTGATCTATTTATTTGCGACTTTATAATGCAATCTCATTCTCTCGTCCAATTTTTGTTTTTGTTTCTGTATCCCTTATTTATCCATTCGGGCAATCTGGTTAGTTCTTTGTGCTGAGTTTCAACGTAGTAGCGATATTTTGATTCATCCTTTTCTTCTAAGGATTTCATAATTGGACATTGGACCTATTTCATATGATGGGAGTTGCCGGAAAATTAGGCGTGGCTCTGCTATGCGCTATTCATGAAGCGACCCACAGTTATTTGTATGTAAGCATACACATCTAGTGTAAAGGAGACGACTAGATCACATATATAGAAACCCATATTTTAGTTAGTTAGCATGAAAAATGATCAGTCTAAAATAGTTGTATTGTCTTCTGTATAAACAATAACCATTAGTGGATGAGTTGGCTAGTTGTCTCACCCTGAGCAAACAACTAGAGTCCGATTTCTGTTTAATGCAAAAGCTTATTTTTACGTTATATAACTCAAAAAAATGAAAAATGGGATACCCCACCATGCCTGGGCGCCTTGTTCAGAATAAAAAGTAACCATGTTCAAAATGGTCGCAGGATCCCAGATGAACGTGGTTTGACAGTTAACTTTCTCGCTTGTCAAAAACATTGTAGTAAACGAAAATTGATATATTGGAGAAATGAATATTAATTACGTGGGATTTTACTTAGCAAGGCTATGCATACTAAAAGTCAATTATCGAGGCAAGACCAAGTCAACACCAATCAAGCCCTTGTCATGTTCAACAAGTCAGCAACTACAAAAGGATAGGAAGATCTAGCAAAATAGACATGATGAATGAAAAAAGTCGAGGGGCAGCGTCAAGGCCCAAGTGGAGAAGCATCAAGGTGGAGGGATTAGAGAGATTTTGTTCATGACATGGCTATGGACACCCCCTCTCACCCTCCTAGACCTCTATGATGGACCCATGGACCAAATATTACGTAGTTTCGCCCTTCGACCTCTTTACTTCGAATGTAGCCTCGGTCATTTGTTAAAGGACCCTGGCATGTAACCAATCACTCTCACTTGAATAAGAATCCAGGAGAAGATATTAGAGCTTCAAGCCTCACTCCGGGGATCTAGGGTCGGATCTGAGGAGCCTCGTTCGACTCGGACAGACATTGAGAAAGGGCATTGAGTGGAATCTTAGAAGCCTCAACTTACTTGGATCCGCGACCAACCCTCCTCGACTCTTCCCTAATAAGGAATCGATCGCGCTCCGTCAAGGTGATCAAACCTATTCAAAAAAATAGAGGTGTGTCGATCTCATAAATGTACATCGACCTTCATACACGACCTAATGAAATATTTGTTACTCGGTGAGATTCACAATATGCTCAACCGCAATAAAGCTACTCAAGGAACCCCCTACACTAGTGGAAAAACGGCTAGCCACAACATTAGTTGGTGGCGTGCCATTTTACATCAACGTCAATACTATTTTTCTCAAATAGTGGTGGTGTTGGCATAATTAGCACGTCATCTTTACATATTTAGTGTTGGCGTAGATTTTCTTAGACACGTCACAAATCTGTTGGCCCATATCTACTCACCGTTTGGAATATAGTGGTGGCGTTGGTTTTCTATGCACGTCATAGTTAATTAGTTAGTACTGGCATTCATTTTCTATGCACGTCAGAAACTTTTTTCCATTTTCTGTTTTATGTATTTAATGATTATATTAGTCAAAAAAATTGAACATTTTATACTATATTTTTTGTCATCATTATTTTTAGTGTTTTTATCATTTTAGGACTTTTATTTCTTTACTACCAGTTCTAATTTTGAGTATTTTAACTTAATAAGTCTTTCATTAATCTTAGTTGTTTTATTTGGGCAGTTATTAACTATGTGGTTGCTCTTTAGTCCCATGCCAGCAATAGCCCACCTGAGTCAACTTCGTAAAAGACCTAAGTCACCGCCCTCTCATTTCACACCCCATCCCGGCCGTATACACTTCCCCTTGACCAAAGCCGCCACCGCCGCCTCGTCGACGCCCCGTCCGCCCCTCGTCGGCACTAGATTTGATCCACTACTACTCCCATTGCATCTCCTTCCTCTCCACTCCCACGTCCTCCGTCTGTGGACACGCCACACGGGATCCACTGGGATTCATGTAGTTGATTTAGGAGATTGCTTCAATTTCTGTAAAAGTTTTAGTATATATCATGGATTGTTTTGTGTGATGTAGAATCCAAAAGTTAGTTGCATGTATTGCTTTGTGTACACATTTTAGTGATAATCTGATTGCTATTGTGTAGAATCAGATATTTACAATGCATTTTGATTAGAAATATTTTGAGTGTCTAGATTATTAGGAATAATAAAATGAACTCCTATAAATTACTAGTGTAATTTGTTTATTTGTGTCTCCCTCCGAGGATTTTGTTTATTTGTGTATACAATTACTAGTGTAGTATATACTTAGTTTTCAATATGTTTTGACTAAAATGAACTCCAATTATGTTTAGTAGAAATTGATTTACTAGTGTACAAATTGATTATATACTTAGTTTCAATTATATTTTGTGTAGAATGGCGCAGCCCCCACCATGTCCAGTGTGCAAGTCAAGGTGCGCAACCAACCTTGCAAGTGGCACGCTGTTTGGCATCTACTTCCAGCCCTGCTTTGTTCCAGCAGCGGTAACACATTATTTGAACCTTCTAACATTTAGTTATTTTGTTTTTGTTGCTATTTCCGTAATGCAATGTGTTTGTTTATTGGTTTTTTCTTACACAGATCGTCCCTTTCAATGTGAGATTGGAGTTCAATGAGCTCATTATCGAAGACACAGTGATCTTCGACGCTCCTGGGGGCCCTACACTATGGAGGTCCAGAAGGAACGAAAGATATCCCAGATTGGAGGAGATGAATGGGATCATTTCACCACTCACATGCATCTCACTGGGGGTGAACTGATCAACTTCTCCTTCAGAAGGCAAACTCTAAGGCTGGTTGTTATCTATCTCAAGTCGGAGAACAAATATGATGAGGACCCACTTGATGATGCCCTCTATGCCCAAGGAATCAGGCTGAGCGAGGACGAATCGGGCAACCTTTGGTACATACTTTCTCCACGTAATGACTACGTCGAGATGACATTCGTGACCCGCCTAACAATGACAAATGTTAGCTGCCATCTCATGGTATGTTACTTAGTGTAGAAATTTGATATGCTTAATTAGCAATGTTGTGATATGCTTAGTGTAGAATTTGATGATATATTTACTGTGTAGTAATGTAATATGCTTAGTGTAGTAATGTTGTGATATGCTTAGTATGTAGTGTTGGGATATGCTTAGTGTACTAATGTTATGATATGCTTAGTGTGTAGTAATATGATATGCTTAGTGTAGTAATGTGTTGTGATATGCTTAGTGTAGAATTTGAGAATATGCTTAGTGTGTAGTAATGTGATATATATGCTTAGTGTAGAATGTGGTGATATACTTAGTGTGTAGTAATGTGACATGCTCATTTATCATATATGTTTTTTTCATAAATTACTTAAGAGGCTAAGTGAGAGCTTTGGCATCGAGCCAGATGAAGCAGACATTGCTGGACTACGCCTTACCACAAGGGGCTCCATCACCAACTGTGCTTACGTAGTGGAGACAGATGATCACACTGTTTTCAGCACCGCGGGGTGGAACAACATCCTTGCTGGCAAAAATCTCCAGGTTTGACATGCCATCTTAGTCACCATCAGGGACACTCAGCGCCATGACTTGAGGATGATGATCATCATCGACCTCATTTAGAATTATGTGTGTGGCGGGACCGTAGATGCTAAATGAACTGTTTATGTATTAGCTAGCGCTTTCTACTAGTGTTTTTGCTCGTAATGTTCTATTAACTAGTAATGTTGGTGAGATCTAGCTACTACGTATTGTTTGTGAGATTGCCACTTAATTATTAGCTCGTAATGCTCTATTATTTGGTACTGTTCTACTGCCTAATGTTATATATGTGCTTAGTTTGAATGTGAAATGCTACATGTTCTATGGTGTTGAAAAAAATATTTTTTTTGGGTGCACAAAATGTTCATGGCATGCAAATTACATTGTGCGCCGCTAGGTGAGTGAATATAATGGTTGTGTTGCAAACATGGCATGCTAGCAACATGTATAATATTGCTGGCGTAGCCTCAAACATCACCACTATTTCTTAACAATGGCGCCATATTGGTGGCGTCGGGCTTCCATGCCAGCAAGGCTGTTTTTGGCGCGCCATATCTAGGCTTTTCTACACTAGTGCTAGTTGAAAGTGCCTCTACAACAACAACAACAACAACAACAACAACAACAACAATAGTGGTGACGAACGTGGGAACCCTCACCTTTGTGAGAAGCCACTTCCAAGAAGCTAGATGGCCCAACCCAAGAAGACTCCAAGAAAAGCTGAAGCATCCCTCAGCAAGGTAAAGAGCATGGAAACAAGCTCGAAGAAGAAAATGTTACTATTAGAATGAATGAGGAAGCCTGCAACACAAGATAAGGACTATTGAGAGTTGGCCCCGTCAATCCTCTAAGCGCAATCCTCAACCAGATCTCAAAGTACCCTAACGTCATGCACCACCAAGGCGGCATCAGGATTAGTGCTCCAACGGTCTCCAACACCAAGCTCAAGATAGGCAATGTCATCGCCAAGTCATTCCTGTCACTCCGATCGAGCAAGCTGTTGACAGTAACGTTGGGACCTGGATCAATGCTCTACCAACACCCAAAATTGATGTCTCCAAATAATAGGACTCAAGGTGCTATATATTCAAGGCAACAAAAAATCTAATGGGTACAAATCACTGCTAGATTTAATATGTATATGTGGCATTCTTTAGGGAATGCCATCACTGAGTTTATATTATGTTAGACATAATAGATCATCGTCATACAATAACCAAGAAATTGGTACATCCACTTTTCAAACAACATTTTGTGCATCTACCACTTAACTAGCTAGAGTATGAGCGCCATATTGGCCTCCCTATGGCATTGAAAAAATCCTGCATGGTTAACATTGTGACAAAGAAAAAGAGCATTCCATGTAGATCGTCATGCATGGCCAATGGAGTTTACCCTTTGTTGCATAACCTCATTGACCTTCATAGAACCCAATTTGACCATGATTTTCTTATATCCCACTTCTCTAGCAAAAACTAGACCATGTAGAAGTGCATGAGCTTCAATTGTTGCACCACCTTCAACATAAGGTATTCCACCCAGTTTGCCGCTATGAAGTACCCATGATCATATCTAATAATCTGACTCATACCTCCAGATCTTGAGTCCTTGTTGGAAGATGCATCTATATTTACATTAACAAAGCCCTCACTTGCCATCAGCTACCCATCAGTTTCCTTTGGTTGTTTCTTCTTCACCTTGGTATGGTTTGTGATAAGAGTTGAGATTGCTTGAGCCGATCGTATCGCTGAACATTCTTTCCTTGTGTTGCTTTCCTACGATCTCGCACACATACCAATTAGGCATCACGATCAGGTCGGTGCACCTCACATTAGGCACCAAAGGGCCTTAACATTCTTGTCTGTAAGAAGATCACGTAGAACAGACTAACCTTCACTTGTGATAGCACAAGTGGTGCAAACGGACGCACTTCCAATTTCCTTCATGTTTGGACACTAGAAGAGTGCATGGTGGATGCTATCAGAATGCAATGAAGATGAGGGACACTAGGAGCTACCTTGCATGTACCTATTATCAAGGATACCCAAGCACGTGATTATACCAAGCAAAACTTGCCAGTAGTTAATTTAATTTTTGCTAGATCATGTAATGATCGCTCCATGTTCGATATGGAATAATTAGAGCTTCTGAACTGTTGAGTGTGCCTCAACCGACTTCCATGCCGATGAGCTCATTCAGAGTGGTATACTGGTCTCACTGAAAAATCTCATTCCTGTTATAGTGCCATGAGATAAAACCATCCATCATACCATGACAAGGTGAATTTTTAGAATACAATGGCCAGGAAATTTTGCATATAATCTCCTCATCCCACTCCCTCCTTGCATGATTTATCAACTCATAGACTTTTGTAATTATGATATTACCTCACCTTGTTACAATCATCCTTGATGAACTACTTGGAATCCATGGGCCATCCCAAATATTTATACTTGAACCATCACATGCTCACCAATCACCATATGTGCCCTTTCTTGAAATTTTGTACGACAACCCATCAACTTTGAAAGAACTCCCCTTTTTTAGTTGAAAATTTAGAAGATCACCATTTGAGAAATATTTAGCTCTTAGGACCCTGGCACATAATGTCGTTGGCTTTGCAATAATAAGCCAATGTTTCCTGAAATAATAGCCAAGTTAATTTACTGCAAATCCCTAACTCCATTCCACCTTGTTTCTTGGTCGGAACACATTTTCCACCAAGCGAACCAATGATATCCTTTTATTGATCTTCATCTCCCCCACAAGTTTCGGGATATAGCAGTAATTATCCCTTGACATGCTTGCTTGGGTACCTTTAAGATTGGCATTGGATAAAACATGATAGCTTGTGTAATTGCTTTATCAATACCTATTTCTCATGAAAAGAATGTTTCTTTTTTCCTTCCAAACTTTAAGGATGATACAAACTCCATCCACCAAATATTTGAAGGAGTCAAACTTGTCCATTCTCACAGTTGGAGGCAGACCCCAATACTTATTGCTAATAGATTCTATCATAGTATTAATGGAAGTGCAAACCCCCACTCTATGGTACCAACAGAGCATGGACCAAAAATCATACCGATTACCTTCACTCACTAACTGACTAGAAGCCGCACAATAAGCATTCAATACCCTACAGAGGTTAGCATTGTCAGCACCATCTGCTTTCATCAATATGAGCGAGTCATCAACAAATAGAAGATGAGAGACCATCGGTGCACCTCTAGTTCCTTACACACTTTAACTCCCACAAAATACCCAGATTCTTCTTCATGCACTAGTAATCTTATGAGCCCTTTAGCACATAAGAGAAACATATAGGGTGAGAGTGGTATCCCTGACAAACCCTCCTCATAGATGTGAAGCACTTAGAAAACTCATTACTAGTGGCGAACCTATAATTGTGTTGTTTTAATGCACTCCATTGATAACCCGCAAGTATACGGGATAGTTGTAGCCTCTTTCGATAAGTAAGAGTGTCGAACCCAACGAGGAGCTAAAGGTAGAACAAATACTCTCTCAAGTCCTATCGGCCACTGATACGACTCTACGCACGCTTGACATTCGCTTTACCTAGAACAAGTATGAAACTAGAAGTACTTTGTAGGTGTTGTTGGATAGGTTTGCAAGATAATAAAGAGCACGTAAATAAAAGCTAGGGGCTGTTTAGATAAAGAAGCAATAAAGTAAATATAGCGAGTGTGGAAAATGGTGGTAGGAGTTGTGAAATTGTCCCTAAGCAATCGACTATGTTACTAGACCGATAGCAAGTCTTATGTGGGAGAGGCATAAGCTAACATACTTTTCTCTTCTTGGATCATATGCACTTATGATTGGAACTCTAGCAAGCGTCCGCAACTACTAAAGATTCATTAAGGTAAAACCCAACCATAGCATTAAAGCATCAAGTCCCCTTTATCCCATACGCAACAACCCCCTTACCCGGGTTTATGCTTCTGTCACTCAAGCAACCCACCATAAAAGAATCATGAACGTATTGCAACACCCAACAGCGGGAATCCCTCACGCTTGCGCGACACGGAGGGCACAATAGGACAGCAACATAACCACAAGCAAATTAAATCAATCATAGCAATTCATCAACCACCAATAGGACAACGAAAATCTACTCACACATCATAGGATGGCAACACATCATTGGATAATAATATGAAGCATAAAACACCATGTTCAAGTAGAGGGTACATCGGGTTGCGGGAGAGTGGACCGCTGAATATAGATGGGGGAAGGTGATGGAGATGTTGGTGAATATGACGGCGGTGTTGGTGAAGATCGCGGTGATGATGATGGCCCCCGGCAGCGTTCCGACGCCACCAGAAGCAAGGGGGAGAGGGCCCCCCTCCTTCTTCTTCTTCCTTGACCTCCTCCCTAGATGGGAGAAGGGTTTCCCCTCTGGACCTTGGCTCCCATGGCGTGGGAGGGGAGAGAGCCCCTCCGAGATTGGATCTATCTCTCTATCTCTGTCTGTTTCTGCGTTCTGGAATTCTTCCCTAGCACCGTTTCCTTTATATCTGGAGATCCGTAACTCCGATTGGGGTGAATCTTTCGCCCTGATTTTTCTCCTAAAATTAGCTTTCTTGCGGCAAAAGAAGAGTGTCAACCGTCTTACGGGTGGCCCACGAGTGTGCCAGGCGTGCCGAGGGGGAGGCGCGCCCCCCTATCTCGTGCCCACCTCGGACACCATTTCGCGTTGATTCTTCCTCCGAAAAATCCCAAATATTCCAAAATAATTCTCCGTATGTTTTTACCCCGTTTGGATTCCGTTTGATATTGGGTTTCTGCGAAACATAAAACATGCAACAAACAGGAACTGGCACTGGGCACTGGATCAATATGTTAGTCCCAAAAATAGTATAAAAGTTGCCAAAAGTATATGAAAGTTGAAGAATATTGGCATGGAACAATCAAAAATTATAGATACGACGAAGACGTATCAGCATCCCCAAGCTTAATTCCTGCTCGTCCTCGAGTACGTAAATGATAAAAAAGATAATTTTTCATGTGGAATGCTACCTAGCATAATCTTGATCATATGTCTAATCGTGGCATGAATTTTAAGGCACGAGTGATTCAAAGCAATAGTCTATCATTTGACATAAAAACAATAATACTTCGAGCGTACCAATAAAGCAATCATATCTTTTCAAAACAACATGGCCAAAGAAAGTTATCCCTACAAAATCATATAGTCTGGCTGTTGCTCTATCTTCATCACACAAAGTATTTAATCATGCACAACCCTGATGACAAGCCAAGCAATTGTTTCGTACTTCAATAATCTCAAACTTTTTCAACTTTCACGCAATACATGAGCGTGAGCCATGGATATAGCACTATAGGTGGAATAGAATATGATGGTGGAGGTTATGTGGAGAAGACAAAAAGGGAGAAAGTCTCACATTGACGCGGCTAATCAACGGGCTATGGAGATGCCCATCAATTGATGTCAATGCGAGGAGTAGGGATCACCATGCAATGGATCCACTAAGAGCTATAAGTGTATGAAAGCTCAAACTGAAACTAAGTGGGTGTGCATCCTGTTGGGGAACGTAGTAATTTCAAAAAAAATTCCTACGCACACGCAAGATCATGGTGATGCATAGCAACGAGAGGGGAGAGTGTTGTCCACGTACCTTCGTAGACCGTAAGCGGAAGTGTTATGACAACGTGGTTGATGTAGTCGTACGTCTTCACGATCCGACCGATCCAAGCACTGAACGTACGGCACCTCCGAGTTCAGCACACGTTCAGCTCGATGACGATCCCCGGACTCCGATCCAGCAAAGTGTCGGGGATGAGTTCCGTCAGCACGACGGCGTGCTGACGATGATGATTTTCTACCGACGCAGGGCTTCGCCTAAGCACCGCAACAATATGACCGAGGTGGAATATGGTGGAGGGGGGCACCGCACACGGCTAAGGAACGATCACGAAGATCAACTTGTGTGTCCTAGGGTGCCCCCCTTCCCCCGTATATAAAGGAGCCAAGGAGGAGGGGGCGGCCGGCCAAGGAGGGCGCGCCAAGGGGGAGTCCTACTCCCACCGGGAGTAGGACTCCCTCCTTTCCTAGTTGGAGAAGGAGAAGGGGGAAGGAGGAGGAAGAGGGGAAGGAAAGGGGGGCGCCGCCCCCCACTCCTTGTCCTATTCGGACTAGGGAGGGGAGGGGGCGCAGCCCACCTCTTTCCTCCTCTCCTCTTCTCCCTTAGGGCCCATGAAGGCCCAATAACCCCCGGGAGGGTTCTGGTAACCCCCCGGTGCTCCGGTAAAATCCCGATTTCACCCGGAACCATTCCGATAACCAAATATAGGCTTCCAATATATCAATCTTTATGTCTCGACCATTTCGAGACTCCTCGTCATGTCCGTGATCACATCCGGGACTCCGAACAATCTTCGGTACATCAAAACTTATAAACTCATAATAAAACTGACATCGTAACGTTAAGCGTGCGGACCCTACGGGTTCGAGAACTATGTAGACATGACCTAGAACTATTCTCGGTCAATAACCAATAGTGGAACCTGGATGCCCATATTGGCTCCTACATATTCTACGAAGATCTTTATCGGTCAAACCGCATAACAACATACGTTGTTCCCTTTGTCATCGGTATGTTACTTGCCCGAGATTCGATCGTCGGTATCCAATACCTAGTTCAATCTCGTTACCGGCAAGTCTCTTTACTCGTTACGTAATGCATCATTCCGTAACTAACTCATTAGCTACATTGCTTGCAAGGCTTATAGTGATGTGCATTACCGAGAGGGCCCAGAGATATCTCTCCGACAATCGGAGTGACAAAAGCTAATCTCGAAATACGCCAACCCAACATGTACCTTCGGAGACACCTGTAGAGCTCCTTTATAATCACCCAGTTACGTTGTGACGTTTGGTAGCACACAAAGTGTTCCTCCGGTAAACGGGAGTTGCATAATCTCATAGTTATAGGAACATGTATAAGTCATGAAGAAAGCAATAGCAACATACTAAACGATCAAGTGCTAGGCTAACGGAATGGGTCATGTCAATCACATCATTCTCCTAATGATGTGATCCCACTAATCAAATGACAACACATGTCTATGGTTAGGAAACATAACCATCTTTGATTAATGAGCTAGTCAAGTAGAGGCATACTAGTGACGTTATGTTTGTCTATGTATTCACACATGTATCATGTTTCCGGTTAATATAATTCTAGCATGAATAATAAACATTTATCATGATATGAGGAAATAAATAATAACTTTATTATTGCCTCTAGGGCATATTTCCTTCAGTCTCCACTTGCACTAGAGTCAATAATCTAGATTACACAGTAACGATTTTAACACCCATGGAGTCTTGGTGCTGATCATGTTTTGCTCGTGGAAGAGGCTTAGTCAACGGGTCTGCAACATTCAGATCCGTATGTATCTTGCAAATCTCTATGTCTCCCACCTGGACTTGGTCCCGGATGGAATTGAAGCGTCTCTTGATGTGCTTGGTCCTCTTGTGAAATCTGGATTCCTTTCCCAAGGCAATTGCACCAGTATTGTCACAGAAGATCTTCATTGGTCCCGATGCACTAGGTATGACACCTAAATCGGAAATGAACTCCTTCATCCAGACTCCTTCATTTGCTGCTTCCGAAGCAGCTATGTACTCCGCTTCACATGTAGATCCCGCTACGACGCTTTGTTTAGAACTGCACCAACTTACAGCTCCACCGTTTAATAAAAACACGTATCCGGTTTGCGATTTAGAATCGTCCGGATCAGTGTCAAAGCTTGCATCGACGTAACCATTTACGACTAGCTCTTTCTCACCTCCATATACGAGAAACATATCCTTAGTCCTTTTCAGGTATTTCAGGATGTTCTTGACCGCTGTCCAGTGATCCACTCCTGGATTACTTTGGTACCTCCCTGCTAAGCTTATTGCTAAGCATACATCAGGTCTGGTACACAGCATTGCATACATGATAGAGCCTATGGCTGAAGCATAGGGAACATCTTTCATTTTCTCTCTATCTTCTGCTGTGGTCGAGCATTGAGTCTGACTCAACTTCACACCTTGTAATACAGGCAAGAACCCTTTCTTTGACTGATCCATTTTGAACTTTTTCAAAACTTTATCAAGGTATGTGCTTTGTGAAAGTCCTATTAAGCGTCTTGATCTATCTCTATAAATCTTGATGCCCAATATGTAAGCAGCTTCACCGAGGTCTTTCATAGAAAAACTTTTATTCAAGTATCCCTTTATGCTATCCAGAAATTCTATATCATTTCCAATTAATAATATGTCATCTACATATAATATCAGAAATGCTATAGAGCTCCCACTCACTTTCTTGTAAATACAGGCTTCTCCAAAAGTCTGTATAAAAACCATATGCTTTGATCACACTATCAAAGCGTTTATTCCAACTCCGAGATGCTTGCACCAGTCCATAAATGGATCGCTGGAGCTTGCACACTTTGTTAGCACCTTTTGGATCAACAAAACCTTCTGGTTGCATCATATACAACTCTTCTTCCAGAAATCCATTCAAGAATGCAGTTTTGACATCCATTTGCCAAATTTCATAATCATAAAATGCAGCAATTGCTAACATGATTCGGACAGACTAAGCATCGCTACGGGTGAGAAAGTCTCATCGTAGTCAACCCCTTGAACTTGTCGAAAACCTTTAGCAACAAGTCGAGCTTTATAGACAGTTACATTACCATCAGCGTCAGTCTTCTTCTTAAAGATCCATTTATTCTCAATGGCTTGCCGATCATCAGGCAGGTCAACCAAAGTCCATACTTTGTTCTCATACATGGATCCCATCTCAGATTTCATGGCTTCTAGCCATTTTGCGGAATCTAGGCTCATCATCGCTTCCTCATAGTTTGTAGGTTCGTCATGGTCAAGTAACATGACTTCCAGAATAGGATTACCGTACCACTCTGGTGCGGATCTTACTCTGGTAGACCTACGAGGTTCAGTAGAAACTTGATCTGAAGTTTCATGATCAATATCATTAGCTTCCTCACTAATTGGTGTAGTTGTCATAGGAACCGGTTCTTGTGATGGACTACTTTCCAATAAGGAGCAGGTACAGTTACCTCATCAAGTTCTACTTTCCTCCCACTCACTTCTTTCGAGAGAAACTCCTTCTCTAGAAAGGATCCGAATTTAGCAACAAAAATCTTGTCCTCAGATCTGTGATAGAAGGTGTATCCAACAGTCTCTTTTGGGTATCCTATGAAGACACATTTCTCTGATTTGGGTTCGAGCTTATCTGGTTGAAGTTTCTTCACATAAGCATCGCAGCCCCAAACTTTAAGAAACGACAACTTTGGTTTCTTGCCAAACCACAGTTCATGAGGCGTCATCTCAATGGATTTTGATGGTGCCCTATTTAACGTGAATGCGGCCGTCTCTAAAGCATAACCCCAAAACAATAGCGGTAAATCAATAAGAGACATCATAGATCGCACCATATCTAGTAAAGTATGATTACGACGTTCGGACACACCATTTCCTTGTGGTGTTTCGGGTGGCGTGAGTTGCGAAACTATTCCGCATTGTTTCAAATGTAAGCCAAACTCGTAACTCAAATATTCTCCGCCACGATCAGATCGTAGAAATTTTATTTTCTTGTTACGATGATTTTCCACTTCACTCTGAAATTCTTTAAACTTTTCAAATGTTTCAGACTTGTGTTTCATTAAGTAGATATACCCATATCTGCTCAAATCATCTGTGAAGGTGAGAAAATAACGATACCCGCCGCGAGCCTCAACATTCATTGGACCACAAACATCAGTATGTATGATTTCCAACAAATCAGTTGCTCGCTCCATAGTTCCGGAGAACGGCGTTTTAGTCATCTTGCCCATGAGGCACGGTTCGCAAGTACCAAGTGATTCATAATCAAGTGATTGCAAAAGTCCATCAGTATGGAGTTTCTTCATGCGCTTTATACCGATATGACCTAAACGGCAGTGCCACAAATAAGTTGCACTATCATTATCAACTCTGCATCTTTTGGCTTCAACACTATGAATATGTGTATCACTACTATCGAGATTCAATAAAAATAGACCACTCTTCAAGGGTGCATGACCATAAAAGATATTACTCATATAAATAGAACAACCATTATTCTCTGATTTAAATGAATAACCGTCTCGCATCAAACAAGATCCAGATATAATGTTCATGCTCAACGCTGGCACCAAATAACAATTATTTAGGTCTAAAACTAATCCCGATGGTAGATGTAGAGGTAGCGTGCCGACCGCGATCACATCAACTTTGGAACCATTTCCCACGCGCATCATTACCTCGTCCTTAGCCAATCTTCGCTTAATCCGTAGTCCCTGTTTCGAGTTGCAAATATTAGCAACAGAACCAGTATCAAATACCCAGGTACTACTGCGAGCATTAGTAAGGTACACATCAATAACATGTATATCACATATACCTTTGTTCACTTTGCCATCCTTCTTATCCGCCAAATACTTGGGGCAGTTCCGCTTCCAGTGTCCAGTCTGCTTGCAGTAGAAGCACTCAGTCTCAGGCTTAGGACCAAACTTGGGTTTCTTCTCTTGAGCAGCAACTTGTTTGCTGTCTTCTTGAAGTTCCCCTTCTTCTTCCCTTTGCCCTTTTTCTTGAAACTGGTGGTCTTGTTGACCATCAACACTTGATGCTCCTTTTTGATTTCTACCTCCGCAGCTTTTAGCATTACGAAGAGCTCGGGAATAGTCTTGTCCATCCCTTGCATATTATAGTTTATCATGAAGCTCTTGTAGCTTGGTGGCAGTGATTGAAGAATTCTATCAATGACACTATCATCAGGAAGATTAACTCCCAGTTGAATCAAGTGATTATTATACCCAGACATTTTGAGTATGTGTTCACTGACAGAACTATTCTCCTCCATCTTGCAGCTATAGAACTTATTAGAGACTTCATATCTCTCAATCCGGGCATTTGCTTGAAATATTAACTTCAACTCCTAGAACATCTCATATGCTCCATGACGTTCAAAACGTCGTTGAAGACCCGGTTCTAAGCCGTAAAGCATGGCACACTGAACTATCGAGTAGTCATCAGCTTTGCTCTGCCAGACGTTCTTAACGTCGTCAGTTGCATCAGTAGCAGGCCTGGCACCCAGCGGTGCTTCCAGGACGTAATTCTTTTGTGCAGCAATGAGGATAATCCTCAGGTTACAGACCCAGTCCGTGTAATTGCTACCATCATCTTTCAACTTTGCTTTCTCAAGGAACGCATTAAAATTCAATGGAACAACAGCACGAGCCATCTATCTACAACAAACATAGACAAGCAAAATACTATCAGGTACTAAGTTCATGATAAATTTAAGTTCAATTAATCATATTACTTAAGAACTCCCACTTAGATAGACATCCCTCTAATCCTCTAAGTAATTACGTGATCCATATCAACTACACCATGTTCAATTTTCACGTGAGATGGAGTAGTTTCAACGGTGAACATCAATATGTTGATCATATCTACTATATGATTCACGCTCGACCTTTCGGTCTCCGTGTTCCGAGGCCATATCTGTTATATGCTAGGCTCGTCAAGTTTAACCTGAGTATTCCGCGTGTGCAACTGTTTTGCACCCGTTGTATTTGAACGTAGAGCCTATCACACCCGATCATCACGTGGTGTCTCAGCACGAAGAACTTTTGCAACGGTGCATACTCAGGGAGAACACTTCTTGATAATTTTAGTGAGAGATCATCTTAAAATGCTACCATCAATCAAAGCAAGATAAGATGCATAGAGGATAAACATCACATGCAATCAATATAAGTGATATGATATGGCCATCATCATCTTGTGCTTGTGATCTCCATCTCTGAAGCACCGTCGTGATCACCATCGTCACCGGTGCGACACCTTGATCTCCATCGTAGCATCGTTATCGTTACGCCATCTATTGCTTCTACGACTATCGCTACCGCTTAGTGATAAAGTAAAGCAATTACAGGGCGTTTGCATTTCATACAATAAAGCGACAACCATATGGCTCCTGCCAGTTGCCGATAACTTCGGTTACAAAACATGATCATCTCATACAATAAAATATAGCATCACGTCTTGACCATATCACATCACAACATACCCTGCAAAAACAAGTTAGACGTCCTCTACTTTGTTGGTGCAAATTTTACGTGGCTGCTACGAGCTTAGCAAGAACCGTTCTTACCTACGCATAAAAACCACAATGATAGTTCATCAAGTTAGTGTTGTTTTAACCTTCGCAAGGACCGGGCGTAGTTCAACTAAAGTGAGAGAGACAGACACCCGCCAGTCACCTTTAAGCACGAGTGCTCGTAACGGTGAAACCAGTCTCGCGTAAGCGTACATGTAATGTCGGTACGGGCCGCTTCATCTCACAATACCGCTGAACCAAAGTATGACATGCTGGTAAGCAGTATGACTTGTATCGCCTACAACTCACTTGTGTTCTACTCGTGCATATGACATCTACGCATAAAACCAGGCTCGGATGCCACTGTTGGGGAACGTAGTAATTTCAAAAAATTTCCTACGCACACGCAAGATCATGGTGATGCATAGCAACGAGAGGGGAGAGTGTTGTCCACGTACCCTCATAGACCGTAAGCGGAAGCGTTATGACAACGCGGTTGATGTAGTCGTACGTCTTCACGATCCGACCGATCCAAGCACCGAACGTACGGCACCTCCGAGTTCAGCACACGTTCAGCTCGATGACGATCCCCGGACTCCGATCCAGCAAAGTGTCGGGGATGAGTTCCGTCAGCACGACGGCGTGATGATGATGATGATGTTCTACCGATGCAGGGCTTCGCCTAAGCACCGCAACGATATGACCGAGGTGGAATATGGTGGAGGGGGGCACCGCACACGGCTAAGGAACGATCACTAAGATCAACTTGTGTGTCCTAGGGTGCCCCCTGGCCCCGTATATAAAGGAGCCAAGGGGGAGGGGGCGGCCGGCCAAGGAGGGCGCGCCAAGGGGGAGTCCTACTCCCACCGGGAGTAGGACTCCCTTCTTTCCTAGTTGGAGAAGGAGAAGGGGGAAGGAGGAGGAAGAGGGGAAGGAAAGGTGGGGCGCCGCCCACCTCTTGCCTCCTCTCCTCTTCTCCCTTAGGGCCCATGAAGGCCCAATAACCCCCGGGAGGGATCCGATAACCCCCCGGTGCTCCGGTAAAATCCCGATTTCACCCGGAAACATTCTGATATCCAAATATAGGCTTCCAATATATCAATCTTTATGTCTCGACCATTTTGAGACTCCTCGTCATGTCCATGATCACATCTGGGACTCCGAACAATCTTCGGTACATCAAAAATTATAAACTCATAATAAAACTGTCATCGTAACGTTAAGCGTGCGGACCCTACGTGTTCGAGAACTATGTAGACATGACCTAGAACTATTCTCGGTCAATAACCAATAGCGGAACCTGGATGCCCATATTGGCTCCTACATATTCTACGAAGATCTTTATCGGTCAAACCGCATAACAACATACGTTGTTCCCTTTGTCATCGGTATGTTACTTGCCCGAGATTCGATCGTCGGTATCCAATACCTAGTTCAATCTCGTTACCGGCAAGTCTCTTTACTCGTTACGTAATGCATCATTCCGTAACTAACTCATTAGCTACATTGCTTGCAAGGCTTATAGTGATGTGCATTACCGAGAGGGCCTAGAGATACCTCTCCGACAATCGGAGTGACAAAACCTAATCTCGAAATACGCCAACCCAACATGTACCTTCGGAGACACCTGTAGAGCTCCTTTATAATCACCCAGTTACGTTGTGACGTTTGGTAGCACACAAAGTGTTCCTCCGGTAAACGAGAGTTGCATAATCTCATAGTTATAGGAACATGTATAAGTCATGAAGAAAGCAATAGCAACATACTAAACGATCAAGTGCTAAGCTAACGGAATGGGTCATGTCAATCACATCATTCTCCTAATGATGTGATCCCACTAATCAAATGACAACATATGTCTATGGTTAGGAAACATAACCATCTTTGATTAATGAGCTAGTCAAGTAGAGGCATACTAGTGACGTTATGTTTGTCTATGTATTCACACATGTATCATGTTTCCGGTTAATACAATTCTAGCATGAATAATAAACATTTATCATGATATGAGGAAATAAATAATAACTTTATTATTGCCTCTAGGGCATATTTCCTTCACATCCAACTTGCTTGCTCATGAAGACCTCGGGCATTTGAGGAAGCCCATCATCGGAATATACAAGCAAGTTCTTTAATGAAAATTCCCACTAGTATATGAAAGTGAAAGCATAGGAGACTCTCTCTATGAAGAACATGGTGCTACTTTGAAGCACAAGTGTGGTAAAAGGATAGTAGCATTGCCCCTTCTCTCTTTTTCTCTAATTTTTTTCCTTTTTTTCTTTCTTTTTGGTGCGCTTCTTTGGCCTCTTTTTTATTTGGGCTTCTTTGGCCTCTTTTATTTTTCATAAAGTCCGGAGTCTCATCCCGACTTGTGGGGGAATCATAGTCTCCTTCATCCTTTCCCCACTGGGGCAATGCTCTAATAATGATGATCATCACACTTTTATTTACTTACAACTCAATATCTAGAACAAAGATATGACTCTATATGAATGCCTCTGGCGGTGTACCGGGATGTGCAATGATCTAGCTTAGCAATGAAATCAAAAAACGGACAAGCCATGAAAACATCATGCTAGCTATCTTACGATCATGCAAAGCAATATGACAATGAATGCTCAAATCATGTATATGATGATGATGATGATGATGAAAGTTGCATGGCAATATATCTCGAAATGGCTATGGAAATTCCATGATATGTAGGTATGGTGGCTGTTTTGAGGAAGATATAAGGAGGCTTATGTGTGATAGAGCGTATCGTATCACGGGGTTTGGATGCACCAGCGAAGTTTGCACCAACTCTCGAGGTGAGAAAGGGCAATGCACGGTACTGAAGAGGCTAGCAATGATGGAAGGGTGAGAGTGCGTATAATCCATGGACTCAACATTAGTCATAAAGAACTCATATACTTATTGCAAAAATCTACAAGCCATTGAAAACAAAGTACTATGCGCATGCTCCTAGGGGGATAGATTGGTAGGAAAAGACCATCGCTCGTCCCCGACCGCCACTCATAAGGAAGACAATCAATAAATAAAATTGTGCTCCAACTTCATCACAAAGCGGTTCACCGTACGTGCATGCTACGGGAATCACAAACCTCAACACAAGTATTTCTACTAATCCACAACCACCCACTAGCATGACTCTAATATCACCACCTTTATATCGCAAAACTATTGCAAGGAATCAAACATATCATATTCAGTGATCTACAAGTTTATGTAGGATTTTATGACTAACCATGTGAATGACCAATTCCTGTCATCTCTCTAAATAGATAGAAGTGAATCAAGAGAGTTTAATTCTTTCTAAAAAACAAATATAAGTGAAGCAAAATAGCATTCTACAAATGGCAGTTGTCTATATGAAGAGAAACATGCAATCCAAACTTCAAATGATATAAGTGAAGCACATGAAGCATTCTATAAAGCCATACTCAAAATATTTAAGTGAGGTGCAATGAGCATTCTATAAATCAAACAAGGACTATCTCATACCAGCATGGTGCATAAAAAAAGTGAAAACTAAATGCAAGACGCTCCAAGACTTGCACATATCGCATGAACGAAACGAATACAAAAACATACCGACACTTGTTAAAGAAAGAGGGGATGCCTTCCGGCGCATCCCCAAGCTTAGACGCTTGAGTCTTCTTGAATATTTACTTGGGGTGCCTCGGGCATCCCCAAGCTTGAGCTCTTGCCTCTCTTCCTTTTCCTCATATCGAGACCTCCTCGTTTAGACACTTCATCCACACAAAACTTCAACAGAAAACTCGGTAAGATCCGTTAGTATAATAAAGCAAATCACCACTCTAAGTACTGTTGCAAACCAATTCATATTTTGTTTTTGCATTGTGTCTACTGTAGTATAACTTTTCCATGGCTTAATCCACTAATATAAATTGATAGATTCATCAAAACAAGCAAACTATGCATCAAAAACAGAATCTGTCAAAAACAGAACAGTCTGTAGCAATCTGAACATCCATCGTACTTCTAGTACCCCAAAAATTCTACCAAAATTAGGAAAAATACACAAGTTGTATGTAAGGACAGTGCAAAAGGAATCATAACCAATTTACGTTCCAGTTAAAAATGTAAAATCGCTCACTACAGACAAAGTTTCTGTCCTGCACCGTACAAACCAACAAGCATTGTAAACATCCTAAAGGCAAACCTTGGCACATTATTTTTATAATACAATGGAATTTTACAAGGGGATAATCATTTTTTTTGAAAATTTTCTGTAATCAAGATTCACAAAGTTTCCGTGAGCATGAACAAAGTTCAAGGCTAGCTCCCACTTCAACAATGCTTGTCTTTCTCACTTTCACTTTTCTTTTTGAAAAGTTTTTAGGTTCCCCTCTTTATTTATTTTTTGTTTTTAAACTATATAAAAGCACTCAACATAAATAAATGACTCTCTAAAACTTCCGGGTTGTCTCCCTGGAAGCACTTTCTTTAAAGCCATTAAGCTAGGCATATAGTGCTCAAATAATGGATCCACCCGGATCCCAAGGTATATCAAAGCCAATTTTAATCAACAATGATTTGTAATTTAGTAGTGAGCACAAAGTAACATATATCAAGCAACAACGAAGTCTAACTCTCTTCCTATGCATCTGCATGTCATAAAAGAACAATTCATGCACACATAGTAAAGGCTAATGCATAGTATAAGCAGTTTCTTGCTATTCTACCGTGTTGGAAACATAAAGAGGCGGAGACATAGTTCCTCTCTCATAATAATTGCAAGTAGGAGCAGCAAGCACATGCATATTATATCTATTAAAATCATCATGGAAAGTAGTAAAAAGCAACCCATCAATATAATCCTTAATAAGCACAAACTTCTCCGATATAGTGTAGTTTGGAGAATTCAAAAAGATAATAGGACTATCATGCGTGGGTGCAATAGCAACAATTTCATGTTTAACATAAGGAACTATAGCAAGTTCATATCCATAAGCATAATTCATATTGGCATCTTGGCCACAAGCATATCAAGCATCATCAAAAAGGGATATTTCAAACAAATTCGAGGGATCATAGCAATCATCATAGCAATCATCCTTCGATAAGCACGAAGGGGAATTAAACAATGTATGAGTTGATGAGTTACTCTCATTACAAGGTGGGCACAGGTGATCAATCCGCTCTTCCTCCTTTTGTTCTTCGCTCTCCTCATCATCTTTTTCATCCAATGAGCTCACAGTGTCATCAATTTCTTCTTCCATAGCTTCCTGCAAAATATTATTCTCTTCTTGGACAGCGGAGACTTTCTCAAAAAACATTAATATTGTAATTGTATTCATAATTTTCATCGCAATATCTAAGTATAGCAAGATTTTCAGGTCTATAAACTACATCATCAAAATCGTCAAACGCTTTAAACATAGATTCAATCTCATAAGCACCCATAAAAGCAACAAATTCTTCTATTTGTTCCACACCATAGTAATCATATCTACCATTAGCATAAGAAGCTAAGGTTTCATTGTCATTGAATTTGCTTTAAAACGGAAGGTGTGGAGCCTTCATCCTAGAGCAACAAGTATAATCATGTATCACGCACAGTTGACGAGCATACCAACGCAACATAGAAATTTGATCCCATAATAGTTTCCCTTTTTCTGTCAAGCGATAATCCCTAGAGTATTCACGTTGATCCAACGTTACTCCCATAACAAAGTTGAATGGGGTTTTCTCAGGATTATTAAAGTAGTACATAATTTCTTTCACATAACGAGCATCGAGGGTTTTAGGAGGTTCCCCATCTCCATGAGTAGCATCTACACCTGATTTTTTTGGTATTTCGTGTTCCATATCCATAACTAATGATAAAGAACAACTAAGAACAGCAAATAAAAACTACTTAGTGATAAAGCAAACAAGCACACATGAGAATATTCACCCCACGCTATGACTCCCCGGCAACGGCGCCAGAAAAAGGTCTTGATAACCCGCAAGTATACGGGATAGTTGTAGCCTCTTTTAATAAGTAAGAGTGTCGAACCCAACGAGGAGCTAAAGGTAGAACAAATACTCTCTCAAGTCCTATCGGCCACTGATACGACTCTACGCACGCTTGACGTTCGCTTTACCTAGAACAAGTTTGAAACTAGAAGTACTTTGTAGGTGTTGTTGGATAGGTTTGCAAGATAATAAAGAGCACGTAAATAAAAGCTAGGGGCTGTTTAGATAAAGAAGCAATAAAGTAAATATAGCGAGTGTGGAAAAGTGGTGGTAGGAGTTGTGAAATTGTCCCTAAGCAATTGACTATGTTACTAGACCGATAACAAGTTTTATGTGGGAGAGGCATAAGCTAACATACTTTTCTCTTCTTGGATCATATGCACTTATGATTGGAACTCTAGCAAGCGTCCGCAACTACTAAAGATTCATTAAGGTAAAACCCAACCATAGCATTAAAGCATCAAGTCCCCTTTATCCTATACGCAACAATCCCCTTACTCGGGTTTATGCTTCTGTCACTCAAGCAACCCACCATAAAAGAATCATGAACGTATTGCAACACCCTACAGTGGGAATCTCTCACGCTTGTGCGACACGAAGGGCACAATAGGAAAGTAACATAACCACAAGCAAATTAAATAAATCATAGCAATTCATCAACCACCAATAGGAGAACGAAAATCTACTCAGACATCATAGGATGGCAACACATCATTGGATAATAATATGAAGCATAAAGCACCATGTTCAAGTAGAGGGTACAGCGGGTTGCGGGAGAGTGGACCGCAAAATATAGATGGGGGAAGGTGATGGAGATGTTGGTGAAGATGACGGCGGTGTTGGTGAAGATCGCGGTGATGATGATGGCCCCCGGCAGCGTTCCGGCGCCACCGGAAGCAAGGGGGAGAGGGCCCCCTTCTTCTTCTTCTTCCTTGACCTCCTCCCTAGATGGGAGAAGGGTTTCCCCTCTGTTCCTTGGCTCCCATGGCATGGGAGGGGAGAGAGCCCCTCCGAGATTGGATATATCTCTCTGTCTCTGTCTGTTTCTGCGTTCTGGAATTCTTCCCTGACACCGTTTCCTTTATATTTGGAGATCCGTAACTCCGATTGGGCTGAATCTTTCGCCCAGATTTTTCTCGTAAAATTAGCTTTCTTGCGGAAAAAGAAGAGCGTCAACCGCCTTACGGGTGGCCCACGAGAGTGCCAGGCGCACCCAGGGGAGGCGCGCCCCCTATCTCGTGGCCACCTCGCACACCGTTTCGCGTTGATTCTTCCTTCGGAAAATCCCAAATATTCCAAAATAATTCTCGGTCCGTTTTTATTCTATTTGATATTGGGTTTCTGTGAAAGATAAAAGATGCAACAAACAGGAACTGGCACTGGCCACTGGATCAATATGTTAGTCCCAAAAATAGTATAAAAAGTTGCCAAAAGTATATGAAAGTTGAAGAATATTGGCATGGAACAATCAAAATTATAGATATGACGGAGACGTATCATCCATGATAAGGTTCACCCAATTTGCATTGAAAACCAAGATGAAGAAAAATTTGGGGTGGAGGATCTTGCTCCTCATTCATCCAAATGGCAGCCACTTGTGAGACTTTGGGTCGTTACCATAAGACTTCTTTTACGAGACTAGAGTTCATATCATTGCAGTCATCATCAGGGAAATTTTTGTCATCTCTTCGACCACTACTATTGACATGACTCCAATCTCTGGCCCTTCCACCATAGCCTCCCCGAGCGTACCTGAACCGATCACTGTTAGTTCTCTTGGGCAGCCAAGCCAAACCACCATCGCCTCCAATCACTGCATTCTAAGTCCTCTTTTTCCCAAATTCCAACGCCACTTTGTCAACTTGTGTCCCATCACCCATCATGCATCACACAAGCATGGAATCTTCGCGTGCATCACATGATAGGACCTATGGGCTTTCCTATTCTATAGAGTAATATGGATGAATCTCATCAGGGGATTTTTCATCTTCAAAATAAATCTCAACCTCATGAAAATCACCAACGAAATTCCATTAGCTAACGCCAGAAATTCACCTACTTTGTAACCCTTAATCGAAGCAACCAGTTTGTTAATGAGTCCACCAGGTACCTTCATCACTCAAACAAAAACATCGATGGAATTCATGTCGGATGTATCAATATAATAAAACCATCACATTCCTTTAGTAGCACAACATAGTCGTGGAATAGACATGGTCCATCCTCCATTGCTCGCTTTTAGTCCCCTAGATTCAAATTTATACCGTTAGCAGATTTGGCTCTATTGCTTGAAAGCATACATCCTTCCATGCCAAGTTAATTGTGGAGGTGAAAAACTTCTGGCTAAAGGGCTTATTTGCGCAAACCCTACCTATTGTATTCCACCTTCCCGCTACCTTCATATTCTCAAAATGTCCTCAAGGTTTCTCCTTTCCTTCAAGGTGCAACCTGCCCAGAAGAGAATCAAGGTCCTCTCTCTCTAAGCAGGAAGCACTCTCACCGCCATCCGTTGACTGGTCCTTAGAGATGCCATAAGAAACCTAGTGCCGAAACCATTCTGGAGCTATGCACTTATAGTACTGGAACTTGGGAGTAAGCCCTACGCAGATTACTCTAACATTGGATAGGATAAGGTTTCTGGTCGACCATCGGTATGATGGCTTCATCGTAGGGTCGTGATACGTCCCCATCATATCTACTTTTCCAAACACTTTTGCCCTTGTTTTGGACTCTAACTTGCATGATTTGAATGAAACTAATCCAGACTGACGCTGTTTTCAGCAGAACTGCCATGATGTAGTTTATTGTCCAGAAAACAAAAGTTCTCGGAATGACCTGAAAATCCACAGAGATAAGTTTTGGAAAATATAAAAAATACTGGCGAAAGAATCAAGGCCAGGGGGCCCACACCCTGTCCATGAGGGTGGGGGGCGCGCCCTCCCCCCTGGGCGCGCCCCCTGTCTCGTGGGCCCTCTAATGCTCCACCGACCTCAACTCCAACTCCATATATTCTGTTTTGCGGAGGAAAAAATCAGAGAGAATGTTTCATCGCGTTTTACGATACGAAGCCGCCGCCAAGCCCTAATCTCTCTCGGGAGGGCTGATCTGGAGTCCATTCGGGGCTCCGGAGAGGGGGATTCGTCGCCGTCGTCATCATCAACCATCCTCCATCACCAATTTCATGATGCTCACCGCCGTGCGTGAGTAATTCCATCGTAGGCTTGCTGGACGGTGATGGGTTGGATGAGATTTACCATGTAATCAAGTTGGTTTTGTTAGGGTTTGATCCCTAGTATCCACTATGTTCTGAGATTGATGTTGCTATGACTTTGCTATGCTTAATGCTTGTCACTAGGGCCCGAGTGCCATGATTTCAGATCTGAACCTATTATGTTTTCATGAATATATGTGAGTTCTTGATCCTATCTTGCAAGTCTATAGTCACCTATTATGTGTTATGATCCGACAACCCCGAAGTGACAATAATCGGGATACTTCTCGGTGATGACCGTAGTTTGAGGAGTTCATGTATTCACTATGTGTTAATGCTTTGGTCTGGTACTCTATTAAAAGGAGGCCTTACTATCCCTTAGTTTCCACTAGGACCCCGCTGCCACGGGAGGGTAGGACAAAAGATGTCATGCAAGTTCTTTTCCATAAGCATGTATGACTATATTCGGAATACATGCCTACATTACATTGATGAACTGGAGCTAGTTCTGTGTCACCCTATGTTATAGCTATTACATGAGGAATCGCATCCGACATAATTATCCATCACTGATCCAATGCCTACGAGCTTTTCACATATTGTGCTTCGCTTATTTACTTTTCCGTTGCTACTATATATTACAATTCCTACAAAACTATTATCTTTACTTTTTCCACAGTTACCATTACTATCATACTACTTTGCTACTAAATACTTTGCTGCAGATACTAAGTTATCCAGGTGTGGTTAAATTGACAACTCAACTGCTAATACTTAAGAATATTCTTTGGCTCCTCTTGTGTTGAATCAATAAATTTGGGTTGAATACTCTACCCTCGAAAGCTGCCTATACTTGTGGGTTATCAAGACTAATTTCTGGCGCCGTTGCCGGGGAGCATAGCTCTATTCTTTGAGTCACTTGGGATTTATATCTGTTGATCACTATGAGGAACTTGAAAGACGAAAGAACTAAGATTTTGCCCTCAACTACAAGGGGAGGTAAGGAACTGCCATCTAGCTCTGCACTAGATTCTCCTTCTGTTATTAGTAAGCTTGCGACACCTAAACCTGCTACTGCTATGAATTCTGATATGTCGCATGTTATTGATGATGCCACTTCTGCTATGCATGATACTTATGATGAAACTACTTCTGTGTGTAATACTACTTTGCCATTAGGTGAATTTCTTGATGAACAACTTACTAGGGTTAGAGAGAATGAAATTATTGAATATGTTATTATTGATGATAGTGATGATGAAAGTTCTCCCCCTGATTATGAATTACCTGTTGTTCCTGAGGGTTATGTTATGAATGAGGAAGCTGCTAGAGATATTTTTGCTTGCAAAGATAGATATGATCTTAAAAGGTTATTAGCTAAATGGAAGCAGCAATCTCTTAATGCTAGAATGAAACCTGACCCTGCTTTTGCTACTTCACGTATCTGTGTTACTGATAAGGATTATGAATTCTCTGTTAATCCTGAAATAATTACTTTGGTTGAATCTGATCCTTTTTATGGCCTTGAATCTGAAACTGTTGTGGCACATCTTACCAAGTTAAATGATATAGCCACCCTATTTACTAATGATGAGAAGTCTCGTTATTATTATATCCTTAAGATATTTCCGTTCTCATTGAAGGGTGATGCTAAGACTTGGTTTAATTCTCTTGATCATGGTTGTGTGCGTAGTCCCCAGGATATGATTTATTACTTCTCTGCTAAATATTTCCCCGCTCATAAGAAACAAGCTGCCTTGCGGGAAATATATAATTTTGTGCAAATCAAAGAAGAGAGTCTCCCACAAGCTTGGGGGAGGCTTCTCCAATTACTTAATGCTTTGCCTGATCATCCTCTTAAGAAAAATGAAATACTTGATATATTTTATAATGGACTAACCGATGCTTCCAAGGACTACTTGGATAGTTGTGCTGGTTGTGTTTTCAAGGAAAGAACGGTCGACCAAGCTGAATTACTATTGAATAATATGTTGACTAATGAAAATAATTGGACTCTTCCTGAGCCAATTCCTGAGGCAATTCCTGAACCAATTGAGCCAATTCCTGAGCCTATTCCTAAACCCACTCCGAAGAAGAGGGAATTCTATTTCTCAGTCCTGAAGATATGCAAGAGGCAAAGAAATCAATGAAAGAAAAAGGTATTAAAGCTGAAGACGTTAAGAATTTACCACCTATTGAAGAAATACATGGTCTTAATATACCGCCTGTCAAAGAAACACATTGTCTTGATAACCCGACACAGGTAGTAAAGGTAAATTCTCTCTATAGATATGATAAAGTTGAAATTCCTTCTACTAAATTTCATAGTCCTTGCTTAGATGAATTTGATGACTTTATGGCTAGGCAAGAAAGTTTTAATGCTTATGTTGGTAGAGAATTAAAGAATAATGCTTTCGAGATAGGACGCTTGAGTGATTATATGGCTAGAGTTAAAGGTGAACTTAAACTCATTAGCAAATATGCTTATATGGTTACCACTCAAGCTGAGCAAGTACTTAAAGCTCAAAGTGATTTGCTTGATGAATTAAATAATAAACATGACTTTGCTGTTAGAGTGGCTACTAGAACTGGTAGAATGACTCAGGAACCTTTTTATCATGAAGGCCATCCTAAGAGAATCGAGCAGGATTCTTAGAGAAATAATTTAGAGGCACCTAGTTCTTCCAAAAAGAAGAAAAAGAAAAACACATGCTTCTAGTGAACCTGTTATAGACACACCTGAGAATCCCAATGATATTTCTATTTCTGATGCTGAAACACAATCATGTGATGAACATGAACCTAGTGATAACGTCAATGATAATGTTCATGTTGATGCTCAACCGAGCAAAAATAATGAAGAAGAGATTGAACCTGCTGTTGATCTTGATAACCCACAATCAAAGAATCAACGATATGATAAGAGAGGTTTTGTTGCTAGGAAGCACGGTAGGGAAAGAGAACCATGGGTTCAGAAACCCATGCCCTTTCCTCCTAAACCATCCAAGACAAAGGATGATGAGGATTTTAAGCGCTTTGCTGAAATGATTAGACATATCTTCTTATGTATGTGCTTAACTGATATGCTTAAAGTAAATCCGTATCCTAAGTATATGAAGGATATCATTACAAATAAAAGAAAGATACCGGAAGCTGAAATTTCCACCATGCTTGCTAATTATATTTTTAAGGGTGGAATACCAAAGAAACTTGGAGATCCCGGGGTACCAACTATACCATGCTCCATTAAAAGAAACTATGTTAAAACTGCTTTATGTGATCTTGGAGCCGGTGTTAGTGTTATGCCTCTCTCTTTATATCGTAGACTTGAATTGAATAAGTTGACACCTACTGAAATATCTTTGCAAATGGCTGATAAATCAACTGCCATACCTGTCGGTATTTGTGAGGATGTGCCTGTTGTGGTTGCAAATGTCACTATCTTAACAGACTTTGTTATTCTTGATATTCCCGAGGATGATAGTATGTCGATTATCCTTGGTAGACCCTTTTTGAATACTGCAGGGGCTGTTATTGATTGCAACAAAGGCAATGTCACTTTTCATGTTAATGGTAATGAGCATACGGTACACTTTCCGAGGAAACAACCTCAAGTTCATAGCATCAATTCTATTGGAAAAAGTCCAACTATCACTATTGGAGGTTTTGAATTTCCTCTTCCTACTGTCAAGAGAAAGTATGATATTCTTATTGTTGGGGATGTTCATATCCCCGTTTAGGTAACCTAGTGTTATTCGAAATTTCTCCGGTTCCGTGTTATTTGGAATGAGTTTATTAATAAGACTTGATCAACCTTGTTAGTGGATTCATTTTGATGATCATGAGATGGATGAAACTATAAAGCACAACCTTCTATACCCATTTTTTTACTTTCTGTTATTTAGAATAAATAAAGCAAAAATAGTATTATCTGTCTGTTTTCTAAATTATGTGTGCAATAAAAAATATCCCGAAAATAAAAGTGCTCGAAATGCCCTGCAAATTTAGTATGATTTTTTATGGATTATTTGAGAATTTTAGGCACTGAAAACACTGCAGGAGGGGCAAGCACCTGGCCACGAGGGTGGAGGGCGCGCCCACACCCCCTGGGTGCGCCCCCCTGTCTCGTGGGCCCACGGTGGGCCCCCTCCACTTATTCCTGCACCCACACACTCCATCTTCTTCCCAAAAAAATCCCCATCCAGCTGAAGCACAAGTTTTAGCTCATTTTGCTGCGATTTTCGATCTCCTTGCTCAAAGCTCCATTCACAAAACTGCTTTGGGAGATTGTTGCTTGGTATGTGACTCCTCCATTGGTCCAATTAGTTTTTGTTCTAGTGCTTTATTCATTGCAAATTTTTGCTGCATAGGTGACCCTGTTCTTGAGCTTGCATGTCAAATTTATGAGGTCCCAAGTAATTCTAATGCATGATATAGGCTCTAGGCATTTTTGGGAGTAGTTGCTTCAAATCTTGTTTAGTTTGATTCACTTTTATTTTGAAGTTACTAAAAATTTCAGAAATTTTTCAGAGAAAGAAATATCTCCAGGATAATGTACCAAGGTGGTTCCTGAACAAAGAGAGAACCTAGGCGTGCTATGCGTGAGCAAGACGATGAACCACCAAGGGAAGCTGAGGTACGGTTGTGTGAATGGCCATCAGACGAGTTTATGGTTAATGCAGGCATTAAGGATGAATTTGACGCATATGTGTGTAATGCCGATCTTGAGGACTTCATACTAGATAAGTGTCCTCAGTACTACCAATTGACTGATTCATTCGTGAGAAGATTTAAATATTCATCTTCGCGTAACTCTTAGAATGTCCTGTTTGATATTTATGATCAATCTTATACCATGGACCTAGAAGATTTCACAACTGCTTGCAAACTCCCACAGTGGGGCAATGTTAATGAACCCCACAAATCTGAATATAAAGACTTTCTTGCTAGTTCACTATGGGAGAATCTAGGGATATAGCACAAGCTACCATAGGGAGCATTCACTTCCCTGCTATACATTATTTTGCTCTCTTCATTGGTAGATGCATTAATAGTAAAGATGAAGCATGTCACATGTGTGTCCCTGATCTTTGTGTCCTCAAGAGTGCTGTATTAGGTAATAAAGATTACAACTTGGGGGCAATAGTTGCACGTAGGTTGCATAATAATGGTATATCTGGAGATTTATTTGGAGGAATTTATGCGACCCGTGTTGCTAATTATCTTGGTATAGCTCCACGTGAGGGTGATATAGAGTTGCCTGCCGCTTAGATTTTGACGCTATGGTCAGGCACCGTTTTCTTTTGAGGAATGAACAATTCCTCCAGTATCGACTAATCTTTGACAGACGTCGCGATGTCCATGTTACTCTCCCTGCTCCTTCCCTTTTTGATTACCAGGCAAAACGAAGATATGTTGTTACCAGGGAGGAGGCAGTCGAACACGAGAGGAGAGCGGAGGCAGCTCGCCAACATGCCGCAGCTCAGTAGGCATTAGCTGCTGCATCTCAGTACGACCCCAGTTATAACTTCGGATATCAGCCAGGCTATCCTTGGCATTAGACCAACTTAGGCCAAAAGCCTAAGCTTGGGGGGTACGTATTTCTCACCAACTTTACATTCATATTCACACACTATTCTAGTTGTCGGTGCTCATACTCTTTCATTGTATTATCCATGTTAGTTTAATTTTCTTTTTCTCGCTTTCTTCTTGTGTGTTTGATAAACCTTAAGAAAACAAAAAAAAATTAGTTAATTTAATTTCCATGCTTGCAGTAGAAATTAAAATGAAAACCCAAAAATATTTCTCGTTCTTCTTTTTACTTGTTGGGAGCTTTCCCGTGTAAATAGTTTTATTTTCTTTTCTTTCCTTTGGGGGTCGAGGGTAGAAGACCATACTGAAAATGTTTAGTGGCTCTTATATGCATGATTTTTTATTTAACTTGGATCCCATATTAATTTGTCTTCTCTCTTGAGTTGAATACTTGCAGATTCCAGCTTAGTCCAATGCACGTGCACTGTTATTATTATACACATCGTTCGGTCGTGCAAGTGAAAGGCAATAATGACGATATATGATGGACTGATTGAGATGAGAAAAGCTGGTATGAACTCAACCTCTCTTGTTTTTGTAAATATGATGAGTTCATCATTCCTGATTCAGCTTATTATGAAGTAAACATATTTGCAATGACATTTAGAGATTATAGTTGCTTGTGCCATGCTTGATTAGTTATGAGTTATAATGGTTTACCTTGCGTGCCAACATGCTATTGAAATGATCGTGATGTGGTATGATGGGATGATATCCTCCTTTGAATGAATTGAGTGACTCGACTTGGCACATGTTCACGCATGTAGTTGAAACAAATCAACATAGCCTTCATGATATTTATGTTCATGGTAGATTATATCCTACTCATGCTTGTACTTGGTGTGAGTTAATTTTAATGCATGTTCATGACTGTTGTCGCTCTCTCAGTTGGTCGCTTCCCAGTCTTTTGCTAGCCTTCACCTGTACTAAGCGGGAATACTGCTTGTGCATCCAATGTAACATCCCAAATTTTCAATTTGGAATGTTATACATTAGATCATCATGCATTACATATTTTCTTGCATTTGTCGATCCTAGAAATTTCACGCAACTCAAGGACCCACGGAGAGAGTTGGAGATTTCGAATTTTTCATATTTGAGTTCTCTCAAATTATGAAAAGAGGATCATTTGATTTTATTTACTTTATCTTCAATTTTTTTTCCAATATCAAAAATAAGAGAGGGAATAATATGACTTTCCCAAAATTTAGGAAAAATGAAGATTTAATAAATAAATCAAATTTTGGATTTTCTCGGAGTTTATTTGCCTTAGGGAAAATGCGTGTTTTCAAAAATTGCATTTTAGGCCCCGAGTAAAAGTTCATTTTTGTTCGACTCATTTTTAGGAGTTGGGGAAAATTTACTTTGTAATTTTTGGAGTTCGTTTAGATTTTATTTTATTCGTTTTTCTGCGCGTGATATTTAGAAAAAAACGCGCAGCCCCGCCTGGGCCAAGGGCCCAGCCGGCCCAGCCGCCCCTCCCCTCGCGCGCCCGCGCGCAGCGCGCCGCCGCCCCAGCCGAGTCCGGCTCGGACTCCGCCACCGCCGCCGCCCTTGCCTTGCCCCCTCCCCCAAGCCACCCTCCCCGCCCCCTTTAAATACCCCGGCACCCCCCCCTCTCCTCCCCACAACCCGCCGCCCCCGCCCCAAGCAGCAGCAGCAGCAGCCGCGCGCCACCGCAGCCGCTGCCGCCGCCGCCGCCAGCGCCGTCGCCCCGCCGCCTAGCCGCCGCCCCGTCGGAGCCCCGCCTCGTCGAGGTAGCCGCGCCGCGCCACCCTCCCCTCGGTTCGTTTTTTTATATAAAAACCGTCCCGGTTTTCTTTTTTCGTCGTTTCGGTTTTTTTCCGAAACCCTAGATCGGTTTTTTTTCCGGTTTTGTTGTTTAGCGAGCGTTGCCGGACCGTTCGTCTTAACGAACGTGATCACCGGTAATTCCCGGTTAACGAACGTCCGTTCGTTTAACCGTTCGTTGTTTTTCTTCTAATCGGATTTATTCCGTTATTTTCTGATCGCGATTTCAGATCCGATCTTCGTTCTAGTTTATCTTCTCGCTCGGAATCAGGTGATTCAAGCGCCTGGAGTTTTGTTTCGAAACCGCCGTTCCGACTAATCAACTTAAACAAAGTTTTGCTACTGTACAATGTAACCTAGTTTCAATTTGCTAGAACTGAGTTGTTTTCTCTCGCCGTTTGACTTTCGTTGCTTTATTTGATTTGATTCTTTTTGCAACCAGGGTTCTTAAGTTGAACTTTCTGGTTAGAACTTTTATTTGAGATTTACCTGTGCATTAGATGAGTACTTATTGTATGCTTATTGTTTGTCTGCGATAGATCACCCGGAGTGCGCCGCTTGTTACTTCGAATCTCTAGGTTTCGCGGATCATCAGCAAGGCAAGTAACACTTGATCATACCTTTTCTACTACCCAGTTTTATGCATTAGATCAATCCTCAAATATTGCATGATTAGGATCTAATTAAATTGTGGGATGGGAAGTAGATGAGGTAGTACCTATTACCTATTTTACTTATGAAACCTTTGGGAGTTACTTCTGCGTTTGCTTATAATGCCATGCTATGCTAGTAGACGTGGATTGGGTGAGTGATTATCCATGACAGATGTGAGATTTTTAATTAATGGTTTATCTAAGGTGGCAACTTAAATACACATCTGGGTGGATTGAGGCACCTGGGGTATCCAGTGATTGCCTGTTTTTTTGGAAATCCCGGGGTTACCGTGTGATTTTCCTATGGACCGCCACCCAGGCTCAAAGGGATCATAAGATAATTCATGCTAGTAACTTCCGTGTGCAGCCACAAGTCATTATGGGCTCTGGCATAGTTGACTAAGTCGTGCGAACTCTTATAGTGGTGGACTAGCAGATGTAGGGGATGTAGGTGTACGGGTCTACCCATCGTAAGGTGCTAGCGCTTCTGAAAGACTATGTCTCGGTCATCCGTTTCTCAAACACCATGAAGTGCGAGAAACCAAACGGAGGCGATCGAGTCTTGTGGGGAAAAGTGCGCAAACCTCTGCAGAGTGTACAAACTAATCATGGTTAGCCGTGTCCCCGGTTATGGACATCTTGAGTATCTAGTACTTGAATATCATGTGAATCTCAACATGTTACTCCTAATTAATATTGTTGGGTTTGTTAATGAGTATTTTTAATTGGGATTGAGGATGCTGTCAACCATTCTCAATGTTTAACAACCACCATGATAGTTAAATAAATTTATTCCTTTGCAGTAGGGAAAAATTGGCTTTATGCAAAAACTGTAACCATAGAGCTTTTCCACCAGCCATATATGCATGTAGTATAGGCTTATCATTCATCATTCTCTATGTGTTACATTGCTAGGATATTCCATGTGCTGACCCATTTTCGGGCTGCAACTTTCATGTTGCAAACTTTTCAGACGACGAGTAAGGTTCCTTTTAGGTCGTGGTTCTATACTCAGTGATGCCGTTGGAGTTGATGGACTCACTTATCTTCCAAGTCTTCCGCTGTCAACGTTATTAGATGGCCTTAAGCCATATTTATTGTAATAAGTCCTCTTTTGGACAACGATGTAATAAGTGTGTGATTGCTACTCTGTTATAAATCCTTCGAAGTACTGTGTGGTGTCAGCATTACTGATCCAGGGATGACACCTGAGCACAGAGACTTGACCATCTGAGGTCGGGTCGCTACAGAGATGGTATCAGAGAACACGCTGACTGTAGGACACGACCACTAAGTTAAAGCCATAGATCACTATTCTCTTCTCATTTTCTAACTCCTCATCTTCTCTACTCTTTTAGGATGACAGACGCAAAGATCAAGTATGCTCAACCAGATGAAGGCACACCTTTTGGATTCCACTTGAAGGAAGTTGCCAAGTACCTGAACATTGGACTACCAAGCTTCACCTGGACTTTCAACGCCACTTTGCCTGAAGAGGAGCGCTGGAAAATTCAAGCTCACGTTCTGGGAAGGACATTCGCCCCAATCACCAAGCCCATAGATAGTGTTTTCAGTGCACCAACATGGAGTCTGGGAAAGAGCATGGCAGCTCATATCACCATGGGACGCATTGGAGAAGTTTATCAAGAAGACCTCAAGGACACTATCTACCAGATTTGCGGACGCCGGAATGAACAATGGGAGATAGTCAGCACCAAGAAGGATAGATCCATTGCAGCTTTCATCCAGGAGTTAAACCAGCACATTTGACGCCAGGAAAACCAGATGTGCAATGATATGATAGAATTGAAGAATGCGAAGGGAAGGATCATCGAACTTGAAGGAGAGCTGAAGTCTACATGCAAGGACTACATGGACGAGATCGTAGCTGTCGTAAGGCACAATAGCGATCTTAAGTATGAGATTGGAGAACTCAAGAAGAAATTAGCACTCAAGAATGAAGACAAGTACGTCGACTGTCCGAGCAACTACATCATCATCGACGACACCGATTCGGATCCAAGTGAACCCGACTTTGAAGATGAAGCTGGAGCAGACATCATGGAGTCTTCCACCGGTTCAAATTAATAGATGACCCCCACATATTAGTAGTGTTCCCTCCATGTAAACATTATAGTACTAGCACTTTTGCGATAGTTAGACCGTTGTATGCCCTTTGTTTGAAATGAATGAAGTGATTTTGTGTGCATTTGTCTCATGAGCATTTGGGTAGTGTTTTCTCCTTAGACCTCACTCTATTCTTAATTTCTTGTCTTTTCTAAAACCCTTCGGATGCCTCCGAGACGCGACCCCGAGTTTGTTTTCCCGCCAGAGATCACTCAGTTGATTCAGCAGCAGAATACTTTGATTCAAACATTGGTACAGAACCAAGGCAACAACAACAACAACCCACCACCACCACCACCTGCGGATCACTTGACTCGTTTCCTTAGGCTGAATCCGCCGGTGTATTCCAGTAGCACCGAGCCGATTGTAGCAGATGATTGGCTCCGCAAGATAGGAAGGGAGTTGACCACTTCGGATGCCTTCGGATGATTGGTTCTTAATTTCTTGTCTTTTCTAAAACCCTTCGGATGCCTCCGAGACGCGACCCCGAGTTTGTTTTCCCGCCAGAGATCACTCAGTTGATTCAGCAGCAGAATACTTTGATTCAAACATTGGTACAGAACCAAGGCAACAACAACAACAACCCACCACCACCACCACCTGCGGATCACTTGACTCGTTTCCTTAGGCTGAATCCGCCGGTGTATTCCAGTAGCACCGAGCCGATTGTAGCAGATGATTGGCTCCGCAAGATAGGAAGGGAGTTGACCACTGCAGGATGTTCAGATGGTGAGAAGGTGAAGTTTGCTGCACATCAGCTTGACGGACCCGCGGCAGCATGGTGGGAGAATTTCACAGCCACTTACCCTGTAGACACTGTCACATGGGATCAGTTTCAGCAAGCCTTCCGCACTGCCCATGTTTCAGCAGGAGCTATGGCCATGAAGAAGCGTGAGTTTCGCAACTTACGCCAAGGAGGAAGGACTGTTGGCCAGTATGTGGATGATTTTAGTAAGTTAGCACGTTATGCCCCAGATGACGTTGCTATAGACGCAGCTAAGCAGGAGAAGTTTCTGGAAGGACTGAATGATGAGTTAAGCATGCAGTTGATGGTAGAAAGATTCAATAACTACCAGGAGTTGGTAGACCGCGCCCTCATGATTGAAGGAAAGCAGCAGCAGATTGAGAATCGCAAGAGGAAGTATGGGCAGGGGAAGTATAACTTTGGAGCTCAGCAGAAGCCCCGTTATACACCTAAACAGGGAGTTCAGTTTCAGCATACCCATGGAGGAGGTAGTTCGCACAACCATAATGGCCACAAGAATGGTAATGGGAATGGAGGAAGCAACGGCCAGAACCGGACCACACCATCAACCCCAGCCAAGAAAGACCTGAGCCATGTCACCTGTTACAAGTGTTCCAAGACCGGACATTATGCAAATGATTGTCCCGAAGGCCAATGTGGAAATGGGAGCTCTGGAAAGAAGCCAAACCCTTTCAACAGGGGACAGGTGAACCACATTGATGTGGAGGAGGTTGAAGCTCAGCCCGATGCAGTAATCAGTAAGTTTTTGGTTAAGTCATTTACTGCACTTGTTCTTTTCGATACTGGTGCATCGCATTCATACATATCAAGGGGATTTGTAGAAAAGTATAGCCTGCCCACTAAGATTCTTATAACCCCTATGCTAGTAAGCTCACCAGGAGCAGAATACATAGCCAGACAAGGATGTTTTCAAGTGCCATTGAGTATAGGAAGGCATGTATTCCCAACGGATTTGATCGTTCTGGAATCCCAAGGTTTGGATGTGATTCTCGGTATGGATTGGCTGTCGATGTATGGAGGAAACATCGATTGCGCAAGTAGGACGATTTTGCTCACAACGCTAGAAGGAAGAAGGATCAAGTATGTATCACGACATGGACCAAATAGGAATCAAGTAAATTCCTTATCAGGAGTTGTGCAGGAAGAGGTACCAGTGGTGAAGGATTATCCTGATGTATTTCCTGAGGAATTGCCAGGAATGCCACCGGATAGAGACATTGAGTTTTTGATTGAGCTTTTGCCAGGTACAGGCCCTATATCGAAGCGACCATACAGGATGCCCGCACAGGATTTGGCGGAAATCAAGAAGCAGATCAAGGAGCTATTGGATAAAGGTTATATACGCCCAAGTTCTTCGCCTTGGGGATCACCCGTACTTTTAGTGGAGAAAAAGGATGGATCATTAAGGATGGTTGTTGATTACCGTGGATTGAATGAAGTAACAATCAAGAACAAGTACCCACTACCAATGATAAATGATCGGTTTGATCGTTTGCAAGGAGCTAAGGTGTTTTCCAAGATCGATTTGCGATCAGGATACCATCAGTTGAAGATTCGAGAGCAGGACATACCTAAGACAGCGTTCACCACAAGATATGGACTGTATGAGTATACCGTTATGTCATTTGGACTGACTAACGCACCTGCCTATTTCATGAACCTGATGAACAAAGTGTTTATGGAGTTTTTGGATAAGTTCGTCGTGGTGTTCATTGATGATATTTTGGTTTACTCAAAGAATGAAGAGGAACATAAGGAACATTTGCGATTGGTTTTGGAGAAACTGAGGGAACATCAGTTATATGCCAAGTTCAGCAAATGTGAGTTTTGGCTAAAGGAAGTTGGATTTCTTGGACATGTTATATCCGGAGAGGGTATAGCAGTTGACCCCACAAAGGTTGAGACCATAACCAAATGGGAAGCACCAACGACAGTTGGAGAGATCCGGAGTTTTCTTGGACTCGCAGGATACTACCGGAGATTCATTGAGAATTTCTCAAGGATTGCAAAGCCTATGACGGAGTTGCTGAAAAAGGATACCAAGTTCATATGGACTGAGGATTGTGAGGCAAGTTTTCAGGAGTTGAAGAAAAGATTGGTTACCTCACCAGTGTTAATTTTGCCAGATCAGACCAAGGATTATGAGGTGTATTGCGATGCTTCACGTCGAGGACTTGGAGCAGTGCTTATGCAGGAAGGAAAAGTTGTTTCGTATGCTTCACGACAACTGAAACCTCATGAATTAAATTATGCCACACATGATTTGGAGTTAGCAGCCGTAGTGCATGCCTTGAAGACATGGAGACATTTCCTCATTGGAAATCATTGTGAGGTGTACACGGATCACAAGAGTTTGAAGTACATTTTTACGCAGAAGGAGTTAAACCTTAGACAAAGGAGATGGTTGGAGCTCATCAAGGATTATGATATGAGATTGCATTATCATCCCGGAAAGGCTAATGTAGTAGCTGACGCATTGAGTCGCAAGAGCCATATCAACACGCTGATGACGGGAGAGATACCAAAGGAATTAGCAGAAGATCTTCGTGAGCTATGTTTAGAAATAGTTCCGAGAGGCTATGTAGCAGCATTGGAGATTCAGTCTACCTTGATAGACAAAATCAGAGAAGCTCAGAAAAATGACAAAGAGATCGCGGATATAAAGAAGAAAATGAGCGAAGGAAAAGCAAAGGGATTTCGTGAGGATGAACACGACACCCTATGGTTTGAGGACCGTGTTTATGTGCCAAATGACCCGGAGATCAGGAAGTTGATTCTGCAAGAGGCACATGATTCACCCTATTCAATTCACCCAGGAAATACCAAGATGTATTTGGATTTGAAGGAAACGTTCTGGTGGACCGAAATGAAGAAGGATATTGCGGAGTATGTAGCAGTTTGTGATGTATGTCAGAGAGTGAAGGCAGAACATCAAAAGCCAGCAGGATTGTTGCAACCATTGCCGATACCCGAATGGAAGTGGGATAAACTAGGCATGGATTTCATCACGGGTTTGCCAAAGACTCGTTCAGGCTACGACTCAATTTGGGTTATAGTCGACCGCTTCACGAAGGTAGCTCATTTCATTCCAGTCAAGACTACCTATAGCAGTGCTAAGTTGGCAAAGATATACATGACCAGAATTGTGTGTTTGCACGGAGTTCCGAGGAGTATCGTATCAGATAGAGGAACCCAATTTACCTCAAAGTTTTGGAATCAGTTGCACGAAACGTTGGGGACCAGGCTGGAATTCAGTACAGCTTTTCACCCACAGATAGATGGACAGACTGAGAGAGTCAATCAGATTTTGGAGGATATGCTGAGAGCTTGTGCACTAGATTATGGATCTAGTTGGGACGATAACTTGCCGTATGCGGAGTTTTCTTATAACAACAGTTACCAAACCAGCTTGAAGATGGCACCTTTCGAAGCTTTATACGGAAGAAGGTGCAGGACACCGTTGTCATGGGACGAAGTTGGAGACCGTCAGTTGTTTGGGCCAGATTTGATTAAGGAGTCTGAATAGAAAGTTAAGTTGATTCGCGACAGGCTCAAGGTAGCCCAGTCCAGACAGAAGAGCTATGCGGATTCAAAACGCAAGGCGATAGAATATAAAGTTGGAGATAGAGTTTATCTTAGAGTATCCCCACTTCATGGAGTTAAACGTTTTGGAGTTAAAGGAAAATTAGCACCACGTTTCGTTGGACCGTATAAGATCTTGCAACGCATGGGTGAAGTCGCTTATAAGTTGGAATTACCAGAAGGACTGTCAGGAGTTCATGACGTATTCCATGTTTCTCAGCTGAAGAAATGTCACGCCGAGATGGCGGAGGTACCGCTAAGAGATACAGTGCCACTGGAAGCAATTCAGTTGAAGGATGATTTAACATATGAGGAAAAACCCATCAAGATTCTCGATTATGCCAGCAGAGTTACTCGCAGCAAGGTTATCAAGTTTTGCAAAGTTCAGTGGAGCCACCACACTGAGGATGAAGCCACCTGGGAGAGAGAAGAAGATTTGCTCAAGGACCACCCTCACCTATTTTCTAGCCAACCCGAATCTCGAGGGAAAGATTCATCTTAAGGGGGGTAGGTTTGTAACATCCCAAATTTTCAATTTGGAATGTTATACATTAGATCATCATGAATTACATATTTTCTTGCATTTGTCGATCCTAGAAATTTCACGCAACTCAAGGACCTACGGAGAGAGTTGAAGATTTCGAAATTTTCATATTTGAGTTCTCTCAAATTATGAAAAGAGGATCATTTGATTTTATTTACTTTATCTTCAAAAAAATTTCCAATATCAAAAATAAGAGAGGGAATAATACGACTTTCCCAAAATTTAGGAAAAATGAAGATTTAATAAATAAATCAAATTTTGGATTTTCTCAGAGTTTATTTGTCTTAGGGAAAATGCGTGTTTTCAAAAATTGCATTTTAGGCCCCGAGTAAAAGTTCATTTTGTTCGACTCATTTTTAGGAGTCGGGGAAAATTTACTTTGTAATTTTTGGAGTTCGTTTAGATTTTATTTTATTCGTTTTTCTGCGCGCGATATTTAAAAAAAACGCGCAGCGCCCCGCCTGGGCCAAGGGCCCAGCCGGCCCAGCCGCCCCTCCCCTCGTGCGCCCGCGCGCAGCGCGCCGCCGCCCCAGCCGAGTCCGGCTCGGACTCCGCCACCGCCGCCGCCCTTGCCTTGCCCCCTCCCCCAAGCCACCCTCCCCTCCCCCTTTAAATACCCCGGCACCCCCCCTCTCCTCCCCACAACCCGCCGCCGCCGCCCCAAGCAGCAGCAGCAGCAGCCGCGCGCCGCCGCAGCCGCCGCCGCTTGCGCCGTCGCCGCCGCCAGCGACGCCGCTTGCGCCGCCGCCGCCGCCGCCGCGTCGCCGGAGCCCCGCCTCGTCGAGGTAGCCGCGCCGCGCCACCCTCCCCTCGGTTCGGTTTTTTTTTATAAAAACCATTCCGGTTTTCTTTTTTCGTCGTTTCGGTTTTATTTTCCGAAACCCTAGATCGTTTTTTTCCTGTTTTGTTGTTTAGCGAGCGTTCGCCGGACCGTTCGTCTTAACGAACGTGATCACCGGTTATTCCCGGTTAACGAACGTCCGTTCGTTTAACCGTTCGTCGTTTTTCTTTTAATCGGATTTATTCCGTTATTTTCTAATCGCGATTTCAGATCCGATCTTCGTTCTAGTTTATCTTCTCGCTCGTTTATCGGAATCAGGTGATTCAAGCGCCTGGAGTTTCGTTTCGAAACCGCCGTTCCGACTAATCAACTTAAACAAAGTTTTGCTACTGTAAAATTTGACCTAGTTTCAATTTGGTAGAACCGAGTTATTTTCACTCGCCGTTTGACTTTCGTTGCTTTATTTGATTTGATTCTTTTTGCAACCAGGGTTCTTAAGTTGAACTTTCTGGTTAGAACTTTTATTCGAGATTTACCTGTGCATTAGATGAGTACTTATTGTATGCTTGTTGTTTGTCTGCGATAGATCACCCGGAGTGCGCCGCTTGTTACTTCGAATCTCTAGGTTTCGCGGATCATCAGCAAGGCAAGTAACACTTGATCATACCTTTTCTACTACCCAGTTTTATGCATTAGATCAATCCTCAAATATTGCATGATTAGGATCTAATTAAATTGTGGGATGGGAAGTAGATGAGGTAGTACCTATTACCTGTTTTACTTATGGAACCTTTGGGAGTTATTTCTGCGTTTGCTTATAATGCCATGCTATGCTAGTAGACGTGGATTGGGTGAGTGATTATCCATGACAGATGTGAGATTGTTAATTAATGGTTTATCTAAAGTGGCAACTTAAATACACATCTGGGTGGATTGAGGCACCTGGGGTATCCAGTGATTGCCTGTTTTTTTGGAAATCCTGGGGTTACCGTGTGATTTTCCTATGGACCGCCACCCAGGCTCAAAGGGATCATAAGATAATTCATGCTAGTAACTTCCGTGTGCAGCCACAAGTCATTATGGGCTCTGGCATAGTTGACTAAGTCGTGCGAACTCTTATAGTGGTGGACTAGCAGATGTAGGGGATGTAGGTGTACGGGTCTACCCATCGTAAGGTGCTAGCGCTTCTGAAAGACTATGTCTCGGTCATCCGTTTCTCAAACACCATGAAGTGCGAGAAACCAAACGGAGGCGATCGAGTCTTGTGGGGAAAAGTGCGCAAACCTCTGCAGAGTGTACAAACTAATCATGGTTAGCCGTGTCCCCGGTTATGGACATCTTGAGTATCTAGTACTTGAATATCATGTGAATCTCAACATGTTACTCCTAATTAATATTGTTGGGTTTGTTAATGAGTATTTTTAATTGGGATTGAGGATGCTGTCAACCATTCTCAATGTTTAACAACCACCATGATAGTTAAATAAATTTATTCCTTTGCAGTAGGGAAAAATTGGCTTTATGCAAAAACTGTAACCATAGAGCTTTTCCACCAGCCATATATGCATGTAGTATAGGCTTATCATTCATCATTCTCTATGTGTTACATTGCCAGCATATTCCATGTGCTGACCCGTTTTCGGGCTGCAACTTTCATGTTGCAAACTTTTCAGACGACGAGTAAGGTGCCTTTTAGGTCGTGGTTCTATACTCAGTGATGCCGTTGGAGTTGATGGACTCACTTATCTTCCAAGTCTTCCGCTGTTAACGTTATTAGATGGCCTTAAGCCATATTTATTGTAATAAGTCCTCTTTTGGACAACGATGTAATAAGTGTGTGATTGCTACTCGGTTATAAATCCTTCGAAGTACTGTGTGGTGTCAGCATTACTGATCCAGGGATGACACCTGAGCACAGAGACTTGACCATCTGAGGTCGGGTCGCTACATCCAAACTCCTTAAACCCCAAAGTTGTTCCATATGAGTCCGCCATACCTTCCTATATGTGGTATCTACCTGCCGTTCCAAGTAAATTTGTATGTGCCAAGCTCCAAACCTTCAAATGAAATTCTGTTTTGTATGCTCGAGCAGCTCATGTTTCAACTAGGGCTGCCTGTATCTTCCATGCTAGGTGGATTATTCTCAAGAGGAGTGGACTCCGCTCCTCATTCATGAGAAAGGGCCAGTAACCAGGATGCCCAGTCCCATGATCCAAAAAGATCAAAGCAAATCAAAATAATTAAACAAAACTCTCCCAGGGCTGTTGTTAGTTGGAGGCACTCGTTGTTTCGAGCAAGCCATGGATTGATGCTTGTTGGTGGTGGGGGAGTATAAACTTTTACCATTCTGTTTGGGAACTGCCTATAATGCATGTAGTATGGAAGATATAGCCATCTCATAGTTGTTGCGTTGACAGTGAAAGTATGCCGCTCAAAATGTTATTCATCTCTATTTTAAAAATGAGCTCTGACACCTCTACAAATCCCTGCTTCCCTCTGTGAAGGGCCTATCTATTTACTTTTATGTTGAGTCATCATCCTTCTTATTAAAAAGCACCCACTGTAGAGCACACTGTCATTTGCATTCATTACTATTGGTTTATATTGGGTATGACTTGACTGGATCTCTTTTACCATGAATTACAATGCTTAGTCAGTCCTTGATCTTTAAAGGTGCTCTGCATTTATGTTTTGCGGTCTCAGAAAGGGCTAGCGAGATACCATTTTGTTCAGGGCCGGCCCTGAGGGGGGGCAGGGGGGCGGCCGCCCCGGGCCCCCAAGGTCAAGGGGGCCCCGTCAGATCGCACTTAGTCTATGGGCCTGGGAGGCAGGGACGCTAATCACTAGTAGTATTAGGCCTGATTGATTGATTAGGATCGCATGCATAGTATTGACGCGTCCCCAAGGGCCTAGCAGCCACGACGATCGCGAGGGCAAGCCTATGGGCCTTGGAGATAGGAGTCCACGCTGCAATCATCAGTTCTTCCGAGGGCAAGTCCTAACGATCCCTATCCCGTGCCCCAGGTCGCGATGCGAGTTGCTGGCAGCGCTGGATGAACCTCCGCCGGAGTGCAGCACGCCGACGAACTCGGCTACTCTCTGGTCTCCAGACGCTAGACGCGCACGCCGTTAAGCGCCTCCTGCCGGAGCGTGACGCAAATTCACATCGCATTATATTCGAGATCTGACCAATCAAGGTAATATCAAATCTTCAACTTATCACTCCCCATGTCATATCGGCATATCTATCTATCTAGATTTATAATGGGTGTACGTTCGCTCATTCGTTGTGTTGTGTAACGTGATTTGCTCCAGCACCCACCGTGATGTATCTAGGAAGATTCACAGACATAGGTCTAGAAGAGCCCCATAATTCCTACAACTGGTGTTTGCCCTGTCACACGCACCATGTATGCAGTCCGTTGTGCTATATTAGTGTTCTATGTGTATGGTGTGGATTTTTGGAATCTGGATCTGCGCTAATTATGTAATTCATCTTCATATGCATCCAGGGGTGATTCTACTCAACAGGCTTTAACGGGCTCTAACGTGCCCTTGAAGTTGTGCCTGCCAACATTTACGTCCTAGATTCGCCACTGTATGCATCATCCATATATAGCTTGCACTTTTCAAGCTTTGATGCAATTTTTTAGCACTTTGTGTTATCATGACGTTTAAAGAGCATATGTGTTTGGCCGCAAAAAAAGGATTTATGACCTGAAAATTGATTTTAAGATGCATTTACATGCTTATTGGCAATATTTTGTACATATATCAATTACTACTGCTCTACTGCTTATACGGAAGGGCCCCGAGTTTTAGGTTCGCCCCGGGCCCCCAAAATCTCAAGACCGGCCCTGATTTTGTTATATCATATTATGATTGTTTTGAGAAAGTGTTGTCATCCGAATTTTATTATTATTGCTCGCTAGCTGATTATGCCATTGATATGAGTAATTGTGAGACCTAAGCGTTATTATGAGTATGGTTAGTTCATAATACTTGCTGAAAACTTGAATGCTGACTTTACATATTTACAATAACAAGAGCAAATAGAGTTTGTAAATGTTTTTCTTTATCACTTTTAGTTTATCAACTGAATTGCTTGAGGACAAGCAAAGGTTTAAGCTTGGGGGAGTTGATACGTCTCAATCATATCTACTTTTTCAAACACTTTTGCCCTTGTTTTGGACTCTAACTTGCATGATTTGAATGAAACTAACCCGGACTGACGCTGTTTTCAGCAGAACTGCCATGATGTTATTTATTGTGCAGAAAACAAAAGTTCTCAGAATGACCTGAAAATCCACAGAGATAAGTTTTGGAAAATATAAAAAATACTGGCGAAAGAATCAAGGCCAGGGGGCCCACACCCTGTCCACGAGGGTTGGGGGCGCGCCCCCTGTCTCGTGGGCCCCCTGATGCTCCATCGACCTCAACTCCAACTCCATATATTCCGTTTCACGAAGAAAAAAATCAGAGAGAAAGTTTCATCGCGTTTTACGATACGAAGCCGCCGCCAAGCCCTAATCTCTCTCGGGAGGGCTGATCTGGAGTCCGTTCGGGGCTACGGAGAGGGGGATTCGTCGCTGTCGTCATCATCAACCATCCTCCATCACCAATTTCATGATGCTCACCGCCGTGCGTGAGTAATTCCATCGTAGGCTTGCTGGACGGTGATGGGTTGGATGAGATTTACCATGTAATCAAGTTAGTTTTGTTAGGGTTTGATCCCTAGTATCCACTATGTTCTGAGATTGATTTTGCTATGACTTTGCTATGCTTAATGCTTGTCACTAGGGCCCGAGTGCCATGATTTCAGATCTGAACCTATTATGTTTTCATGAATATATGTGAGTTCTTGATCCTATCTTGCAAGTCTATAGTCACCTATTATGTGTTATGATCCGACAACACCGAAGTGACAATAATCGGGATACTTCTCGATGATGACCGTAGTTTGAGGAGTTCATGTATTCACTATGTGTTAATGCTTTGGTCCGATACTCTATTAAAAGGAGGCCTTAATATCCTTTAGTTTCCACTAGGACCCCGCTGCCACGGGAGGGTAGGACAAAAGATGTCATGCAAGTTCTTTTTCATAAGCACGTATGACTATATTCGGAATACATGCCTACATTACATTGATGAACTGGAGCTAGTTCTGTGTCACCCTATGTTATAGCTATTACATGAGAAATCACATCCGACATAATTATCCATCACTGATCCAATGCCTACGAGCTTTTCACATATTGTGCTTCGCTTATTTACTTTTCTGTTGCTACTGTTACAATTCCTACAAAACTATTATCTTTACTTTTGCCACAGTTACCATTACTATCATACTACTTTGCTACTAAATACTTTGCTGCAGATACTAAGTTATCCAGGTGTGGTTGAATTGACAACTCAACTGCTAATACTTAAGAATATTCTTTGGCTCCCCTTGTGTCGAATCAATAAGTTTGGGTTGAATACTCTACCCTCGAAAGCTGTTGCGATCCCCTACACTTGTCGGTTATCAGGTCGCCATGGAGTAGCTAACCGTAGATGTGTATTTTCAGCTAATGTTAGTATCCTGATCATTGTAGCGCCCCAATAGCATTTAGAGAGGTCACGCATAAGTATTTTTCCAAACACATGAATAAAAGTTTTAAATAGCACACTATAGCATTTAAAGAGGTCCGCTGCTAAAAGGCATAGATCGCTACTCCCTCCATTTCAAAATATAGTGCGCTCGCATTTCACGAGGTCCAACTTTGACCATAAATTTAACCAACGAGATCAACTGCGGCGGGGAAAAAATTATATAATTGAAAACTTCTTTTGAATATGAATTCACTGGTATAACTTTTGCTCCCGCCGTAGTCGGTCTCGTTGGTTAAATTTATGGTCAAAGTTGAAGCACGGGAATAGAGGAAGCACTATATTTTGGAACGAAGGGAGTATTGAAAACTATGATTTTGATATGTGGCTTAATGTGAAGGCAAGGAGAATACTGAGACATGACTAAATGCCTCCCCTAAAAATGTATATGAAGAAGTCAACAAAGAATTCACTGAAAGTGTCTTAAATATTGGATTTATGGGATTATGTGGAGGCTCATGGTGAAAATGGGGGAGGGGGAGGGGGCAGGCATCGGACTTGTCAACCTATAGATTTGGATTATTGAAGTGAGAGACAACAACACATAATACATCCTAATGGAGCTAAAGCTTGGAAAAACATGTGCATCCTAATCAGTTTCCTTCAAACTTGTATGGTTGTATGTATGGCCAAGTCCATATTAACATTTAAAAGTGGCAGGCTGTATCAGTGCTTAATTTTTATGATGATGATCAAGATATAAATATGTTGTTTGACCTCTATAGGGCCGAGACAACAAAATAAGATGTATTATAAGTGGAATGCTGGACTTTCCTTGCCTTTTGTGTTAACACTATGGAAGTTTGATAGTGATGTTCATACAACTATTTAAATATACTCCTTAGGCGCGAAAATGTACCGACAATCCAGCTAGTTGCAATGCATTATACAACCAGTACATAACTATGTATATAGTATTATTGCTAGAGCCATCAACAAAAATATACGTCAACTTGATTAGTACGTGCGTGAATCTTCTCCAAATGATAGCGTTCAACGCGCTAGCTAACGTTGAGTCATGCATGCATATGAAAGCATGAGCTAGAATATAATGAAATTATGAAGAAGTACAAAAACTACTTAACAAATATGGTACAAGATGCACAAATTTTCTGGAGCTGAACTCAAATTTTGAATCGCATCAAAGAAGTATTTAACAATTAGTTTTGAAAATGATGACGCTCAAAAGTGGCAGATAAACAAAATGGGAAGGAACACAAACAATGGCTTGAGCCTATTGGAAGATGAAGCCAAACTAACAGTCAGATACCTTCACTGGATAGCCCTAGAATATTAGAATGGATATAAAAAATTTAAGGTCAACTCAAATTAGAGCTCGGACCCGAAAGTCATGACAAGTTCAAACGGGTTTCTGTTGACACCAAATTTTGGCTTACGTGCTTCGATCCTCAATATGATCTCAAATGAAGAAGTTCTCAACACAACAGTTGTTCGAATCGTCAAGACGAATAGTTTGTTTACTCTTAATCATCTCAATCTAAGATTCTATGCAATTTCTAGAGCCAAAATAGTGCACTGCAGAAAAGTTACCCGAGAACCTCCGGGTTATATCCGGACTTTAGCAGTAACATTACAACGTATGGAGCAAAAATGGAACCCAGAGGCTCCAGGTACCTCCGAACTTAACGTGAACATTGCAATATTATGCACGGAATTTTGTCCTGGAACCAGGGCCGTCTCCAGGAATTCGAGGCCCCGGTGCGAAGCGCAAATGATGCCCTAAACTTTGAAAACTTCTTATAACTAAATCCTACTCTCATTTAAGTTATATTGACTTATTTATGCGAAAAGTTATATTAACTGTAAGTATTTGGTATTTCTTATAAAATATACCAACTATCTTCCCTTAAAGAATTCATCCGTGGAGCCCACAAAAAACAAAAGAATTCATCTGTGAGCAATAAACATATAACAAACTACTAATTATCCTAAGATCTGACGCACATGTACATAGCCGCAATATTATTGTACAGAAAAATAGCCTAATTGAAATCTTCAAATCGATTTGGCCTAAGCCCGATCGCCCGACACCACCCGCCGCCTTCTGCTTTTCTTGGCAGCGTTGGCCATAGCTGATGCTGGTTTCAGCTCGAATTCACCACTGACCCTGCCTGACCCTGCCCTCTCCTGCTTCTTGCGTTCTGGCCGACCCAAGCAGATTCGATCTAGTCCTGGGACTTCGGAGCACTAGAAACGAAGGGATCGACAACGTAATCGATTGGGGTTCGCTAAAGGGAACGTAATCGATCGGGGCAGACGGCTGATTGGGGAGGAGTTCGGGAGAGAATCTGGGCATGCGATCGATCTGGAGGAAACTCAAGCGACCAGACCAGGCCAGAAGGCCCAAAACTTTGCAAGAGATAGCCTAATAAGAGAAAAAAAAGGAATACTAGTATAACGTAGGCCCAAAACCGGGGGCCCTGAGGATTTGGGGGCCCTGTGCGATCGCACTGCTCGCACAGCCCCTGGACGGCCCTGCCTGGAACCTCCAGGGTACCTCCATGTTTAGGCTCCGTTCAGTTTGAAGGCAAACAAAACAAAGGAATGAGTAACCGCACAGGAATATAGTTGAGTGTCAAGAGCAAACCTATGGAGCCTTTTGGCTTGTTCGGTCTGCAGGAATAGTAGCCCTTGCAGTACGGTGGAGGGATGGGTGCCCTCACCACTGATCAGAGTTTTTTATTGTCTTGAGAAGTGATGGACTGCATAGAGAGAGCCCATGCAGCCATTGTTTATTCGGCTGGACTGCCTAGAGACAGAGCTTAGCATCGGGCCTCCGCGAGAACATGAGGTTTCAGTGAATTTTTGATTTCCTGTGAAAAGTACAGGTTCGCCTGACTTTCCCGTGGAAAAGGCCACCGAGATTCCTCCAAAATGAACGCACTGCGGGTAGAAATTCCTTCGGAAAACGATCCTCCAAAACTTCCTACAAAAATCCTGTGAATGGAACGGAGCCTTAACATGAGCATTGCAAGCTTCGGAACCTCCGGGGACTTCCGGGGCTGGAGCCTCCGTGCTGGCTCGGAGCTTCCGAGCGTATTAGTCAGAAATATGATGGATTTAATGATTTGATCGAAATCTAAGTCGTTTATTTGTATGGGAAGACTATCTGTCTCATAAATAAATGAGAGATGAGAGGTGACAGCCTATTGCACAACACACAATCGTTAAACCAATTTATCATTTTTAGCTTTTACCTTTTCTCCCTCATTTTATTCTTCCTCGTTCTTTTGTTTTTTGTTTTCGATGACAGCGAACCTCGAGGCCTTAGGGCGGTAAGGCTGACTAGGGCAGCCCATAGCCGTCGTGCGTCGTGGGGTCCCTCGTGAGTGTGGGGTTTTCGGTCTTGAAGAGATCTCTCCAGTGGCATGCCTACAAGGCTGGCTGTAATTAGGTGTGTGCATACCATTAAAAAAATAGCGCTATAGCGTCGCTAATAGCACGCTATAGCATATTGAGAATTACCTCGCTATATATATCGATGTATAACGTCTCGCTAATAACACGCTATAGCGCGATATAGCACGCTAATAGCATATTTTGAGGTCGGCATTATTTTGCTGTAGCGCGCTATTTGAAAAAGCACGGACATACCAGGTTTCCAGTTCCAGCGGGGTGTATTTAAAGGATGTTTTCTCGAACCGTGCCAAAATACTACTCGCGTTTTGAACCAGCCAAACAGCCCAAGTGGACAACATGCATTTCAACGGTTTTGTCCCAACACCCTTCGATTCCAGCGAACGATTGGATTCTCGGCGTGTACAATTGCACCATCCAAGCAAGCAACCGTGTCGACGGGATCGCATCCATAATTTTATGTAATTGAAGCTAGGTACGTGTATTAGTTAACCTGTCAATTCCCTGCGCTTTTGTTTTCTCTTCTTCCGGACAGACCTCGTCAAGGTTCCGGCCAAGATACACGAGGCGGCAGACAGACCGGAGACCTTGTCAGTCGAGCAGCGCGTTCGCACATTCGCACGCGCGAGGAAGACGGCAGCACAAACCGAACTCTATATATAAGCCTATGCTTCCAACTCGATCATCCACTACAACCTAGCTATAAGCATCTCACTCCCTCCTTGCCTGCTTCTTCTGCGCTGTGCACCGATCGCTCTCATCATCAGTCAACCTACAGGCATGGCGTCCTCCAGGGGGCATTCTTGGGTTGCACTTGGGCTGCTCCTGTCGTTCGTTGCTCTGGCTGCCACCGCCAATGGCGACGAGCTCTCCCCGGGTTACTACGAGAAGACGTGCCCCAACGTGCAGCGCGTCGTGCGGTCAGTGATGGCGAGCAGCGTCGCCGCCCAGCCGAGGATGGCGCCGGCCGTCCTCCGCCTCTTCTTCCACGACTGCTTCATCAACGTATATACGCATCTCTACTTCTATATACGTAGTATATTCTTACATATTCTATGGTTCCATTTGCTAATACTCTCTTCATATATGGCGTGACAGGGATGTGATGCTTCTGTTCTCCTGGACGCAACTCCCTTCTCCCCCAGCGAGAAGGATGTGGAGCCGAACCTCTCTCTCACCGGCTACACCGTCATCGACGACATCAAGTCTGCGCTGGAGCACGACTGCCCGGCCACCGTCTCCTGCGCTGACGTCATCGCCCTAGCGTCCCGCGACGCCGTCGCCCTGCTCGGTGGTCCCACCTGGAGCGTGCCCCTCGGCCGCAAGGACTCGCGCTTCGCCGCCGACCCGGTATCCACGAAGAACGGCCTCCCCAGCCCGCACGACGACCTCGGCGAGCTCATCAGAATGTTTTCAAAGCTCAACCTTGACGCTCGTGACATGACCGCGCTCTCCGGTGCCCACACCGTCGGGATGGCCAGCTGCGATACCTACAGGGACCGCGTCTACGGCACCGACCGCAATGAGGAGATCGACCCATACTTCGCACAGACCACGCAGCAGACGTGCCAAGGTCCTTCTGGTAAGGCGCCGTTTGACGTGCAGACTCCGATGAGGTTCGACAACGCTTACTACAAGAACCTTATCGCGCGGCGCGGTCTCCTTTCCTCAGATCAGACTCTCTACGGCGGTGGAGGCCTGCAAGACAATCTCGTGGAGATGTACAGCGCCGACGGTGAGGCGTTCGCGAGGGACTTCGCCATGGCCATGGTGAAGATGGGAAACGTGCCTCCGCCCCTGGGAATGCCCGTAGAGGTGAGGCTCAAGTGCTCCATGGCAAACAACTATTGATTGCTTGATCCCAAGTGCATCATGCAACCCGGTCTGATCATATTGGATTCAGTTAAATGTACAAATTGTAACAGTACTAGTACGTGTTCAATTTTTAATTCTTTTGCCCATACAATGTCCTCTCAACAGAATGTTCGACACAAATATTCCCATACATGTGTGTGTGCGCGTAATAGATGGTGTTTGTAAAGTTTGTTTTAACGGGAAATATATAATGATCCCATGTTCGATTGTTATATAATGAGCTTGCATTTTATTGTTATATTAGGAAACAAGTCAAAAAAATTTGTAATTTTTTGGTATCGAAGATGCTTGGGTGGGCAAGGTGCGTGCAAATTTTCGTGGTAAAATAAGATCCGAGGGTTTGGAAACCACCCGAAGCGGCACGCACACGCTGAGAGGACGGCGCAATAGTATCAATTACCTTTCCACAATTGTTTGAACGGTAGGTTCGGAGGTAATCGTATAGATGATGAGTAAATATCCGAGAGTTGGCCAACAACTTGAAAGCTGTCATAATGGTCCCGTGGAGACCCGCCTGACTTTTGTTTTTATTGGCACGACCTTCTCGGATGTTATTTGACCACGAAAATATGTACGCACCTTGCACACCCGAGCATCTTCGATACCAAAAAAAATCAGAATTTTGTGATTCTTTTTGCTATTTTTTGAATTCACTGTTCACTTCAGAGTAGATTTACTTTTGTTTTTTTTTTGCTGCGAGCTCCTCAAACTTCCAAACATGACGAAAAGTTGCACGCACGTGGCGCACCTGAGTATCTTCGATGTCATAAAATTTCAGATTTTTGTTTATTTTTTTGCTTTTTTTTTCGAATTTACTGCTCATCGGATGTACTGTTCACATGTGGTCAAAACCGGGTTGACTCAGTCGCAGGGATGAAAAATGACCGGTTTCGAGAGTTCGGGATGCACTCTGTCCGGTTTTAGAATTGAGGGACGAAAATTAAACTCAGCGAAGAGTTGAGGGACGAAAATTATACTTTTCTCTTATATTTATGCACTTGGAAATATCACAATCATGTTTGGCATCATATGAACAAGAGAGAAAAAGAGATGACACATAGCTATTACTTACAAACCCTCAGCCCCAAAGGAGTCTACACACATCACCATGAGAGGATCACAAAGAAACAATTGTTGGTGATGCTGACGGAGATGGCGTAGATGTCTTCGTCGTCATTCAGGCACCGCTGGAGGAAAGGGGGAGAGGCCCCTCCTTTTTCTTCCTTGGCCTTCTCCCTGGCATGGATAGTTCTTTCCCCTCTATTTTCATGGCTATGGTGGAGAGCACCTTCCCCGAGATTGGATCTTAGTTTCGACAACAGTTTTCTGCCTCCCGTTGCTGTTTTATCTCCCTATGAATATTCGTAATTCCGTAAAATAGGACGGTGGATATTTCTTCACCAACCTTCGCCAACGATGGTACCGTAGCTGGACTAGGGCCAGAAGCACTTCGCCCCCACCCACACTAGCGCATATCTGAGGAAGCGGTAATGGATCCCAAGCGATGGGGTGGGGGAATGAGTCTGAAGAGGTCGGGCGAGCCCAAAAGGGCCACACGGCTGATCGGACACATGGTGCGTCTGGGCGTGCGGAGGAGGGGAGGGAGATCGCCGGTGTGGGAGTGGTAGCCGGCAGAAAAGCGCGCGCGCGCACACACACACCAAAAGTGAAGAGAAGTTGGTCGTGAGCCATGCATTCTTTTCTTCATCATAATACAATAGTCAACCAGAGCATTTAAAGATCATTCTTATTAGCAGAGCCATCAACGATGACATATACATCAACATGGTTAATTAAGTGCACGAATCTGCTCCTAGTCATTGCACTCAACGCGCTAATGTTGAGAGTCATGCGTGCATACGAAAGCATGAAGCCATGAACTAGAAATACAATGGAATGTGAAGAAGTCAAACAAAATACTCCCTTCGTTTCGCTTTTGTTGTCCCCATTTGTATATCTGATTTGTACTACGGTAGTTCTCCCTTCGCGACAAGGAAAAACAGGATGGAGGGAGTACTTAACAAATATGGGATGTACGTGTACAATGTTTCTGGAGTTGAACTTCAATTTTGAATCAGAGCAAAGAGATAGACAACAGTAGGTTTTGCAAATTCCTTACTAAATTTTTTAATTATATAAGGCCGACCGAAATGCTGAAATTTGGAACGGGCCTTAGGCCCATATAGCAATTTTTGAAAATCTCTAAGGGCTCATGTGGGTTTATTGGCAGTAGGTGTAGTGGGAAGTTTAGTCTCACCCCGAAAATGGAAGAGGAGTTTGACCTCTTTATAAGGGTTTCTCTTCTACATGCTATTGGAGCTTGAGAAGAGAAGAGGCACTCGCGCACTCCTCCCGCACCGCCCGCCTCGCCACGTCACGCCTCGCCGCGGCACGGCGTGTCCGAGCTCACACCTACGCGCTTATTTTTGCCAGTCACTAACAGAGAGTTTCTGACAGCTGGGTCACGATTTGAGACGTCGGATCATGGGCTGTCACGGACTCGGACGTGGGGCGAGCCCACGTCTCTCCAAGCGGCTGCGTTTATATAAGTGTGTTGTGTCTCCTAACTCTAGCCGCCACGAACAGATCACATCTGCTGCACGTCCACCGCCGGTGACTCCATCCCGTCCACCGCGTACACGGTCGATGGGAGAGCAGACGGGAGAGGGGTGAATAGGTTTTTGGGAAGCGACTGCTCGTTGTTCGTCTACTTCCTCTACGTCCGCTTCGTCCTCATCATCACCAAGTCCGCCGACACCGAACGTGCGCCGCCGAGAAAGTTGAAACCGACAAGAAGGCCGCCGAGGATGCCGCTGCTGCTGTCACCGCCGCAGCGGCTTCTGCCTAGCTTGCTAGAGGGTATAACTCGTTTATCCCGCACCTACTGTTTTCTGTATTAGCCATGCTAGCGTTATACGTAGATCTTTCTGCAATTAGCGTAGTATTGTGCTTGCTTGACTGAATATCAGTATGCGTTTATTTGTATCAATGCCATGCTAGTGATTTACTCGTGGATTAAGTTAATCAAAAAATTGCTTATTTACTCAGCAGGAAAGGTGTGCATACAACGAGAAAGCGGTGTTTAGAGCGTGTTTTCTCAGACCGTGCAAAAGTCGACTAGTGCTCATCTTTTGAACTAGGCAAACAGCCTAAGTGGACAACATGCATGTTTGCGATTCAACGCTTTGTGCCAGCCCGTTCTCTGACACCCTTTGTGTTTGCAATTCAACGGATCAATTAAGATTCTCGGCCTGGACGACTGCACCATCCAAGCAAGCAACCATGTCGACGCGTCCTTAATTTTGTGCAATTCAAGCTAGGTTCGTGCATTAGTTAGCCTGTCAATTCCCTGCGCTTTTGTTTTCTCTTCTTCGGTCCGGTCCTGACCTCGTCAGCCTTCCGGCCAAGAAGCACGAGGCTGCAGCTTGTCAGTGGAGCTACAATATTTCAGGGCGTCGCACGTGCGCACCCGCCTAAAAGCATGCAGCTTTACACGCGCAGGGAGAAGGCAGCACTAATCGAACTCTATATAACTACGTGCTTCCATTCATATTCCACAAACTCGTGTACTGCAACTTAGCTAATTCATAAGCTAAGCATCTCAATCTCCCCTCCCTGTTTGATCCTTCTAATCAACACGCACCAGTCAATAGGCATGGCGTCCTCCAGGGGGCATTCTTGGGTTGCACTTGGGCTGCTCCTGTCGTTCGTTGCTCTGGCTGCCACCGCCAATGGCGACGAGCTCTCCCCGGGTTACTACGAGAAGACGTGCCCCAACGTGCAGCGCGTCGTGCGGTCAGTGATGGCGAGCAGCGTCGCCGCCCAGCCGAGGATGGCGCCGGCCGTCCTCCGCCTCTTCTTCCACGACTGCTTCATCAACGTATATACGCATCTCTACTACTTCCACGTATATTCTTACCTACACTATGGTTCCATTTGCTAATGATACGATCCATATATGGCGTGACAGGGATGTGATGCTTCTGTTCTCCTGGACGCAACTCCCTTCTCCGCCAGCGAGAAGGATGTGAAACCGAACGCCTCCCTCACCGGCTACACCATCATCGACGACATCAAGTCCGCGCTCGAGCACGACTGCCCGGCAACCGTCTCCTGCGCTGATGTTATCGCCCTGGCGTCCCGCGACGCTGTCGCCCTCCTCGGAGGTCCAACCTGGAGCGTCCCCCTCGGCCGCAAGGACTCGCGCTTCGCCGCTGACCCGGAATCCATCGAGAATGGCCTCCCCAGCCCGCACGACGACCTCGCCGAGCTCGTCGCCATGTTTTCAAAGCTCAACCTCGACGCCCGTGACATGACCGCGCTCTCTGGTGCCCACACCGTCGGGATGGCCAACTGCATGCACTACGGTGACCGTGTCTACGGCACCAACCGCGATGAGGAGATCGACCCATCCTTCGCACAGACCATGCAGCAGACGTGCCAGGATCCTTCTGGTAAGTGTAGAAGACTATAGGATGCAACTCAATTGTATTCCATCGGAGTCGGTTACATTATATACAAGAGGTGTCTTGCGTGACAAGCCAACTAACCCTACAATATCTCTAGAGATCAATCTATACAAGGCTAGAGATAAGAGGAGAATCAGTCGGAAATAAATACAAAGATATCACGTTTCAACACCCCCCGCAGTCGAAGCGTCGGCGTCGGCGATGCAAAGACTGGAACGGAACTCCTGGAATGCAGCGGTAGGCAATCCCTTGGTCATGATATCGGCAAACTGTTGGGTGGTCGGTACATGAAGTACACGAAGCTGACCCAACTGAACCTTCTCGCGGACAAAGTGAACATCGAGCTCGATGTGTTTAGTGCGTTTGTGCTGCACCGGATTAGCCGCGAGATAGGTGGCCGATACGTTATCACAAAAGACCACAGTAGCCTTCGGAAGAGAAATCCGAAGCTCACCAAGAAGGTGATGAAGCCAACAAGTCTCCGCAACAACATTGGCGACAGCACGGTACTCGGCCTCAGCACTCGAACGGGAGACAGTGGGCTGCCGTTTAGAGGACCAGGAGACCAAGGAGTCACCGAAGAAGACACAATAGCCAGACGTGGAGCGACGAGTGTCTGGACAGCCAGCCCAATCCGCGTCAGTATAAGCGAGGAGCTCAGTCGAGGCAGATGCACGGAGACGAAGACCGTAGGTCGGGGTGCCACGAATGTACCGAAGAATGCGCTTGACCAAAGACCAGTGGACATCACGAGGCGAGTGCATATGCAAGCAAACTTGCTGGACTGCGAACTGAATGTCTGGTCTGGTGAGCGTGAGGTACTGAAGGGCGCCCACAATACTGCGGTAAAGAGCAGCGTCGGTGGCAGGCTGGCCGGCGGAGGCGGAGAGCTTCGGCTTGGCCTCAGCAGGTGTGGCGGCTGGCTTGCAGTCAGTCATGCCGGCACGGTCCAGAAGATCAAGAGCATACTGTCCCTGGTGCAGAAAGAACCCAGTGTCATCACGTCGCACATTAATGCCGAGGAAGAAGTGCAACGCGCCGAGATCCTTCAGTCGAAACTCAGAACCGAGGCGACCAATGATGTCGCGAAGAAGATCCGTGCGGGAGGCAGTGATGACAATATCATCAACATAGAGCAGAAGCATAGCCACATGATCAGCCCGATGCAGCACGAACAGTGACGTGTCAGATGCAGTGCTGCGAAACCCAAGAAGACCAAGGAATCCGGCGACGCGCTGGTACCAGGCGCGCGGAGCCTGTTTGAGGCCATATAAGGACCGGGACAACAGACAAACATCATCCGGTCGCTGAGGGTCAACGAACCCAGTCGACTGCTGACAGAGGACTCGCTCCTGAAGATGGCCATACAGAAAAGCATTGTTGATGTCGAGCTGATGGACGGGCCAGTGGCGAGAAGCAGCCAGCTGAAGAACCACACGAATCGTGGCGGGTTTGACGACCGGAGAGAAAGTCTCAGAGAAGTCAACGCCAGCACGTTGTGCAAATCCTCGGACAACCCAGCGAGCCTTGTACCGATCCAGAGAGCCATCCGGATAGAGTTTGTGACGAAAAACCCACTTGCCCGAGATGATGTTCGCTCCAGGAGGACGAGGAACAAGGGTCCAGGTCCGGTTGGCGACGAGAGCATCGTACTCAGCGCGCATAGCGGCGGTCCAATGCGGATCACTCAACGCAGAACGCACCGATCGCGGAACCGGAGAGAGGGTCGTGACGCTGAGGTTGTGGTAGCGCGGGTTCGGCTGGTGCACACCGGCCTTGGCACGCGTCACCATATGATGGTGAGGTGGCGGAGGAGGCGGGCGTGGACCGCGGCGCCGAGGCACCACAACGACCGGCTCGGAGGACGAAGAAGAGGCCGGCGTTGTGACGGGTGTGGATGTCGAGGGCCCGGCCGACGGGGCCGAGAGGGTCGGCTCCTCCAGAGCCGACAGGGAGCCGGAGTGCGCTCGCTCGGTCGGCGATGGGGGCGTAGAGGAGCCCGAAGGGCCTGGCTCCGCCTGAGCCGATGAGGCACCTGATGGCCCGGCTGGGGTCGCGCCCGACTCCACCAGAGCCGGGGGGCGACGACCCGACGAGGCCGGGGAGACCGGCTCCTCTAGAGCCAAGAGGTGGGGGCCCGGCGTGGCCGGGGAGGCCGACCCCTCCTGAGTCGGCGGAGGGAACGCCGAGGGCGTCGAGGCAACAGGTGACGAAGGCGCGGCCGCTCCCGAACGGCGAAGCGGTGGGAGCGCAAGGGCTCCACGAGGCCTGCGAGGAGAGGCGTCCAGAGGTGGCGAGGGACGCGGTGCAGCCTGCTGAAACGGAAAAACAAACTCATCAAAATACACGTGCCGTGACACGATCACACGATGGGACTCCGGGTCGTAGCAACGGAAGCCTTTGGTGTTTGGTTGGTAGCCAAGAAAGACACAAGCGATAGAGCGAGGCGCGAGCTTGTGTGGTGTCGTGGCGGTGATATTTGAATAACAAAGGCAACCGAAAACATGAAGATCATCGTATGACGGAGGTGACCCGAATAAGAGGTGATGAGGGGTGTAGTTCCACCAGGGTTTGCAAGGCCGGATGTTAAGGAGAAGGGTAGCTGTGGCGAGGGAATCGGGCCAAAACCGAGCCGGCATGTGTGCGTGGAAGAGCAAGGCGCGAACACTCTCGTTAAGAGTGCGGAGAACACGTTCAGCACGACCATTTTGCTGAGATGTGTATGAACATGTGAGACGAAAAATAGTGCCATGAGAGGATAAAAGAGTGCGAATGGCGAGGTTATCAAATTCCTTTCCGTTGTCGGTTTGGAGGTGAGCAATGGTGCGGTGAAAGTGGGTGGCAACATAGGCGTAAAAGGCATGAAGGGAGGAAGCGACGTCGGATTTGCGGCGCAACGGAAAGGTCCAAGTGAAGTGAGAAAAATCATCCAAAATCACAAGGTAATATGATAAACCCGAATTGCTAGGCACGGGAGATGTCCACACATCACAATGAATAACATCAAAAGGGAAAGTAGCAATGGATGATGAAGTTGAAAATGGCAAACGAACGTGTTTTCCTATGCGACAGGCATGACAAGTGTGTGCTGCCGATTTATTACATGAAAAAGGAAAAGTCTGCAAAACTTTATGAAGGGCGTCGGCGCCGGGATGGCCAAGGCGAGCATGCCAGAGAGACACATCGGCATGGAGTGCGAAGGGACCACTGCTTGTCGTTTGGCCACACGGGTAAAGATCGCCGGGGGAGTCACATCGGTGCAGAACCTTCCGGGAGTGGGCATCCTTGACAGAAAAACCATGTTTGTCAAACTCAACAGAACAGGATGTTCACGAGTAAGAGTGCGGACAGAACATAAATTTTTGATTAAGGATGGAGACACAAGTACGTTATGAAGAGGTAGGGAAGATGATGAGAGAGGGAGGGAGGATGCACCGTGGTGGGTGATGGGAAGAGTGGATCCATCACCGACGACGATGCGAGAAGAAAGAGGGTACGGGGAGACACGAGAGAGGATACCGGGGTTGGACGCCATATGAGCAGCGGCGCCTGTGTCCATATACCAGTCCCCGCCGCCAGAGTAGTTGCTTGGGGAAGGGGCGGCGTGGAGGGCGGCTAGGAGCGCCGGGTCGTAGGTGTAGCCGGTCGGTGCAGCGTCGTAGGAGGATGACGAAGCAGCACCGGGAGCCATGGCCCCGGTGTACGCCGAAGAGCCGCCGAGTCCGGGGCCTCCTGGCGCGGCCAGGAGAGCCTGATGAAGGCCCGGGCGAGGCCAAGTATGCCCGGAGCGGGTGCCCGCGGAAGGGGCATCGAGTAGGCGTGCACCACCCCCGTCCAGGGGTTGTACCCCGTGAGCCAGGGCGGGGGCGCCGCGGCCTGAGCAGGAGCGGGCGGAGCCGCCTGGCGGGGCTGGGAGCCGCCGTTGCGGCCGCGGCCGTCGCGACCTCCCCGCCTCTTCTGGCGGCCCTGGTCAGGGGCGGCGGGCGGCTGTGGAGCCGGCGCGCGAGGAGGCTGCGGGAGGGCGGTGATGCCCTTGGTGGTGCCGGCGTGGAGGGCGGCGAGAGGAGCTTGCCGCGCCGCGTGACGAAGGCGCTTTACCTCCATGCGAAGGTACGTTACCGCCTTGGCGTACGTTGGCGTGAGGAGGGAGAGGTTGGCGGCGGATTGGCCGAGGTCGGGGTGGAGGCCGCGAAGGAGGTTGGTGAGGAGGACGGAGTCATCGATGTTCATGCCGAGGTCGCGGAGTTCGTCCGCAAGAACCTTCATCCGCGTGCAGTACTCGTCGATCGAGAGATCGTTTTGCTGCATGGTGAAAAAATCACCTTGGAGGAAGACGCGGCGTTGGAGTTGATTGTTGAGGAAGAGATCACACAGCCGTGTCCACATGGTGTACGCCGACGGATCGCGGGAGTTCACCATGTTGAAGATGCCGGGAGAGATGGTGAGGAAGAGCCACTTGACGATGCAGGCGTCCACAGCAAGCCACTCGTCGTCGTCCTTCATGTCGCTGTAGTCGACGCTCCCGTCAACGTGCTCGATGAGACGGTAGGAGCGGAACAACAGCGCAAAGTACGTGCGCCATGCGTTGTAGGACGGCGAGTCGAGGTCGAGGATGACCGAAACGTGGTCCTTGATGTGGATCTCGTTGAGGCGATCGGAGGTGAACGTGGCACCGGAGAAGGAGCCGGCGTCGGAGGCAGAGGGTTTGGCCATGGAGATGGTTGAGTGGTTGGGGTTTTTGGGTGAGAGGGGTAGGGCGGCGGCGGCTACAGGAGGTACAGAGGAGCAGTGGCGGCCTTTAGGGTTTTGGGAGGGAGAGGTGGCGGCAGAGGGAAGGGGAGTAGGCGGCGGCGGTGGCTACGGAGGAGTAGCGACGGCGGCGGCAGGAGGAGTGGGCGCGGCGGCGGCTAGGGCTAGGCGCGGCGGCGGCGGGTTGCGGAAGCGAGAGGATCACGGTAAAACTGATACCATGTAGAAGACTATAGGATGCAACTCAATTATATTCCATCGGAGTCGGTTACATTATATACAAGAGGTGTCTTGCGTGACAAGCCAACTAATCCTACAATATCTCTAGATATTAATCTATACAAGGCTAGAGATAAGAGGAGAATCAGTCGGAAATAAATACAAAGATATCACGTTTCAACAGCAAGGCGCCGTTTGACGTGCAGACTCCGATGAGGTTCGACAACGCTTACTACCGCAACCTTATCGCGCGGCGCGGTCTCCTCACCTCCGACCAGACTCTCTACGCGGTGGAGGTCTGCAAGACAATCTCGTGAAGATGTACAGCGCCGACGGTGAGGCGTTCGCGAGGGACTTCGCCAAGGCCATGGTGAAGATGGGAAACGTACCTCCGCCCATGGGAATGCCCGTGGAGGTGAGGCTCAAGTGCTCCATGGCAAACAACTATTGATTGCCTTCATGCAACCCGGCCTGACCGTATCGGATTCAAATTTTAAATGTACAAATTGTAATAGTGCTCGTGTTCAATTTTTTGCCCATGTAATGTCGTCTCAACAAAATGTTTGACACAAATGTTTACATACATGTGTGTGTAATAAATGGTGTTTCTCAAGTTTGTTTTAACGGGAAATATATAATGAGCTCGCACTTCATTGTTATGTTCTCTACACTTATTATCAGTAATGCCTCCGCATGTCCAAATGGCTATTCTGTGAATTGCCAATAACATGGAACAAATCTAATGAACCATTCTTTTAGCTGGAGGATTAATGCCACCAGTGTACTAGTTTTTTTTCCGGAAGGTAATTGTGACATACTTAGGGTGTCTGCATATGGCACTCCTGCAAATATTGCGGATGGGTGGCCAAAGATACAACCATAAAGTGCCCAAAAATGTTCACCAATGTTGTGGTTAGGGTTCATGGAGCTCGGTATTTCTGAGCACCAATGCCGATGAGATTGGCGTTTAGCAATCAGTGAAGTAAGAGGATGACCCAGGATGCTTGGGAGCATTGATTGTATGCATTGAAAATAGAATAATCGCCCGGTAGCACCGCACGACCAATTCACCGGGCATTACCATGATCCAACTACTTCCTCTGTATCAGTTTACAGGGCATGCACGTCATTCTAGGTTGAGAATTTAACTACCTATATATGTATTATATGTGATGGAAAATATATATTTAGAAACTACATCCGCTTAAGAATCCGACGATATACTTTTGGTGACAAATAACTCATATTTAGTTAGTCAAAAAATGGATGACCTAGAACTATTATCTTATAAGCGGTCCTTCGACGATTTATGGATTTGGCATCGCGTGAATCCCACAATGACATCAATGTCTTGCAGAGATCCCGTATGTTCTTAACATTCAAGATCCCGCCATCCGAATCTCGCATCACTAGTAGAAAAAGGGTCAAATGTGAGACACATTAGTCCCGGTTTGTAACAGAACCGGCACTAATGTGTCCATTAGTGCCGGTTCCAACGGCTAGGCGGGAGGAACTCTTTAGTACCGGTTCGTGGCGAACCTTTAGCACCGGTTCGTGCCACGAACCGGTATTAAAGGGGTGGTGGCAGGCTGGCGTCAGGCCGGGGCCCCACGAGCCCCTTTAGTCCCGGTTTGTGGCACAAACCGGTACTAAAGGGCCAACCTTTAGTACCGGTTCGTGCCACCAACCGGCATTAAAGGCGTCTAACCTATAGTCCCGGTTGGAGACACAAACCGGGACTATATGGCAATTTTCAAACTTGGAAAAATCATAACTAAATCATCCTAATTCAGAAAAATACATATAATATATCAAAATTTGCAGAACAAAAAGCTTGATCCGCTGAAACAACAAGTTTTCCGTTTCGACAATTTTTTAAAATCTCAAAATTCCAAAGGGAAAATAGAGTTTTTGGACGTTTTTTAGACGTTTTGTGCCTTTAGTGCTAGGGTTTAGATTTCAAAGTTTAGGGTTAGGTTTTATGGTTTAAACCCTTAGTTTTTACTGTTTAGCATTGATTTTCCGACGTTTTAAGTCCCGGGTTTAGGGTTTAGGACAATTTTTGAAATGACAAAATTGCAAAAGGAAAAAAAGATATGCTCTAATTTATGTTTTTTTTAATTTTGGTTAAATCTGGTCAAACTATGGTCAAACTACTTATTCAAGAAGTATTAATGTTGCTACATAATTATTAAAGAATATTAGTGTTACTAAATAATTATTTCAATTTTTTGAATTTTGGTCAAATCTGGTCAAACTGTGGTCAAACTATGGTCAAACTGTGGTCAAACTATGGTCAAATTGTGGTCAAAGTTATTCAAGAAATATTAGTGTTACTAAATGTTTTTTAGAATAATAGTTCCAAACTCAAACGGTGAAACGTGTGACCTAATGCTCAAGCTAAACTGCTGAGGGTTAATAGGATTGACAGCTTACATTTGTTAGGAAAACAACAAGTGCAGTCTTGGAAACGAGGGAGAATAGAACTCGAAAGTTAAGCGTGCTCAGGCTAGAGTAGTGAGAGGATGGGTGACCGTCCGAGAAGTTAGATGATTTGGAATGATGAGGGGTGATTAGAGATTAGATATTAAATTGAGTAGTGGTGAGGGGTGATTAGAGATTAGAGGTTAAAATAATTCAAAAAATTGAAAATCGAAAAAAAAATCAAATATTTTTTACAAAATTTTCAAAAAAATAAAAAAAATACCTTTAGTACCGGTTGGTAACACCAAATGGTACTAAAGGTCCCCCATACCACGGCGCGAGCACACGCCACGTGGTTGCCCTTTAGCACCGGTTCGTGCTGAACCGGTACTAAAGGGGGGGGGGGCTTTAGTGCCCACACTTTAGTGCCGGTTATGGAACCGGCACTAAAGGGCCTTACGAACCGGTGCTATTGCCCGGTTCTGCACTAGTGCATCTTCTCTCTGAGGCTACTCAGGGGTGCCCAACCCTAGTACCGCCACCCCCTTCTCCCTCCTCCCTGCCCTTCGCCGCCATCTGAGGTGCTCCTCGACTCATGCGTGTGACACCTATGAAGGTGGTAGCGGGGATATAGCCGCTCCAGTCGTGTGGAGGACCTCGGTCGTCGGGGCAGCGTCCTCGTTGGTGTGCTCAGCATGGCCATATGCGGCAAGCCTTACCAGTGGGTGTTGGCTGGACGTCTCCCATGGCTACGAGGGTAGCAAGGGGCGGTGCGGAAGTCTTCCACGGGCTTTGTCAGTGCCCTGTCGAGAACATTCGTTTTAGATCACTAGATCTGTTGGGGAATGTAGTAATTTCAAAATTTTCCTACGCACACGCAAGATCATGGTGATGGCATAGCAACGAGAGGGGAGAGTGTTCGTCCACGTACCCTCGTAGATCGTAAGCGGAAGCGTTAGCACAACGCGGTTGATGTAGTCGTACGTCTTCACGATCGACCGATCCAAGCACCGAACGTACGGAGCCTCCGAGTTCAGCACACGTTCGGCTCGATGACGATCTCCGGCCCTCCGATCCAGCAAAGGCTCCGGAGATGAGTTCCGTCAGCACGACGGCGTGGTGACGATGATGATGTTCTACCGGCGCAGGGCTTCGCCTAAACTCCGCGACGATATGACCGAGGTGGAATATGGTGGAAGGGGGCACCGCACACGGCTAAGGAACGATCCGTAGATCAACTTCTGTGTCTATGGGGTGCCCCCTGCACCCGTATATAAAGAAGGGAGGGGGGAGGCCGGCCGGCCCCTTTGGGCGCGCCAAGGGAGGAGGAATCCTCCTCCTAGTAGGAGTAGGATTCCTCCTTTCCTACTCCTACTAGGAGGGGGAAGGAAAGGGGGGCGCCGCCCCCCCTCCTAGTCCAATTCGGACCAGAGGGAGAGGGGGCGTGCGGCCCACCCTGGCCGCCCCTCTCTCTTCTCACCTAGGCCCATGTGGCCCATTAACTCTCCCGGGGGGTTCCGGTAACGCCCCCGGCACTTCGGTTTTCTCCGAAAACTCCCGGAACCTTTCCGGTGTCCGAATATAGTCGTCCAATATATCAATCTTTATGTCTCGACCATTCCGAGACTCCTCGTCATGTACATGATCACATCCGGGACTCCGAACAAACTTCGGTACATCAAAACTTATAAACTCATAATAAAACTGTCATCGAAACGTTAAGCGTGCGGACCCTACGGGTTCGAGAACTATGTAGACATGACCTAAAACCATTCTCGGTCAATAACCAATAGCGGGACCTGGATGCCCATATTGGTTCCTACATATTCTACGAACATCTTTATCGGTCAAACCGCATAACAACATACTTTGTTCCCTTTGTCATCGGTATGTTACTTGCCCGAGATTTGATCGTCGGTATCCAATACCTAGTTCAATCTCGTTACCGGTAAGTCTCTTTACTCGTTCCGTAATACGTCATCTCATAACTAACTCATTAGTTACATGCTTGCAAGGCTTAGGTGATGAGTATTACCGAGAGGGCCCAGAGATACCTCTCCGACAATCGGAGTGACAAATCCTAATCTCGAATTATGCCAACCCAACATGTACCTTCGGAAACACCTGTAGAGCACCTTTATAATCACCCAGTTACGTTGTGACGTTTGGTAGCACACAAAGTGTTCTTCCGGTAAACGGGAGTTGCATAATCTCATAGTTGTAGGAACTTTGTATAAGTCATGAAGAAAGCAATAGCAGTATACTAAACGATCAAGTGCTAGGCTAACAGAATGGGTCATGTCAATCACATCATTCTCCTAAATGATGTGATCCCATTAATCAAATGATAACACATGTCTATGGTCAGGAAACATAACCATCTTTGATTAATGAGCTAGTCAAGTAGAGGCATACTAGTGACTATGTGTTTGTCTATGTATTCACACATGTATTATGTTTCCGGTTAATACAGTTCTAGCATGAATAATAAACATTTATCATGATATGAGGAAATAAATAATAACTTTATTATTGCCTCTAGGGCATATTTCCTTCAGTCTCCCACTTGCACTAGAGTCAATAATCTAGATTACATAGTAATGATTCTAACACCCATGGAGTCTTGGTGCTGATCATGTTTTGCTCATGAGAGAGGCTTAGTCAACGGGTCTGCAACATTCAGATCCGTATGTATCTTGCAAATCTCTATGTCTCCCACTTGGACTTGGTCCCGAATGGAATTGAAGCGTCTCTTGATGTGCTTGGTCCTCTTGTGAAACCTGGATTCCTTTGCCAGGGCAATTGCACCAGTATTGTCACAGAAGATCTTCATTGGTCCCGATGCACTAGGTATGACACCTAGATCGGAAATGAACTCCTTCATCCAGACTCCTTCATTTGCTGCTTCAGAAGCAGCTATGTACTCCGCTTCACATGTAGATCCCGCCATGACGCTTTGTTTAGAACTGCACCAACTTACAGCTCCACTGTTTAATAAAAACACGTATCCGGTTTGCGATTTAGAATCGTCCGGATCAGTGTCAAAGCTTGCATCGACGTAACCATTTACGACTAGCTCTTTGTCACCTCCATATACGAGAAACATATCCTTAGTCCTTTTCAGGTATTTCAGGATGTTCTTGACCGCTGTCCAGTGATCCACTCCTGGATTACTTTGGTACCTTCCTGCCAAACTTATTGCTAAGCATACGTCAGGTCTGGTACACAGCATTGCATACATGATAGAGCCCATGGCTGAAGCATAGGGAACATTTTTCATTTTCACTCTATCTTCTGCTGTGGTCGGGCATTGAGTTTGACTCAACTTCACACCTTGTAGCACAGGCAAGAATCCTTTCTTTGCCTGATCCATTTTGAACTTTTTCAAAATTTTGTCAAGGTATGTGCTTTGTGAACGTCCTATTAAGCGTCTTGATCTATCTCTATAGATTTTGATGCCCAATATGTAAGCAGCTTCACCGAGGTCTTTCATTGAAAAACTTTTATTCAAGCAACCCTTTATGCTATCCAGAAATTCTATATCATTTCCAATTAATAATATGTCATCAACATATAAAACTAGAAATGCTACAGAGCTCCCACTCACTTTCTTGTAAATACAGGCTTCTCCAAAAGTCTGTATAAAACCATATGCTTTGATTACACTATCAAAGCGTTTATTCCAGCTCCGAGATGCTTGCACCAGTCCATAAATGCAACGCTGGAGCTTGCACACTTTGTCAGCACCTTTTGGATCAACAAAACCTTCCACTCACTTCTTTCGAGAGAAACTCCTTCTCTAGAAAGGATCCATTCTTAGCAACGAATGTCTTGCCTTCGGATTTGTGATAGAAGGTGTACCCAACAGTCTCTTTTGGGTATCCTATGAAGACACATTTCTCCGATTTGGGTTCGAGCTTATCTGGTTGAAGTTTCTTCACATAAGCATCGCAGCCCCAAACTTAAAGAAACGACAACTTTGGTTTCTTGCCAAACCACAGTTCATAAGGCGTCGTCTCAACGGATTTAGATGGTGCCCTATTTAACGTGAATGCGGCCGTCTCTGAAGCATAACCCCAAAACGATAGCGGTAAATCGGTAAGAGACATCATAGATCGCACCATATCAAGTAAAGTACGATTACAACGTTCGGACACACCATTTCGTTGTGGTGTTCCGGGTGGTGTGAGTTGCGAAACTATTCCGCATTGTTTCAAATGTAAACCAAACTCGTAACTCAAATATTCTCCTCCACGATCAGATCGTAGAAACTTTATTTTCTTGTTACGATGATTTTCCACTTCACTCTGAAATTCTTTGAACTTTTCAAATGTTTCAGACTTGTGCTTCATCAAGTAGATATACCCATATCTGCTCAAATCATCTGTGAAGGTGAGAAAATAACGATATCCGCCACGAGCCTCAACATTCATCGGACCACATACATCTGTATGTATGATTTCCAACAAATCTATTGCTCTCTCCATAGTTCCGGAGAACGGTGTTTTAGTCATCTTGCCTATGAGGCACGGTTCGCAAGTACCAAGTGATTCATAATCAAGTGATTCCAGAAGTCCATCAGTATGAAGTTTCTTCATGCGCTTTACACCGATATGACCTAAACGGCAGTGCCACAAATAAGTTGCACTATCATTATCAACTCTGCATCTTTTGGCTTCAACATTATGAATATGTGTATCACTACTATCGAGATTCAATAAAAATAGACCACTCTTCAAGGGTGCATGACCATAAAAGATATTACTCATATAAATAGAACAACCATTATTCTCTGATTTAAATGAATAACCGTCTCGCATCAAACAAGATCCAGATATAATGTTCATGCTCAACGCTGGCACCAAATAACAATTATTCAGGTCTAAAACTAATCCCGAAGGTAGATGTAGAGGTAGCGTGCCGACCGCGATCACATCGACTTTGGAACCGTTTCCCACGCGCATCGTCACCTCGTCCTTGGCCAGTGCTCTCCTATTCCGTAGTCCCTGATTCGAGTTGCAAATATTAGCAACAGAACCAGTATCAAATACCCAGGTGCTACTACGAGCTCTAGTTAGGTACACATCAATAACATGTATATCACATATACCTTTGCTCACTTTGCCATCCTTCTTATCTGCCAAATACTTGGGGCAGTTCCGCTTCCAGTGTTCAGTCTGCTTGCAGTGGAAGCACTCAGTTTCAGGCTTAGGTCCAGACTTGGGTTTCTTCTCTTGAGCAGCAACTTGCTTGCCGTTCTTTTTGAAGTTCCCCTTCTTCTTCCCTTTGCCCTTCTTCTTGAAAGTAGTGGTCTTGTTGACCATCAACACTTGATGCTCCTTCTTGATTTCTACCTCCGCGGCTTTCAGCATCGCGAAGAGCTCGGGAATAGTCTTGTTCATCCCTTGCATATTATAGTTCATCACGAAGCTCTTGTAGCTTGGTGGCAGTGATTGGAGAATTCTGTCAATGACACTATCATCAGGAAGATTAACTCCCAGTTGAATCAAGTGATTGTTATACCCAGACATTCTGAGTATGTGTTCACTGATAGAACTATTCTCCTCCATCTTGCAGCTATAGAACTTATTGGAGACTTCATATCTCTCAATCCGAGCATTTGCTTGAAATATTAACTTCAACTCCTGGAACATCTCATATGCTCCATGACGTTCAAAACGTCGTTGAAGACCCGGTTCCAAGCCGTAAAGCATGGCACACTGAACTATAGAGTAGTCATCAGCTTTGCTCTGCCAGACGTTCTTAACGTCGTCAGTTGCATCAGCAGCAGGCCTGGTACCTAGCGTTGCTTCCAGGACGTAACTCTTCTGTGCAGCAATGAGGATAATCCTCAGGTTACGGACCCAGTCCGTGTAATTGCTACCATCATCTTTCAACTTTGCTTTCTCAAGGAACGCATTAAAATTCAATGGAACAACAGCACGAGCCATCTATCTACAAACAAACATAGACAAGCAAGATACTATCAGGTACTAAGTTCATGATAAATTTAAGTTCAATTAATCATATTACTTAAGAACTCCCACTTAGACAGACATCTCTCTAGTCATCTAAGTGATCACGTGATCCAAATCAACTAAACCATAACCGATCATCACGTGAGATGGAGTAGTTTTCAATGGTGAACATCACTATGTTGATCATATCTACTATATGATTCACGCTCGACCTTTCGGTCTCTGTGTTCCGAGGCCATATCTGCATATGCTAGGCTCGTCAAGTTTAACCTGAGTATTCTGCGTGTGCAAAACTGGCTTGCACCCGTTGTAGATGGACGTAGAGCTTATCACACCCGATCATCACGTGGTGTCTCGGCACGACGAACTTTGGCAATGGTGCATACTCAGGGAGAACACTTCTTGATAATTTTAGTGAGAGATCATCTTAAAATGCTACCGTCAATCAAAGCAAGATAAGATGCATAAAGGATAAACATCACATGCAATCAATATAAGTGATATGATATGGCCATCATCATCTTGTGCTTGGATCTCCATCTTTGAAGCACCGTCATGATCACCATCGTCACCGGCGCGACACCTTGATCTCCATCGTAGCATCGTTGTCGTTATGCCATCTATTGCTTCTACGACTATCACTACCGCTTAGTGATAAAGTAAAGCAATTACAGGGTGTCTGCATTTCATACAATAAAGCGACAACCATATGGCTCCTGCCAGTTGCCGATAACTTCGGTTACAGAACATGATCATCTCATACAATAAAATATAGCATCACGTCTTGACCATATCACATCACAACATGCCCTGCAAAAACAAGTTAGACGTCCTCTACTTTGTTGTTGCAAATTTTACGTGGCTGCTACGGGCTTAGCAAGAACCGTTCTCCCCTACGCATCAAAACCACAACGATAGTTTGTCAAATAGACTCCGTTTTAACCTTCGCAAGGACCGAGCGTAGCCACACTCGATTCAACTAAAGTGAGAGAGACAGACACCCGCCAGCCACCTTTAAGCACGAGTGCTCGTAACGGTGAAACCAGTCTCGCGTAAGCGTACGCGTAATGTCGGTCCGGGCCGCTTCATCTCACAATACCGCTGAACCAAAGTATGACATGCTGGTAGGCAGTATGACTTATATCGTCCACAACTCACTTGTGTTCTACTCGTGCATATAACATCAACGCATAAAACATAGGCTCGGATGCCACTGTTGGGGAACGTAGTAATTTCAAAATTTTCCTACGCACACGCAAGATCATGGTGATGGCATAGCAACAAGAGGGGAGACTGTTCATCGATGTACCCTCGTAGACCGTAAGCGGAAGCGTTAGCACAACGCGGTTGATGTAGTCGTACGTCTTCACGATCGACCGATCCAAGCACCGAACGTACGGAGCCTCCGAGTTCAGCACACGTTCAGCTCGATGACGATCTCCGGCCCTCCGATCCAGCAAAGGCTCCGGAGATGAGTTCCGTCAGCACGACGGCGTGGTGACGATGATGATGTTCTACCGGCGCAGGGCTTCGCCTAAACTCCGCGACAATATGACCGAGGTGGAATATGGTGGAAGGGGGCACCGCACACGGCTAAGGAACGATCCGTAGATCAACTTCTGTGTCTATGGGGTGCCCCCTGCCCCCGTATATAAAGGAAGGAGGAGGGAGGCTGGCCGGCCCCTTTGGGCGCGCCAAGGGACGAGGAATCCTCCTCCTAGTAGGAGTAGGATTCCTCCTTTCCTACTCCTACTAGGAGGGGGAAGGAAGGGGGAGAGGGGGGAAGGAAAGGGGGGCGCCGCCCCCCCCCCTCCTAGTCCAATTCGGACCAGAGGGAGAGGGGGCGCACGGCCTACCTTGGCCGCCCCTCTCTCTACCCACCTAGGCCCATGTGGCCCATTAACTCTCCCGGGGGGTTCCGGTAACCCCCCCGGCACTCCGGTTTTCTCCGAAAACTCCCGGAACCTTTCCGGTGTCCGAATATAGTCGTCCAATATATCAATCTTTATGTCTCAAGCATTCCGAGACTCCTCGTCATGTCCGTGATCACATCCGGGACTCTGAACAAACTTCGGTACATCAAAACTTATAAACTCATAATAAAACTGTCATCGAAACGTTAAGCGTGCGGACCCTACGGGTTCGAGAACTATGTAGACATGACCTAAAACCATTCTCGGTCAATAACCAATAGCGGGACCTGGATGCCCATATTGGTTCCTACATATTCTACGAAGATCTTTATCGGTCAAACCGCATAACAACATACTTTGTTCCCTTTGTCATCGGTATGTTACTTGCCCGAGATTTGATCATCGATATCCAATACCTAGTTCAATCTCGTTACTGGCAAGTCTCTTTACTCGTTCCGTAATACGTCATCTCATAACTAACTCATTAGTTACATGCTTGCAAGGCTTAGGTGATGAGTATTACCGAGAGGGCCCAGAGATACCTCTACGACAATCGGAGTGACAAATCCTAATCTCGAATTATGCCAACCCAACATGTACCTTCGGAAACACCTGTAGAGCACCTTTATAATCACCCGGTTACGTTGTGATGTTTGGTAGCACACAAAGTGTTCTTCCGGTAAACAGGAGTTGCATAATCTCATAGTTGTAGGAACTTTGTATAAGTCATGAAGAAAGCAATAGCAGTATACTAAACGATCAAGTGCTAGGCTAACAGAATGGGTCATGTCAATCACATCATTCTCCTAATGATGTGATCCCATTAATCAAATGACAACACATGTCTATGGTCAGGAAACATAACCATCTTTGATTAATGAGCTAGTCAAGTAGAGGCATACTAGTGACTATGTGTTTGTCTATGTATTCACACATGTATTATGTTTCCGGTTAATACAATTCTAGAATGAATAATAAACATTTATCATGATATTAGGAAATAAATAATAAATTTATTATTGCCTCTAGGGCATATTTCCTTCAAGATCTTCTGGCTCCCCTTCTATTTCCAGTGGTCGGCAGTCTTCAATGGATGGCCTTGGGCTCAGATGGGGTGGAGCTCGTAGGTGTGAGGGAGAACTGAAGTTATTCCTTGGTCGGCATGGCAGTCACACTGATGTCGATGCCCTTGGCATTGATCCTCCATGGAGGCTTCAGTGAGGTTCCCCTCGCCTTCAAGCTTCCCTCTGCTTAGTGTTGAAAACCTTGGTCCCCTCTCTTGGGCGATGGCGGTGCTACGGTGTCGTGTTCCTTCTTGGAGGCGTCGTCCCAGCCGGGATAGTAGTTGAGTTGGGCGAGCGGTGATGGCTCTAGTGTCGATGGCTCGCATCTTGGTTTTCAGTTCTTCACCACTCTCCGGATGTAGTTGGGAAGGGTCCCTGGTGGTGCCGATGGTGGTCTACGCCCTTGATCCTGGCCGGTTGATTTTGTCAATTCAAAGTAGGGCTCGGCTTGAGCCTTTTCTCTAAGTAAAGAGATATCATTTTTTTATCAGGATAGCATGTGGTACTACTCCAGGATACAAGTTGTTGGGGTCTACGGTAGGGTACGTCAAATGCAAATTAAAATTTCATACGCGCAGAACAACCAAGTGAAGGAAATATGACCTAGAGGCAATAATAAAGTTATTATTTATTTCTTCATATCATGATAAATGTTTATTATTCATGCTAGAATTGTATTAACCGGAAACATGATACATGTGTGAATACATAGACAAACATATAGTCACTAGTATGCCTCTACTTGACTAGCTCATTAATCAAAGATGGTTATGTTTCCTGACCATAGACATGTGTTGTCATTTGATTAATGGGATCACATCATTTAGGAGAATGATGTGATTGACATGACCCATTCTGTTAGCCTAGCACTTGATCGTTTAGTATACTGCTATTGCTTTTTTCATGACTTATACAAAGTTCCTGCAACTATGAGATTGTGCAACTCCCGTTTACCGGAAGAATACTTTGTGTGCTACCAAACTTCACAACGTAACTGGGTGATTATAAAGGTGCTCTACAGGTGTTTCCGAAGGTACATGTTGGGTTGGCATAATTCGAGATTAGGATTTGTCACTCCGATTGTCGGAGAGGTATCTCTGGGCCCTCTCGGTAATACTCATCACCTAAGCCTTGCAAGCATGTAACTAATGAGTTAGTTATGAGATGACGTATTACGGAACGAGTAAAGAGACTTGCCGGTAACGAGATTGAACTAGGTATTGGATACCGACGATCAAATCTCGGGCAAGTAACATACCGATGACAAAGGGAACAAAGTATGTTGTTATGCGGTTTGACCGATAAAGATCTTTGTAGAATATGTAGGAACCAATATGGGCATCCAGGTCCCGCTATTGGTTATTGACCGAGAATGGTTTTAGGTCATGTCTACATAGTTCTCGAACCTGTAGGGTCCGCACGCTTAACATTTCGATGACAGTTTTATTATGAGTTTATAAGTTTTGATGTCCCGAAGGTTGTTCGGAGTCCCAGATGTGATCACGGGCATGACGAGGAGTCTCGGAATGGTCGAGACATAAAGATTGATATATTGGACGACTATATTCGGACACCGGAAAGGTTCCGGGTAATTTCGGAGAAAACCGGAGTGCCGGGGGGGTTACCGGAACCCCCCCGGGAGAGTTAATGGGCCACATGGGCCTAGGTGGGAAGAGAGAGGGGCGGCCAGGGTGGGCCGCGCGCCCCCTCTCCCTCTGGTCCGAATTGGACTAGGAGGGGGGGGGGCTGTTGGAAATATGCCCTAGAGGCAATAATAAAAGCATTATTATTATATTTCTTTGTTCATGATAATTGTCTTTATTCATGCTATAATTGTATTATCCGGAAATCGTAATACATGTGTGAATAACAGACACCAACATGTCCCTAGTAAGCCTCTAGTTGACTAGCTCGTTGATCAATAGATAGTCATGGTTTCCTGGCTGTGGACATTGGATGTCATTGATAACGGGATCACATCATTAGGATAATGATGTGATGGACAAGACCCAATCCTAAGCATAGCGTGAGATCGTGTAGTTCGTTTGCTAGAGCTTTTCTAATGTCAAGTATCTTTTCCTTTGACCATGAGATCGTGTAACTCCCGGATACCGTAGGAGTGCTTTGGGTGTATCAAACGTCACAACGTAACTGGGTGACTATAAAGGTGCATTACAGGTATCTCCGAAAGTGTCTGTTGGGTTGACACGGATCGAGACTGGGATTTGTCACTCCGTATGACGGAGAGATATCACTGGGCCCACTCGGTAATGCATCATCATAATGAGCTCAAAGTGACCAAGTGTCTGGTCACGGGATCATGCATTACGGTACGAGTAAAGTGACTTGCCGGTAACGAGATTGAACAAGGTATTGGGATACCGACGATCGAATCTCGGGCAAGTAGCATATCGATTGACAAAGGGAATTGCATACGGGGTTGATTAAATCCTCGACATCGTGGTTCATCCGATGAGATCATCGTGGAGCATGTGGGAGCCAACATGGGTATCCAGATCCCGCTGTTGGTTATTGACCGGAGAGCGATCTCGGTCATGTCTACATGTCTCCCGAACCCGTAGGGTCTACACACTTAAGGTTCAGTTGCGCTAGGGTTGTAGGGATATGTATATGCAGTAACCCGAATGTTGTTCGGAGTCCCGGATGAGATCCCGGACGTCACGAGGAGTTCCGGAATGGTCCGGAGGTAAAGATTTATATATGGAAAGTCCTGTTTCGGGCATCGGGACAAGTTTTGGGGTTATCGGTATTGTACCGGGACCACCGGAAGGGTCCCGGGGGCCCACCGGGTGGGGACACCCATCCCCGGGGGCCACATGGGCTGTAGGGGGTGCGCCTCGGCCTACATGGGCCAAGGGCACCAGCCCCACTAGGCCCATGCGCCTAGGGCTTCCAAGGGGGAGGAGTCCTACTAGTGGAAGGCACCTCCTAGGTGCCTTGGGGGGGAGGGAAACCTCCCCTTGGCCGCACCCCCCTAGGAGATTGGCCCTCCTATATATAGTGGGGGAGAGGAGGGACTTCATACCTGGAGTCCTTGGCCTTTGGTTGCCTCCTTCTCCCTCTCCAACACCTCCTCCTCCTCAATAGTGCTTAGCGAAGCCCTGCCCGGAGTTCTGCAGCTCCATCAACACCACGCCGTCGTGCTGCTGCTGGTGCCATCTCCCTCAACCTATCCTCCCCCCCTTGCTGGATCAAGAAGGAGGAGAAGTGGCTGTTCCGTACGTGTGTTGAACGCGGAGGTGCCGTCCGTTCGGTGCTAGGATCTCCGGTGATCCGAATCACGTCGTGTTCGACTACATCATCCCCGTTCTTTGAACGCTTACGCTCGCGATCTACAAGGTACGTAGATGCATCTAATGACTCGTTGCTAGATGAACTCATAGATGGATCTTGGTGAAACCGTAGGAAATTTTTTTGTTTTCTGCAACGTTCCCCAACAGTGGCATCATGAGCTAGGTCTATGCGTAGTTCTTCTTGCACGAGTAGAACACAATTTGTTGTGGGCGTAGATTTGTCAACTTTCTTGCCGTTACTAGTCTTATCTTGCTTCAGCGGTATTGTGGGATGAAGCGGCCCGGACCAACCTTACACGTAAGCTTACGTGAGACCGGTTCCACCGACTAACATGCACAAGTTGCATGAGGTGGCTGGCGGGTGTTTGTCTCTCCTACTTTAGTTGAAGCGGATTCGATGAAAAGGGTCCTTATGAAGGGTAAATAGAAGTTGACAAATGACGGTGTGGCTTTCACGTAGGTAAGAAAACGTTCTTGCTAGAACCCTACTTCAGCCACGTAAAACTTGCAAACAACAATTAGAGGACGTCTAACTTGTTTTTGCAGCAAGTGCTTTGTGATATGATATGGCCAAAGTTGTGATGAATGATGAATGATCTATATGTCATGTATGAGATGTTCATGCTATTGTAATAGGAATCACGACTTGCATGTCGATGAGTATGACAACCAGCAGGAGCCATAGGAGTTGTCTTTATTTTTTGTATGACCTGCGTGTCATTGAAGAACGCCATGTAAACTACTTTACTTTATTACTAAACGCGTTAGTCATAGAAGTAGAAGTAGTCGTTGGCGTGACAACTTCATGAAGACACGATGATGGAGATCATGATGATGGAGATCATGGTGTCATGCCGGTGACAAGATGATCATGGAGCCCCGAAGATGAAGATCAAAGGAGCTATATGATATTGGCCATATCATGTCACTACTTTATATAATTGCATGTGATGTTTATTATGTTTTATGCATCTTGTTTACTTAGGACGACGGTAGTAAATAAGATGATCCCTTACAAAATTTCAAGAAGTGTTCTCCCCTAACTGTGCACCGTTGCTACAGTTTGTCGTTTCGAAGCACCACGTGATGATCGGGTGTGATAGATTCTTACGTTCACATACAACGGGTGTAAGACAGTTTTACACAGCGAAAACACTTAGGGTTAACTTGACGAGCCTAGCATGTACAGACATGGCCTCGGAACACGGAGACCGAAAGGTCGAACACGAGTCGTATGGAAGATACGATCAACATGAGAATGTTCACCGACGATGACTAGTCCGTCTCACGTGATGATCGGACACGGCCTAGTCGACTCGGATCGTGTAACACTTAGATGACCAAAGGGATGTCAAATCTGAGTGGGAGTTCATTATAATTTGATTAGATGAACTAAATTATCATGAACTTAGTCTAAATATTTTACAATATGTGTTGTAGATCAAATGGCCAACGTAGTCCTCAACTTCAACGCGTTCCTAGAGAAAACCAAGCTGAAAGACAATGGCAGCAACTATACGGACTGGGTCCGGAACCTGAGGATCATCCGCATAGCTGCCAAGAAAGATTATGTCCTACAAGCACCGCTAGGTGATGCACCTGTTCTCCCTGCAGAACAAGACGTTATGAACGCTTGGCAGGCACGTTCCGATGACTACTCCCTCGTTCAGTGCGGCATGCTTTACAGCCTAGAGCCGGGGCTCCAAAAGCGTTTTGAGAGACATGGAGCATATGAGATGTTCGAAGAGCTGAAAATGGTTTTCCAAGCTCATGCCCGGGTCGAGAGATATGAAGTCTCCGACAAATTCTTCAGCTGTAAGATGGAGGAAAATAGTTCTGTTAGTGAGCACATACTCACTATGTCTGGGTTACATAACCGCTTGACTCAGCTGGGAGTTAATCTCCCAGATGATGCGGTCATTGACAGAATCCTCCAGTCGCTTCCACCAAGCTACAAGAGCTTTGTGATGAACTTCAATATGCAGGGGATGGAAAAGACCATTCCTAAAGTATTTGCTATGCTGAAATCAGCAGAGGTAGAAGTCAAGAAGGAACATCAAGTGTTGATGGTCAATAAAACCACTAAGTTCAAGAAGGGCAAGGGTAAAAAGAACTTCAAGAAGGACGGCAAGGTAGTTGCCGCGCCCAGCAAGCAAGCTGCCGGGAAGAAGCCAAAGAATGGACCCAAGCCCGAGACTGAGTGCTTTTATTGCAAGGAAAGTGGTCACTGGAAGCGGAACTGCCCCAAATACTTAGCGGACAAGAAGGCCGGCAAAACCAAAGGTATATTTGATATACATGTAATTGATGTGTACCTTACCAGTAATCGTAGTGACTCCTGGGTATTTGATACCGGTGCCGTTGCTCATATTTGTAACACACAGCAGGAGCTGCGGAATAAATGGAGACTAGCGAAGGACGAGGTGACGATGCGCGCCAGGAATGGTTCCAAGGTCGATGTGATCGCCGTCGGCACGCTACCTGTACATTTACCTACGGGATTAGTTTTGAACCTCAATAATTGTTATTTTGTGCCAAGTTTGAGCATGAATATTGTATCAGGATCTCGTTTAATTCGATATGGCTACTCATTTAAATCCGAGAATAATGGTTGTTCTATTTATATGAGAGATATGTTTTATGGTCATGCTCCGATGGTGAATGGTTTATTCTTTACGAATCTCGAGCGTAATGCTACACATATTCATAGTGTAAGTACCAAAAGATGTAAGATTGATAGTGATAGTCCCACATACTTGTGGCACTGCCGCCTTGGTCACATAGGTGTCAAACGCATGAAGAAGCTCCATGCTGATGGACTTTTAGAGTCTCTTGATTACGAATCATTTGACACGTGCGAACCATGCCTCATGGGTAAAATGACCAAGACTCCATTCTCAAGAACAATGGAGCGAGCAACCAACTTATTGGAAATCATACATACTGATGTGTGCGGTCCAATGAGTGTTGAGGCTCGCGGTGGCTATCGTTATGTTCTCACCCTCACTGATGACTTGAGTAGATATGGGTATGTCTACTTAATGAAACACAAGTCTGAGACCTTTGAAAAGTTCAAGGAATTTCAGAGTGAAGTTGAGAATCAACGTGACAGAAAAATCAAGTTTCTACGATCAGATCGTGGAGGAGAATACTTGAGTCACGAGTTTGGTACACACTTAAGAAAATGTGGAATAGTTTCACAACTCACGCCGCCTGGAACACCTCAGCGTAATGGTGTGTACGAACGTCGTAATTGCACTCTATTAGATATGGTGCGATCTATGATGTCTCTTGCCGATTTACCACTATCTTTTTGGGGCTATGCTTTAGAGACTGCCGCATTCACTTTAAATAGGGCACCGTCCAAATCCGTTGAGACAACACCGTATGAATTATGGTTCGGGAAGAAACCTAAACTGTCGTTTATAAAAGTTTGGGGATGCGATGCTTATGTCAGGAAACTTCAACCTGAAAAGCTCGAACCCAAATCGGAAAAATGCGTCTTCATAGGATACCCTAAAGAAACTGTTGGGTATATCTTCTACCTCAGATCCGAAGGCAAGATCTTTGTTGCCAAGAATGGGTCCTTTCTGGAGAAAGAGTTTCTCTCGAAAGAAGTAAGTGGGAGGAAAGTAGAGCTTGATGAAGTATTACCTCTTGAACCGGAAAATGGCGCAACTCAAGAAAATGTTCCTGAGGTGCCTGCACCGACTAGAGAGGAAGTTAATGATGATGATCAAGATACTTCTGATCAAGCTCCTACTGAAATTCGAAGGTCCACAAGGACACGTTCCGCACTAGAGTGGTACGGCAACCCTGTCTTGGAAATCATATTGTTAGACAACAGTGAACCTTCGAACTATGAAGAAGCGATGGCGGGCCCGGATTCCGACAAATGGCTAGAAGCCATGAAATCCGAGATAGGATCCATGTATGAAAACGAAGTATGGACTTTGACTGACTTGCCCATAGAACGGCGAGCCATAGAAAATAAATGGATCTTTAAGAAGAAGACAGACGCGGATGGTAATGTGACCATCTATAAAGCTCGGCTTGTCGCTAAGGGTTATCGACAAGTTCAAGGGGTTGAATACGATGAGACTTTCTAACCGGTAGTGAAGCTGAAGTCCGTCCGAATCATGTTAGCAATTGCCGCATTTTATGATTATGAAATTTGGCAAATGGACGTCAAAACGGCATTCCTTAATGGTTTCCTTAAGGAAGAATTGTATATGATGCAGCCGGAAGGTTTTGTCGATCCTAAGAATGCTGACAAGGTGTGCAAGCTCCAACGCTCGATTTATGGGCTGGTGCAAGCATCTCGGAGTTGGAACATTCGTTTTGATGAGATGATCAAAGCGTTTGGTTTTACACAGACTTATGGAGAAGCCTGTGTTTACAAGAAAGTGAGTGGGAGCTCTATAGCATTTCTCATACTATATGTAGATGACATACTTTTGATGGGAAATGATATAGAACTTTTGGACAGCATTAAGGCCTACTTGAATAAGAGTTTTTCAATGAAGGACCTTGGAGAAGCTGCTTATATATTAGGCATCAAGATCTATAGGGATAGATCGAGACGCCTCATAGGTCTTTCACAAAGCACATATCTTGATAAGATTTTGAAGAAGTTCAAAATGGATCAGTCCAAGAAAGGGTTCTTGCCTGTTTTGCAAGGTGTGAAATTGAGCTCAGCTCAATGTCCGACCACGGCAGAAGATATAGAAGAGATGAGTGTCATCCCCTATGCCTCGGCCATAGGTTCTATTATGTATGCCATGCTGTGTACCAGACCTGATGTAAACCTTGCCGTAAGTTTGGTAGGAAGGTACCAAAGTAATCCCGGCAAGGAACACTGGACAGCGGTCAAGAATATCCTGAAGTACCTGAAAAGGACTAAGGAAATGTTTCTCGTTTATGGAGGTGACGAAGAGCTCGTCGTAAAGGGTTACGTCGACGCTAGCTTCGACACAGATCTGGATGACTCTAAGTCACAAACCGGATACGTGTATATTTTGAATGGTGGGGTAGTAAGCTGGTGCAGTTGCAAGCAGAGCGTCGTGGCGGGATCTACATGTGAAGCGGAGTACATGGCAGCCTCGGAGGCAGCACATGAAGCAATATGGGTGAAGGAGTTCATCACCGACCTAGGAGTCATACCCAAAGCGTCGGGGCCGATCAAGCTCTTCTGTGACAACACTGGAGCTATTGCACTTACCAAGGAGCCCAGGTTTCACAAGAAGACAAGGCACATCAAGCGTCGCTTCAACTCCATTCGTGAAAATGTTCAAGATGGAGACATAGAGATTTGTAAAGTACATACGGACCTGAATGTAGCAGATCCGTTGACTAAACCTCTCCCTAGAGCAAAACATGATCAACACCAGAATTCCATGGGTGTTCGATTCATCACAATGTAACTAGATTATTGACTCTAGTGCAAGTGGGAGACTGTTGGAAATATGCCCTAGAGGCAATAATAAAAGCATTATTATTATATTTCTTTGTTCATGATAATTGTCTTTATTCATGCTATAATTGTATTATCCGGAAATCGTAATACATGTGTGAATAACAGACACCAACATGTCCCTAGTAAGCCTCTAGTTGACTAGCTCGTTGATCAATAGATAGTCATGGTTTCCTGGCTATGGACATTGGATGTCATTGATAACGGGATCACATCATTAGGATAATGATGTGATGGACAAGACCCAATCCTAAGCATAGCGTGAGATCGTGTAGTTCGTTTGCTAGAGCTTTTCTAATGTCAAGTATCTTTTCCTTTGACCATGAGATCGTGTAACTCCCGGATACCGTAGGAGTGCTTTGGGTGTATCAAACGTCACAACGTAACTGGGTGACTATAAAGGTGCATTACAGGTATCTCCGAAAGTGTCTGTTGGGTTGACACGGATCGAGACTGGGATTTGTCACTCCGTATGACGGAGAGATATCACTGGGCCCACTCGGTAATGCATCATCATAATGAGCTCAAAGTGACCAAGTGTCTGGTCACGGGATCATGCATTACGGTATGAGTAAAGTGACTTGCCGGTAATGAGATTGAACAAGGTATTGGGATACCGACGATCGAATCTCGGGCAAGTAACATATCGATTGACAAAGGGAATTGCATACGGGGTTGATTAAATCCCCGACATCGTGGTTCATCCGATGAGATCATCATGGAGCATGTGGGAGCCAACATGGGTATCCAGATCCCGCTGTTGGTTATTGACCGGAGAGCGATCTCGGTCATGTCTACATGTCTCCCGAACCCGTAGGGTCTACACACTTAAGGTTCAGTTGCGCTAGGGTTGTAGGGATATGTATATGCAGTAACCCGAATGTTGTTCGGAGTCCCGGATGAGATCCCGGACGTCACGAGGAGTTCCGGAATGGTCCGGAGGTAAAGATTTATATATGGGAAGTCCTGTTTCGGGCATCGGGACAAGTTTCGGGGTTATCGGTATTGTACCGGGACCACCGGAAGGGTCCCGGGGGTCCACCGGGTGGGTCCACCTGTCCCGGGGGGGCACATGGGCTGTAGGGGGTGCGCCTTGGACTGCATGGGCCAAGGGCACCAGCCCCAATAGCCCATGCGCCTAGGGTTCCCCTTGAGGGAAGAGTCCAAGTGGTGGAAGGCACCTCTAGGTGCCTTGGGGGGGAGGGAAACCTCCCCTTGGCCGCACCCCCCCTAGGAGATTGGATCTCCTAGGGCCGGCCAACCCCCCTTGGCCCTCCTATATATAGTGGGGGAGAGGAGGGACTTCATAACCTTGAGTCCTTGGCCTTTGGTTGCCTCCTTCTCCCTCTCCAACACCTCCTCCTCCTCAATAGTGCTTAGCGAAGCCCTGCCCGGAGTACTGCAGCTCCATCAACACCACGCTGTCGTGCTGCTGCTGGTGCCATCTCCCTCAACCTCTCCTCCCCCCCTTGCTGGATCAAGAAGGAGGAGACGTGGCTGTTCCGTACGTGTGTTGAACGCAGAGGTGCCGTCCGTTCGGTGCTAGGATCTCCGGTGATTCGAATCACGTCGTGTTCGACTACATCATCCCCGTTCTTTGAACGCTTCCGCTCGCGATCTACAAGGTACGTAGATGCATCTAATGACTCGTTGCTAGATGAACTCATAGATGGATCTTGGTGAAACCGTAGGAAAATTTTTTGTTTTCTGCAACGTTCCCCAACAAGAGTGTGGGCATTGTTTGGCTCTTGAGGAGTCACACAACGATGACCATGCTAAGTTAAAGAAAGATCTTGATCATGCTCTTGTTGTGTCTCGTGTGCTAACTTCCGAGAGGGCTAAACTTGGCGTTGACCATGCTAGACTCAAGGAGGAGTTTGATTTACTTGACAAGGCCCACAAGGTCTTGAAGGGTGCTCATGCTAGCCTCAAGGAGTCTCATGCTCAACTCCAAGTTAAGCTAACCAAAGAAAAGGCCACCTTTCCTCATATGGTATTAACTGATAATGCAAATGCCACTAACCCATGTTGTGAGCATGTGCATCTTGTGGAGGAGAATGCCAAGTTGAAGGAGCAACTTGAGAAAGGCCTTGTGACATGCATACAGGGTGAGAAGAACCTCAACGACCTTTTGAGCAATCAAAAGGAAGTTGTGGCCAAGGAGGGAGTTGGGTCCGCACCCAAGTCCAAGAACAAGAAGAAGAACGACAAGACTAAACAACCTCCTCCTCTCAAGCAAACTTTTGTGAAAGAGGGAGAGGCTGATCCTAAGGAGAAGAAGAACAATGTGAAGGGTGGTGATGTCAAAAAGGGCAAAACCACCTCCTCCAACAAAGCCGACGACTTTAACCCTTCTTATGTGTTGTGCCATGCTAGTGATGGGCATGTTTATGCTAAATTTGTTGGTTCTCCTTATGAGTACATTGAATGGTCTATTTGGGTTCCTAAGACCCTTGTTACTAACATCAAAGGACCCATTACTAAATGGGTACCTAAAACCAAGCATTGATCTCTTGTAGGTGTTTGCTTCCGGTGGGGGGTCATAGTTGCTCGATAGTGGAGCAACAAATCATATGACCGGGAGCAAGGACTTGGTGGTGGACGTGCAAAAGATCCCATCTATGCCCACCAATGTCGAGTGGGGTGATGCCTCATCTTCTAAGGTATTGGGTCTTGGCAAGGTTGTCATTTCTCATGATCTAACGATCGGGAAAGTCATGCTTTTTGAGTCCCCTGCGTACAATCTACTTTCCGTTCGTCAACTTGCACTCATGGGCTTTGCCACTTTCTTTGATATTGATATTGTGGCCCTCTTGTGGATCAAGACTCTTAAAGTAGCCTTTGTTGGGCATGTCGAGAATGGTCTCTATGTGATTAACTTTTTGGAGCGACCCACTAAGACCACGACATGCCTAATGGCTAAAGTTGATGTGGGACGGCTTTGGCATCGCCGTTTAGCCCACGTCAATAAGAGATCTTTGCAAAGTCTTCTCAAAGGGGACCATGTTCGTGGACTAACAAATGTTAGTTTGGCCAAAGATCGTGCTTGCAATGCTTGTATCGAAGGAAAGCTTCATGAGAAGGCTCACCCTCCCACGACTATCATCTACTCGAAGAGACCCTTGGAGCTCCTTCACATGGATCTCTTTGGGCCTCCATCCTTTGATAGTCTTGGGGGTAGAAAGTATTGCTTGGTGATTGTGGATGATTATTCAAGATACACTTCGGTATATTTCTTCAAGAGGAAGTGAAACTCAACAAACCGTCATCGACTTTGCAAATGAAGCTCAACGTCAACATGATGCAAAGATCTTGACAATAAGAAGTGACAATGGCACCGAGTTCAAGAACTACACCTTGGATGAGTTTCTTAGTGATGAGGGGATCAAGCATCAATATGCTGCACCATATACCCCTCAATAAAATGGTGTCGCGGAGAGGAAGAACCGGACGTTGATGGATGCGGCAAGGACCATGATGGCGGAGTTCAAGTCTCCATACAACTTTTGGGCTGAAGCCATCAACACAGCATGTCATGCATCCAATCGGCTCTATCTCCGCAAAGGCTTGAACAAGACTCCTTATGAAATACTTACCGGTAACAAGCCCAAACTCAAGTACTTCCGGGTGTTCGGGTGTAAGTGTTTCATTCTCAAGAAAGGTGTTTGCTTGTCTAAATTTGAGGCTAGAGCTTATGAGGGCATATTTGTTGGTTATGCTACAAACTCTCATGCTTACCGTGTCCTCAACAAGTCCACCGGACTCATTGAGGAGACGTGTAACATGGAGTTTGACGAAAATAACGGCTCCCAAGTGGAGCAAAGTGGTACTTGTGATGTAGGTGATGAAAATACTCCCGAAGCCATATGAAGAATGGGTGTGGGTCATATCCTACCCATTAAGGAACCCCTTGTGGCCGAAGGAGAAGGACAATGCTCCACTCAAGTGGAGCCATCACCAACCCAAGACCCACACGCTTCCGAAGAACAAAGTGAAGGACCTCAACCTCGTGAACAAGACCAAGAGCAAGATCAACCTCAAGATGGTGGTGATCCACCCAATGATGCCCAAGGTCAAGTTCTCCCCCTCGAGCAAGTTCAAGATCAAGAGCAAGCTCAAGATCTAGAACAAGCTCATGGCGGTACTCAAGATAATCAAGTTGACCCTCCTCCTTCCACATCCGAGGAGGAATTAGAGCGTCGTGCCGCGAAGATTGCTTCCAAGCTCACCACCAAAGGTCATCTCATGGAGAATGTGGTTGGAAGCCTAAGAAAGGGGGTAAGCACTCGTAGACAATTAGCAAACTATTGTGAACATCACGCGTTTGTCTCTTGTGTTGAACCCCAAAAGGTCTATGAGGCGCTCGAAGATCCGGATTGGCTCAATGCCATGCATGAAGAACTCAACAACTTCGAATACAACAAGGTGTGGAGATTGGTGCCAAGGTCATCGGGGAACCACAATGTCATTGGAACAAAGTGGATATTCAAGAACAAGCAAGATGCTCATGGGACCATCATTCGCAACAAGGCAAGATTGGTCGCACAAGGCTACTCCCAAGTCGAGGGTATCGACTACGGTGAAACCTTTGCTGCCGTTGCTCGCCTTGAATCCATTCGTTTGTTGATAGCTTATGCTTCCCATAACAACTTTAAGTTACAACAAATGGATGTAAAGAGTGCTTTTCTTAATGGTCCTATTAATGAGTTGGTTTATGTCAAGCAACCCCCTGGGTTCGAGGATCCCTACTTTCCCGATCATGTGTATCAACTCGATAAGGAACTCTATGGCCTTAAGCAAGCCCCACGTGCATGGTATGACCACCTTACCGAGTTGTTGCAAGATCGTGGATTTGAGGTCGGGCAAATTGATCCCACTCTTTTTACTAAGAAGGTCAAAGGGGAGTTGTTTGTGTGCCAACTATATGTTGATGATATTATCTTTGGTTCCCCTAACAAAGCTTTCAATGAGGAATTTGCCGCTCTCATGACCTCTAAGTTCAAGATGTCTTCGATGGGAGAGTTGAAGTTCTTCCTTGGTTTCGATATCAAGCAAAGAAGAGAAGGTACCTTCATCAATCAAGCCAAATACACCCAAGACATGCTAAAGAGACTCAAGCTAAGTGAGGTCAAGCCGGCTTCTACTCCAATGCCTACCAAGTGCCAACTTGACATTGATCCCAATGGTAAAGCGGTGGATCAAAAGGTATATCGCTCCATGATTGGCTCCTTGCTTTACCTTTGTGCATCTAGACCGGATATCATGTTGAGTATGGGAATATGTGCACGGTTTCAAGCCGCACCGAAGGAAAGCCACTATGTGGTGGTCAAGCGAATCTTTCGATATTTGGCTCATACCCCAAACTTTGGCTTATGGTACCCAAGAGGAGCAAACTTCAAGCTTGAAGGATATATGGATTCCAATTGGGTGGGAGACAAAGTGGATAGGAAGTCCACTTCCGGAGGGTGCCAATTTCTTGGTTGCTCTCTAGTGAGTTGGTCTTCCAAGAAGCAAAGTTGTGTGTATCTCTCGTCCACCGAAGCGGAGTATGTGGTGGACGGTAGTTGTTGTGCACAACTCTTATGGATGAGGCAAACTTTAAAGGAGTACGGTGTCATTTGTGACAAAGTGCCTCTTTTGTGTGACAATGAAAGTGCCATCAAGATTTCTCTCAACCCGGTGCAACATTTCAAGACAAAGCATATTGAGATTCGGTATCACTTCATTCGGGATCACATTAGGCGAGGGGAGATCGAGCTCAAGTATGTCAACACTCATGATAACCTTGCAGCTATCTTCACGAAGCCCTTGGATGAAGCAAGATTTCGCGAGTTAAGGCATGAGCTAAATATCATTGATTCGAGTAATGTATCTTGAACCCATGCACATCCCACCACATTCAACTTGTTGTCTAGTTTAGGTGTAGGCATGGACATAGGGGGAGTGTTGTTCTCTCAATGAACTCTCCCTCCCCCCATTATGCATAAATTGATCAAGTATTTCACATTAACCATTTTTTATGGTACTTGTGCTTCAAGGACGAGTTTTGGTCATGGGCCCAAGGTTAAAACCTTCGCGGCGCCATACCTCTTGACTCAAACATAGGTGGCCTCGACCACCGCCCTCTCTTGAAGAGGTGTTTCTTGTCCCCTTGCTAGTGTGTTTGCTGCCGAGTTCTTTTTCCTCCTCTTCTTGCCGTTGGGTTTCTCTCCTTTTTGAGCAAAGCCGTTGTTGTCTAGTTGATGTGGCTTGCTGGGCGGTACTACCGCTGGTGGTGCGCGGTACTACCGCTTATGTTGACAAGCGGTACTACCGCCCACTAGCGTGGTACTACCGCTGAGGGGCGGGACCGGGGGTTATATCGGGGCAGGGGGAGGTTTCTTCTCTCCCATACCCATTTGCTCCGCCCCCTCGTTCCTCTTCGTCTCTCCAGCAACGCCTCGCCGCGGGAGGGCTCCGGCGGGCCTTCTTCTCCGGGCCGTCCCTCTCCATTTCCTTCGGTGGAGTTGATCCCCACCTCGTCCTCTTGCCATGGATGCCGGTATTGCCCCCGTTCCTCCTCTCTTTTTGTCTAGATTTCAGATCTAGCGTCTTAGGGGCAATAGTGGTTGCATCTGTCGATTTTTGGCTAAATCTAGGTTGGATAAGGCAACTAGACTATTTGGATTAGTGTTTGGTAGGAGTATTTTTGAATTTGGCAGGCCGATAGTGCCGGATTTGACCACGGCAGTAGGGAACGCCGTTTCCCTGTTTCGAGCGGTACTACCGCTCCCATTGGCACGGTACTACCGCTCGGGCGGTACTGCCGCTTCCAGGTCGTGGTACTACCGCTGCCTGCCCAGTTCCATCATGTTCCTACCATTCCCTGATCTCTTTTGTTGTGTTTGTTGGCTTATGCTCGTTCTTTTTGGTTGTTTCATGTGTTCGTGTGTTTGGTTCCAGGTGATGAACATCCTGAGCAGCAAGCGCGCCGTGTCAACCCCGATCGTGCAACGTCGAAGCACTACTACACATCTGAGTCAGCGGGAGGTTCCTCTAGTGCTCCACCTCCACCTCAACTCAAGAAGAAGTTTGCCGTCAAGCCAAAGCCAAAGGGCAAAACTGTGCCTCAAATGAATGCCAAGGAGTTCTGGGCAAGGCGTCGCCGCAACCCCTATGTGGAAGACCAAGAACCCACTTTGGCCAACCGTCCGTTCTGGAACCGCTTTCAGTTTTCCATCTTCTTTGATGTGATCAAGGCCAAGAAGAATCTCTATGTTGATGTGCTCTCCATCGACACGGACTTTATGGAGAAGGATCCTGAGTACTTTGGTGAAGCCCTTCAGATGTGCTCTCAGCTGAACATTCTCAGAATCATGCAGTTCAACAAGGACTTTGATGCAGATATAGTGGCTCAATTCTACGCCACTGTCCATCTAGGGACTGATGAGGACAGGACTCTGACTTGGATGACAAATGGCAAGTTGCTTTCTGTCAAGTGGAAGGCCTTCATGGAGTTACTTGGGGTGGAAGATCACGGGCTTGAGACACCTGTCGGCTTTCGGCCTCACCGCAATGCAACCTCCACTCACAAGCAAGCCCTCTGGTCCTACTGCTCTATGAAGATCAACCCCGACACTAAGAAATAAACCTATGAGCTGCCTGCCTTTCTGGACATTCTTCACCGTGTCTTCCGTGAGACTCTCTTCCCTCGTATCGGGAATCTAGATATGGTCCACTCCTATCTCATGGACATGCTTCTCTTCTGCCAGCATGAGAAGGAATCAAACACTGGCGAGTCCCTGGACATTTCTCATGTTATGTGGTCTGAGCTCTTATTTGCTATCTCTGAGCGCAAGTGCCCGATCTATGGACCGTTCATCATGTTGCTCATTGAGAAGGCCTGGGATCAGGTCTATCCCAAGGTTATGCTAGAGACTGGAGAGTTGGTGTCTCATGAGATCAAGCGTCTGAGGAAGAAGGACAACTGGGGCACCCCGATCCCTAAAACTGGGGGTACATCTTCTGCTGCTGCCATGGAGACCGAGGACGAGACTAAGGCTGATGATGACGCTGGCTATGAGCCTTCTGGGGCAGAGCCCTCTTGGTCAAAGAAGCTCAAGCTCAAGATGAAGAAGCCTTTCTACATGGAGTCTCATGGTCAGTACATGACTCATGTGGCTGAGAAGAAGGCCAGGGGACATCACAAGGAGCTCATGCATCAGTTGGGTGCGACCATTAACAGTGATCTAAGGGCCAGATAACTGAGGAGGAGGAGTGGATTCAGCAGCACTGCCCGTGGACAGGTTCAGATGCCGAGCAGTTTCCGACCGATGACGACGGTGCCGACGATCCCGCTGGGATATGATGTTCGAGATCCTCAACTTGCTATCACCTGGAGCTGTAGCAGCACTCTTTGCCTTTTTGGTGTCTCGATGCCAAAGGGGGAGAGAGTTTAGGGTTTTTTGTCATTTGTTCAGTTGTGAGTGTCTCTTTGTGGTGTCGTTGTGTTTTCTTGCCATTTGCTTTGTTTGGTTTTGTGCCAGTGAGACCTAAGTTCCCGACATATGGTGTGAGACATATGCTACCTTATCTTTATATTATCTTTATCTATGTCTATCTAGTACTTCGGTACCTTATGAGTTGCATGCTTATCCTGTTATATACCCTGCTCTCATATATCATGCTTAGGTTGTTGGGCTCTAAAATATAGGGGGAGTGTTGATCCTAGTATGTGTGCAGTGCAGTCCAAAGCACTTATCTAGAAAGCACACATCTAGGGGGAGCCCGTCTATGTTTTAGAGTAGTGGGGTTTTCTTATGTCCTATGTCTTTTCCCGTTTGTGCAAATCCCGTATTGTCATCAGTCCACCAAAAAGGGGGAGTTTGTAAGGGCATATTTATCCCTAAGGTGTTTTGGTGATTGATGATAATGCTTTTGCGGACTAATCGTGTGCGTGGAGTTTTTCAGAGATTCATCCTTTGGCACGAGACGATTCCCTCCCCTTGGAGTGTTATTCAAGATGGTGCAGCTCTTTCATTTCTATGTTGGTGGACTAGTTTTGTAGGGGTCACCGTACTATCAAGAGGCGATCCGCTTTGGTAAGGCTTGGGTGGAATCAACACGTACACATCCTTGTCACACCCTCTGAGCCTTTCCGCTTCAATTGAGAGCTCTTTCCCCTTCTTTTGAGCAGTGCTTGGTCCCAGCGGTAATACCGCAGGCCACAGCGGTAGTATCGCCCGAGTGCAACAAGCGGTAGTACCGCTCCTCAGCGGTAGTACTGCTTGGAGCCCTCCGCCGTAGTACCGCTGCGGCTCCGTGCTCCTACCACCTCGACTCAAGGGCCCTTTTCTCGTGCCGGGTTTTGCGGCACTAGTTGCGGCAGTAGAGGCGGTAGTACCGCTCCTAAGCGGTAGTACCGCCCTTACCACCGCGGTAGTACCGCTTAGGGTCCAAGTCCTTGCTCCCCTCCTTTGCGCGGCAGTACCACTAGGTGGGACGGTAGTACCGCTGGCCTCAGCGGTAGTACCGCCCACCCCAGCGGTAGTACCGCTCTCTGCGGGGCTTCTTGGGGTGTAGCGGTTGGATTGTTCCCCCAACTATAAAAGGGGGTCTTCTTCCCCAAAGTTGACTTACCTCTTCCCCCAAAAGCTCCATTGTTGCTCCAAGCTCCATTTTTGCCCGATCTCTCTCCCTAGCCAATCAAACTTGTTGATTTGCTCGGGATAGGTCGAGAAGGCCCCGATCTACACTTCCACCAAGAGAAATTTGATTCCCCCCACTAATCCCTAGCGGATCTTGTTACTCTTGGGTGTTTGAGCACCCTAGACGGTTGAGGTCACCGCGGAGCCATAGTCCATTGTGGTGAAGCTTTGTGGTGTCGTTGGGATGTTGGGGAACGTAGTAATTTCAAAAAAATTCCTACGCACACGCAAGATCATGGTGATGGCATAGCAACGAGAGGGGAGAGTGTTCGTCCACGTACCCTCGTAGACCGTAAGCGGAAGCGTTAGCACAACGCGGTTGATGTAGTCGTACGTCTTCACGATCGACCGATCCAACCACCGAACGTACGGAGCCTCCGAGTTCAGCACACGTTCAGCTCGATGACGATCTCCGGCCCTCCGATCCAGCAAAGGCTCCGGAGATGAGTTCGTGAGCACGACTGCGTGGTGACGATGATGATGTTCTACCGGCGCAGGGCTTCGCCTAAACTCCGCGACGATATGACCGAGGTGGAATATGGTGGAAGGGGGCACCGCACACGGCTAAGGAACGATCCATAGATCAACTTGTGTGTCTATGGGGTGCCCCCTGCACCCGTATATAAAGGAGGGAGGGGGAGGCCGGCCGGCCCCTTTGGGCGCGCCAAGGGACGAGGAATCCTCCTCCTAGTAGGAGTAGGATTCCTCCTTTCCTACTCCTACTAGGAGGGGGAAGGAAGTGGGAGAGGGGGGAAGGAAAGGGGGGCGCCGCCCCCCCTCCTAGTCCAATTCGGACCAGAGGGAGAGGGGGCACGCGGCCCACCCTGGCCGCCCCTCTCTCTTCCCACCTAGGCCCATGTGGCCCATTAACTCTCCCGGGGGGTTCCGGTAACCCCCCCCCCCCCCCCCCGGCACTCCGGTTTTCTCCGAAAACTCCCGGAACCTTTCCGGTGTCCGAATATAGTCGTCCAATATATCAATCTTTATGTCTCGACCATTCCGAGACTCCTCGTCATGTCCGTGATCACATCCGGGACTCCGAACAAACTTCGGTACATCAAAACTTATAAACTCATAATAAAACTGTCATCGAAACGTTAAGCGTGCGGACCCTACGGGTTCGAGAACTATGTAGACATGACCTAAAACCATTCTTGGTCAATAACCAATAGCGGGACCTGGATGCCCATATTGGTTCCTACATATTCTACGAAGATCTTTGTCGGTCAAACCGCATAACAACATACTTTGTTCCCTTTGTCATCGGTATGTTACTTGCCCGAGATTTGATCGTCGGTATCCAATACCTAGTTCAATCTCGTTACCGGCAAGTCTCTTTACTCGTTCCGTAATACGTCATCTCATAACTAACTCATTAGTTACATGCTTGCAAGGCTTAGGTGATGAGTATTACCGAGAGGGCCCAAAGATACCTCTCCGACAATCGGAGTGACAAATCCTAATCTCGAATTATGCCAACCCAACATGTACCTTCGGAAACACCTGTAGAGCACCTTTATAATCACCCAGTTACGTTGTGACGTTTGGTAGCACATAAAGTGTTCTTTCGGTAAACGGGAGTTGCATAATCTCATAGTTGTAGGAACTTTGTATAAGTCATGAAGAAAGCAATAGCAGTATACTAAACGATCAAGTGCTAGGCTAACAGAATGGGTCATGTCAATCACATCATTCTCCTAATGATGTGATCCCATTAATCAAATGACAACACATGTCTATGGTTAGGAAACATAACCATCTTTGATTAATGAGCTAGTCAAGTAGAGGCATATTAGTGACTATGTGTTTGTCTATGTATTCACACATGTATTATGTTTCCGGTTAATACAATTCTAGCATGAATAATAAACATTTATCATGATATGAGGAAATAAATAATAACTTTATTATTGCCTCTAGGGCATATTTCCTTCAGTCTCCCACTTGCACTAGAGTCAATAATCTAGATTACATAGTAATGATTCTAACACCCATGGAGTCTTGGTGCTGATCATGTTTTGCTCGTGAGAGAGGCTTAGTCAACGGGTCTGCAACATTCAGATCCGTATGTATCTTGCAAATCTCTATGTCTCCCACTTGGACTTGGTCCCGAATGGAATTGAAGCGTCTCTTGATGTGCTTGGTCCTCTTGTGAAACCTGGATTCCTTTGCCAGGGCAATTGCACCAGTATTGTCACAGAAGATCTTCATTGGTCCCGATGCACTAGGTATGACACCTAGATCGGAAATGAACTCCTTCATCTAGACTCCTTCATTTGCTACTTCAGAAGCAGCTATGTACTCCGCTTCACATGTAGATCCCGCCACGACGCTTTGTTTAGAACTGCACCAACTTACAGCTCCACCGTTTAATAAAAGGACGTATCCGGTTTACGATTTAGAATCGTCCGGATCAGTGTCAAAGCTTGCATCGACATAACCATTTACGACTAGCTCTTTGCCACCTCCATATACGAGAAACATATCCTTAGTCCTTTTCAGGTATTTCAGGATGTTCTTGACCGCTGTCCAGTGATCCACTCCTGGATTACTTTGGTACCTTCCTGCCAAACTTATTGCTAAGCATACGTCAGGTCTGGTACACAACATTGCATACATGATAGAACCTATGGCTGAAGCATAGGGAACATTTTTCATTTTCCCTCTATCTTCTGCTGTGGTCGGGCATTGAGTTTGACTCAACTTCACACCTTGTAGCACAGGCAAGAATCCTTTCTTTGCCTGATCCATTTTGAACTTTTTCAAAATTTTGTCAAGGTATGTGCTTTGTGAAAGTCCTATTAAGCTTCTTGATCTATCTCTATAGATTTTGATGCCCAATATGTAAGCAGCTTCACCGAGGTCTTTCATTGAAAAACTTTTATTCAAGTATCCCTTTATGCTATCCAAAAATTCTATATCATTTCCAATTAATAATATGTCATCAACATATAAAACTAGAAATGCTACAGAGCTCCCACTCACTTTCTTGTAAATACAGGCTTCTCCAAAAGTCTGTATAAAACCATATGCTTTGATTACACTATCAAAGCGTTTATTCCAACTCCGAGATGCTTGCACCAGTCCATAAATGGAACGCTGGAGCTTGCACACTTTGTCAGCACCTTTTGGATCAACAAAACCTTCCGGCTGCATCATATACAACTCTTCTTCTAGAAATCCATTCAAGAATGCAGTCTTGACATCCATTTGCCAAATTTCATAATCATGAAATGCAGCAATAGCCAACATGACTCGGACAGACTTAAGCATCGCTACGGGTGAGAATGTCTCATCGTAGTCAACCCCTTGAACTTGTCGAAAACCTTTCGCAACAAGTCGAGCTTTATAGACAGTAACATTACCATCAGCGTTAGCCTTCTTCTTAAAGATCCATTTATTCTGAATGGCTTGCCGATCATCGGGCAACTCAACCAAAGTCCATAATTTGTTTTCATACATGGATCCTATCTCAGATTTCATGGCCTCTAGCCATTTTGCCGAATCTGGGCTCATCATCGCTTCCTCATAGTTCGTAGGTTCATCATGGTCAAGTAACATGACTTCCAGAATAGGACTACCGTACCACTCTGGTGCGGATCTTACTCTGGTAGACCTACGAGGTTCAGCAGAAACTTGATCTGAAGTTTCATGATCAATATCATTAGCTTCCTCACTAATTGGTGTACTCGTCACAGGAACCGGTTCTCGTGATGAACTACCTTCCAATAAGGGAGTAGATACAGTTATCTCATCAAGTTCTACTTTCCTCCCACTCACTTCTTTCGAGAGAAACTCCTTCTCTAGAAAGGATCCATTCTTAGCAACGAATGTCTTGCCTTCGGATCTGTGATAGAAGGTGTACCCAACAGTCTCTTTTGGGTATCCTATGAAGACACATTTCTCCGATTTGGGTTCGAGCTTATCTGGTTGAAGTTTCTTCACATAAGCATCGCAGCCCCAAACTTTAAGAAACGGCAACTTTGGTTTCTTGCCAAACCACAGTTCATAAGGCGTTGTCTCAACGGATTTAGATGGTGCCCTATTTAACGTGAATGCGGCCGTCTCTAAAGCATAACCCCAAAACGATAGCGGTAAATCGGTAAGAGACATCATAGATCGCACCATATCAAGTAAAGTACGATTACGATGTTCGGACACACCATTTCGTTGTGGTGTTCCGGGTGGTGTGAGTTGCGAAACTATTCCGCATTGTTTCAAATGTAAACCAAACTCGTAACTCAAATATTCTCCTCCACGATCAGATCGTAGAAACTTTATTTTCTTGTTACGATGATTTTCCACTTCACTCTGAAATTCTTTGAACTTTTCAAATGTTTCAGACTTGTGCTTCATCAAGTAGATATACCCATATCTACTCAAATCATCTGTGAAGGTGAGAAAATAACGATATCCGCCACGAGCCTCAACATTCATCGGACCACATACATCTGTATGTATGATTTCCAACAAATCTGTTGCTCTCTCCATAGTTCCGGAGAACGGTGTTTTAGTCATCTTGCCCATGAGGCACGGTTCGCAAGTACCAAGTGATTCATAATCAAGTGATTCCAGAAGTCCATCAGTATGGAGTTTCTTCATGTGCTTTACACCGATATGACCTAAACGGCAGTGCCACAAATAAGTTGCACTATCATTATCAACTCTGCATCTTTTGGCTTCAACATTATGAATATGTGTATCACTACTATCGAGATTCAATAAAAATAGACCACTCTTCAAGGGTGCATGACCATAAAAGATATTACTCATATAAATAGAACAACCATTATTCTCTGATTTAAATGAATAACCGTCTCGCATCAAACAAGATCCAGATATAATGTTCATGCTCAACGCTGGCACCAAATAACAATAATTCAGGTCTAAAACTAATCCCGAAGGTAGATGTAGAGGTAGCGTGCCGACCGCGATCACATCGACTTTGGAACCGTTTCCCACGCGCATCGTCACCTCGTCCTTGGCCAGTGCTCTCTTATTCCGTAGTCCCTGTTTCGAGTTGCAAATATTAGCAACAGAACCAGTATCAAATACCCAGGTGCTACTACGAGCTCTAGTTAGGTACACATCAATAACATGTATATCACATATACCTTTGCTCACTTTGCCATCCTTCTTATCCGCCAAATACTTGGGGCAGTTCCGCTTCCAGTGTACAGTCTGCTTGCAGTAGAAGCACTCAGTTTCAGGCTTAGGTCCAGACTTGGTTTCTTCTCTTGAGCAGCAACTTGCTTGCCGTTCTTTTTGAAGTTCCCCTTCTTCTTCCCTTTGCCCTTCTTCTTGAAAGTAGTGGTCTTGTTGACCATCAACACTTGATGCTCCTTCTTGATTTCTACCTCCGCGGCTTTCAGCATCGCGAAGAGCTCGGGAATAGTCTTGTTCATCCCTTGCATATTATAGTTCATCACGAAGCTCTTGTAGCTTGGTGGCAGTGATTGGAGAATTCTGTCAATGACACTATCATCAGGAAGATTAACTCCCAGTTGAATCAAGTGATTGTTATACCCAGACATTCTGAGTATGTGTTCACTGATAGAACTATTCTCCTCCATCTTGCAGCTATAGAACTTATTGGAGACTTCATATCTCTCAATCCGGGCATTTGCTTGAAATATTAACTTCAACTCCTGGAACATCTCATATGCTCCATGACGTTCAAAACGTCGTTGAAGACCCGGTTCCAAGCCGTAAAGCATGGCACACTGAACTATAGAGTAGTCATCAGCTTTGCTCTGCCAGACGTTCTTAACGTCGTCAGTTGCATCAGCAGCAGGCCTGGCACCCAGCGGTGCTTCCAGGACGTAACTCTTCTGTGCAACAATGAGGATAATCATCAGGTTACAGACCCAGTCCGTGTAACTGCTACCATCAACTTTCAACTTTGCTTTCTCAAGGAACGCATTAAAATTCAACGGAACAACAGCACGAGCCATCTATCTACAAACAAACATAGACAAGCAAGATACTATCAGGTACTAAGTTCATGATAAATTTAAGTTCAATTAATCATATTACTTAAGAACTCCCACTTAGACAGACATCTCTCTAGTCATCTAAGTGATCACGTGATCCAAATCAACTAAACGATAACCGATCATCACGTGAGATGGAGTAGTTTTCAATGGTGAACATCACTATGTTGATCATATCTACTATATGATTCACGCTCGACCTTTCGGTCTCTGTGTTCCGAGGCCATATCTGCATATGCTAGGCTCGTCAAGTTTAACCTGAGTATTCTGCGTGTGCAAAACTGGCTTGCACCCGTTGTAGATAGACGTAGGGCTTATCACACCCGATCATCACGTGGTGTCTCGGCACGACGAACTTTGGCAATGGTGCATACTCAGGGAGAACACTTCTTGATAATTTTAGTGAGAGATCATCTTAAAATGCTACCGTCAATCAAAGCAAGATAAGATGCATAAAGGATAAACATCACATGCAATCAATATAAGTGATATGATATGGCCATCATCATCTTGTGCTTGTGATCTCCATCTTCGAAGCACCGTCATGATCACCATTGTCACCGGGGCGACACCTTGATCTCCATCGTAGCATCGTTGTCGTTACGCCATCTATTGCTTCTACGACTATCGCTACCGCTTAGTGATAAAGTAAAGCAATTACAGGGCGTTTGCATTTCATACAATAAAGCGGCAACCATATGGCTCCTGCTAGTTGCCGATAACTTCGGTTACAAAACATGATCATCTCATACAATAAAATATAACATCACGTCTTGACCATATCACATCACAACATGCCCTGCAAAAACAAGTTAGACGTCCTCTACTTTGTTGTTGCAAATTTTACGTGGCTGCTACGGGCTTAGCAAGAACCGTTCTCACCTACGCATCAAAACCACAACGATAGTTTGTCAAATAGACTCCGTTTTAACCTTCGCAAGGACCGGGCGTAGCCACACTCAGTTCAACTAAAGTGAGAGAGACAGACACCCGCCAGCCACCTTTAAGCACGAGTGCTCGTAACGGTGAAACCAGTCTCGCGTAAGCGTACGCGTAATGTCGGTCCGGGTCGCTTCATCTCACAATACTGCTGAACCAAAGTATGACATGCTGGTAGGCAATATGACTTATATCGTCCACAACTCACTTGTGTTCTACTCGTGCATATAACATCAACGCATAAAACCTAGGCTCGGATGCCACTGTTGGGGAACGTAGTAATTTCAAAAAAATTCCTACGCACACGCAAGATCATGGTGATGGCATAGCAACGAGAGGGGAGAGTGTTCGTCCACGTACCCTCGTAGACCGTAAGCGGAAGCGTTAGCACACCACGGTTGATGTAGTCGTACGTCTTCACGATCGACCGATCCAAGCACCGGACGTACGGAGCCTCCGAGTTCAGCACACGTTCAGCTCGATGACGATCTCCGGCCCTCCGATCCAGCAAAGGCTCCGGAGATGAGTTCCGTGAGCACGACGGCGTGGTGACGATGATGATGTTCTACCGGCGCAGGGCTTCGCCTAAACTCCGCGACGATATGACCGAGGTGGAATATGGTGGAAGGGGGCACCGCACACGGCTAAGGAACGATCCGTAGATCAACTTGTGTGTCTATGGGGTGCCCCCTGCCCCCGTATATAAAGGAGGGAGGGGGGAGGCCGGCCGGCCCCTTTGGGCGCGCCAAGGGAGGAGGAATCCTCCTCCTAGTAGGAGTAGGATTCCTCCTTTCCTACTCCTACTAGGAGGGGGAAGGAAGGGGGAGAGGGGGGAAGGAAAGGGGGGCGCCGCCCCCCCTCCTAGTCCAATTCGGACCAGAGGGAGAGGGGGCGCGCGGCCCACCCTGGCCGCCCCTCTCTCTTCCCACCTAGGCCCATGTGGCCCATTAACTCTCCCGGGGGGTTCCGGTAACCCCCCCGGCACTCCGGTTTTCTTCGAAAACTCCCGGAACCTTTCCGGTGTCCGAATATAGTCGTCCAATATATCAATCTTTATGTCTCGACCATTCCGAGACTCCTCGTCATGTCCGTGATCACATCCGGGACTCCGAACAAACTTCGGTACATCAAAACTTATAAACTCATAATAAAACTGTCATCGAAACGTTAAGCGTGCGGACCCTACGGGTTCGAGAACTATGTAGACATGACCTAAAACCATTCTTGGTCAATAACCAATAGCGGGACCTGGATGCCCATATTGGTTCCTACATATTCTATGAAGATCTTTATCGGTCAAACCGCATAACAACATACTTTGTTCCCTTTGTCATCAGTATGTTACTTGCCCGAGATTTGATCGTCGGTATCCAATACCTAGTTCAATCTCGTTACCGGCAAGTCTCTTTACTCGTTCCGTAATACATCATCTCATAACTAACTCATTAGTTACATGCTTGCAAGGCTTATTCTGATGAGTATTACCGAGAGGGCCCAGAGATACCTCTCCGACAATCGGAGTGACAAATCCTAATCTCGAATTATGCCAACCCGACATGTACCTTCGGAAACACCTGTAGAGCACCTTTATAATCACCCAGTTACGTTGTGATGTTTGGTAGCACACAAAGTGTTCTTCCGGTAAACGGGAGTTGCATAATCTCATAGTTGTAGGAACTTTGTATAAGTCATGAAGAAAGCAATAGCAGTATACTAAACGATCAAGTGCTAGGCTAACAGAATGGGTCATGTCAATCACATCATTCTCCTAATGATGTGATCCCATTAATCAAATGACAACACATGTCTATGGTCAGGAAACATAACCATCTTTGATTAATGAGCTAGTCAAGTAGAGGCATACTAGTGAATATGTGTTTGTCTATGTATTCACACATGTATTATGTTTCCGGTTAATACAATTCTAGAATGAATAATAAACATTTATCATGATATTAGGAAATAAATAATAAATTTATTATTGCCTCTAGGGCATATTTCCTTCATGGGAGCCTCCAATTAAGTTGTGGAGATAGCCCCAACCTTGTTTGTAAAGGTTCGTTCGCCGCCTTCAAGGGCACCAATAGTGGAATCACGGCATCTCGCATTATGTGAGGGCGTGAGGAGAATATGGTGGCCCTAGTGGCTTCTTGGGGAGCATTATGCCTCCACACCGCTCTAACGGAGACGTACTTCCCCTCAAAAGGAAGGAACTTCGGTAACACATCCTCATCTCCATCGGCTCCACTCTTGGTTATCTCGTGCCTTTACTTGTGCATGCTTACTTGTGTTGTATCCCTTGCTTGCGTGTGTACTTATTATTGTTGCATCATATAGTTTGCTCACCTAGTTGCATATTTATACAACCTACTTTGATGCAAAGTTTAATTTGGTAAAGAAAAGCTAAAAATTGTTTGTTTCCTATTCACCCCCCCCCCCCCCCTCTAGTCAACTATATCGATCCTTTCACCAGGACTATGCAGGTATTGTTTAGCGAATCCACGACATCCACATGCCAGGTGTTGGTATCAATGAGGAGCAAAGATGATTTGGGGAGCATGGGAAGTCATATCACCTAAAGCACTAGTCCGGTCTACCAATCTTAATTGTTGAGTGGCCATTGATGATGGCAACAGAAGGTAGGACAATAGATAATCAAACTAGCCTGACAAGAGGAGTTTGGCTATTCACGGGTGATCCACCTTCCAAACTGAAGGACCAGAGATGCGCAATATGTCGAGAGAGGCGGGGTGTGAATAGGGGACTACCAAATTTAATATTTTCTTTGTTGATTTTAGAGACAAGTGCGGAAATGTAAGTTCTCTAGAAATGCAACTAGGTGATGTATCATATATGTTATGTTACAACAAGATAGAAAACTACAGAAGGCAAATAAGCAAGCAAGTAATAGTTAATAACAAGTAAAGCTAGGGTTAGAGACGACCAGAAGTGATGGAGACAAATATGTAATGCAAAGTTCACACTCTTGGGAGGGTGTAAATCTCCGTTGGAGTGGTCGGGAACAATGAATGCTTCCATGATAATGAATGTCTCATCCAATTCTCCAAGCACGTTGGACAACGAATGGCCAAGTAATCTCACACTATCGTGAATTGACAAGTAACTAATACACGTACCTAGCTTGAATTGCACAGAATTAAGGATGTGTCGTTGTTGTTGCTTGGTTGGATGGTGCAATTGTCCACGCCGAGAATCTTGATTGATCCATTCATTCGCTCGAATCAAAGAGTGTCCGAGAATGGGCTGGACCATACCTTTGAACCACAAACACGCATGTTGTCCACTTAGGCTACTTTTCTAGTTCAAGAGATGGGTAGTGCGAATTAGGAGTTGACTTTGCGTGGTTTGACAAAAAATCTAGTAAATACACCGTTGTTGGAACCAGAAGCTTGGAATGTGCAATCCTTATAGGTATGGCATCTTATAACTGAAAGATTTGGAATATCTTTCCAGAACCAAGGAATTTGCAAAACTGATTGTTGAGTATTTCTTTGCTCTGATTCACAATTTGAGTCCCGTATTTGTTAAGAACTTTGTCTGACTTCTTCGTAATTTCATTTTATGTCTTACTCATGGTTTCATATGCATGTATGAACCCTCAAGTCTCAACTTAGAGCGTTGAGCACCACCGTTTGGAGCATATTCACACACTTCATGATCAAGTTGATGGCTCTAGCGACAATACTATATATAGAAATATACTTATTGGCATACTGTAACTAGTTGGGTTGTTCGCACATTTCCATGTGCGCTAAGTAGTACAGTCGTACCACCATGCATCATTAACAAACTTGCATACTTTTAAGGCAAAAGAAATGATAATACAGAATATCAAACATAATACATATGTGTTTCGTGTGTCTCAGTGCAGTAGATGACAAACTACATATTTAAACCAAGATGCAGTTGCCATACCCACAACCTCCAAAACGCTTCTGGAGCGCACTCCATAAATTTTCGAAGGTTGCGCACGCAACGTTAAACAGAGAGTCGCCAAAATAGCAGTCTCCATAGTTTTCTTCGTGTTGTATTCTATCTACTCTACTATTTCAATTTGATATCAAAATCAAACAATTCAGCAATGTTATTACAAACCATTCACCTGAATACAATAAACAATCTAAATGCAACAAATAATCCAATGAATGAATTTTTCCAAGTAAAATTTAAAATTAAAGAAATGTAAATACACTATCACGCATGCAGTTGTCATTAATGCTCCATGAGATCTTCGCGCGGCTGATCATAGGAGGTCAGTCTTTATTCTTCCTGCACATCTCAAGACATGTTTGAATGCGGTTTGTGTGTCTACACAGCTTGATAGTTATGCCAACATTGTCCTACTCTTTGGCCACCTATGTATCACTTTCATGCACAATGACCATGTCATGTAGGGATGCGTTTGGTTGCTCACAAAAGTTCAACCAGACCCGCTGTATGCAACATCTTTTCGGTGTTGGGCTGTTTGGTTACGTGCAAATACTGTTGGGCTTGTATGACACGGTTTTTAAAGCACCTCTCGGCCTGGCTCGCTGGAAATGACCAATTCCATTGAGCCAGGCCCGAGCGATGCGAGGAAGCGTATGTGGGGGTGGCTCACTAGAAACGTGTCAGCAGCTAATCACCTTCTTATCCATCCGCCCACGTTCCCTTCCTTGTTCCATGGCCGCACCCCGTCGCCATAGCCGCCGCGTTCACATGCCCGCTCGCTCTTTGCCGCCCGCCGCGCCCTGCCGCGCTAGCCGCCCCCTGCTGCCCGCCACCCCCGCCGCACTCACCTCCCCCTGCCGCGCGCCCACCCTCCGCCCGCAGCGCCCTGGCGCGGTTGCCGCCCCCTGCCGCCCGTCGCGCTCGCCGCCTGCACGACAGCTGCAACAGCCCGGCGTGCTTGCTTGTCGTGACAAGGCATTCTTGCTGCAGCCGCGCGTGGCCGATGCCTTCTTTGCGCTCGTGGCGTGCACCGTGGCGCTCGCTGCCCTGCGGGCCGTGGCGTCTACACGCCCGCAAGATCTCGTTCAGCCTCGACCCATGCCGCCTTGAGTTGTTCATGCTGGTATTGGCATATGTGGACGCGTTCGACACGACATCCATGCTCTCTGCGAGGCGCGCGACCGCACCGTTGCAGATCATATGGCGCCTGAAGCGGTTCTTCAACAATGGGGACGAGAGAAAGCTCCTGGAATCCATGAGCCTCGTCGATGGGTTCACCGTAGAGGTCACCCGGCAACGACACAAGCTTGATGGTGCCGCGTCCGGCAGTGGTCACAGTTCATGGGCTCCGGTCCCCCGTGTTTGTGTGCTCGCGGAGGAGGACTCCCGACGCTCGCCCGCGCTCCGTGCTGCCGTCGCGGAGGAGGAGGCCGACGAGGAGACTCGGTTCCGGTCATAGTGAGAGTGAGCATTCTACTTTAACTTCTCTGTTTAGTGTAGTTGTTAACTCCTAATCACGATGCATGTACACAACGAAACACCGGGCAGAGGAATCTTCCACAATGCAGACAACCTATATGCAGGTGAGCAATCAACATGCAAACATCATATTTTGGCCTGTATCTCCTCAACCAGTCTCTACTCAGCCTGGCCTGTTTTCCCCACGCAACCTCGAAAAAACGGTGCAGGTAACCAAACGTGTCCTAGGATCACACAAAATGTCATGATCTTTGCCAAGACATCTATGTTCCAGAAATGAGCAGGACACTGGACAATTTCAAACCTAGCTTGCAACACCAAATGCCCTATCAATGTCCTTCCCTGCTACTTCTTACATCTTTGCAAAAATAATTATGTTTGGGGATCGGAAATTTTATTCATAAATGTTGACCAAGATGGATAGATGTCATCGGCTAGATAGTATCCTTGGTCAAAATCATAGCCATTCACCTTGTAGTTGTATCTGGAGTACCACATGTTGCCTAACAAACATATGAGATCTTTGCAAGCATTGATGTCATTGTGAGATTCAGGCAAGCCAAAGTAGCAATGTGAAATCCACAAATCCTCGAAGGTAACAACTTACAAGATAATAGTTGAATCATGTAAACCCGATGAATTGCCCGTGTCATGCTACCATGCAATTATTCCACCTCCAATGCAGAAAGCCAACTCTCCCAAGCATCCAAGGTAAACCTCTTACTTCACCCATTAATTGCTAAAAGCCTCTTTCGTTGGCATTGGGTGCTCAAAAATACTGAGCTCCATGAACCCTAACTGCAGCATTGACAAACACTTTTGTGCACTTTATGGTTGTATCTTTTGAACATATCCATGTGTCATATCTGTTGGAGAGCCATATGCAATCATCCGAAGTGTCACGGTCACCTTCTGAAAAAAAAACCTAGCAGACAGGCGTCATTCTTCCGTTGCTTGAAGAACGGTTCATTAGATTCCATGTTATTGACAATTCGACATAATAGCCGTTTGGCAGGGCCGGGCCCATAGTGGTGCCAAATGTGCGGCCCACACAGGGCCCATAATTTTGAGGGGCCCCAATTTTTTTTATATAGGCATAGTATTTCTAAAAAGATGTCAAGGCTCTGCCGCACTGGGCCGCTTGGCGCTGGAGTTGGGCCGAGTAGAGGCCGTCGAGTGCTCATGTCTCGATCGCTCGATGGAAAAAGCTATCGCTTGGTGGAAAAGGGTTCGCTCGATGTTCCAAGAAAAAGGAAATTGCTCCGTCAAAAAGCAAGGGATCGCTGCAGCAGTCAATCGGGATCTGAAACCGCAACAACAGTCCCGTCCACGTCGCAGCACGAAACAAGATTGTCTCGTCGGTCGTCGCCTTCGCCTCATCAGAGCGAACAGATTCGAGCCGATGTCGTTGCCTTCGTAGCTTTCTCTCCCAATTTTCGAGGATCATTACTTCAGGCCGCTGCAGTTCTGTCGTCGTCGCTACAGAAAATGAGATCGCCTCATCAGGCCAATCCATGACCGAGTGACCGACTCCAGTCTTCAGGTGCTTAGCGAATCCTCCTTTCCGATTAACTTCGGTTCCTACTCCTAATTTCTAATTTCCTAATTAAAATTTTGTAAGAACCGTTACTTCGTTACAGATTAGTTCTTACCCCCTCGATTAAAGATCAATGTAGTAGTTCAACCGGACAAGACCCAAAACTAGGTGAGTTAGACGGTTCGTTCAATTGCAAAATATTGATGCATGATTTTCAATTGATATATGCTACTGTGTAACTTCAGTTTTATTTTATTCATCTTTTTTTATCTTGTGTTTAATAATGCAGATTTGAGAAAACATGGGGGAAAATCTGGCTGGTTCCTATAAGCGCAAGAGAAAAGAAACAGAACGAAATTTAATTAATACATCTTATGTTATACATTATAAAAAAAATCTGTAAGATACATACCCAAGCCTCTATTCCAGGCAAGGTTTTTGCCCCAAGATTCACCCACTTGTGTGAAAATGACCCCTGGTGAATTGTGTACATGACACATGGTATTATTTTGGCACCTGGCTGTGTACAAATGAGTTGTGGATTCGGTGTTTCATTTGAAATTTTTTGAACGTGGTTGCCTCATTGCCGTGTAGCTCCAGCGTTTGCATCTTGGTTTTGGAAGTTGTTCCACCGTGTAGTTTTTGGGACTTTTAATCTGTCTATGTGCCGCTCTAGGGGTAGGCTGTTTGACCTTGTGGCATTTCACTTTTTCTTCTTTTCTATGTGCCGCTCTAGCTGACAATGCGGCTTCAAAATTTCTTTTCCCTTTGTATGGGCCGCTTTGGCATGCAACGTTTTGTGTATATATGCCACGGAGAGTGTATGGTCGTCCGAGGTGTGCATGCGTGTACGTGGTCATTTCAGCGGTGCATGCGTACCGGCCGTTGGAGACATGCCGCGTGTCTGGGGAAGCGGTGATTTTGGGTATTCGGTTGTTGGTTCATGCGCAAAAGGACAAACCATATGATTGCAAATTTCTGTGTGGCTGGTTGGACGCCCAATAGGAACTGTTGTAGCCGCTGATCGAGAGATTCGGCTGTCTGTCTAGGCGCAAAAGGACAAGGGGGATGGTTCTAATTACTCCCTCCGTCCGGTGAAGAGTGTACATCTAGCCTTAAAATTTGTCCACAAAAGAGTGTACATATATCCTTCCAATGCACTTTAAAGTGGGAAAAAATACTTCTCTCTCATCACACGGTAATCAAGACCAATAGCAATCTAGCCATCGTCTTCTTAGATCATTGGGGGTTGGATAATTAAAAAGGAGAGAGATGATGGCTTGCACCTTTCCAATGCATTTTTTACTCAACTCCATAATTTGTCCTAAAATCTCTAGATGTACACTCTTTACCGGACGGAGGGAGTATGTGACTGCATGGGAGTCTGTTGCTTGCGTATGGGTTTAGCCAACTGCTGTCGGTCGAAGCGGCATGGGCGGTGGGGTGGTTCGCTTATTAATATGGGCGTTTCTTGGTTTTCGCAGGCAGTGTTGTTATGTGTATTTATCTAGACTTGCCGTTTCCGGACATGCCATGTTTGATTTTGTGTCCTTCTCCCTGACCCTTTCTCTGCTATAAATAGGTGTTTTTCCTTGTTGCTTTTCATCTACTTGCTCTGGTGTGTTTGTTCTTTCTTGTTTACGGTTTGAGTCCATGGCTTGGCTCTCTTCTTGTCGTAGTGGTCCCTGTCGTCCGGGACGGCCTCCTCGAGTGCGTGGAGCTGCTGCTGGTCGTCGTCCTCCTGCATCGTCTGGTGTTTCTGCTCAGTCTGTGGGTGTGCTAGAGAATTCCATCCCTTCTGTGTGGGTGGTGCGAGGCCGTACGTGGCCGTTCTGGTGGGTGTTCTAGCCCCGGGTGTGTCGTGGTGTTTTCGGTTCTCAAGAGTTTTGTGCTTGCTACGGGGTAGAGATTGGTGTTGGTCTCATTCCTTAGATCGTTGTTGTTTTGATTGGCTAGGGTCTCCGTCTTTGGTGTCCGAGTCTGTTCTTGGTGGTCATTCCATGCGACGGAGGGAGGAGATTCGGCCGACGTAGTCCGTGACGTATGCCTATGTGTGCTCAGTCAGGTTCTCCGGCGAAGGTGAGGCTGATGCCGCCGCGACGGAGTAGAGGAGGCGACCGAACTCCTCCTCGCGGGGGCGGGGCAAAGGACTAGACTGGACGTGGGGGGAGCGTAGGACAATCTCGACGATGGATATCTTCCAAAGCTGCCGCCATGCGTCGTGGTAGGATGCGGCGATTAGGCCCTCTGCATTGACGTATGCCTTCTGCCGCAAAAATGTCAGAGGCCTGGAGGACGCGAATGACGCGTGAGGACGCGTCGTGGGTCTTCATGATCTCGTGTGTGCCGTCAGGGGACGACCGCGTTGAGCTCGCCGAGGCAAAGCATCATGAGCGGGTTGTGGCATGAGCACAGTGCGGGGGCTGCGACTACGGCAGGCATGCGGTGAGCCGGCGTTCTACTGGTGCATCCACGACGATGTCACCGTCGGCTTCCAATCCCTGGTCAGCCCAATCGAGTGCCCGTCGAAGAGATCCCCATCCCCGTCACCGTCCTGCCACCGCCATCGCCTCCTCCAAGCCCTGGTCGCCACCTGACTTCCTTCTTCCGTCCCGGCCTGATCTGATGTCTCTCTGTTACTAGCTGCTATTAATTAGAAGAAAGTGTACAAAGAAAAGAGTCATTGGACACTGATGGTTGGTTACCTGCGGGGTTTATGCAGTGCGGGAAGAATTAGGAGTAGACGACAAGCGAAGGCGACGACTTCAGAGTTCAGAGGAGTAGGCTTCGTGGAAACTTCCCTTCTGTTTTTTGTTCCGTGTTTTGCTGGGTGGGATGTGCTGTGGTAATGATCTATTATGATAGGTGGTGCGCGTGTCTGGCCAGGCAATTCGGTCCTGACGAGTCCACAGATCGGGGCAACATCCCTCTGAAATCCTATTTTGTTTTCTCTTTGTCAATTAGTGTGTGTGGGAGAGACAGGGAGCTAGGATGATGGTTCATATTAATTGTTTTTGGTATACGGAAGTGGTGCATGAAGATGAATTTCAACATTAAGCTACAATTTTTTTCTCGGTTAACAACTACATTTCTAATATCAATGTATTTTATCTAAACATCTTTAGCAATCAAGATTAGTTGTTGGATGTTCCCTCTAAGATTGGGCTAGAAGGAAGCAGTAATTATATGCCTCTCTCCATGATTCTGTAAATTACTCCATTTCTGGCGGCATTACAATGTTGGTGGACATGCCTCTCAACAGTTTCTCTTCAAAAGTTTTCCAAGAAACTCTCAAACCTAAATGCTTTCCAGCCTTTTCTATATTTTCTGTAACTAACAGTGCCAATACTTGCATGTTTTATTAATAGCTAGATGCACTTGGTATTAACCATGTTTTATTAGCAGGTAGATGCAACTTGGTATAAGGCAAGTGACAGTGTGGAATGATTTCATATCATGGCAAACTAGCAGTGTCAATCGTTAGGGTAGTGAATTTATTTGATCAACTAGGGTTTCAACATTTTTGTATGAACAATAATGCTTCATCTAAACCTGTGGACAAAAATGACTTTTGAAGGCATGAGAGCAAGATATGTAATCTGGATAATTTGTTTAAAAATCCGTGTAAGCGTGCACATTTTTAAGCAGAATCATAGCATGAACCACCACTACTTAGAGAGCATATGCGAATTCACCATTTCTTTACAAAATTTCTACAATTTGTCTGAGACATGGTCATATATACGGGAAAATGTACTACACCTAGCATCATGATGGAGTGAGAAGCCCGCCGAGCTCGCAGGGGAGAGGGGATGCGGGAATATTTTTTCCCCGGACAGATTGTAACATTTGTTTTGAATACAACGAAGAATTGTCAAGGAGTCCTATTCTACTAAAACACTCCAACACTTTTAGCGAGCATCTAGCCCAACAACATAGCCAAGGCAACATTTTAAGCTTTTGCTTCCTTCAACCAATATAAAGGAAATATGAACCAATCTAGCAAGAAAGAAGTACACGTTCAACAGTAGATACATACAAGAAATTGTATGCAATAACAAAACGAAACAAGGACTTGCATGTTTCTTTTCAGGTATATTGTGTCATCTTCTTTTACTACTTAGGCAGTATTGCAACATTGAATACAAATTTGTGCACATATATTAGTTCTTTAGTATCCTGGAGCTCTCATTGTTGTTTGACGCATATTTAATTTCATAATATCAATTACCTTTCAGCAATTATTATGAGAAAAAAAGGAGAAATAATCATATATATGATAAAGAGGTCTGACTTTTGAACAAACCAAAACATCACTCACCTATCTAGGTCTCTTGCTCTAATTGAGTTTCGCTGTAAACAATACGTACAAACAACATACATAAACACAATAAATCGACGGGACGCGGCGTGCCGCGGCGCGAGCATTGCTAGTATACACTATAGTTGCTCGGTAGTTCATTTTTATAGCGAGGTAGGGCCCCAGAATTTGCCGGCCCGGCCCTGCCGTTTGGACATGTTGAAGCGTCGCTGCTAAAACCCAAGTGCAGAAATATAACAATCAAATGCGAGCTCATTATATGACAACTGAATGCGAGCTCATTATATATTTCCCATCGAAACAAACTTGTGAAACACCATTTATTACACACACATGTAAGGGAACATTTTTGTCAAACATTCTGACGACATTATATGGGCAAAAAATTTGAACACGAGTACTGTTACAATTTGTACATTTAATAATTGAATCCAATATAAACATGCTCTGTTGCATGATGCACTTGGGATCAAGCAATCAATAGTTGGCCGTGGAGCACTTGAGCCTCACCTCCACGGGCATTCCCATGGGCGGAGGTACGTTTCCCATCTTCACCATGGCCTTGGCGAAGTCCCTCGCGAACGCCTCACCGTCGCTACTGTACATCTCCACGAGATTGTCCTGCAGGCCTCCACCGCCGTAGAGAGTCTGGTCGGAGGTGAGGAGACCGCGCCGCTTGATAAGGTTGCGGTAGTAAGCGTTGTCAAACCTCATCGGAGTTTGCACGTCAAACGGCGCCTTACCAGAAGGACCCTGGCACATAAGCTGCATGGTCTGTGCGAAGGATGGGTCGATCTCCTCATCGCGGTCGGTGCCGTAGGCGCGGTCGCTGTGGTGCATGCAGTCGGCCATCCCGACGGTGTGGGCACCGGAGAGCGCGGTCATGTCACGCGCGTCGAGGTTGAGCCTTGAAAACATGGTGACGAGCTCGCCGAGGTTGTCGTGCGGGCTCGGGAGGCCCTTCTCAGTGGACTCCGGGTTGGCGGCGAAGCGTGAGTCCTTGCGGCCGAGGGGCACGCTCCAGGTGTGACCTCCGAGCAGGGTGACGGCGTCGCGGGACGCCAGGGCGATAACATCAGCGCAGGAGACGGTTGCCGGGCAGTCGTGCTCGAGCGCGGACTTGATGTCGTCGATGACGGTATAGCCGGTGAGGGAGGCGTTCGGCTTCACATCCTTCTCGCTGGGGGAGAAGGGAGTTGCGTCCAGGAGAACAGAAGCATCACATCCCTGTCACGCCATATGCCCATATATGGATCGTAGCATTAGCAAATGGAACCATAGTGTAGGTAAGAATATACATAGCAGAAGTAGAGATGCTTATATACGTTGATGAAGCAGTCGTGGAAGAAGAGGCGGAGGACGGCGGGCGCCATCCTTGGCTGGGCGGCGACGCTGCTCGCCATCACTGACCGCACGACGTGCTGCACGTTGGGGCACGTCTTCTCATAGTAACTCGCGGAGAGCTCGTCGCCATTGGCGGTGGCAGCCAGAGTGAAGAAGAGGAGCAGCGCAAGTGTAACCCAAGAAGCGCTCCCGGAGGACGCCATGACTATAGGTTGGCTGGTGTTGAGAGCGATCGGTGCACAGCGCAGAAGCAAGCAAGAAGAGAGTGTGTGGAAGATGAATGGAAGCATAAGCTTATATAGACTTCGACTTGTGTCGCCTTCTTCCTGCGCGCGTACAGTTGCATCCATGCTTCTAATTTACCCGCGTGTGCATGTGCGAACGCTCTGCAATGTTAATACATTTTGGCGAGGTCTGTCTACCTCCTCGTGCATTTTGGCGAGGTCAGGAGGACCGGAAGAAGAGAAAACAAAAGCCAAGGGAATTGACAGGCTAACTAATACACCTACCTAGCTTGAATTTACATAAAATTAAGATGCTCCCGTCGACATGGTTGCTTGCTTGGATGGTGCTGGATCCAATCGCTCACTGGAATGAAAGGGTACGGTGTTAGAAAACGGACTGGGACAAGCCGTTGAAATGCTATGGAATCAAAAACACGCTTGTTGTCCACTTGGACGAATTAGTAGTCGATTTTTGCACGGTTTGGTAAAACATCATTTAAAGTTTTAAACACACCTGGAACTGGAAAGCCTGCACAGTATATATGCAAGAGATAGGATTTTCAGCACCCGCGGCCCCTACACCCTCTATGAACAGTAAATTCAAAACAAATCAAAAAATCTGAAACTTTGGGACATCGAACATCATGAAACTTTTGATGATCTTGCAAAGTTTTAGCTAAAAATAACATTCGGAGATCACTCAAATAAAAAAACAAAATAATTGTTCAAAGTTTATGTACATTTTTGAGCAGTGATTTTGTTTTTTTGGATGAGGGCTCCATGAAGGTTATTTGTTTCTGAAACTTTGCATGAACATCAAACCTTTGATAATCTTTGATCCCTGAAAGTTTCAGATTTTTTTGATTTTTTTTCAATTTAATATGAATTTACTGTTCATGAGGGTGTAGGGGCACCCGGGAGCTGTTAGACATTTCTCTTACAGCTGTGGCCTTTTATAACTGAAAGATTTAGGACATTGCTCGAGAACCAAAGAATTTGCAACTGATTGTATTTCTTTGCACTGTTTCAAAATTTGAGTTCAGCTACAGAAAAAGAACTACAAATCCATCCCATATTTGTTGAGAACTCTGTTTGACTTTGCCATAATTCCATTTTATGTCTAACTCATGGTTTCATATGCATGCATGACCCTCAAGTCTCAACTTAGCGTGTTGAACGACATTGGTTGGAGCTGATTCACGCACTTCATAATCAAGTTGATGTATATTATCATTGATGGCTCTAGCGATAATACTATATATAGTAATGTACAGGGTCAGGCTTGTCACCCAGCACTACTGGAATCTGATTTTCTGCTGAGTTGGTTTTATCGGCAACTCAGCAAAGTTTGCATCTGCTGAGTTTGATTCAAAATTGGATTTGGCAATGATAAGAAACTTGACAAACTTCACATTTTGCTGCTAGTTCCAACGAAAAAGGACTCGGTGAACACAATGAACTTGGAAGAAACTCAAGTTCGCCGACTTGCCGACAGAAACAACCCGACAAAGTCTGGCAGGTGGGCCCTGCGTTTAAGCAGGTGACAGAGCCGTGAAGGGAGTCTATATTTTCCGAGTTTCGGCTAATGAAAACCCTGAAGAATTGTTATTCTTCACCCCTTCTATTTTTATATCACTGCATCATATTTTTTACGCCTCGTAATTTTTTTATAATGTCAGAAGTAAAATGAGAACACAAGAAACATATAACAGTCGTAGAAAATATTTTACGTTATGTAAGATTACGAACATAAAATTATAGCATGAAATTTACATAAAAACCTATTTTTATTGTATTATGACTTATATATTTGTTTTCTTACGACAGATTTTGCACAATGAATCAATATGAAGGTAACTGTTTGTATACCAAATACAAATTCTTGATGAAATGATGTAAGAAATCTTAGATGCAAAATAATTATGCTGCACCCTGGGGATGAATAGCATTGCTAAATGTACTTATTGATATATTGTAACTAGTTGGGTTGGTGGCACAATTCCACGCACGCCACCCACACATTATAACAAACTTGCATAGTTTTAACACAAAAAACAATAATCCAAAATGCCAAATGTAATACATATGCGCAACGTAGTAGAGGTCAAACTACACTTTTACATCTGGACGCAGTTGCCATATCCGCAGGCTCCAAACGCATTTGGAGCACACCATAATTTTTGAAAGGTTGTGTAGGCGGCGTTATAAACAGAGTCACCAAAACAAGGGGCTCCATAATTTTATTCATGTTTTTTCTATCTACTCTACTAGTTCGATTTGGCGTCGACACTAAACAATTCAGCAATATTATTTGAATCCACTTATCCGAATAGATAAATAATCAGAATGCAACAAATATTTCAACGAATCAAATTGTCCAAATAAAAAACAATGAATTAAAGACATGTAAGCACACTATCGCCCACGTAGTTGTCATTGGTGCTCAAAGATCTTCACGCAACTAATCAAAACTAATCATGGGAGGCCCGGTCTTCATTCTTTTGTCACGCCTTGAAGCATGTTTGAATGTTTTTGTGTGTCTATGAGGCTTGATAGGTATGCTAACATTGGCATACTCTTTGGCCATCTGTGTATCTCTCTCATCTGCGATGACCATGTCATGTAGGACGACACAACAAGTCATGATCTTTGCCAATGCATCTTTGTCCGAGGAATGAGCAGGACACCATACAATTGCAAATCTAGCTTGCAACATTCCAAATGCCCTATCAATGTCCTCCCTTGCTGCTTCTTACATCTTTGCAAAATGTTTATTTCTGGGGATTTGTCTTCATAAATATTGATTAGATGGATAGGTGCCATTGGTTAGATAGTATCCTTGGTCATAATCATGGTCATTCACCTTATACTTGTGTTGGACATATGCCCTAGAGGCAATCATGTATGATGATATTTCCTATATGTTTATGAATAAAGATAGTCCTTGGACATTATCAATGATGTGTATCAGCAAGTACGTGACTTGTTTGTGGGACTATGCATTGTATGATGACTGTCCTAAAAGGTCCCTAGTTGAAAGGGTTGTGTGGACGCGCAGCCAACTAGACTAGCATATGACACGGTCGATGGCTTGGTCTCACTAGCCATGGGGCATTGGATGCTAACCGGATAATATGGACTTGGAAGGATCTGGTCGGGTTCGACGTAGTCGAATCCGAGTTGAGATAAGGTCCAAGTCGGACAGACCCAACTATGAGACGTAGCGATATGTCATATGTGAGTCTCTAGTACAACATACGTTATATGTCCTAAGACCTGAGCAGGCACATGTACTCGGGATGGTGACAAACTTGCTTTGAGCCGACTAAACGCTACTCCGTGACTGGGTAGTTACAAAGGTAGGTTTCAGGCTTGTCCAGACCCATGCTGCGAGACATGGTCGAGCAAGATGGGATTTGCCCCTCCGATCAGGAGAGATATACTCGCCCCTCGTGTGATCCGACCAGGATAAGCATGGCCATGCGACAAGGATTATGAAATAATCTGGTTTGTGGTCGGCATCACTGGAACAAGAAAAAGGTCGGGCTAGCACAAGGATGACAGACTCGCCTTGAGCGCGACAACATATATCGTGTGGCAAAAGGAATGGAAGTATGATGTACAGGTTCGCCTAACCAGCTTCATAGTCTGCTTGGTGTTCGACATGCCTTGCTGGGGGCCGCTACCAGCCGTGCAGTTCGGAGGTGATGCAAACCGCGACAAAGCCGGTTTGAACCTAAGGGGTCGGGCGCTTCAGGGAAGGAACCTACGAGGTCGGATCTGGAGACACTGGTCGGATGTGATCCGAGCTGTATTCGGATTGTGGCCGAGTAGACTTATGGGCTTTAGGGTCCGTGCGAGGCCCAAGTGTTGAGCCCGCGACGGACGCCTATATAAAGTGGGGTGCGGCACACTCATGCCGTTGAGCGCTTCGGCGTTGTCACTAGGGTTTGCATGTGTTGCGAATAGAAGCCTCCACTCGCCGCCCGTTGTGTGATCGGACCTAGCAGTCCGCCGCACGACGTTCCTCCTGCACGCGCGGATACCGTTAGAAGCGGTGCACTTGCGCCGCTCCGGCGAACCTGTATGTGGACCAGCTGATCGAGGAAGATCGGACGAGGAGAAGATGATCCACACGGACGCGCTGCCCCAACTCTTCTTCCGCTGCATGGTACTGTGCGTCTAGTGGTAACGAACTGTGATCCATCTCCCTAACATGTTCTTGGTGTTGGGGAACGTAGTAATTTCAAAAAAATTCCTACGCACACGCAAGATCATGGTGATGGCATAGCAACGAGAGGGGAGAGTGTTCGTCCACGTACCCTCGTAGACCGTAAGCGGAAGCGTTATCACAACGCGGTTGATGTAGTCGTACGTCTTCACGATCCGACCGATCCAAGCACCGAACGTACGGAGCCTCCGAGTTCAGCACACGTTCAGCTCGATGACGATCTCCGGCCTCCGATCCAGCCGAGCTCCGGAGATGAGTTCCGTCAGCACGACGGCGTGGTGACGATGATGATGTTCTACCGGCGCAGGGCTTCGCCTAAACTCCGCGACGATATGACCGAGGTGGAATATGGTGGAAGGGGGCACCGCACACGGCTAAGGAACGATCCGTAGATCAACTTGTGTGTCTATGGGGTGCCCCCTGCCCCCGTATATAAAGGAGGGAGGGGGGAGGCCGGCCGGCCCCTTTGGGCGCGCCAAGGGAGGAGGAATCCTCCTCCTAGTAGGAGTAGGATTCCTCCTTTCCTACTCCTACTAGGAGGGGGGAGGAAGGGGGAGAGGGGGGAAGGAAAGGGGGGCGCCGCCCCCCCCCCCTCCTAGTCCAATTCGGACCAGAGGGAGAGGGGGTGCGCGGCACACCCTGGCCGCCCCTCTCTCTTCCCACCTAGGCCCATGTGGCCCATTAACTCTCCCGGGGGGTTCCGGTAACCCCCCCGGCACTCCGGTTTTCTCCGAAATTACCCGGAACCTTTCGGGTGTCCGAATATAGTCGTCCAATATATCAATCTTTATGTCTCGACCATTCTGAGACTCCTCGTCATGCCCGTGATCACATCCGGGACTCCGAACAACCTTCGGTACATCAAAACTTATAAACTCATAATAAACTATCATCGAAACATTAAGCGTGCGGACCCTACGGGTTCGAGAACTATGTAGACATGACCTAAAACCATTCTCGGTCAATAACCAATAGCGGGACCTGGATGCCCATATTGGTTCCTACATATTCTACGAAGATCTTTATCGGTCAAACCGCATAACAACATACTTTGTTTCCTTTGTCATCGGTATGTTACTTGCCCGAGATTTGATCGTCGGTATCCAATACCTAGTTCAATCTCGTTACCGGCAAGTCTCTTTACTCGTTCCGTAATACGTCATCTCATAACTAACTCATTAGTTACATGATTGCAAGGCTTAGGTGATGAGTATTACCGAGAGGGCCCAAAGATACCTCTCCGACAATCGGAGTGACAAATCCTAATCTCGAATTATGCCAACCCAACATGTACCTTCGGAAACACATGTAGAGCACCTTTATAATCACCCAGTTACGTTGTGACGTTTGGTAGCACACAAAGTGTTCTTCCGGTAAACGGGAGTTGCACAATCTCATAGTTGCAGGAACTTTGTATAAGTCATGAAGAAAGCAATAGCAGTATACTAAACGATCAAGTGCTAGGCTAACAGAATGGGTCATGTCAATCACATCATTCTCCTAATGATGTGATCCCATTAATCAAATGACAACACATGTCTATGGTCAGGAAACATAACCATCTTTGATTAATGAGATAGTCAAGTAGAGGCATACTAGTGACTATATGTTTGTCTATGTATTCACACATGTATCATGTTTCCGGTTAATACAATTCTAGCATGAATAATAAACATTTATCATGATATGTGGAAATAAATAATAACTTTATTATTGCCTCTAGGGCATATTTCCTTCAGTCTCCCACTTGCACTAGAGTCAATAATCTAGATTACATAGTAATGATTCTAACACCCATGGAGTCTTGGTGCTGATCATGTTTTGCTCGTGAGAGAGGCTTAGTCAACGGGTCTGCAACATTCAGATCCGTATGTATCTTGCAAATCTCTATGTCTCCCACTTGGACTTGGTCCCGAATGGAATTGAAGTGTCTCTTGATGTGCTTGGTCCTCTTGTGAAATCTGGATTCCTTTGCCAAGGCAATTGCACCAGTGTTGTCATAGAAGATCTTCATTGGTCCCGATGCACTAGGTATGACACCTAGATCAGAAATGAACTCCTTCATCCAGACTCCTTCATTCGCTGCTTGAGAAGTAGCTATGTACTCCGCTTCACATGTAGATCCCGCCACGACGCTTTGTTTAGAACTGCACAACTTACAGCTCCACCGTTTAATATAAACACGTATCCGGTTTGCGATTTAGAATCATCCGGATCAGTGTCAAAGCTTGCATCGACGTAACCATTTACGACTAGCTCTTTGTCACCTCCATATACGAGAAACATATCCTTAGTCCTTTTCAGGTATTTCAGGATGTTCTTGACCGCTGTCCAGTGATCCACTCCTGGATTACTTTGGTACCTTCCTGCCAAGCTTATTGCTAAGCATACGTCAGGTCTGGTACACAGCATTGCATACATGATAGAGCCTATGGCTGAAGCATAGGGAACATTTTTCATTTTCTCTCTATCTTCTGCTGTGGTCGGGCATTGAGTTTGACTCAACTTCACACCTAGTAGCACAGGCAAGAATCCTTTCTTTGCCTGATCCATTTTGAACTTTTTCAAAATTTTGTCAAGGTATGTACTTTGTGAAAGTCCTATTAAGCGTCTTGATCTATCTCTATAGATCTTGATGCCCAATATGTAAGCAGCTTCACCGAGGTCTTTCATTGAAAAACTTTTATTCAAGTATCCTTTTATGCTATCCAGAAATTCTATATCATTTCCAATTAATAATATGTCGTCAACATATAAAACTAGAAATGCTACAGAGCTCCCACTCACTTTCTTGTAAATACAGGCTTCTCCAAAAGTCTGTATAAAACCATATGCTTTGATCACACTATCAAAGCGTTTATTCCAACTCCGAGATGCTTGCACCAGTTCATAAATGGAATGCTAGAGCTTGCACACTTTGTCAGCACCTTTTGGATCAACAAAACCTTCCGGCTGCATCATATACAACTCTTCTTCTAGAAATCCATTCAAGAATGCAGTCTTGACATCCATTTGCCAAATTTCATAATCATGAAATGCAGCAATAGCCAACACGATTCGGACAGACTTAAGCATCGCTACGGGTGAGAAAGTCTCATCGTAGTCAACCCCTTGAACTTGTCGAAAACCTTTCGCAACAAGTCGAGCTTTATAGACAGTAACATTACCATCAGCGTCAGTCTTCTTCTTAAAGATCCATTTATTCTCAATGGCTTGCCGATCATCGGGCAAGTCAACCAAAGCCACACTTTGTTTTCATACATGGATCCCATCTCAGATTTCATGGCTTTTAGCCATTTTGCGGAATCTGGGCTCATCATCGCTTCCTCATAGTTCGTAGGTTCATCATGGTCAAGTAACATGACTTCCAGAATATGATTACCGTACCACTCTAGTGCGGATCTTACTCTGGTAGACCTACGAGGTTCAACAGAAACTTGATCTGAAGTTTCATGATCAATATCATTAGCTTCCTCACTAATTGGTGTAATCGTCATAGGAACCGGTTCTCGTGATGAACTACCTTCCAATAAGGGAGTAGATACAGTTATCTCATCAAGTTCTACTTTCCTCCCACTCACTTCTTTCGAGAGAAACTCCTTCTCTAGAAAGGATCCATTCTTAGCAACGAATGTCTTACCTTCGGATCTGTGATAGAAGGTGTACCCAACAGTCTCTTTTGTGTATCCTATGAAGACACATTTCTCCGATTTGGGTTCGAGCTTATCTGGTTGAAGTTTCTTCACATAAGCATTGCAGCCCCAAACTTTAAGAAACGACAACTTTGGTTTCTTGCCAAACCACAGTTCATAAGGCGTCGTCTCAACGGATTTTGATGGTGCCCTATTTAACGTGAATGTGGCCGTCTCTAAAGCATAACCCCAAAACGATAGCGGTAAATCGGTAAGAGACATCATAGATCGCACCATATCAAGTAAAGTACGATTACGACGTTCGGACACACCATTTCGTTGTGGTGTTCCAGGTGGCGTGAGTTGCGAAACTATTCCGCATTGTTTCAAATGTAAACCAAACTCGTAACTCAAATATTCTCCTCCACGATCAGATCGTAGAAACTTTATTTTCTTGTTACGATGATTTTCTACTTCACTATGAAATTCTTTGAGCTTTTCAAATGTTTCAGACTTGTGCTTCATTAAGTAGATATACCCATATCTGCTCAAATCATCTGTGAAGGTGAGAAAATAACGATATCCGCCACGAGCCTCAACATTCATCGGACCACATACATCTGTATGTATGATTTCCAACAAATCTGTTGCTCTCTCCATAGTTCCGGAGAAAGGTGTTTTAGTCATCTTGCCCATGAGGCACGGTTCGCAAGTACCAAGTGATTCATAATCGAGTGATTCCAGAAGTCCATCAGTATGGAGTTTCTTCATGCGTTTTACACCGATATGACCTAAATGGCAGTGCCACAAATAAGTTGCACTATCATTATCAACTCTGCATCTTTTGGCTTCAACATTATGAATATGTGTATCACTACTATCGAGATTCAATAAAAATAGACCACTCTTCAAGGGTGCATGACCATAAAAGATATTACTCATATAAATAGAACAACCATTATTCTCTGATTTAAATGAATAACCGTCTCGCATCAAACAAGATCCAGATATAATGTTCATGCTCAACGCTGGCACCAAATAACAATTATTCAGGTCTAAAACTAATCCCGAAGGTAGATGTAGAGGTAGCATGCCGACCGCGATCACATCGACTTTGGAACCGTTTCCCACGCGCATCGTCACCTCGTCCTTGGCCAGTGCTCGCTTATTCCGTAGTCCCTGTTTCGAGTTGCAAATATTAGCAACAGAACCAGTATCAAATACCCAGGTGCTACTACGAGCTCTAGTCAGGTACACATCAATAACATGTATATCACATATACCTTTGTTCACTTTGCCATCCTTCTTATCCGCCAAATACTGTTGGAAATATGCCCTAGAGGCAATAATAAAAGCATTATTATTATATTTCTTTGTTCATGATAATTGTCTTTATTCATGCTATAATTGTATTATCCGGAAATCGTAATACATGTGTGAATAACAGACACCAACATGTCCCTAGTAAGCCTCTAGTTGACTAGCTCGTTGATCAATAGATAGTCATGGTTTCCTGGCTATGGACATTGGATGTCATTGATAACGGGATCACATCATTAGGATAATGATGTGATGGACAAGACCCAATCCTAAGCATAGCGTGAGATCGTGTAGTTCGTTTGCTAGAGCTTTTCTAATGTCAAGTATCTTTTCCTTTGACCATGAGATCGTGTAACTCCCGGATACCGTAGGAGTGCTTTGGGTGTATCAAATGTCACAACGTAACTGGGTGACTATAAAGGTGCATTACAGGTATCTCCGAAAGTGTCTGTTGGGTTGACACGGATCGAGACTGGGATTTGTCACTCCGTATGACGGAGAGATATCACTGGGCCCACTCGGTAATGCATCATCATAATGAGCTCAAAGTGACCAAGTGTCTGGTCACGGGATCATGCATTACGGTACGAGTAAAGTGACTTGCCGGTAACGAGATTGAACAAGGTATTGGGATACCGACGATCGAATCTCGGGCAAGTAACATATCGATTGACAAAGGGAATTGCATACGGGGTTGATTAAATCCTCGACATCGTGGTTCATCCGATGAGATCATCGTGGAGCATGTGGGAGCCAACATGGGTATCCAGATCCCGCTGTTGGTTATTGACCGGAGAGCGATCTCGGTCATGTCTACATGTCTCCCGAACCCGTAGGGTCTACACACTTAAGGTTCAGTTGCGCTAGGGTTGTAGGGATATGTATATGCAGTAACCCGAATGTTGTTCGGAGTCCCGGATGAGATCCCGGACGTCACGAGGAGTTCCGGAATGGTCCGGAGGTAAAGATTTATATATGGGAAGTCCTGTTTCGGGCATCGGGACAAGTTTCGGGGTTATCGGTATTGTACCGGGACCACCGGAAGGGTCCTGGGGGCCCACCGGGTGGGGCCACCCATCCCCGGGGGCCACATGGGCTGTAGGGGGTGCGCCTTGGCCTACATGGGCCAAGGGCACCAGCCCCACTAGGCCCATGCGCCTAGGGTTTCCAAGGGGGAGGAGTCCTACTAGTGGAAGGCACCTCCTAGGTGCCTTGGGGGGGGGGGGGGGGAGGGAAACCTCCCCTTGGCCGCACCCCCCCTAGGAGATTGGATCTCCTAGGGCCGGCCACCCCCCCTTGGCCCTCCTATATATAGTGGGGGAGAGGAGGGACTTCATACCTTGAGTCCTTGGCCTTTGGTTGCCTCCTTCTCCCTCTCCAACACCTCCTCCTCCTCAATAGTGCTTAGCGAAGCCCTGCCCGGAGTACTGCAGCTCCATCAACACCACGCCGTCGTGCTGCTGCTGGTGCCATCTCCCTCAACCTCTCCTCCCTCCCTTGCTGGATCAAGAAGGAGGAGACGTGGCTGTTCCATACGTGTGTTGAACGCGGAGGTGCCGTCCGTTCGGTGCTAGGATCTCTGGTGATTCGAATCACGTCGTGTTCGACTACATCATCCCCGTTCTTTGAACGCATCCGCTCGTGATCTACAAGGTACGTAGATGCATCTAATGACTCATTGCTAGATGAACTCATAGATGGATCTTGGTGAAACCGTAGGAAAATTTTTTGTTTTCTGCAACGTTCCCCAACAAATACTTGGGGCAGTTCCGCTTCCAGTGACCAGTCTGTTTGCAGTAGAAGCACTCAGTTTCAGGCTTAGGTCCAGCCTTGGGTTTCTTCTCTTGAGCAGCAACTTGTTTGCCGTTCTTCTTGAAGTTCCCCTTCTTCTTCCCTTTGCCCTTTGTCTTGAAACTAGTGGTCTTGTTGACCATCAACACTTGATGCTCCTTTTTGATTTCTACCTCCGCGGCTTTCAGCATCGCGAAGAGCTCGGGAATAGTCTTGTTCATCCCTTGCATATTATAGTTCATCACGAAGCTCTTGTAGCTTGGTGGCAGTGATTGGAGAATTCTGTCAATGACACTATCATCAGGAAGATTAACTCCCAGTTGAATCAAGTGATTATTATACCCAGACATTCTGAGTATGTGTTCACTGACAGAACTATTCTCTTCCATCTTGCAGCTATAGAACTTATTGGAGACTTCATATCTCTCAATCCGGGCATTTGCTTGAAATATTAACTTCAACTCTTGGAACATCTCATATGATACATGACGTTCAAAACGTCGTTGAAGACCCGGTTCTAAGCCGTAAAGCATGGCACGCTGAACTATAGAGTAGTCATCAGCTTTGCTCTGCCAGACGTTCTTAACGTCGTCAGTTGCATCAGCAGCAGGCCTGGCACCCAGCGGTGCTTCCAGGACGTAACTCTTCTGTGCAGCAATGAGGATAATCCTCAGGTTACGGACCCAGTCCGTGTAATTGCTACCATCATCTTTCAACTTTGCTTTCTCAAGGAACGCATTAAAATTCAACGGAACAACAGCACAAGCCATCTATCTACAAACAAACATAGACAAGCAAGATACTATCAGGTACTAAGTTCATGATAAATTTAAGTTCAATTAATCATATACTTAAGAACTCCCACTTAGACAGATATCTCTCTAGTCATCTAAGTGATCACGTGATCCAAATCAACTAAACCATAACCGATCATCACGTGAGATGGAGTAGTTTTCAATGGTGAACATCATTATGTTGATCATATCTACTATATGATTCACGCTCGACCTTTCGGTCTCCGTGTTCCGAGGCCATATCTGCATATGCTAGGCTCGTCAAGTTTAACCTGAGTATTCTGCGTGTGCAAAACTGGCTTGCACCCGTTGTAGATGGACGTAGAGCTTATCACACCTGATCATCACGTGGTGTCTCGGCACGACAAACTTTGGCAACGGTGCATACTCAGGGAGAACGCTTCTTGATAATTTTAGTGAGAGATCATCTTAAAATGCTACCGTCAATCAAAGCAAGATAAGATGGATAAAGGATAAACATCACATGCAATCAATATAAGTGATATGATATGGCCATCATCATCTTGTGCTTGTGATCTCCATCTCCGAAGCACCGTCGTGATCACCATCGTCACCGGCGCGACACCTTGATCTCCATCGTAGCATCGTTGTCATTTACGCCATCTATTGCTTCTACGACTATCGCTACCGCTTAGTGATAAAGTAAAGCAATTACAGGGCGTTTGCATTTCATAAAATAAAGCGACAACCATATGGCTCCTGCCAGTTGCCGATAACTTCGGTTACAAAACATGATCATATCATACAATAAAATATAGCATCATGTCTTGACCATATCACATCACAACATGCCCTACAAAAACAAGTTAGACGTCCTCTACTTTGTTGTTGCAAATTTTACGTGGCTGCTACGGGCTTAGCAAGAACCGTTCTTACCTACGCATCAATAACCACAACGATAGTTCGTCAAGTTGGTGCTGTTTTAACCTTCGCAAGGACCGGGCGTAGCCACACTCGATTCAGCTAAAGTGAGAGAGACAGACACCCGCCAGCCACCTTTAAGCATGAGTGCTCGTAACGGTGAAACCAGTCTCGCGTAAGCGTACGCGTAATGTCGGTCCGGGCCGCTTCATCTCACAATACCGCCGAACCAAAATATGACATGCTGGTAAGCAGTATGACTTGTAGCACCCACAACTCACTTGTGTTCTACTCATGCATATAACATCAACGCATAAAACCTAGGCTCGGATGCCACTGTTGGGGAACGTAGTAATTTCAAAAAAATTCCTACGCACACGCAAGATCATGGTGATGGCATAGCAACAAGAGGGGAGAGTGTTCGTCCACGTACCCTCATAGACCGTAAGCGGAAGCGTTATCACAACACGGTTGATGTAGTCGTACGTCTTCACGATCCGACCGATCCAAGCACCGAACGTACGGAGCCTCCGAGTTCAGCACACGTTCAGCTCGATGACGATCTCCGGCCTCCGATCCAGCCGAGCTCCGGAGATGAGTTCCGTCAGCACGACGGCATGGTGATGATGATGATGTTCTACCGGCGCAGGGCTTCGCCTAAACTCCGCGACGATATGACCGAGGTGGAATATGGTGGAAGGGGGCACCGCACACGGCTAAGGAACGATCCGGCGCGCCCAAAGGGGTCGGCCGGCCTCCCCCCTCCCCATATATAAAGGAGGGAGGGGGGAGGCCGGCCGGCCCCTTTGGGCGCGCCAAGGGAGGAGGAATCCTCCTCCTAGTAGGAGTAGGATTCCTCCTTTCCTACTCCTACTAGGAGGGGGAAGGAAGGGGGAGAGGGGGGAAGGAAAGGGGGGCGCCGCTGTTAGGGAACGTTGCAGAAAACAAAAAAATTTCCTACGGTTTCACCAAGATCCATCTATGAGTTCATCTAGCAACGAGTCATTAGATGCATCTACGTACCTTGTAGATCGCGAGCGGAAGCGTTCAAAGAACGGGGATGATGTAGTCGAACACGACGTGATTCGAATCACCAGAGATCCTAGCACCGAACGGACGGCACCTCCGCGTTCAACACACGTACGGAACAGCCATGTCTCCTCCTTCTTGATCCAGCAAGGGGGGAGGAGAGGTTGAGGGAGATGGCACCAGCAGCAGCACGACGGCGTGGTGTTGATGGAGCTGCAGAACTCCGGGCAGGGCTTCGCTAAGCACTATTGAGGAGGAGGAGGTGTTGGAGAGGGAGAAGGAGGCAACCAAAGGCCAAGGACTCCAGGTATGAAGTCCATCCTCTCCCCCACTATATATAGGAGGGCCAAGGGGGGTGGCCGGCCCTAGGAGATCCAATCTCCTAGGGGGGGTGCGGCCAAGGGGAGGTTTCCCTCCCCCCCCCCCCCCAAGGCACCTAGGAGGTGCCTTCCACTAGTAGGACTCCTCCCCTTGGAAGCCCTAGGCGCATGGGCCTAGTGGGGCTGGTGCCCTTGGCCCATGTAAGCCAAGGCGCACCCCCTACAGCCCATGTGGCCCCCGGGGATGGGTGGCCCCACCCGGTGGGCCCCCGGGACCATTCCGGTGGTCCCGGTACAATACCGATAACCCCGAAACTTGTCCTGATGCCCGAAACAGGACTTCCCATATATAAATCTTTACCTCCGGACCATTCCGGAACTCCTCGTGATGTCCGGGATCTCATCCGGGACTCCGAACAACATTCGGGTTACTGCATATACATATCCCTACAACCCTAGCGCAACTAAACCTTAAGTGTGTAGACCCTACGGGTTCGGGAGACATGTAGACATGACCGAGATCGCTCTCCGGTCAATAAGCAACAGCGGGATCTGGATACCCATGTTGGCTCCCACATGCTCCACGATGATCTCATCGGATGAACCACGATGTCAAGGATTTAATCAACCCCGTATGCAATTCCCTTTGTCAATCGATATGTTACTTGCCCGAGATTCGATCGTCGGTATCCCAATACCTTGTTCAATCTCGTTACCGGCAAGTCACTTTACTCGTACGGTAATGCATGATCCCATGACCAGACACTTGGTCACTTTGAGCTCATTATGATGATGCATTACCGAGTGGGCCCAGTGATATCTCTCCGTCATACGGAGTGACAAATCCCAGTCTCGATCCGTGTCAACCCAACAGACACTTTCGGAGATACCTGTAATGCACCTTTATAGTCGCCCAGTTACGTTGTGACGTTTGATACACCCAAAGCACTCCTACGGTATCCGGGAGTTACACGATCTCATGGTCAAAGGAAAAGATACTTGACATTAGAAAAGCTCTAGCAAACGAACTACACGATCTCACGCTATGCTTAGGATTGGGTCTTGTCCATCACATCATTATCCTAATGATGTGATCCCGTTATCAATGACATCCAATGTCCATAGCCAGGAAACCATGACTATCTATTGATCAACGAGCTAGTCAACTAGAGGCTTACTAGGGACATGTTGGTGTCTGTTATTCACACATGTATTACGATTTCCGGATAATACAATTATAGCATGAATAAAGACAATTATCATGAACAAAGAAATATAATAATAATGCTTTTATTATTGCCTCTAGGGCATATTTCCAACAGTCTCCCACTTGCACTAGAGTCAATAATCTAGTTACATTGTGATGAATCGAACACCCATGGAATTCTGGTGTTGATCGTGTTTTTCTCTAGGGAGAGGTTTAGTCAACGGATCTGCTACATTCAGGTCCGTATGTACTTTTCAAATCTCTATGTATCCATCTTGAACACTTTCACGAATGGAGTTGAAGCGACGCTTGATGTGCCTTGTCTTCTTGTGAAACCTGGGCTCCTTGGCAAGTGCAATAGCTCCAGTGTTGTCACAGAAGAGCTTGATCGGCCCCGACGCATTGGGTATGACTCCTAGGTCGGTGATGAACTCCTTCACCCATATTGCTTCATGTGCTGCCTCCGAGGCTGCCATGTACTCCGCTTCACATGTAGATCCCGCCACGACGCTCTGCTTGCAACTGCACCAGCTTACTGCCCCACCATTCAAAATATACACATATCCGGTTTGTGACTTAGAGTCATCCAGATCTGTGTCGAAGCTAGCGTCGACGTAACCCTTTACGATGAGCTCTTCGTCACCTCCATAAACGAGAAACGTTTCCTTAGTCCTTTTCAGGTACTTCAGGATATTCTTGACCGCTGTCCAGTGTTCCTTGCCGGGATTACTTTGGTACCTTCCTACCAAACTTACGGCAAGGTTTACATCAGGTCTGGTACACAGCATGGCATACATAATAGAACCTATGGCTGAGGCATAGGGGATGACACTCATCTCTTCTATATCTTCTGCCGTGGTCGGACATTGAGCTGAGCTCAATTTCACACCTTGCAAAACAGGCAAGAACTCTTTCTTGGACTGATCCATTTTGAACTTCTTCAAAATCTTATCAAGATATGTGCTTTGTGAAAGACCTATGAGGCGTCTCGATCTATCCCTATAGATCTTGATGCCTAATATATAAGCAGCTTCTACAAGGTCCTTCATTGAAAAACTCTTATTCAAGTAGGCCTTAATGTTGTCCAAAAGTTCTATATCATTTCCCATCAAAAGTATGTCATCTACATATAGTATGAGAAATGCTATAGAGCTCCCACTCACTTTCTTGTAAACACAGGCTTCTCCATAAGTCTGTGTAAACCCAAACGCTTTGATCATCTCATCAAAACGAATGTTCCAACTCCGAGATGCTTGCACCAGCCCATAAATCGAGCGTTGGAGCTTGCACACCTTGTCAGCATTCTTAGGATCGACAAAACCTTCCGGCTGCATCATATACAATTCTTCCTTAAGGAAACCATTAAGGAATGCCGTTTTGACGTCCATTTGCCAAATTTCATAATCATAAAATGCGGCAATTGCTAACATGATTCGGACGGACTTCAGCTTCGCTACCGGTGAGAAAGTCTCATCGTAGTCAACCCCTTGAACTTGTCGATAACCCTTAGCGACAAGCCGAGCTTTATAGATGGTCACATTACCATCCGCGTCTGTCTTCTTCTTAAAGATCCATTTATTTTCTATGGCTCGCCGTTCTACGGGCAAGTCAGTCAAAGTCCATACTTCGTTTTCATACATGGATCCTATCTCGGATTTCATGGCTTCTAGCCATTTGTCGGAATCCGGGCCCGCCATCGCTTCTTCATAGTTCGAAGGTTCACTGTTGTCTAACAATATGATTTCCAAGACAGGGTTGCCGTACCACTCTGGTGCAGAACGTGTCCTTGTGGACCTTCGAATTTTAGTAGGAGCTTGATCAGAAGTATCTTGATCATCATCATTAACTTCCTCTCTAGTCGGTGCAGGCACCTCAGGAACATTTTCTTGAGTTGCGCCATTTTCCGGTTCAAGAGGTAATACTTCATCAAGCTCTACTTTCCTCCCACTTACTTCTTTCGAGAGAAACTCTTTCTCCAGAAAGGACCCATTCTTGGCAACAAAGATCTTGCCTTCGGATCTGAGGTAGAAGATATACCCACCAGTTTCTTTAGGGTATCCTATGAAGACGCATTTTTCCGATTTGGGTTCGAGCTTTTCAGGTTGAAGTTTCCTGACATAAGCATCGCATCCCCAAACTTTTAGAAACGACAGTTTAGGTTTCTTCCCAAACCATAATTCATACGGTGTCGTCTCAACGGATTTCGATGGTGCCCTATTTAAAGTGAATGCGGCAGTCTCTAAAGCATAGCCCCAAAAAGATAGTGGTAAATCGGCAAGAGACATCATAGATCGCACCATATCTAATAGAGTGCGATTACGACGTTCGGACACACCATTACGCTGAGGTGTTCCAGGCGGCGTGAGTTGTGAAACTATTCCACATTTTCTTAAGTGTGTACCAAACTCGTGACTCAAGTATTCTCCTCAACGATCTGATCGTAGAAACTTGATTTTTCTGTCACGTTGATTCTCAACTTCACTCTGAAATTCCTTGAACTTTTCAAAGGTCTCAGACTTGTGTTTCATTAAGTAGACATACCCATACCTACTCAAGTCATCAGTGAGGGTGAGAACATAACGATAGCCACCGCGAGCCTCAACACTCATTGGACCGCACACATCAGTATGTATGATTTCCAATAAGTTGGTTGCTCGCTCCATTGTTCCTGAGAATGGAGTCTTGGTCATTTTACCCATGAGGCATGGTTCGCACGTGTCAAATGATTCGTAATCAAGAGACTCTAAAAGTCCATCAGCATGGAGCTTCTTCATGCGTTTGACACCTATGTGACCAAGGCGGCAGTGCCACAAGTATGTGGGACTATCACTATCAATCTTACATCTTTTGGTACTTACACTATGAATATGTGTAGCATTACGCTCGAGATTCATAAAGAATAAACCATTCACCATCGGAGCATGACCATAAAACATATCTCTCATATAAATAGAACAACCATTATTCTCGGATTTAAATGAGTAGCCATCTCGAATTAAACGAGATCCTGATACAATGTTCATGCTCAAACTTGGCACAAAATAACAATTATTGAGGTTCAAAACTAATCCCGTAGGTAAATGTAGAGGTAGCGTGCCGACGGCGATCACATCGACCTTGGAACCATTCCCGACGCGCATCGTCACCTCGTCCTTCGCCAGTCTCCGTTTATTCCGCAGCTCCTGCTGTGTGTTACAAATATGAGCAACGGCACCGGTATCAAATACCCAGGAGTCACTACGATTACTGGTAAGGTACACATCAATTACATGTATATCAAATATACCTTAGGTTTTGTCGGCCTTCTTGTCCGCTAAGTATTTGGGGCAGTTCCGCTTCCAGTGACCACTTTCCTTGCAATAAAAGCACTCAGTCTCGGGCTTGGGTCCATTCTTTGGCTTCTTCCCGGCAGCTTGCTTGCTGGGCGTGGCAACTACCTTGTCGTCCTTCTTGAAGTTCTTTTTACCCTTGCCCTTCTTGAACTTAGTGGTTTTATTGACCATCAACACTTGATGTTCCTTCTTGACTTCTACCTCTGCTGATTTCAGCATAGCAAATACTTCAGGAATGGTCTTTTCCATCCCCTGCATATTGAAGTTCATCACAAAGCTCTTGTAGCTTGGTGGAAGCGACTGGAGGATTCTGTCAATGACCGCATCATCTGGGAGATTAACTCCCAGCTGAGTCAAGTGGTTATGTAACCCAGACATAGTGAGTATGTGCTCACTGACAGAACTATTTTCCTCCATCTTACAGCTGAAGAATTTGTCGGAGACTTCATATCTCTCGACCCGGGCATGAGCTTGGAAAACCATTTTCAGCTCTTCGAACATCTCATATGCTCCATGTCTCTCAAAACGCTTTTGGAGCCCCGGCTCTAGGCTGTAAAGCATGCCGCACTGAACGAGGGAGTAGTCATCGGAACGTGCCTGCCAAGCGTTCATAACGTCTTGTTCTGCAGGGAGAACAGGTGCATCACCTAGCGGTGCTTGTAGGACATAATCTTTCTTGGCAGCTATGAGGATGATCCTCAGGTTCCGGACCCAGTCCGTATAGTTGCTGCCATCGTCTTTCAGCTTGGTTTTCTCTAGGAACGCGTTAAAGTTGAGGACTACGTTGGCCATTTGATCTACAAGACATATTGTAAAATATTTAGACTAAGTTCATGATAATTAAGTTCATCTAATCAAATTATAATGAACTCCCACTCAGATTTGACATCCCTTTGGTCATCTAAGTGTTACACGATCCGAGTCGACTAGGCCGTGTCCGATCATCACGTGAGACGGACTAGTCATCGTCGATGAACATTCTCATGTTGATCGTATCTTCCATACGACTCGTGTTCGACCTTTCGGTCTCCGTGTTCCGAGGCCATGTCTGTACATGCTAGGCTCGTCAAGTTAACCCTAAGTGTTTTCGCTGTGTAAAACTGTCTTACACCCGTTGTATGTGAACGTAAGAATCTATCACACCCGATCATCACGTGGTGCTTCAAAACGACGAACTGTAGCAACCGTGCACAGTTAGGGGAGAACACTTCTTGAAATTTTGTAAGGGATCATCTTATTTACTACCGTCGTCCTAAGTAAACAAGATGCATAAAACATAATAAACATCACATGCAATTATATAAAGTAGTGACATGATATGGCCAATATCATATAGCTCCTTTGATCTTCATCTTCGGGGCTCCATGATCATCTTGTCACCAGCATGACACCATGATCTCCATCATCATGATCTCCATCATTGTGTCTTCATGAAGTTGTCACGCCAACGACTACTTCTACTTCTATGACTAACGCGTTTAGTAATAAAGTAAAGTAGTTTACATGGCGTTCTTCAATGACACGCAGGTCATACAAAAAATAAAGACAACTCCTATGGCTCCTGCCGGTTGTCATACTCATCGACATGCAAGTCGTGATTCCTATTACAATAGCATGAACATCTCATACATGACATATAGATCATTCATCATTCATCACAACTTTGGCCATATCATATCACAAAGCACTTGCTGCAAAAACAAGTTAGACGTCCTCTAATTGTTGTTTGCAAGTTTTACGTGGCTGAAGTAGGGTTCTAGCAAGAACGTTTTCTTACCTACGTGAAAGCCACAATGTGATTTGTCAACTTCTATTTACGCTTCATAAGGACCCTTTTCATCGAATCCGCTTCAACTAAAGTAGGAGAGACAGACACCCGCCAGCCACCTTATGCAACTTGTGCATATTAGTCGGTGGAACCGGTCTCACGTAAGCGTACGTGTAAGGTTGGTCCGGGCCGCTTCATCCTACAATACCGCTGAAGCAAGATAAGACTAGTAGCGGCAAGAAAGTTGACAAATCTACGCCCACAACAAATTGTGTTCTACTCGTGCAAGAAGAACTACGCATAGACCTAGCTCATGATGCCACTGTTGGGGAACGTTGCAGAAAACAAAAAAATTTCCTACGGTTTCACCAAGATCCATCTATGAGTTCATCTAGCAACGAGTCATTAGATGCATCTACGTACCTTGTAGATCGCGAGCGGAAGCGTTCAAAGAACGGGGATGATGTAGTCGAACACGACGTGATTCGAATCACCAGAGATCCTAGCACCGAACAGACGGCACCTCCGCGTTCAACACACGTACGGAACAGCCACGTCTCCTCCTACTTGATCCAGCAAGGGGGGAGGAGAGGTTGAGGGAGATGGCACCAGCAGCAGCACGACGGCGTGGTGTTGATGGAGCTGCAGTACTCCGGGCAGGGCTTCGCTAAGCACTATTGAGGAGGAGGAGGTGTTGGAGAGGGAGAAGGAGGCAACCAAAGGCCAAGGACTCAAGGTATGAAGTCCCTCCTCTCCCCCACTATATATAGGAGGGCCAAGGGGGGTTGGCCGGCCCTAGGAGATCCAATCTCCTAGGGGGGGTGCGGCCAAGGGGAGGTTTCCCTCCCCCCCAAGGCACCTAGAGGTGCCTTCCACCACTTGGACTGTTCCCTCAAGGGGAACCCTAGGCGCATGGGCTTTTGGGGCTGGTGCCCTTGGCCCATGCAGGCCAAGGCGCACCCCCTACAGCCCATGTGGCCCCCCGGGACAGGTGGACCCACCCGGTGGACCCCCGGGACCCTTCCGGTGGTCCCGGTACAATACCGATAACCCCGAAACTTGTCCCGATGCCCGAAACAGGACTTCCCATATATAAATCTTTACCTCCGGACCATTCCGGAACTCCTCGTGACGTCCGGGATCTCATCCGGGACTCCGAACAACATTCGGGTTACTGCATATACATATCCCTACAACCCTAGCGCAACTGAACCTTAAGTGTCTAGACCGTACGGGTTCGGGAGACATGTAGACATGACCGAGATCGCTCTCCGGTCAATAACCAACAGCGGGATCTGGATACCCATGTTGGCTCCCACATGCTCCACGATGATCTCATCGGATGAACCACGATGTCGAGGATTTAATCAACCCCGTATGCAATTCCCTTTGTCAATCGATATGTTACTTGCCCGAGATTCGATCGTCGGTATCCCAATACCTTGTTCAATCTCGTTACCGGCAAGTCACTTTACTCGTACCGTAATGCATGATCCCGTGACCAGACACTTGGTCACTTTGAGCTCATTATGATGATGCATTACCGAGTGGGCCCAGTGATATCTCTCCGTCATACGGAGTGACAAATCCCAGTCTCGATCCGTGTCAACCCAACAGACACTTTCGGAGATACCTGTAATGCACCTTTATAGTCGCCCAGTTACGTTGTGACGTTTGATACACCCAAAGCACTCCTACGGTATCCGGGAGTTACACGATCTCATGGTCAAAGGAAAAGATACTTGACATTAGAAAAGCTCTAGCAAACGAACTACACGATCTCACGCTATGCTTAGGATTGGGTCTTGTCCATCACATCATTATCCTAATGATGTGATCCCGTTATCAATGACATCCAATGTCCATAGCCAGGAAACCATGACTATCTATTGATCAACGAGCTAGTCAACTAGAGGCTTACTAGGGACATGTTGGTGTCTGTTATTCACACATGTATTACGATTTCCGGATAATACAATTATAGCATGAATAAAGACAATTATCATGAACAAACAAATATAATAATAATGCTTTTATTATTGCCTCTAGGGCATATTTCCAACAGTCTCCCACCTTTGTTCACTTTGCCATCCTTCTTATCCGCCAAATACTGTTGGAAATATGCCCTAGAGGCAATAATAAAAGCATTATTATTATATTTCTTTGTTCATGATAATTGTCTTTATTCATGCTATAATTGTATTATCCGGAAATCGTAATACATGTGTGAATAACAGACACCAACATGTCCCTAGTAAGCCTCTAGTTGACTAGCTCGTTGATCAATAGATAGTCATGGTTTCCTGGCTATGGACATTGGATGTCATTGATAACGGGATCACATCATTAGGATAATGATGTGATGGACAAGACCCAATCCTAAGCATAGCGTGAGATCGTGTAGTTCGTTTGCTAGAGCTTTTCTAATGTCAAGTATCTTTTCCTTTGACCATGAGATCGTGTAACTCCCGGATACCGTAGGAGTGCTTTGGGTGTATCAAATGTCACAACGTAACTGGGTGACTATAAAGGTGCATTACAGGTATCTCCGAAAGTGTCTGTTGGGTTGACACGGATCGAGACTGGGATTTGTCACTCCGTATGACGGAGAGATATCACTGGGCCCACTCGGTAATGCATCATCATAATGAGCTCAAAGTGACCAAGTGTCTGGTCACGGGATCATGCATTACGGTACGAGTAAAGTGACTTGCCGGTAACGAGATTGAACAAGGTATTGGGATACCGACGATCGAATCTCGGGCAAGTAACATATCGATTGACAAAGGGAATTGCATACGGGGTTGATTAAATCCTCGACATCGTGGTTCATCCGATGAGATCATCGTGGAGCATGTGGGAGCCAACATGGGTATCCAGATCCCGCTGTTGGTTATTGACCGGAGAGCGATCTCGGTCATGTCTACATGTCTCCCGAACCCGTAGGGTCTACACACTTAAGGTTCAGTTGCGCTAGGGTTGTAGGGATATGTATATGCAGTAACCCGAATGTTGTTCAGAGTCCCGGATGAGATCCCGGACGTCACGAGGAGTTCCGGAATGGTCCGGAGGTAAAGATTTATATATGGGAAGTCCTGTTTCGGGCATCGGGACAAGTTTCGGGGTTATCGGTATTGTACCGGGACCACCGGAAGGGTCCTGGGGGCCCACCGGGTGGGGCCACCCATCCCCGGGGGCCACATGGGCTGTAGGGGGTGCGCCTTGGCCTACATGGGCCAAGGGCACCAGCCCCACTAGGCCCATGCGCCTAGGGTTTCCAAGGGGGAGGAGTCCTACTAGTGGAAGGCACCTCCTAGGTGCCTTGGGGGGGGGGGGGGGGGGAGGGAAACCTCCCCTTGGCCGCACCCCCCCTAGGAGATTGGATCTCCTAGGGCCGGCCACCCCCCCTTGGCCCTCCTATATATAGTGGGGGAGAGGAGGGACTTCATACCTTGAGTCCTTGGCCTTTGGTTGCCTCCTTCTCCCTCTCCAACACCTCCTCCTCCTCAATAGTGCTTAGCGAAGCCCTGCCCGGAGTACTGCAGCTCCATCAACACCACGCCGTCGTGCTGCTGCTGGTGCCATCTCCCTCAACCTCTCCTCCCTCCCTTGCTGGATCAAGAAGGAGGAGACGTGGCTGTTCCATACGTGTGTTGAACGCGGAGGTGCCGTCCGTTCGGTGCTAGGATCTCTGGTGATTCGAATCACGTCGTGTTCGACTACATCATCCCCGTTCTTTGAACGCATCCGCTCGTGATCTACAAGGTACGTAGATGCATCTAATGACTCATTGCTAGATGAACTCATAGATGGATCTTGGTGAAACCGTAGGAAAATTTTTTGTTTTCTGCAACGTTCCCCAACAAATACTTGGGGCAGTTCCGCTTCCAGTGACCAGTCTGTTTGCAGTAGAAGCACTCAGTTTCAGGCTTAGGTCCAGCCTTGGGTTTCTTCTCTTGAGCAGCAACTTGTTTGCCGTTCTTCTTGAAGTTCCCCTTCTTCTTCCCTTTGCCCTTTGTCTTGAAACTAGTGGTCTTGTTGACCATCAACACTTGATGCTCCTTTTTGATTTCTACCTCCGCGGCTTTCAGCATCGCGAAGAGCTCGGGAATAGTCTTGTTCATCCCTTGCATATTATAGTTCATCACGAAGCTCTTGTAGCTTGGTGGCAGTGATTGGAGAATTCTGTCAATGACACTATCATCAGGAAGATTAACTCCCAGTTGAATCAAGTGATTATTATACCCAGACATTCTGAGTATGTGTTCACTGACAGAACTATTCTCTTCCATCTTGCAGCTATAGAACTTATTGGAGACTTCATATCTCTCAATCCGGGCATTTGCTTGAAATATTAACTTCAACTCTTGGAACATCTCATATGATACATGACGTTCAAAACGTCGTTGAAGACCCGGTTCTAAGCCGTAAAGCATGGCACGCTGAACTATAGAGTAGTCATCAGCTTTGCTCTGCCAGACGTTCTTAACGTCGTCAGTTGCATCAGCAGCAGGCCTGGCACCCAGCGGTGCTTCCAGGACGTAACTCTTCTGTGCAGCAATGAGGATAATCCTCAGGTTACGGACCCAGTCCGTGTAATTGCTACCATCATCTTTCAACTTTGCTTTCTCAAGGAACGCATTAAAATTCAACGGAACAACAGCACAAGCCATCTATCTACAAACAAACATAGACAAGCAAGATACTATCAGGTACTAAGTTCATGATAAATTTAAGTTCAATTAATCATATACTTAAGAACTCCCACTTAGACAGATATCTCTCTAGTCATCTAAGTGATCACGTGATCCAAATCAACTAAACCATAACCGATCATCACGTGAGATGGAGTAGTTTTCAATGGTGAACATCATTATGTTGATCATATCTACTATATGATTCACGCTCGACCTTTCGGTCTCCGTGTTCCGAGGCCATATCTGCATATGCTAGGCTCGTCAAGTTTAACCTGAGTATTCTGCGTGTGCAAAACTGGCTTGCACCCGTTGTAGATGGACGTAGAGCTTATCACACCTGATCATCACGTGGTGTCTCGGCACGACAAACTTTGGCAACGGTGCATACTCAGGGAGAACGCTTCTTGATAATTTTAGTGAGAGATCATCTTAAAATGCTACCGTCAATCAAAGCAAGATAAGATGGATAAAGGATAAACATCACATGCAATCAATATAAGTGATATGATATGGCCATCATCATCTTGTGCTTGTGATCTCCATCTCCGAAGCACCGTCGTGATCACCATCGTCACCGGCGCGACACCTTGATCTCCATCGTAGCATCGTTGTCATTTACGCCATCTATTGCTTCTACGACTATCGCTACCGCTTAGTGATAAAGTAAAGCAATTACAGGGCGTTTGCATTTCATAAAATAAAGCGACAACCATATGGCTCCTGCCAGTTGCCGATAACTTCGGTTACAAAACATGATCATCTCATACAATAAAATATAGCATCATGTCTTGACCATATCACATCACAACATGCCCTACAAAAACAAGTTAGACGTCCTCTACTTTGTTGTTGCAAATTTTACGTGGCTGCTACGGGCTTAGCAAGAACCGTTCTTACCTACGCATCAATAACCACAACGATAGTTCGTCAAGTTGGTGCTGTTTTAACCTTCGCAAGGACCGGGCGTAGCCACACTCGATTCAGCTAAAGTGAGAGAGACAGACACCCGCCAGCCACCTTTAAGCATGAGTGCTCGTAACGGTGAAACCAGTCTCGCGTAAGCGTACGCGTAATGTCGGTCCGGGCCGCTTCATCTCACAATACCGCCGAACCAAAATATGACATGCTGGTAAGCAGTATGACTTGTAGCACCCACAACTCACTTGTGTTCTACTCATGCATATAACATCAACGCATAAAACCTAGGCTCGGATGCCACTGTTGGGGAACGTAGTAATTTCAAAAAAATTCCTACGCACACGCAAGATCATGGTGATGGCATAGCAACAAGAGGGGAGAGTGTTCGTCCACGTACCCTCATAGACCGTAAGCGGAAGCGTTATCACAACACGGTTGATGTAGTCGTACGTCTTCACGATCCGACCGATCCAAGCACCGAACGTACGGAGCCTCCGAGTTCAGCACACGTTCAGCTCGATGACGATCTCCGGCCTCCGATCCAGCCGAGCTCCGGAGATGAGTTCCGTCAGCACGACGGCATGGTGATGATGATGATGTTCTACCGGCGCAGGGCTTCGCCTAAACTCCGCGACGATATGACCGAGGTGGAATATGGTGGAAGGGGGCACCGCACACGGCTAAGGAACGATCCGGCGCGCCCAAAGGGGTCGGCCGGCCTCCCCCCTCCCCATATATAAAGGAGGGAGGGGGGAGGCCGGCCGGCCCCTTTGGGCGCGCCAAGGGAGGAGGAATCCTCCTCCTAGTAGGAGTAGGATTCCTCCTTTCCTACTCCTACTAGGAGGGGGAAGGAAGGGGGAGAGGGGGGAAGGAAAGGGGGGCGCCGCTGTTAGGGAACGTTGCAGAAAACAAAAAAATTTCCTACGGTTTCACCAAGATCCATCTATGAGTTCATCTAGCAACGAGTCATTAGATGCATCTACGTACCTTGTAGATCGCGAGCGGAAGCGTTCAAAGAACGGGGATGATGTAGTCGAACACGACGTGATTCGAATCACCAGAGATCCTAGCACCGAACGGACGGCACCTCCGCGTTCAACACACGTACGGAACAGCCATGTCTCCTCCTTCTTGATCCAGCAAGGGGGGAGGAGAGGTTGAGGGAGATGGCACCAGCAGCAGCACGACGGCGTGGTGTTGATGGAGCTGCAGAACTCCGGGCAGGGCTTCGCTAAGCACTATTGAGGAGGAGGAGGTGTTGGAGAGGGAGAAGGAGGCAACCAAAGGCCAAGGACTCCAGGTATGAAGTCCATCCTCTCCCCCACTATATATAGGAGGGCCAAGGGGGGTGGCCGGCCCTAGGAGATCCAATCTCCTAGGGGGGGTGCGGCCAAGGGGAGGTTTCCCTCCCCCCCCCCCCCCCCCAAGGCACCTAGGAGGTGCCTTCCACTAGTAGGACTCCTCCCCTTGGAAGCCCTAGGCGCATGGGCCTAGTGGGGCTGGTGCCCTTGGCCCATGTAAGCCAAGGCGCACCCCCTACAGCCCATGTGGCCCCCGGGGATGGGTGGCCCCACCCGGTGGGCCCCCGGGACCATTCCGGTGGTCCCGGTACAATACCGATAACCCCGAAACTTGTCCTGATGCCCGAAACAGGACTTCCCATATATAAATCTTTACCTCCGGACCATTCCGGAACTCCTCGTGATGTCCGGGATCTCATCCGGGACTCCGAACAACATTCGGGTTACTGCATATACATATCCCTACAACCCTAGCGCAACTAAACCTTAAGTGTGTAGACCCTACGGGTTCGGGAGACATGTAGACATGACCGAGATCGCTCTCCGGTCAATAAGCAACAGCGGGATCTGGATACCCATGTTGGCTCCCACATGCTCCACGATGATCTCATCGGATGAACCACGATGTCAAGGATTTAATCAACCCCGTATGCAATTCCCTTTGTCAATCGATATGTTACTTGCCCGAGATTCGATCGTCGGTATCCCAATACCTTGTTCAATCTCGTTACCGGCAAGTCACTTTACTCGTACGGTAATGCATGATCCCATGACCAGACACTTGGTCACTTTGAGCTCATTATGATGATGCATTACCGAGTGGGCCCAGTGATATCTCTCCGTCATACGGAGTGACAAATCCCAGTCTCGATCCGTGTCAACCCAACAGACACTTTCGGAGATACCTGTAATGCACCTTTATAGTCGCCCAGTTACGTTGTGACGTTTGATACACCCAAAGCACTCCTACGGTATCCGGGAGTTACACGATCTCATGGTCAAAGGAAAAGATACTTGACATTAGAAAAGCTCTAGCAAACGAACTACACGATCTCACGCTATGCTTAGGATTGGGTCTTGTCCATCACATCATTATCCTAATGATGTGATCCCGTTATCAATGACATCCAATGTCCATAGCCAGGAAACCATGACTATCTATTGATCAACGAGCTAGTCAACTAGAGGCTTACTAGGGACATGTTGGTGTCTGTTATTCACACATGTATTACGATTTCCGGATAATACAATTATAGCATGAATAAAGACAATTATCATGAACAAAGAAATATAATAATAATGCTTTTATTATTGCCTCTAGGGCATATTTCCAACAACTCTTCCTCAGGAGCATTAGAGAGATCCGATATCTCATCGGCATAGTCGCGATTATGACCTTACATCTTAGAGATGGTTTCTTTGTGAGCCTCGATCATGTCATTGGCTTCACCAAGTTGTTACAAGAGAGCAACAAAGTGCTTCTTGGATTTGCCCTTGAGCTTACTCATAAAAGACTCAAATTCATTCACTTCCTCATTGGACCCCTCACTTTCATCAATGCCATCCGTCAAGGAGGGATTAGTAATGATGCTGGTTTTGATGTTTGGGGTTACCTTGTTAGTGGCTTTAGCCATGAGACACTTGGCGGTGATGTTCTCATTGGATGAGTCAAAGAGGGACACCCGTGGAGTTATGGCAATGGCAACGGATGCCATGGCCATGGCTTCATTATCTTCATCATCATCGTCATCCTCATGGTATTCTTCTTGAACCACCAACCCTCGAGTAGGAGTCTTTTTGGTGAAGTTGTTCTTGTTGGGGAAGGACTTGGATTTGTCCTTTCGGATGAGCTTGCCACCATTGTCTTCCCACTTCTCGTAAGGGCAATCCACAACAAAATGGCTCACATTGCCACAATTGTAACATGTTCTCACACGTTGCTTGCCCTTGAACCCACTTGAGTTGTTCTTGTTGAAGTTGGGCCTTGTGTTCTTCTTGCTCCAAAATTGCCTTGAAGCAAGAGCCATGTGTTCATGATAATCATATTTTGTATCTTCAGGGTTGCTCTCCTCTTCTTCCTCTTCTTCCACAATAACCTTGGCCTTCAAGGCAAGGTTGGGCTTCTTTACCCTTTGTGAGCGCAACACCGTGTTGTCGGCGGTCTTGTCCAAGATCCTCATTGCCACAAACTCATCCAACACTTTGTTTAAGGTCAAGGAGTGGAAGTCCGGTCTTTGACAGATGACGGAGGACAAGGCCTTGTGGTAAGGCATCATTGCTTTAAGAAACTTGCGCTTGATCCAATTGTCATCCGTGTCCTTGCTCCGATGATCAGGGAGTGAGACCGCAAGTTTGGTGACTCTCCGGAAGAGCTCACGAGGTTCTTCATCTTCTTTAATTGCAAACTCATCGGCTTCATCTTGCACGACTTCATAATTGGAGCGTTGAATGCTTGCACTTCCCTTATAAAGGGAAACAACGCAATGCCATGCATCTTTGGCCATGGCGAAGGGTCGAAGATGAGGGAGATCTTCGGGAAGAACTGCATCTTGAATGATGAAGAGAGCATTCTTATGAATTGATGGTCCACGGCTTCTCTAGGGGTGAAATTGCTTCGGTCATCTGGATGAAAACCTTCTTCAATGATTCTCCAAAGGTTAGTATTCACATGAGTTAAATGACGCTTGAAGCGATACACCCAAGAATCAAAGTCCTCATTTTTCACAATCTTAGGAGGAGGCCCGACATGATTTAAATGAGTAGAAGGAATCGGTCCTCCATAAACTGGAGGTGCCACATGGGCAAAGATGCCGGTGCCATTTCTACCACTAGTAGAAGGATCCTTTGCACTAGTAGCTTCCCCCTTGTCGGAGTTAGCATCCGTCACCTTGTCAATGGGATCACCCACTTTCAACAGCGAGGTAGATAGTTTAAGTCCTTCTAAGAATTTATTAAACATGCTTTCAACCTCAGTTGTCATGGAGGTTTTCAATGTGTCCAAAGCCACATTGAATTCCTCACGGGACACCGCGGTTCCCCCATCACCCGTAGACGAGCCCGGATTCACACCAAAGTGCTCCTCCCTATCGTCTACGGTGTCAACCATACTCTTCGGATAGCAAAGTCCTTAATAAAGAGACGAGGCTCTAATACCAATTGAAAGGATCGATACAGTTGACTAGACGGGGGGTGTGAATAGGCAACTAACAATTTTTAGCTTTTCTTTACCAAATTAAACTTTGCATCAAAGTAGGTTGTCTAAATATGCAACTAGGTGAGCAACCTATATGATGCAACAACAATAAGTACACACGCAAGCAAGGGATACAACACAAGTAAGCTTGCACAAGTAAAGGCACGAGATAACCAAGAGTGGAGCCGATGGAGACGAGGATGTGTTACCGAAGTTCCTTCCTTTTGAGGGGAAGTATGTCTCCGTTAGAGCGGTGTGGAGGCACAATGCTCCCCAAGAAGCCACTAGGGCCACTGTATTCTCCTCACGCCCTCACACAATGCAAGATGTCGTGATTCCACTATTGGTGCCCTTGAAGGCGGCGACCGAACCTTTACAAACAAGGTCGGGGCTATCTCCACAACTTAATTGGACGCTCCCAACAACACCACGAAGCTTCACCACAATCGTCTAGGGTGCTGAAACACCCAAGAGTAACAAGATCCGCTAGGGATTAGTGGGGGCAATCAAATTTCTCTTGGTGGAAGTGTAGATCGGGGCCTTCTCAACCTATCCCGAGCAAATCAACAAGTTTGATAGGCTAGGGAGAGAGATCGGCCGAAAATGGAGCTTGGAGAAACAATGGAGCATTTGGGGGAAGAGGTAAGTCAACTTTGGGGAAGAAGACCCCCTTTTATAGTGGGGGGAACAATCTAACCGTTACCCCCCAAGCAGCCCCGCAGAGAGCGGTACTATCGCTGGGGTGGGCAGTACTACCGCTGAGGCCAGCGGTACTACCGTCCCACCTAGCGGTACTGCTGCGCAAAGGAGGGGAGCAAGGACTTGGACCCTGAGCGGTACTACCGCAGTGGTAAGGGCGGTACTACCGCTTAGGAGCGGTACTACCGCCTCTACTGCCGCAACTAGTGCCGCAAAACCCGACACGAGAAAAGGGCCCTCGAGTTGAGGCGGTAGGAGCACGGAGCCGCAGCGTTACTACGGCGGATGGCTCCAAGCGGTACTATGCTGAGGAGTGGTACTACCGCTTGTTGCACTCGAGCGGTACTACCACTGTGGCCCGCGGTATTACCGCTGGGACCAAGCACTGCTCAAAAGAAGGGGAAAGAGCTCACCATTGAAGCAGAAAGGCTCAGAGGGTGTGACAAGGATGTGTACGTGTTGATTCCACCCAAGCCTTACCAAAGCGGACCCCCTCTTGATAATACGGTGACCTCTACAAAACTAGTCCACCAACATAGAAATGAAAGAGCTGCACCATCTTGAATAACACTCTGAGGGGAGGGAATCATCTCGTGCCAAAGGATGAATCTCTGAAAAACTCCACGCACACAATTAGTCCGCAAAAGCATTGTCATCAATCACCAAAACACCTTAGGGATAAATATGCCCTTACACCTGGGGATCTTCGGATCTAGTTATCTAGGCCCTTAAATTAGACAACAAGCAATGCGTATACCATGCATAAAAAAATCTCCCAATCAATATTCCAAGTAATCACACATTAGTAATAGAAGTAATAGGCATGATCTCGTCTTATACCATTCCCCTCCCTCTTTCACACTTGAGAGGGACTACTCGCACATGCAAGGGTCGTCACAATCAAACAATTATATCAAATAAAGGGAAATCGTATCGATAATACCGTAATCATCACAACAATATCAATGATTATCCAAGTCTCAATCTCTGAGTCAAAGTACGAAACAAGGATACAAACCCTCGCAATATTGGAGTTTCCATTCTCTTTCTCTCTTGTGGAGTTATGGGTGGTGAAGTGGTGGATCTCCTCGACTGGGGGATCTAGGATGAATCTAAATGAAGATATTCCCTCTAGTTCTCCTCTCTTCTCTTATACTTCTAGTGGTTGTGTGTTTTCTCCCTTCTCTATTATCTGAATGTTTTCATTCTACTTAGAAGAGTGGTGGGGTTTGAAGATATGGTGGCAGTGCTACATGGTACAAGCAGTGGTATGAGATCCCTCTCTCATACCAGAGCTCGAATAGGCTCCTGGATGCCCCCTCTTTCTTTGTCTTCTGTAGGAAGTTGTTCTTCACCCCTTATTCTTCTCAATCTTGGTGTTGGTTTCCTCAAAATACCTAAAGTAATGTGATCAAAGACAACCACCAAGTTTTGTCCGATTTTGATAGACTGGGAGCAAAAATAACGATTTTGAGCACAACATGATCAAATGCAATATCTCCAAGAAAAAAAGATGCAAAATGGAGAAGATATAGCATTCATATTTAAAACTCAAGCAACATTGTGCTAATATTTGAAGGGTTGCACCTAATCATGATTCCTAACCACATAGAGTTCACAAAAAATTGTGTTCAAGTTGTGGGTCATTATCTTGCATTGGATAAAGATCACCACTACACCCAGCTTGCCACTCATAACCCAAATATGAGTGCTTAGAGATATGAGCTTCACAACACAACATTTATGCTACAAGTCTTCCCCTACTCATAGCCAAAATCTAGATATAACCATGGTGGATCGTTCATTGGAGTAGTTGCCTAATGTCAACTACGCACTTCTATTTTTGTAGTCACTTGTTGGGCCTCCAAGTGCAGAGGATTGTAGGGTGTCATCACTTTTTTAAGTGGATGACCTAAGATTTATCAGTCTATGTGCGTAGAATGGAAGTATTCTCCTCTCAAGCAACCCTGCAATCAAGATACAAGTAGTCTTTAGTGTCCCAAACACAGCTAGCACACACGCCAATTCTGTAGTGCCCTAGTACGGCGAAGAGATTGACAATATAGATGGTATACTTGTTTTTATATTTTTGGAATGAATAAAAATCAAAGTTAAAGTGTGCAAACGTGACATAAATGAGATTTTAGTGATAAAAAACAAGGCCTATGGTTTATAGGTTCGCTAAAGGAAACTCGCAATGTTAATAATTTGATTAAGATATATGATCTAACCTCACAATGTTCCAATTTTATTAAATAGGATGAGACTCGTAAGTGCCGGTAAAGCGTCACACCCAATGGTCATCTTTCTAATCTTCACCTAACGAGCACTCATATGTTATCTCAGGTGTCTCCCAAAATTATACTAAACAATGACCATATGATCTTCATGATTACAAAGTTGAATACACAACATAAACATGATTCGATCCAACATAAAAGGAACTCATATCCGGAAGCACATCATATAGTTAACTACATTAATAAAGCCCAATATCACAGTCATGTTTGGCATCATATGAACAAGAGAGAAAAAGAGGCTATTACTTACAAACCCTCAACCCCAAAGGAGTGTATACACATCACCATGAGAGGATTACAAAGAAACGATTGTTGGTGATGCTGACGGAGATTGCATAGATGTACCCGTCGTCATTCAGGCACCGCCGGAGGAAAGGGGGGAGAGGCCCCTCCTTCTTTTTCTTCCTTCGCCATCTCCCCAACATGGATAGTTGTTTCCCCTCTATGTCAGTTTTGAGAGAAGTTTTTTTCCTTCTGTCACCGTTTTATGTCCCTATGGAGATTCATAACTCTGAAAAACAGGACAGTGGATATTTCTTCGCCAACAATGGTGTCACGGGTGGACTAGGGTCGAAAGCACTTCGCCCCTACCCACACTAGCGCATACCTGAGGAAGCAGTAACGGGTCCCAAGCGGTGGGGTGGGAGTGAGTCTGAAGAGGCCGGGCGACGGCGAGCCCAAAAGGGCCACATGGCTGAGCGGACACATGTTGTGTTTGGGCCTGCGGGAGAGGGGAGGGAGATCACCGATGTGGGAGTGGCAGCTGGCACAAGCTTCTCTCTCTCTCTCTCTCTCTCTCTCTCACACACACACACACACACACACACACACACCAAAAGTGAAGCAAAGCTGGTCGTGGACCAAGCATTCTTTTCTTCATCATGATACAATAGTCAACTTGAGCTTTTGAAGACCATTCTTATTGGCAGAGCCATCAACAATGACATACTACACATCAACTTGGTTAAGAGCATGTCTAGTGGAACCCTCAAACCCTCAAACCCTTAAAGCAGTTTTAAGGGTTGAGAAGTGCCAGTTTTTGGCACTTTTAAGGGTTGAAAAACAGGGGCAAAGACTAGAACCCTCAAACCCAACCCTTAAACTGCTTTAAGGGTTGGATTTGAGGGTTCTAATCTTTGCCTCAACCCCAACCTTTAAAACTGTCATTTCATATATCACACATTTCATCACATTTCATCATATGACATATCACAAATTCCATCACATTTGACATAAAACAATAATCATTCTAGTTATTATTACACCACCGAATAAAACAATAATCATTCAAATTATTACAACAATGTTTGAGCAAATTAAAATAATTGTTCGAATCAAATAGGACATAGAAAAGTAAAACAAAGATACATCATGGGCCAATGCGCCGCCCATCCAACTGCCAGTGGTGCTCTACTAGATCATCCCAGAGCCGACCATGAGTTGTTGCATCCTCAATCTCACGATGTGCTTGAAGAAAAGCGTGTAAGCGAGAAGGGTTTCTTTTCGGTTGCACACGGGTACCAACATTGTCATAGAAACAAGGGAGGTTTAACTCTCTCTCATCCTCTAGGATCATGTTGTGTAGAATCACACAACATTTCATGATGTTCACCAAGGTTTTTTTGTCCCAAAACCGAGCTGGACCCCGAACTATGGCAAATCTTGCTTGGAAAACACCGAAAGCTCTCTCAATATCCTTGCAGGCTGCCTCTTGTGACTTGGTGAAATGAGCCTCTTTTCTTGTTAAGGGCACCCCATTTTTCTCCTTGATGGACTTCACAAGAGTTGCCCATTCGGGATAGATGCCATTGGTGAGATAGTATCCCATTGAGTACTCATTGTCCATGATTTTGTAGTTGCAAGCTGGAGCATCCCTAGAAATTAATCTTTTGAACAAAGGAGATCTATTGAGGACATTGATATCATTGAGTGTTCCCGGCAACCCAAAGAATGCATGCCAAATCCATGTGTCCTCCGATGCTACGGCCTCAAGCACAATGGTAGCATCACGACTTTTACCGCAATATATTCCGTGCCATGCCTTTAGGCAATTTTTCCACCTCCAATGCATGCAATCAAGACTACAAAGCATCCCCAGCCATCCCCTTTTTTCATTCATTTCCATTAATCTCTTTGTATCTTCCTCGTTTGGTCCCCGAAGATACTGCTCACCATACAATGGCAAACCTACGGACGGACTCCGTGGTTGTATCTTGCCCAATGCGAAGATACTCGTCGGTATAATCCGCGGGTATGCCATAAGCGAGTACCCGCATTGCCGCAGATATCTTTTGATATGCACTAAACCCCATGATACCGGGCGGCGGATCTACAACGTTTAAAGTAATAGGAGGCGGCCTCACAATCGGTGACAATCTTCACAAACAAACTACGACGCATTCGGTACCTTCTGCGGAAGAGACGAGGAGGGTATGTAGGTACACTACAAAAAAGACACATCTGTGACATTTTGGGCTGAACAAAAAAAATTCTGTCATACATATGACACTTCTATGACGATAATTGTGACAAAACCCGGTATCATCATAGATGTGGTGGGCTCCTACTTCTATGACAAAAAATCATGACCGAAAATGAGCTTTTCGTCCTGGGCGGGCCGGAGACACAGCTGCATGACATTCTTTGGGCCGTCCATGACGGAAAAAACCGTGGTAGAAGCGAGGGGGAGGAAAATTTCGAGGAGTTGCCAGTTACGGTGGGAGGTCGGGGCCGAGCGATGCGTGTTTCTCTCGTACGTACGCGCATGTGCGCGAGGCGTTGGCTCTAACTGAACCCGAGCGAGGCGTTGGGCTCTAACTGAACCCGAGCGATTGCACTGCAGGCTACGCATTACTGAACCTGAGCGATCGGTCGATGGCTACTAACTGAACCCGATGGAGCGATTCCTTCGCTACTGCTGCTAACTGAAGCCGATCGATGGTCCCTCTGGGATGAACAGTGAGCGTTGTGTGTGTGGGGGAGGGGGGGTTGGATGAACAGTGAGCGGTGGTGTTGCCTCTGGATGAACAGGAACCCGTGGTGTGGAGGGCTGGATGAACAGTAGACGATGGAGGGGTGTCCGTCGAGGGGTGGTTGAACAGGACCCCATGGTGTGGAGGGCTGGATGAACAGTAGACGGTGGAGGGGTGCCCGTGGAGGGGTGGTTGAACAGTAGCCGGTGAAGTAGCTTGCGGTGGAGGCTGGATGAACAGGAGCCCGTGGAGGCTGGAGGAGGTCGACGATAGCCCGTGGAGGCTGGAGGAGGTCGTTGGTGGAGATGAACAGTATCCCGTGGAGTCCCGTTTTACGGTAGGCCACACCCCTCCCAATGAACAGGACCCCCATTTCGACCGTAGCGCTCCAACACAAGTCCGTTTCATCCGTTTTGCGGTAAGCCGCACCCCTCCCGATGAACAGGACCCCCGTTTCAACCGTAGGAGGTCCTTTTCGTCCGTTTTGCGGTACGGCACACCCCTCCCGATCAACAGGACCCCCGTTTCGACCGCAGGAGGTCCGTTTTGTCCGTTTTGCGGTACGCCACACCCCTCCCGATCAACAGGACCCCCGTTTCGACCATAGGAGGTCCGTTTCCTCCGTTTTGCGGTACGCCATACCCCTCCTGATGAACAGGATCCCGTTTCGAACGTGGCCGGTCGAACACAAGGCCGTTTCCTCCGTTGTGCGGTACGCCAGGCCTCGTTTCCATCACCTGTTCCATCCAAGCCCTCCTGATGAACACGACCACGTACTCTGTTCCGACCCAGCCGGTTTGGCTCCCCATGAACACGACGACGACGATGTTTCTCCATGCCGACCCAGCCATGTATACGATCCCTCGCCGTACGTATGCGCAAGTAGGTGTTCGAGACCCCGCCCGTATGTACACATACGTGGCCGTATTTTCTTTCTTGCACCCTGGCCGTTGTACGTACGTGTACATGCTACGTGCGCGCCTCTACTATGACAGGTGCGTGCCTCTACAACGACCAGTATGTATGTACACGTTCGCGACCAGAATGACAACGCTACGTACGCTTCGACCAGGTGGGTCCCGACTGTCAGGCACTTCCTTGCCTGCGAAGATGTAACTGGTGGGTCCCAGCAGTCAGGGGGGCGAATCGTTTTGGGTTTTTTTTCCCGGACGCACTTCCTTGCGTGCGAAGATGTAGCTGGTGGGTCCCAGCAGTCAGGGAGCGAATCGTTTTTTTTCGGACGCACTTCCTTGCGTGCGAAGATGTAGCTGGTGGGTCCCAGCAGACAGGGGGGGACGTTTTTTTCGCGAAATACGGTGGCCCGTCCGGTGGGTCCCCGCTGTCAAGTGGAGGAATAATTATTTTGCGCGTAATAAGGAGGCACTTCCTTGCTGCGGCCGTGGACCCAGCTGTCAGCCTCTCCACGTATAGTCCATGTCCGATGGAAGCCATTCCTTGACCACGTTGCCACGCCGCGCTGAGAGCACCAGGGCGGTGGACGACGGCGAGGCCTAGGAAGGGGACGACACGGAGCTGGGGAAGACGCGACAGTGGATGCCCACGCATAGAGGAGTATGAGGGTTCACTCGTTCGGCTGCGGTGTGAGGCTGTCGTCGCCGCAGAATAACAGGGGGTGTGGGTGCATAGAGGCGGTGAGGCCTCCGCAGCATCACAGCCGGCCACGGGCGGCAGGAGCAGGCGACACGACCGGCGCTGCTTTGGGCGGCTGGAGCAAGAGACCAGAGGTTGAAGAAGCACTACGGCCGTTGGATGGACATCGTACGGTCACTCGAGCTAGAATCATTCATATATTGACTAAAGTTGACAAAGGCCTCTGTCACAGTCAACTTAGTAGGCCCACAAGTCAGCCTCCCACCAAGGTTGGTCCCAGCTAGCAGGGGGGTATTCGTTTTTTTGTGCGTAATAAGGAGGCACTTCCGGTGGGTCCAAGCTGACAGCGGGGGGAACATTTTTTTCGCGAAATACGGTGGCTCGACCTGTGGGTCCCAGCAGTCAGGGGGAAATGTTTTTTTTGCGAAATACTGGTGGCCCGTCCAGTGGGTCCCAGCTGTCAGGTGGAGGAATAATTATTTTCCGCGTAATAAGGAGGCACTTCCTTGCGGCTGCCGTGGACCCAGCTGTCAGCCTCTCCATGTGCAGTACTCTTCCGATGGAAGTCGGTCGTCGACCACATTGACCACGCTGCACCGAGAGCACCACGGCGGTGGACAACGGTGAGGCCTAGGAAGGGGACAACGCGGAGCCGGGGAAGACGTAGCAGTGGAATTCCGCGCGGAGAGGAGTACGAGGGTTCACCGGTTTGGCTGTGGTGTGAGGCTGCCGTTGCCACAGAATAACAGGGGGTGTGGGCGAGTAGAGGGATGCCCTGGCCAGCGGTGGGAGTAGTAGGGGGCGCTGAGGCCTGCGCGGCAGCACAGCCGGCCACGGGAGGCGGGAGCAGGCGGTCCCGCCGGCGCTGCTTTGGCGGCTGGAGCAAGAAGATCTGAGATTGAAGAAACACGACGGCCGTTGGATTGACATCCAACAGTACGTCTGCTAGAATCGTTTGTTAACGTAGTATATAATAACTAAAAAAATCTTGCATACGCGTCAACTAAATAGGCCCACAAGTCAGACCACTCCCTCTTTTTTTAATAATTTATATATAGCTCATGGCAACTTCTTATGCAATTTATTGAAGTCATTTTTTTTGGTTGGCCAGGGCCAATTTCGCATATTTCTGTGGGTTCCAAACTATTTTTAATACCGAAATATCGAGCCAGATTTAAAGTACTTTGAAGATATATTTGAATTAGGTTAATGCCCAGTGAAATAGGAATCTGAAAATGTGAAAAATCGGAAATTATAAAGTAATTGCCAATTTGTCATCTGTTTTTATATTTACAACCCATTTCATATTACTTTAAAGATTTGCAGGAGTCTTGAAAGAGTTGCAGCCCATCAGGGCGTAGAAAAATAAGTAGGCCTGGATTGGGTATTCTTCAGAAAAAATGAACAGGGCTCATTTTCACAAAGAAAAAATAGCTGGGTTGGTCACATGGTGAACATAAAATATAAGCCTGGGCTAGACGGGCCACAGCCCAGTTCAAACCCTGCTCCGTCTCAACAATACCAAACAAAAAAATACTGCTTGAGTAGCTACATCCCAGGTGTCAGCCGATCTTGTGTTGTTCTCTTGTCTACTGACTATATACGCTCACATTGTTGTGGGTCCCAGATGTCAGGAAAACACTAGGAGGAAGCATTTTATTTTTCTGTATGCTGACATGGTGGGCCCCTACTGTCATCCTCTCCATGTACTTCTGCCGATTCCTGTTGTTTGTTGACCATGTTGACAATGCGAGAGGGCGGCGCTGCGGCGAGCGCACCAAAGCGCGCGGAGGACGTCGGCGTTAACGATTTAGGAGACGGTGGGGCGGCGATGCGTGCGCTGAGGCCCAGCCAGCCGTGGGAGGCGGAAGCAGGCGGCCCCGCCGGCGCTGGTTTGGTTTTGGCGGCTGGAGGAAGACAGGACTGAAGAAACACGACAAACTGTAAAAGCAGCAGGAGCACTTAACAACCTTAACTTAAACCAGCAGGGGCACTTAACAACCAAAGCTGAAAGCAGTATGAGTACTTATACAGGTTCAACCGTACAAAGCATGCCTCGAACAGTGCTACTTTGCCTACAGCTAACCAAGGGTGAGGCCGCCAAGCCCCGGGACAAGGCCCCGGCGCCACCCCGTGCATCCACAACCTTCTGAAAGCGGCTTCATCTCGCAACATGGTCAATAAACAGGATATTCGCTTTAGAGCCATGGAAAACCATGAACATAATCTTCTGTCCTATTCTCCAAGATGGACGGGCCTTCATTATCTGAGACCACCCACGAGTAAGTATCTTTTCACCTCCAAGGGGAATTGAGTAGGTCGACATAAACATCATGTTGTGACCAAGCGCAAGTCTGACCCGACCATGGTCAGGCATCGGTATAGGAACAATAGAACTCGGCAGTTCCTGTTTCAAGAAGATCACAGCTGTAAAACTGTGTATAAGCAATAGTTTATGAACAACATATATAACAGAAAACAACTCGTACCATAAGTTTCTCGACACAGTTGGACCTGTTCAAAGAGTGCAGCAGTGGCACACATATCCCATGCGGCCTTCCACCATTGAAACGCCCCACAAGGACCTCAAGACGATTAATAAAGTGTAGGAACTTGTGGATGTCGATCCAGTCAACTTCAGTGCCATTAGTAACAGCCGAGTTATTATAGAGTAACAAACGAGCAGACTGCTTAACTCTGAAAAAACCTACACGTATCACCAATTATAAGAAAATATTAGTTAAAAGTAGCATCTTCGTGAGAGATTCGTTGCTACTTCTAAAGTTAAATTGTGATTAGTTAGACAGAATAGGTGGATTAAGAAGTAATTGAGGCAACAAGCAAGAACCAGATACAAAACTAACATGGATGAACAATTGGAATGACGTCAGGGTGGAAGATTGCAGTGAAGATGAGACCAGGTTCTGCTATTTCCATCAACATTCGTGGGCCAACTTTCAGTCTGTAACACTTGAGAAAGTTTATCCAAGTTCGGCCATAAAAAAAGCAGCGATCTCCTTGGTTCATGAACCCAACTCGGAAGTAATATCCCTGGATTGTCTTCATTGTGATCATTAAACTAGTGTATTCAGTTATGGCAAGGCCGAGCATCTTGAGTACATGTGTTCTGGCAGAGCAAATAATACACTGCAGGAAAAATAATATGAGAACACAACATGTTCAAAAAAAACCCACCCTCCCGGATAGAGAAGAGGATTCTAGGAACATACTATGCGCGTTTCAAAATGTTGTGGTAGGATGAGAAGGAACAAGTGTGGCGTCTCACCATGGGTGCAGAAATCTATAGGGTACTCGCACTTTGGGCACTGCAACTGAAACACACTAGATTCAATACAAAGAAAAATGCATCAACGGCGGTGGCTACCATCCTAGGATTACCTGCAACCAAGGGACTTGGATTTATCGGGGATGGATGAAGAATTCGTACCTGGTTCTCCATGAGAAAACCCTATGCAATCGCCGAGCGAGGGTTTTCTCTGAACAAGCAGACGAGGGAGAAGGGGATTCAGGCCCAGTGAAATATTGTCGCTTCGTCCGTCCAGCTTACTGCTAAAGCTAGAAAGGGGGGTTGTGATTTGACGGCTCATTGGGCATTACTGCGGCGCTATGACTGAAGAGTGTCTACCGTGAAGTTGTGCACTCTAATTTGTACATATGGCATGTGGACCCCGTTGCCGGTTGCCCCACATATCAGCGAAAGGAAGTAGAAAGACAGGAGTAACTAGTTACACATAAATATATATTTTGACAGAGAGATACTCCCTCTATAAAGAAATATACAAATCTTTTATATCACAGGCTCACCTTGCCGAGAAATATACTCCCTCTGCAACGCACGGGCATTCTGGGGGTTCAGCTTTTTTTATGGGGGGTCAGCTGAGAATATAATACTCAGATAGGCTCACGGTTCTGGACTTTGGGCCGCAAGCCGACCCTGCATGTTTGGGGGCCCATGTGTTCTAGTTCAGTGCTTTCATATTGCAAGCGATCGGTATTGCGCTGGTTTTAGATGTTGTCGCAAGGCGAATACACAAAATTGAATAAAGCACGACAGCTGTTGGAATGAAATCGAATGACAGTTCCTAACCAGCAATCAGAGTTGCAATTCTATCAATGATATACCATGTGATAAATAATACTGTCATACTACTTATACACACAGGACACTTGTTTCACCATGCCAGATTATTACATCAAAATCTCTCGGAGGATAGATCAGTTTGGCAGTTGCGTGCTGCTACTGAAGAATTTCTAAGTTGATTTGGACCAGCTCTCCTTGCCGAGGAAGCTCGATTTTGACATCATCCCCTACTGCAAGATATGATTTAGATTTGAACCTTGACCATCCTTTAGCATCAATCATCATGCGACCATCCTTTGTACTTACGGTATATTGAGCAGGTTCATTCACACCAAGGCTGCGCATGGTAAGAGAAACTTGGCCGCGGTTGCCCGGATTGTTGAACGACTCCCTCGTTGCTCTAGGAATTCTCTGTTTGAAAACAAGAAGACATACCCAAACAGTTAGATCAACACAGTGAATCATATGAAACAACATGGAAAGAAAAAAGAATGAAGCACTTGGGCGGCCAATGCTTACCAAGAAGGTGGACATGTCGGTTTTTGTAAGGACTTTGGTATATGAAGTGCGAACTGCAGCCCAGTATGTTGCCGATGCAACTGCACGGGCCGGACCAAATGCAAGTGCAAGTGTTGGTGCAGGTGCCGAAGCCGCTGCTGCTGCCGGAGATGGTGCTCCTTGTAGAGATGGTACCGGTGTCGATGCCCGATCCTCCAGTAGATCAGACTGATCCGCTGATGCGGTCGGTGCCCAATCCTCAGCTGGATCAGACTGAGCTGCTGCCACCGTCAGTGCTAGAGCAACTGCCGGTGCTTGATCTATGCGAGACAGCGGCGATCATGTCTGGTCTGCTATGATCAGCTTTCTAACTTGACTAGGATCCATGACCGTGATCCAGTTTTTTTCTTCATTTCTTTTAAACGCGAGAAGGACTAATTGTGGCGTTTTTGTTAAACCAAACTGCAGTTCATCATAGGGATTCAGCTTGTACTCAGACAACAGACTGATCCAATTTTTTCCAGTAATATAAGTGATGGACAGTGCCTTCATTACTGACACGACATAAGAAGTGAAACCTGCAAAAATAGCCATCGTAGAGCAAACCAAACGGTTTATTCTGTGATGAATGTCACATGGCAAAACCTGCATCGTAAAATTGTAGGAAAAGAAAGAAAACATGACATTAAATCAATAAGATTTAGATAGTAAATCAATAAGATTTACTTGATGTGACACGAGTGAATCCTTACCAGGAAATCACTATGTTGAAGTACTAAACAGAAGATTGATCGTCCAACTACACGTGGCATGCAGGGGCCCTGCCTACTCCCACAAGCAGGACAGTCCAAAGGTCGTGACAAATCGTATGGACCGAACATCCATGGGACATGGGTGCGATAAACCCTGCAATGCATACAGATATTGGAGTGTAACCATAATTGATAAACCATCCTCACAAAAAATATGATCTGGATACTTCAAAATGTACAGACTGAATTGAGTGGACAGACATTAACATAGACCATTCTCAGGACTGACCACACACCAAAAGCGGCAGTACTAATAAACAATACAGGGTTCACAAACACAAATCAAGTACTGAACAATAGTACTTACTACAGACAAGCAAAGTTGCACTAACTAAACTCTGCAAACTATTTCTTACCACCGACCTACTGGATGAACCCCGCATAACTGACTAGGCCATGGACTTCATGGGAGATGTCTACATGCACCATCACCATCTTGTCAACCTTGGAGAACCTAACAGAGTGGTCTTTCCACTCATAAACATGATGATGAAGACAGGCCGCATCAGATTTGTTGGGAAGCTTTACAAGAACCACACCCTTCGTAATCGAAAGCACACCCAGGAAATTGTTGTGGTCAAGTACAGCCTCGAGAACACGCCTGAAAACAATGCTACAGGAAAACACTAGTTCAGGACACGTGGCGACAAGGACACAGCAGCTGGATAGTTCAATAGTAGAACTCATCATCAGGTCTTCCAGTTCACACGGCATGACTTTGAGAACTTCATCTCCACCGTGGACCTGGTTCTAATTCAAACAGAAACCATATTTCATTACTACCTCCGTTCAGAAATATAAGATGATTTTCGATATTATACTCCATATATGACTACATATACGCACAGAAATGAGTGAACAAAGACACTAGAACATGTCTTCAAAGGCATGAGAGCAGAGGGATTACATGCAATATCCATAACACAAGTTACTGAGGCAAATATACCCTCTTAAAAGGTAGCATTGATGTTCATAAAGTACTCCCTCCGTCCCAAAATTCTTGTCTTAGATTTATCTAGATACGGATGTATCAAGTCACATTTTAGTATTAGATACATCCATATCTAGACAAATCTAAGACAAGAAATTTGGGACAGAGGGAGTAGTTGAAAGTAATCTATAAGAAATCAGTGTCAACCTCTCGCATGTTTTGGTCAAAATAGGAATTTAGAACCGTCATTTGGCACACTAAAATCACATGCAAGATCACCCAGAAAGTTGTACTACCAGTACTAGTACTGCATGTTAGATGAAAAACACGATCAAGATCGAGAAAAAGATCGTTAACAAGAGACATTACCTGGACTTGCTTAATGAGGGATCCCGGAGAGGGGGGCTTGGACAGGGCATGGCTTTGAGCTTGTCTGCGGTAGTCTCGGCGGGGTGCTTGCGCTTCTTCGTACCATGAGCCTCGACGGTTTTGGCCAGAGCCATAGACATCACGTCGGCCGGTGCTCCAGCGTCCATCCAAGAGAGGAAGCTGAGAGAGAAGAGTGAAAGGAGGAACGAGATGAGGGAGAAGCGAAGCGAGTGGGGGTTTTCTTCAAGAGAGGAAGCTGACAGAGAAGAGTGAAATGATTGTTGCTTCGTCCGTCCAACTTACTGCTGGAAAGGAGGGGGTTTTGTGATTTGACGTCTCATTGGGCATTACTGCGGCGGTTTGATCGGGGTAGTCTACCGTCACTCTACTACAGAGTAATTTAGTGCATGGCTGGTGGACCCAGGTGCTGGCTGTCCCAAACGTCGGCGAAAGTGAGTAATTTAGTGCATGGCTGGAGGAGGATCCGCACGGTAGAGCGTGTCCACTGTTTTTCATTCTGAAGAAAAAAATGATTATAGCAAGCGTTTCCACTCTTACGACGGAGGAGTGCGAAACACGGTAGCCACTTGAACATACACAGTGCTCCTACTACTAGGCATGTGCAGTGGTTCATACGTCAGTACTACACAATCTTGTTGCTAGTGTAGTAAGATATGACGATAACAAATGATGTTGTGCGCATGTCAACTACTCCTATATGTAACATAGTACTGCTTTTTCGACTGTCCGGTCAAGAATGAACGGTGAGATCAATGTTAACAGAACTAGGTCCACAGCGCACGGAGAGTACAGTGCTACAGTACTCCACGAAACATGAACCATATGAAGCACATCCTATAGTGTTAGACAGGGTGTATGAAGGGTGCACGGGATGGGAGCAAAAGTTCCCTTCTCGACCCACTTTTGGGTGTTTGGCAGAGTGCATGAAGGGTGCATGAGTCCACACTAGTAGGTTGACAAAAATACACGAAGAGGAAACAACTATATTGAGATGAGAATGCAACCAAACACACCCACATGCTTTGTCTACAGTGATTGATCTGCACCGTCTGAGTTTGATCCAACGGTCATGTTGCACCAAGACATGGACATGCCCATGCAGAGGGCGCCTAAACACCACCGAAGTCCCTCTGCTTCTCGAGGCGCACGACGTTGGTGATGCAGGGTGCAACCGCCCGTAGAGCCCGCTCCCGGTCGACGGGAGCCAGCTCGTCAAAGACGGCGTCCAATGGCACGAATGGATTCCAGTGACGGAGCCCTGAAAGGATTTGCCCGACAACGGCGACAGCAGTGCGCAACCCCTCCTTTTCCAGCTCATCCCCCACCATCGCGCAGAGATGCCTCAGCTCCTCAGAGATATAGGTGAAGAAGGAGACCAGGTCAGGAAGCCGCAGCTCGTTGAAGTCGACCGGGTGGTCGAACGGGTTTAGTCTGATAGCCGACATCGTTGCGCTGGCACGACGGTAGGCATCGCGCAGCTGCAACACGTGCGTGGCAACTTGGTTCACCAAGTGGCTGAGGCGATCCTGGACCTCGTCACGATCGGCCCGCTTGCGCTCCAGACGGCTCCCCTGATGGCCTATCGTATCTCCCTCTTTCTGCAGCAACGCCGCCGACGCCTCGAGCATCTTTGTGGTGGACGCCTGCCGCTTTTGAAGCTCCGTGAACTCCCGCACATAACGGAGGAGCATGGCACTCCTCTCCTCCTTGAGCTCATGGAGCTCCACGTCCTTAGCCCTGAGCTCCGCATCCTTGGCATGGAGCTCCTGTGTCAGGCGCCTCACCTCGGACTCCGTGATCTGTTGCGCCGCCATGGCACCAGGTAGAAGCAATGGGGAGAGGAAGCAAAGGGGGTGAAATGGCTGAAAGGCAATGCAATCTACGGGAAGGCGGAGGGAGCCAGCCGAGGAGCGGGGAATCTTTTGATTTTCACCAAGGTAAAACACCACTCGACGACTTCTCACATCAGGGAGCAGTGGGTTTTTACAGGCGGAGTCATCATGACTAATTGCTACCGCACCTGCTCCCGTCAATCAAAAAATTAAAAATCCTGCCGCGCCTGCTCCTGTCAATCAAAAAATTAAAAATCCCACCGCACCCAAACACCAGAGCAACGCCGCGGTGGATATTTAAATTTACTTGCCGGCAAGTAGATAAAAAAGTGGTGAAAAAACAAATGTGGCGGCGGCCTAGCTAATTGGTCGAACTAGCCCAACTAGCTAGCCACCGTGCTTCACTGATGTACTCGGCGGGAAAGGTGGTTTTTCGTGATTTGATGACTCATTTACTTGCTTCAGCGCTACGACTGAGGAGGACCCGGAAAACGTGTGATAGGGCATCCCACGTCAGGAAGAATATATGTGTGCACCACCCGGGAGGACCCGGAACCACGCGATAGGGTGTGCCACATCTCGGCACGGAGGAAAAATGTGCGTGTAAAAATATACTGTATCAGACGTAGTACCTATGGTTCGACCTCGGGACCCAGCCAGTTGGTCGAAAACACCCCACTAGCCACACAGCTTCATCATGCAAACATGGCACGGTTAGCTCCGTCTCGACCAGCCACAACGTCTCTTGTTCTAGGCGATTCTTCTATTTTCCAAGCTTTTTTTAGTTGTAATAACACCACCGCAAGCTAGCGCCGCTCTTCGTGTGTGCCCGTGCAAAGGTTAGACGATGGAGAGAAGAGAGATTGAGATCGCAGACCTGGGACCCACCCGTAAGTGAGACAACGGTCATGCACGTGTTGACGAGGCACTCCCTCTACTCTACTCAACGCAAGTACTGTACAAAATCAATTTATGGGACAAAGCCAACAACCGTTCGTTTTTTCAGGCTATCGACTTACGCTTTGTAGTCCAGGTTGCCAGTTCGAATCTCATCTTTCAGATTTGTTAGTTTTAGGTCCAAATTTGATTAATGACAAGTGGAACCCTCGTGTGTTGTTCCGATATTTCAGCGTAGGATGGTTTTTTTGAACAAACACTTTGGGCGGTTAGACAGGTAACGGCACGAGTTACCCATATTTTGCAAGTTTACAAACAAAAATGACAGCGCATAGAATATCACATCCACCCCGCAACTTAGATACTATGGTGATACGAGTTTTTACACCGTTGGAAGTGAGATCCAATGTCTTGGGAGTAGTCTTTGTAATTATGTGCAATTTCCAAACTCTCCAAAGTTTTTTTTGCAAATAAAACATTCAGGCCTCGTGTGTGCCGCTGCATCTTTGATCCAACGGCTCCCCGGTGCTCATATTAGGTGCTCCCCGTAGCTTAATTACCCGCTACGGTGATATGAGCATCTAGGTCGTATGATCAGTGATCCGATGGCACATGCATAGTACTTGACTTTCTGCGCATTTCCCAAACTCTATCAGCCATATATTGCAAAAACATTCAAACCTCCTACTGTGGGCCGTTAGATCTCAGTGAACTCGTATCACCATAGAATCTACGGTGCGGGAGCACCTCATACTCTCTCGTGCGAGAAAACATAAGGTGCTATCGCAGCTTGGATGCTACGGTGATACGAGCTTGGAGGTCATTTGATCTGAGATCCAATGGCATCTGAGCAGTCTTTGTGCTTGTAAGCAGTGGCCGAACTCTTTTGGGGCTTTTCTGCAAAAAACCATTCGAACCACCGAGGAGGTGTTGGGTCAAAAATCCAACGCCTCCGCAGAGCTTGTATCACCAAAGCATCTAAGGTGTGGTGGCACATGATATTCTTACATACAGGAGAATATGATGTCCTCTTTCATCTTAGATGCTACGGTGATACGGGCTTCGAGGTCGTTGGATATGGGATCAAAGGGCATCTAAGTAGTTTTTGTACAAATTGTATGCAATTCTCAAACTCATTAAGGTTTCCTGCAAAAAAATTAAGACCCATCATGTGAGCTGTTATATCTCAGATCTACAAGCTCCAAGCAACTCGTATCGGCATATAGCATGTAAGGTATGGGGGCACATGATATTCTCCCGGGGAGGAGGGGTGGGGGTGCACAACCAATCGGTGGTTGGGAGGGTGGGGACAAATATAATCTAAACAACCCTAAACAGAGCTCCACAATTTTATCTAAGGTCGAGGGGTTGACCCCCGACAACCATAGCTCCGCCTAAACACAACATTTGCATGTACTGTAGTACTAGACTTAATATTCATGTTTCAGTTTCATGTTCATTTTAAATATTGAACTGAGGACCATGGATGTCTTACATTTTACTCCCTTCATTCCTAAATATTAGTCTTTTTAGAGGCTTCAAATGGACTGGCACATACGGATGTATATAGACATATTTTAGAGTCTAGATTCACTCATTTTGCTCCGTATGTAGTCACTTGTTGAACTCTGTAAAAGACTAATATTTAGGAATAGAAGGAGTATTTTTGAACTCATGTCATACATGCATGGTTTGGAAAAATAGATGCACTATACTTATTGGATTGTTGTTGTGTTCGTGCGTGTGTGTCTGTGTGTGTGTGTGTGTGTGTGGTTATATGCTTCATACATACAAAGTTTTCTCACCTCCATATTGTTCATCTTTTAAATTTGAATTTGCATTGGAAAACTTACTAGGGATACCATGAAATGTGAAATCCACGTTGAGATCACTATATCACAAATTCACTCTAATTCAACAACTCTTCATAAATCAATTACCACGTTGAGATTAGTATTTGCAAGGAAAATACGGGTATTGTAATACACATAGATTCGTTCGGCAATTTAAAAGGTTCCTTTCGTATTCTCAAATGGTAGGACCCAACGGCGTACCAGCCAGACCTTGGCTCGTGTTGATCCTAAAAAAATGGGCTCGTGTCCTTCGGTGGCGTGCGTGGTACGCACATTAGGCAACCCCAACCAATCGAGCCTCAATGTTTCAAGTAGAAATATCTGGCGGCTAGAATTCCAGCCCTAGGAAATTCCCCTCATGTCCCCGGTCCATAATGACTAGCGATGAACAAAGGAGGGATGCTTTAGTAACTAGACAACGTTACCTACCGTGCCGAGCACGGTTCAATTCCCTCGGTCGCCGCTCATCAAGGTCACCCGTCAACTGCATTGCCTAGTACTCCACTACTACTACACCAGGATGAGCACAGAATTGAGCCCGTTTGTTCGTGCCTAGTACTTGAATTAATATATCAGGCAATGCACTGGTACGGAGGGATTATCCTTTTACTCCCTCCCTTCGGGTTTATAGGGATTATCTAAAAATTTTAGTTTTCCCATTCTATAAGTCTCAATTTGGTTGTTACCCATTACATGTTTAGATTTTAAGGTGCAATAAATCATTACATGCAAGTATTAATAGAAAATTGACCAATGCATGTACTTTATGCATGCATGCATTGCAATTAATCCATTCATAAACACAATTTTTTAGGAAAACAAGCGCATTAATTGAGTGGTTTTGCAAACTACAACAATTGTTCCACCACTCACCATCTACCTTGGTTGGTGAGATTTTTGAATTGAGCCCCATAAACCGGAAAGGAGGTTTAACTAAGCAAAATGTTTGACCAAATCCTTTCTTAAGAAATACAACAGGACAGATGTACGGCTTGAAAATTTATTGCATGATGCAGGTTATGATATTGTTTCGAATCCTGGATCTTAAATTTTAGAAAATCCAAAAGTGAGCATAAATTCTTGAAACTGAGCATGGTCACGTGATATGGCACAAATATTACTTCGTAAGTTTTTTCTTCAATTCGAGACAAGCTGCTTATGACAAGTTGCACAAATGAAGAGACAAGGTATTTTGGAACAAAGACCTATCACGTTAAGGGGAACGCTTTCACTATTGAAATCGTGGGTGTTTACGTGCCGCCATGAGTCCCCTCTTCTCATCGGCAGGTGCCGTCCCAGCAAGCGTGTGAGTCGACGGGAGGCGTGCAAGCAGACCGCTGCGCCGGCTGTCAGGGAGGCATGCGAGCAGACCGCTGTGCAGACTCACCGGGAGGCGAGCCCTTTGACCAGGCTCCGCCGCCCACCGTCGTCCCAACTGCTCCCACTTTTAATGTCGCAGGCGCCGCAGTTTAAAATCAACCCCGCACTACCCGGTATCGCTTCAATCCTCTCTCTTCCTCTCCAATTCTCCTATCGTCTACCTCCAACTAGATTGACCTAAATGTACGCCATGCCGCATCACGATGGTCTGCCCTTAGTGTTCCAGTTTCATGAGGAAGACACCCAGCCGGAGTCTCAAGAACATAAGGCGCTTTGGGACGAGCTTGAACTGGCCTTGCGGGAGGATGACGCGCCTGTCCCCGCTCCCGTTTCGGCTCCCGTCGCCCTGACTACGCCAGCGCCCATCCCTGTGGCATTGCTGGGCTGGGAGCTGCACATTGTCGCCGAGCTTGATGCCACGGGGTTCCACGAAGTCCCCGCCGACTTTCACGCGCCCGTGCACCTGCCAGCGCATGCGCCTGTGCGTGCACTGACGCGCACGCCTGTGCCGGTGCCCATGCATCTGCCAGCGCATGCACCTGCGCGTGCACTGATGTGTGCGCTCGTGCCGGTGTCCGTGCACACGAATGTCTCCGCCATGCCGTTGACAGCGCCTGTCCCCGCGCGGGTGCCAGTGCCCCCCTCAGCGGCATGGATGGCCGCCGTCGACCGCTTCCTTGCACCAACGCCAGTCGCCTCCTCCCGCCAGTTGACTCGCTCCAAAATCCAGAACATTTTGGCCTTCCTTGAAGCTAGGCCAACGTCCAGGAGTACGCCAACAAAGGCGCAAGACGCCGCCGTCGCTGTCGGTCAGTGACCCGACGACACATAGAGCACGGCAGAGGAGCCGCTTCCAACCGCGAGATGCCCCCGCCGCCACCGCGTAATCTAAATTTGCCATGAAAAACGTTCGGATTGCCATGCTTAAAATCCGAACGTTTATCATTTCTATTTATTTTATATCGATCATCGTATAATTTAAAGTCGGAGTCAGACTGAACGAAATGTATGGTTTGATCGATTGAATGTTCTGCTAGAACCGTATCAAATTAAATACAAAACGTCATCAAGCCAAATGTATTCCTTGTCATCCAACGACCTAGACTGCTTCAATGTCGAGCACTCAACACGTTTAGTTAATTTCATGCCAAAAATAGTGCTAATCACCTGACAACACGCAAATAATATCCTAGTAGTTAATATCCGCATGCACTTAATATACTTCCAAATTAACGTGCATTGCACATACACACTGACTAGTGCTGCTAGTATGTGAAACTGATGCCGTGACTTGTGAACGCGTCTAGATATGGTCAACGGCAACATCGCCCGCGAGTACTTCCTGTTTGCCCGTGCGTCTAAACGCAGAATGGGAGAAGAGAGAGAGAGCACACATGGAACCCACCAGTAAGTGAAGGCGAATAGTACTAAAAATAATATTACATGTTATCCATTAATTAGGCTGTGGTAATATAAAAACATTATGTGAACAAAGGGGGTACAACAAACATTACTATTCTATGTATGTTGCCTATTGACGTGCAGCTTGAAGGCCCGGTCGCATGTTCGATCCTCGTCCTTTATTTTTTTAATTTGTATATGGGTCCAAATTTGTTTCATGACATGTGGGCCCCTCGATGTGTAGTTTGTAGCACTTTAATTTGTGGGTCGAAATTTGTTCCATTCCAAGTGGACTATCGGAGTGTAGTTTTGTAGCTTATTTATAATAATTAAAGAGAACAACATAGTTTTTTCAATAATACCATGGTGCGATGTTGAAGGCGAGAAAAGACGTGTAAGAGAGCTATGACCGAGCCGGAGGGAAATCAACTAGGGGAGTTGCGTGGGTTGCAACGGCGTTTGGAGTAGTTGTGGGCTGAATGCTACAAAAATATAATCTAAACCGACCGGAATAAATGCCTACACAAATTAATCCAAGGTTGGAGTGCCCCTCACAATGTAAATAGCTCCGGCTTTGCGAGGGATGGAGAGGTAGTAGCTTCAACGCGTGGAAGATACGGTATGAGAAAGCAAGGTCAATTGAGAGACATATAGATAGAGAGACAAAGTGAGTGTGATCCGACATTCATTGAACAAATATATATGCTCCGGAGAGATATTGTCTGATTGAGCTTTTGGTAAGGGTGAGGGCTGTAAGATAGAGCTTGAGAGATGATCCAGTCATAGACGTGTAGATATATTTTGTGTGTGGGAGGAAGCAAGGTCAACCGATCACATAGGGTCGCCGTGCGATCGAAAGAGTGAGACGGGTTGGAGAGAGTGACCTAGATAAAAGATGTGCGTGAGAGAGTATACAATGTGAATAGGTCAAATTGGGATCAAACATGGTGATATATTGTTTTTGTCCGAGAAAGAGCGAGGTAAATCGAGACATACAGAGAGAGAGATAGAGAGAGAGAGAGAGAGAGAGAGAGAGAGATTGAGTGAGCATGGCCCACCATGAGGTCGAAAGAGTGGCGGCGGCTTGGATGGACTGACCTAGATAGACAATCTGCGTGAGAGAGTATAGAGTGTGTTGATCGAGGCCCGAACAGGGAGATATATCATTTGTGTGTGAAAGAGAACGAGGTTAAACGAGACTCGGATAAAGAGAGCGATATTGAGCGAGTGTGGCCCACCGTGCGGAACAAAGAGTGAGACAGTCTCGAGGGAGTGACCTAGATATACAACGTGCATTCGTGCGCACGAGAGGTTGGGGGGCTAGATAGGCAATGCATGTATTTAGCGCGAGAGGGTGAGAGGGAGAGGGGGGAGAGAGAGAGAGAGCTCGGCATGGGGTGCAATGGCGGGTCTGTGAGGTAAATACATTTGGTAACAGGAGTGGAAAAAGGGGTTGTGTAGTTGAGAGACTTAGAGATCGAAACATGGAGAGAAAGAATGAACGTGTGTTGCAAACCGATAGCTTGCTAAGGTGGTTAGGAGAGGAAGATTGACTGATACAGGAAGTATGTAGTGTTTGTGCGCGAGGGGGGGGGCTAAAAACAACATTTGAATGTACATAGTACGAGACTTAATATCGATGTTTCAATTCGGTGTACATTGTAAGATTTGAACCGAGGACCAGGCATACGGGTGATACATCTCCAACGTATCTATAATTTTTGATTGCTCCATGCTACTTTATCTACTGTTTTGGACTATATTGGGCTTTATTTTCCACTTTTATATTATTTTTGGGACTAACCTATTAACCGGAGGCCCAGCCCAGAATTGTTGTTTTTTGCCTTTTTCAGTATTTCGAAGAAACAGAATATCAAACAGAGTCCAAACGGAATGAAACCTTTGGGATCGTGATTTTCCAACCGAACGTGATCCAGGAGACTTGGACCCTACTCCAAGAAGCTTCCGAGGAGGTCACGAGGGTGGAGGGCACCCCCCCTGGGCACGCCCCCTACCTCGTGGGCCCCTCGGAGCTCCACCGACGTACTCCTTCCTCCTATATATACCTACGTATCCCCGAACGATTAGAACAGGAGCCAAAAACCTAATTCCACCGCCGCAACCTTCTGTATCCACGAGATCCCATCTTGGGGCCTGTTCCGGAGCTCCGTCAGAGGGGGCATCCACCATGGAGGGCTTCTACATCATCACCATAGCCCCTCCGATGAAGTGTGACTAGTTTACTTCAGACCTTCGGGTCCATAGCTAGTAGCTAGATGGCTTCTTCTCTCTTTTTGGATCTCAATACAATGTTCTCCCCCTCTCTCGTGGATATCTATTCGATGTAATCTTCTTTTTGCGGTGTGTTTGTTGAGATCGATGAATTGTGGGTTTATGATCTAGTATTATCTATGGAAAATATTTGATTCTTCTCTGAATTCTTTTATGTATGATTGAGTTATCTTTGCAAGTCTCTTCGAATTATCCGTTTGGTTTGGCCAACTAGATTGGTAGTTCTTGCAATGGGAGAAATGCATGGCTTTGGGTTCAATCTCTCGGTGTCCTTACTCAGTGACAGAAAGAGTTGGAAGGCACGTATTGTATTGTTGCCATCGAGGATAACAAGATGAGGTATTTATCATATTGCATGAATTTATTCCTCTACATCATGTCATCTTTCTTACGGCGTTACTCTATTTTTAACTTAATACTCTAGATGCATGCTGGATAGCGGTCGATGAGTGGAGTAATAGTAGTAGATGCAGAATCGTTTCGATCTACTTGTTTTGGACGTGATGCCTATATACATGATCATTGCCTAGATATACTCATAACTATGCTCAATTCTGTCAGTTGCTCAACAGTAATTTGTTCACCCACCGTAGAATACTTATGCTCTTGAGAGAAGCCACTAGTGAAACCTATGGCCCCCGGGTCTATTCTCATCATATCAATCTCCATCACTTTATTTATTTGCTTTGCCTTTACTTTTTACTTTGCATCTTTATACCAAAATACCAAAAATATTATCTCTATCAGATCTCACTCTCGTAAGTGACCGTGAAGGGATTGACAACCCCTAATCGCGTTGGTTGCGAGTAGCTATCATTTTGTGCAGGTACGAGGGACTTGCACGTGACCTCCTACTGGATTGATACCTTGGTTCTCAAAAACAGAGGGAAATACTTACGCTACTGTACTGCATCATCCTCTCCTCTTCGGGGAAAACCAACGCAAGCTCGATATGTAGCAAGAAGGATTTCTGGCGCCGTTGCCGGGGAGGCTTACGCAAAAGTCAACATACCAAGTACCCATCACAATCCCTATCTCTTGCATTACATTATTTGCCATTTTCCTCTCGTTTTCCTCTCCCACACTTCACCCTTGCCGTTTTATTCGCCCTCTCTTTCCCAATCTCCTCCTCTCTTTCCCTTGCCTTTTCCTTGTCCTTTTGTTTGCTCGTGTGTTAGTTTGTCTATTTGTGGCAATGGCTCTACCTAGATTTGGTGACCTTCACCTTAAAAGGCTAGAGGAGATCAAAAGCAACGTTAGAAGGTTTATGGTTTTGCAATTTGAGCACAATAATTTCTTTACAAACGAACTTAACGAACAAAAAAGTTTTATGAGCTTTATGAATAAAGAACTCGATGATATGTCTAAAGAATTTGATGGTATAAGGGCCCAAATTGCTCGTCTTGAAAAGATGACCGCTGAAATTTCGGATATGCAAGCTACCTTAGTCAATAAGATGGCCGCTAAACCGAATTCCTATGAAAATCAAGATGAAGATATAAAAGTTATTGATGTGTCCCCTATTAAATCTTTGTTTTACAATATGAATCTTGATGAATCTGAATATGATCTTCCTTTACCTAGAAGGCGTTCTAAGAATTCGGAGTTTCTAGATCTTGATGATGAAATTGATGAAAGTGGGATTCAAATAAATAAAAACCGTGATGTTGCTAAACCCACTATTTTGGATCTCAAGGAATTTAATTATGAAAATTTCTCTTTGATTGGTTGTATTTCCTTGTTGCAATCCGTGCTAGAATCTCCTCATGCTTATAGTCAAAATAAGGCCTTTACCAAACATATTGTTGATGCTTTGATGCAATCTTATGAAGAAAAACTTGAGATGAAAGTTTCTATCCCTAGAAGACTCTATGATGAGTGGGAACCTACTATTAAAATTAAGATTAAAGACTTTGAGTTTCATGCTTTATGTGATTTGGGTGCTAGTGTCTCTACTATTCCCAAAACTTTATGTGATTTGCTAGATTTCCGTGATTTTGATGGTTGCTCTCTAAACTTGCATCTTGCGGATTCCACTATTAAAAAACCTATGGGAAGAATTAATGATCTGCTCATTGTTGCAAATAGGAATTATGTGCCCGTAGATTTTATCGTTCTTGATATAGATTGCAATCCTTCATGTCCTATTATTCTTGGTAGACCTTTCCTTAGAACGATTGGTGCAATTATTGATATGAAGGAAGGAAACATTAGATTACAATTTCCTTTAAAGAAAGGCATGGAACACTTCCCTAGAAAGAAAATAAAATTACCATATGAATCTATCATGAGAGCCACTTATGGATTGCCTACCAAAGATGGCAACACCTAGATCTATCTTTGCTTTTATGCCTAGCTAGGGGCGTTAAACGATAGCGCTTGTTGGGAGGCAACCCAATTTTATTTTGTGTTTTTTGTTTTTGATTCTGTTTAGGAATAAATAATCTATCTACCTTCTGTTTGTATGTGGTTTTATGTTTTAATTAGTGTTTGTGCCAAGTAGGACCTATAGGATAACCTACGATGATAGTTGATTTGATTCTGCTGAAAAACAGAAACTTTAGCACTCACGAGATTAGCTGCCATTTTTTCTGGAGAGTGATTTTGCATTGATTCTTTTTTCTGATGATCAATAAACAAATTTTCCAGGACTTCCCATTTTGGTAGAATTTTTAGAGTTCCAGAAGTTTGCGTTAGTTACAGATTGCTACAGACTGTTCTGTTTTTGACAGATTCTGTTTTTTCGTGTGTTGTTTGCTTATTTTGATGAATCTATGGCTAGTAAATTAGTTTATAAACCATAGAGAAGTTGGAATACAGTAGGTTTAAAACCAATATAAATAAAGAATGAGTTCATTACAGTACCTTGAAGTAGTATTTTGTTTTCTTTCTCTAATGGAGCTCACGAGATTTCTGTTGAGTTTTGTGTTGTGAAGTTTTCAAGTTTTGGGTGAATTCTTTTGATGGATTATGGAACAAGGAGTGGAAAGATCCTAAGATTGGGGATGCCCATGGCACCCCCAAGATAATCCAAGGACACCAAAAATTCAAAGCTTGGGGATGCCCCGGAAGGCATCCCCTCTTTCGTCCACTTCCATCGGTAATTTACTTGGAGCTATATTTTTATTCACCAACATGATATGTGTTTTGCTTGGAGCGTCTTGTATTATTTGTGCCTTTGCTTGTTAGTCTACCACAATCATATTTGCTGTACACACCTTTTGAGAGAGCCATACATGAATTGAAATTTGTAGAATACTCTATGTTCTTCACTTATATCTTTTGAGCTTGATAGTTTGCTCATAGTGCTTCACTTATATCTTTTTTGAGCATGATAATTTTTTCTCTAGTGCTTCGCTTAGATCGTTTAGAGCATGGTGGTGGATTTGTTTTAAAGAAAATTGATCTCTCATGCTTCACTTAGATTATTTTGAGAGTCGTTAATAGCATGGTAATTTGCTTAATGTTAATATACTTGGTATTCAAGATATGTGAAACTTTCTTTTGAGTGCGTTGAATACTAAGATAAGTTTGATGCTTGATAATTGTTTTGAGATATGGAGGTGATAATATCAAAGTCGTGCTAGTTGGGTGATTATGAATTTGAGAAATGCTTGTGTTGAAGTTAGAAAATCCCGTAGCATGCACGTATGGTTAAAGTTATGTAACAAATTTAAAACATGAAGTGTACCTGGCTTGTGCATCCTTATGAGTGGAGGTCGGGGACGAGCGATGGTCTTTTCCTACCAATCTATCCCTTTAGGAGCATGCATGCAGTACTTGATTCTTCATGACTTCTAAATTTTTGCAATAAGTATATGAGTTCTTTTGACTAATGTTGAGTCCCTGGATTATACGCACTCTCACCTTTCCACCTTTGCTAGCCTCTTCGGTACCGTGCATTGCCCTTTCTCACTTGAGAGTTGGTGCAAACTTCGCCGGTGCATCCAAACCCCGTGATACGATACGCTCTATCACACATAAACCTCCTTATATCTTCCTCAAAACAGCCACCATACCTACCTATCATGGCATTTCCATAGCCATTCCGAGATATATTGCCATGCAACTTCCACCATCATCATCGTGACATGCATTACTTTTGTCATATTGCCATTGCATGATCTTGTAGTTGACATCGTATTTGTGGCAAAGCCACCATGCATTATTTTCCATACATGTCACTCTTGATTCATTGCACCATCCTGGTACACCACCGGAGGCATTCATATAGAGTCATATCTTGTTCTAGTTTCGGGTTGTAATTCATATGTTGTAATGGAAGTGTGATGATCATCATTATTAGAGCATTGCCCAAATAAAAAAAGAAAGGCCCAAAAAAATAGAAAGGCCCAAAAAAAATATAAAAAAATAAAAATAAAAAGGGCAATGCTACTATCTCTTTTTCCACACTTGTGCTTCAAAGTAGCACCTTGTTCTTCATGTAGTGAGTCTCATATATTGTGCTTCAAAGTAGCAACTTGTTCTTCATGTAGTGAGTCTCATAAGTTGTCTTTTTATACTAGTGGGAATTTTTCATTATAGAACTTGGCTTGTATATTCCTACGATGGGCTTCCTGAAAATGCCCTAGGTCTTCATGAGCAAGCAAGTTGGATGCACACCCACTAGTTTTCTTTTGTTGAGCATTCATAGCTCTAGTGCATCCGTTGCATGGCAATCCCTACTCCTTGCATCAACATCAATCGATGGGCATCTCCATAGCTCATTGATTAGCCTCGTTGATGTGAGACTTTCTCCTTTTTTGTCTTCTCCACACAATCCCCATCATCATATTCTATTCCACCCATAGTGCTATATCCATGGCTCACGCTCATGTATTGCGTGAAGGTTGAAAAAGTTTGAGATTATTTAAGTATGAAACAATTGCTTGGCTTTTCATCGGGGGTATAGAAGTTGGGAACATCTTTGTGTGACGAAAATGAAGCATAGCCTAACTATATGATTTTGTAGGGATGAACTTTATTTTGCCATGTTATTTTGAGAAGACATGATTGCTTTGATTAGTATGCTTGAAGTATTATTATTTCTTTGTCAATATGAACTTTTGTCTTGAATCTTTCGGATCTGAATATTCATACCATGATTAAGAAGATTTACATTGAAATTATGCCAAAGTATCACTCCGCATCAAAAATTCTTTTTTATCATTTACCTACTCGAGGACGAGCAGGAATTAAGCTTGGGGATGCCTGATACGTCTCCAACGTATCTATAATTTTTGATTGCTCCATGCTACTTTATCTACTGTTTTGGACTATATTGGGCTTTATTTTCCACTTTTATATTATTTTTCGGACTAACATATTAACCGGAGGCCCAGCCCAGAATTGTTGTTTTTTTGCCTTTTTTCAGTACTTCGAAGAAACAGAATATCAAACGGAGTCCAAACGGAATGAAACCTTCGGGATCGTGATCTTCCAACCGAACGTGATCCAGGAGACTTGGACCCTACTCCAAGAAGCTTCCGAGGAGGTCACGAGGGTGGAGGGCGCCCCCCTGGGCGCGCCCCCTACCTCGTGGGCCCCTCGGAGCTCCACCGACGTACTCCTTCCTCCTATATATACCTACGTATCCCCGAACGATCAGAACAGGAGCCAAAAACCAAATTCCACCGCCACAACCTTCTGTATCCACGAGATCCCATCTTGGGGCTTGTTCCGGAGCTCCGCCGGAGGGGGCATCCACCATGGAGGGCTTCTACATCATCGCCATAGCCCCTCCGATGAAGTGTGAGTAGTTTACTTCAGACCTTCGGGTCCATAGCTAGTAGCTAGATGGCTTCTTCTCTCTTTTTGGATCTCAATACAATGTTCTCCCCCTCTCTCGTGGGGATCTATTCGATGTAATCTTCTTTTTGCGGTGTGTTTGTTGAGACCGATGAATTGTGGGTTTATGATCCAGTATTATCTATGGACAATATTTGATTTTTCTATGAATTCTTTTATGTATGATTGAGTTATCTTTGCAGGTCCCTTCGAATTATCCGTTTGGTTTGGCCAACTAGATTGGTAGTTCTTGCAATGGGAGAAGTGCATGGCTTTGGGTTCAATCTTGCGGTGTCCTTACTCAGTGACAGAAAGAGCTGCAAGGCACGTATTGTATTGTTGCCATCGAGGATAAAAAGATGGGGTATTTATCATATTGCATGAATTTATTCCTCTACATCATGTCATCTTGCTTACGGCATTACTCTGTTTTTAACTTAATACTCTAGATGCATGCTGGATAGCGGTCGATGAGTGGAGTAATAGTAGTAGATGCAGAATCGTTTCGATCTACTTGTTTTGGACGTGATGCCTATATACATGATCATTGCCTAGATATACTCATAACTATGCTCAATTCTGTCAATTGCTCAACAGTAATTTGTTCACCCACCGTAGAATACTTATGCTCTTGAGAGAAGCCACTAGTGAAACCTATGGCCCCCGGGTCTATTCTCATCATATCAATCTCCATCACTTTATTTATTTTCTTTGCCTTTACTTTTTACTTTGCATCTTTATACCAAAATACCAAAAATATTATCTCTATCAGATCTCACTCTCGTAAGTGACCGTGAAGGGATTGACAACCCCTAATCACATTGGTTGCGAGTAGCTATCATTTTGTGTAGGTACGAGGGACTTGTGCGTGACCTCCTACTGTTGATACCTTGGTTCTCAAAAACTCAGGGAAATACTTACGCTACTGTGCTGCATCATCCTCTCCTCTTCGAGGAAAACCAATGCAAGCTTGAGACGTAGCAACGGGTAATTATTTCAAATTCGTGCCATACTAAGTTTCGAAAAGTTGACATTGGCTCAACTTGGTGTGCTATTTTGTAGGTCATATGTTTGAATCCATCCAAAAGTTTTCTCACTACCATGGTGTTCATCATATACATATGAATTTGTATTTAAAAAGTAGCGTGGATACAGTGAAATGTGAAATCCACATTAGAATTGGAGATCGTTACGTGACACACACTCTAATTCAAATAACTAACTACGTGACACACACTCTAATTCAAATAACTAATTATGTGACACACTCTAATCCACGTTAGCGTGGGTACCATTTCGATTTTTTTTCAAATAACTCCTCATTAATTAATTTATAGTACTCTCTCTGTTCACTTTTATAAGACCTTGAAGACATTTCAGACAATGTGCAAAACAGTTCATTTTAAGTTGTCTGGAACGACTTACAAAAGTGAACGGATGGAGTATCTCGTTTCGAATGACTAATTATTGCAAGGAAAACACGGGCATGGTAATACATACAGATTCGTTTGCAAATGAAAGAAGATTCGTTTGCATTCTCAAATGTAGGCACACCAAGCAGACCAGGGTCATGTCGGGGTGGACGCTGCTTCGGTGCCTTAAAGGCAACTGCCCTTGGGTGACTGACATGTGGGCCAGCCACCTGTTGGGCCCACATGTCATGGACACAAAGGCAGGTGCCTTAAGGCACTGAAGCATAGTCCTGTCGGGGTGGTCGCGTGTGTCGGACGGACGCGTAGCACCCACCCACCCACCCCCTCCCCCCCCCCCCCAAAAAGGACGACGACAATATAAGTTCGCGCTTCCATGTTTCGGATTGAAATATCTGGCGGCCCCAATTCCAGCCCTGCAAAATCTCTCTTCTCCACCGTCCCCTTCCGCACCCAGATTGCTCAAATCCCTAATTAGCCGCCATCCCTCGAATCGCCCCTCGTCTCGTCTCTTTCCCCACCGTTCCCCACCTCTGTGCCGGACGACGACGATGAAGAGGACGGTCGCGCTTCACCATCACACCGGAGCTACCTCATCTACGCCCTCATCCACCGCACCGGGTGGTCCACCGACAATGTCGGCCGCCGCAACCGACGTGCCTCACAGACACCGAGTTCCACCACATCAGGTGCGCTTCACCGACGCCGTCTCCCAACTCACTGGGGCTACTTCACCGAGCACATCGTCGCACCTCCGCCCCTCGAGGCCGTTGGGGCTTCACCAACAGTCTCGTCCACCGCATTGTAGCACTCCGCTGCCACTCAAGATCTGCATCCGTGCGCGGCCAGCCAACGCCAGCGCATCACCCTCAACGGCTCTAAAGTGACCCGCACTCTAGCTAGGCGAGCATGCCCAAACGCCGACCCAAACTAGGTATCCACACATCACTCCCTTGTGCACTGTTCTGACGATGTTTGGATATCCTTTCACTGCTCCCTTAGCTTACACACCTATGCAACTCTGACTTTAACTCTTATTTCTTCTGGAGATATCATCTGAAACAAGCAAATCCATTTTTTAGCGAAGCATGACGGCGCTACGGGATCTGGTACACATCCTGCACACCCGTATAACCTTGTAAGTATCTGTCCTCCGGTACAACATCAAGGTCGATTCCTCTTATTTGATCAACCATTCGATGTGTCAAAAATGCAGAGGGGGATGCAAGGAGCACAAGGCCTGCACATCCAAGCAAGTGGTAACATGGACTTGTACATGGAACATCCCAAGCGCAAGCAGAGCTGCAGTGAGCCTGTACAACGAGCTAGCGTAAGTCCCTGCATTTCATTTAATTTGTACTGGCATTCGTGTATGATTTGTGTGCAGTGGCTGATCCATGAATTCAAGTTACCAGCGGCGAACATTTAACTTAAAAAATACGAAGGCACTTGCACTCCGGAAATCAACATAACTTGAGAATGTGAAGCTACATGCACTTTGAAAACCAGCTAATGATCCAAAGTAGTTCAGATTATAAACACTAAATGAGGCAAGCGCCAAAAACACAAAATGCAACATGGTGTACAAGGACTACAAACATGGTCTGTACCTGCTTGAATTATTCGCTCTCTGGCTGAAAATATCAAAGTGTAATTGCACGTATAACCAGTGCGCAAACTGCATATCAATATATCTATCCTGCACAAGTATGCCAATAGTTTCAAACAACAGATTAGAAAAGTATTTATGCTATGTTGTCATGATACAAGGACTTTCTGGTAGATGGCCTCGACGTTTCCTCAAGCTATGAAAATGCACTATAATTTGCTTGTCATCAATGCCTGCAAATCTCTGTCTCTCTCAACATAGTAGATCATCATTAGACACTAAATCCTTCAATGAGCTTGCAAAATGCTTGCATTAGATCCCTCATTAGACACTATATGTTCATCACCAGGAGCATGTAAAATGTTTGCATCAAATCCTTCATTAGCAGTCTGTTCATTAGACACTTCAGGCTCAAGAACAACATGAGCTTGTATGTTTGCACCGGAAACTTGATTAGATACATCAGATTCAGTCAGTTCAGTATTGATTGGGGGAGTTATAAAATAAGTAGAAATTGATTTCATTTTCTCATAGATTCCCTACATACAAGCAGTTTTACAACACCGTCAGGTTTAACTATTGGCCAGAAATTGAAGAGTTGAATTAGATATAATCAGGGGTGTGATATACCTGCTCTTTGCGCATGCTACTCTTGCAAGTTGCGACTGTCCGTTTGCGCAAGCTCGATGCCATGCCCGTGCTGCCGCCGCTGCCTCCCACGCAGGCTACACCCAGGGTTGGATCTTCATCTTCTTGTCCTTCCGTTCGCTTGAAGCCCGGCGACCGCCCTCCAACGAGGGCGTGAGGAAGTGCTGTGTCAGTCTGTCCAGCGGCGGCTAGGTTAGGAGCGAACCAGACTGGAGGCTGGAGCGAATGAATTGGGATTTTTCCTGTTGTCGATCAATATGGGAGGCGCTCGTTTGGGCCGTGAGCCTGTTATAGGGCCTGCCTTGCACTTATGTTATTGGCCCATCCAAATTAAAATATTTTTCTTCATTTTTTACATTGCCTGCTCGTGTGTTGGGACGAACAAAACTAGCGTGGGCCAACCTAGACGACTCAAACTAGGTGCACACTTTCCAGCCACCTGAGGCGGCCGCCCATACCAGCCCCTATGGTGGTGTCGCCCCTTTTTGCGTGTATGATTGGATAGTGAAAAATATTCCTGTGGCGCTTTTGATTTACCCACAGAATGGTTGAATTGCTTGTTTCTATGAACTGAGTTCGTCAATAATGTGAAGGATGCCAGTCTTTTCATCCTATTGTAGATTGCTTAGATCTCGATATGCCAAAAGTAATCGCATGAAATATACAGTAAAAGCCAGTGTGATGTGTTTGGCTACAACTAGTCTAACTACACGTCCTCATATAACATATCAAGGACGCACCATCTTACCAGATTAACCATTCGACTTACCCATGCAGTGTGGGAAGAAAGAAGTATTGGGACTGCGTATCTAAGCAATTGATGCCATGGACTCCTTTGTACAACCTTGTAAGCGAAAAAGAAGTTGTAGTGTGCCTGTACAAAGAACTAGCGTAAGTTCAGTTACCTGCTTCTCAGAATTTTAGTTAGCCACTTATTGCAAAATTGTTCAATTACGTTGCTTGGCTTAATTTAGTTTGCTACTGATTACATAATGGCACAGACTGTTAATCATATTGTAGACTGTGCCTATCTATGTGTTTGATACTTACTGTTAAGAATTACCTGTTTGCCTTAACTTAAATATCTACTTGTTTGTTTAACTGCTTTGCTGCTGCAACAGCGGGTTACAATGACGTTAATAACTACTCCCTCCGTCCCATAATATAGGACATTTTTTGACACTAGCATAGTGTTAAAAAACGTCTTACATTATGGGACGGAGGGAGTACTTTTTAGCATCCAATTGAAACTCTTTAATTCCTTGTTTGTTTAACTGGTTTGCTGTTATAACTCCCAGTTGAGATGTTTTGCTAACTTCAACTTTTCTGAATCCAATCAGAACTTCAATGGCAAAACAGGTTAGCCCAAGATCAAAGAGCGAGGTCCCCATGGGCGTTGCATCATCCCACAGCAGTGGCACCGGCCCAATCGTGCATTATGAATTGCCAACTGCTGATGCTCTAGAGGCTAAACTAGTGGTAGAAAGAGATTCTGCTTCTGCACTTAGAGATGAAGTTGACATATTGAGGAAGCAAACAGCACAATCACAAGCAGTACTCAAGACAACCATTAAATATTTGGTGGATTTCAAAACGAAGCAAGCTGAGACTGACCAGATTGTTAAGGTCCTGAAGAAAAAAAGGAAATTAAATTCCTACTTGGTAAATCATAGGTGAAATGTTCTTTCCATAGTTGAATAACCTTTGTGTTGTCTGTTCATGTAATCAATCAAACCATTTATTTTAGAGATCATGTAATATTTTTTTTTGTTTTTTGGTTTGTAATTTTATTTGAGCACAAGTCTATATTAATTGATAAGACTCAGAGACATTTCATTTGGATTGCTGTGCCAGACCTACAAATATGCAAATCGGGCTGAATGTGCATTCAACAATAGTAGTACTATAGATGGACCATAAGTGGCATGCATCGGAAAGGGCCAAGATGCTGACTAAAAAAAAGATGTTGTTGTAGCCAACAAAAGTACAACGGCATGGCTTATGTATGTTAGTTGATATTATTGATCCATATACTCTATAAGTGTTTATATGTTTGTTAGTTCTGTACATTCTTGGTTGATTGACTCGGTATTTGAATCTTGATACATTGCTTGTGTACATATCTAAATGAGAGTACACATTATGTTGCGTGTGACATTTGAGTTGGACATGAAGTATTCCAAATATTCGAATTCACCTTAAACTGGATACTAGTTTCTGAATTTGAGTATCGGCATTTGTAAACCATATTCATATATGACAGTGGAATACATCTTTGTCGTCCTTTTAAAGATATATAAAAACACATAGAATGATTTATAAAGATTCATATAGGAATACAAAATGGATTCAAATTTAGTTGCCAGGGTAAACGTGTATGCTTATTGTCCCAAAATTCAAAAGAAGCAGCAAAATGTCCACTCCCACGTCGGCCCGACTTCCACTGCTCTAAATAGGGGTAGGTTAGTAACTTCAATTAGACGTGACACGACCGCCTCTGAGCCCATTCCGACACGGTGGGCGTCAAACATGGGCGGCAAAACATATTTGATTCAAGCTTGTCCGAAAGACCTCTATTTCTCCCTCCATTCCCCATTCATACACGGTGGGTGGCAAATCAAACTCGACTCGGCCGAAATCGATGTAGGCAAATATTTTCAATAGGGGCAGGTTTGTAACTTCACTCAGACGTGACACAACCGCCCTACCTGTCGGCCCCGTTCATACACCGTGGGCACCAACCATGGGCGCCAACCACCCTCTCCTCGCCCGAAATCGCTCTGGGCAAATATTGGCGAGATTACCGTCCAATCCTCAACCGACGAGACGTCCAAATTTTAAACGGGGGCTAAGTTCGTAACTTTCCCATATTTCAGACAGGTGCGTCCCAAAAACATGGTTCCCCGTACCTCTCCCTCCATTTTCCCAACCATACACCGTCCGCGCTAGAACACCCCATCCCCACACCAGCCTCCGTCCACCACCCCATCCATCGCCGCCATCCTCCACCACATTCATCGCCACCGTCCTCCACCATGTTGGAGCGCCTACCAAGACCGCATCGTCCACTGCTAGAGATGGACGTTTCTCATCCACGGCGACAAACCAATAGCCTTGCATCGCGTCCTCTCGCTTCATCGGCACCGTCATCCTCTTTGCCGGGGCCGCTCACACGACCTTCTCTTCCACCGCAACGGGACTTATCCCCCAATGCACCCGGCTACCGTCGCAGATATGCTTCAACGTCACCGACAGCCATCGCACCCCCGATGCCTACACGGCGCCGCAAGAGAGGTGGTACTTCATATCTCCTCAACTTTTTGATCTCAACCAGAAAATAGATCTTAACTTGGTTACTCTACTTTCTTTTCAGCTCTTAGAATTTAGTTCTTGGTTAGAAGCAAACAATGGATGATAAATATCATTTCTCCGGTTTGCAGCTTCAAATCTGCCATGGCACAGCCATAATACGGTTTAATTGATCATGCTTATGGTTTAATTGATCATGTTGGTTCCGTGGTGGTTTCTTTAATAGAAATCAGAGGGGAAACCCTCTTTTGCTAAAAAAATATGCTTAGAGTTTCCCCCTTTTATGATCACTATACGATCAGAATACGTGCTTCGTGTCATAATAACACTGCTCCACGCATCAAGCTAAACAAGCTTAGATGTTCAAATACGAATCTGATATTATTAAAACAGAGTTGTTTAATTGGTCAGCTAAATGTTCCTAAATTAGTTTCGAAAATGCATGTTCGCCGCTCGGGTGTGTATCTCTATAGGGTGCCCACGGTGGGCCGGCCCACCCTAGGATTTTGGGTCGTCCCAGGCCCCGATTCCCCTCTGTTCTGCTGCGCGCTTCTGATCTCTACTCGCCCCCAGCCGCCTGCCTCGCCGGCGACTTGCCGTCCCCGGACGGCATGACTCTAGGAGGAGACGCCGGACTAACAAGAGGCCAGGAGCCGCTCGCCCAACAGCATCACCGCTGCCCGGGCGCGCCGCCGTGCCTACCTTCCCAGTCCGTTCAGGGCTCAGGCATGCAGCACCCACCAAGCCAACCCGATTTATCCTAAGATACGTCCTCAACACTTAGCAGCCACTCCTCATCACCCATTTTCTAATTGATTCATTACTCATTAGGCAGGACTGTCCTTAGGGTTTGTTGTGTGCTCAGTGCCACCTACACTTAATGGTTCAGATGTATTTCGGTAATCTTTAGTACCTCTAAAGTTCATAGGGTTTTCAAAATTCCGGCCCTCGGAACAGAAACTAGTCATTTTGGATTGTTGGTCGTAGTGCCATTGACCCAGATTACTACTGCAAGCCAGGTTTGTTGACAATTTTACTTGTCTTTCTTGCTCATTCGATATAATATCCAATTATTCACGTTGATTAGTTGCAAACAATAAGTGCTAGACAAACTTCTTCATTCAGATTTTGGACGGTCTCTTACTGCAGTTACAATTCTGCATACTTGTCCTAATAAGCTCACAAGTAAATGATTGATTCACTACATCTATGCTTGCCTTGTCATATTTGTTGTCAATATTCTTTTAGGGTGGACCACCCTGTTTCTAAATACTGGAACTGTAGACCTGAGTGAATAGTATTTCTCTATGTGATCTCTTCCATCATGTGTGGGTAACGAACACTGCATTGTATAGAAAGAAAGTGTCATTTCTAGCTTTTACATAGGTTTCGATCTTTTACATGGAATACAATCTGCCTACTTGCTTTGTGTCGCACTACCAACACTCCACCCTTAAAGCTAAACATTACGCCACTCATAATTGCTTAGTTTATTTGTTCAAATACGAATTTCATATGATTCTAATGTTCCTACTTCAGTTTTGACATGTGTGCCTGCCTATTATAGAGACATAAGGGGTTTGTATTTCTGTGTGTGGTCTGGTCAGCACGGTTGGGGAGGTGAACTTTGCATATGCAGGGGTTTATAGGGAGACACTCTCCGAGTTGAATCCGCAATGCATTCCGTAGATAATCTGACTACTTTTTATGTTTTCATGAATCTCAGATTCTGAACAACATCATAATGATTATGAGCTGGTGCGCATGAAAAGAATAAAGCAGAACAATGCCATGGCTGTCAAACTTGGCATTAAGGGACTGAAATCAAGTCTGGATGCAATGCAATGCAAACGCTCTCCACCTACAGATTCATGCTCAGAATATGATCCTAACAGTGATTCTGAGCTAGAGGGAGACCTAAGTCAATGTAGCTCCCTAGTGGAGGAGTCAGAGGAAGATGCCCTATCTTATTCACCCATCAAGGTACTTGCTCTAACTTTCCATGGTTACATTGCTCACACATATCTTGCAACTGATGCTTTGCATTGCTTCTACTTTGTTGAACTACCATTAGCTTAGTTTACACATCGTGTATGTGAATACGCCCTGCCTATCCATTTTCAGTACATATTCCATTTGTCATCATACCATATTTATCCATTCAAATGTTGTTCTTGTGTATCAGACGTTCAAAAGGAAGAGGGTGATTGCTGATCGTGGAGGAGCACAAGCAAAGTATTTGGAAAAGGTAGTGGCACCTAATAAATCAAATAGCCCATTAGGTGTAGTTGCAATATCACCTGACCCACAAAATACCCCAACTCTAGCAGACTCTAGCCCTACTACACTGGTCATTTCTGATGCCCCAATTCAGTAGACCCCAACTGCAGCAAACAATATGATTATGCCCGTTGACATAGCACCAGCTGTACGACGCAAAACCCCCATTCCAGCAAAGATTACACCAAATCCAGTTGCCAAATCCCTTTTCGAACCAGAGAGAGCCCCAATTGCAGCAAATAGGACCCCTGTTCCATTTCTTCCCAGTTTTGGAGACAAATCTTATGTTGTTGTCAGGAACTTTGTGCGCATCTTTCCTTCATGGAAAGATTATACCACAGACACAGAACAATTTCCAGTCTTCCTCCGCAACTTACGCGTAAGTAATGTACTAATGTTATTCATGGTCATTACTGCATATGTTTCTGCTGACAGAAGACACAAGATTTCATTCTTTTAAATAGGCGAGGAGCAAACTGGATTGTGATGACGAGCAAGAGTTGGTTGCACTTTTCAAGCACTCATTGATGAAGTATCGTTCCTACCTGAGGCAAGCGCACTTCGATGGCAAGCCTCTGAACGAAATTTCTGTAAAGTCTCCGGTGCTACATTTATCCAACGGTGACTGGAATAATCTTGTTACACATTGGTCTCGGCTGCAGCGTAAGGTACTGTCTATGATATCACATCACAATTTGAACTACATTTCTGCATTTGCCTTAATGTCTCACTTGTACGAAAACTGTTAGCAGAAGAACATTTGTTCTCAAGGGACCACAGAATCTCGCAACTATACTGCACACTACATTGCTCTCGTGAGTACCTCTTGCCCTGTATGACCATACTTACTTCCATAGCTATTTGATTATGTAGCATCACTGCACATGTTAGCCTCGTAATCGTCCATTTGGTGGACATTATAAGATCCGTATGGACTCTTACACAAATTTAGAATCAACCCAATGCTTTTGAAGAGGTTTAGCTCTGCAGTCCTCTTGTAAGGACTGAACGTGGTCTATCACTGTACTTACATTAACAGCTACTCCCTCTGTCCCATAATATAAGAACGTTTTGTACAGTACACCAGTGTTCAAAACACTCTTGTATTATGGGAAGAGGGATTGGTTCATTTTGTAGCATTCTGCATCTATCTCCCTCGCCCACCATTTACTAAAAAAGATCAAATCTATATTTAATCTTACCAACAAGTAGAATACACAGACAATGCCAGTGCAGAAGTGTAGCCCATTGCTCTTGTCAGTACATTTTGTCCTCTAACGCTTGTACTTCCAGGGATTGGTAGTTGATTATGTAGCATCAATCTGCATCTTATCTTCATTATCCTCTATCCCTTCCAGTATTCTCATATCTATAATTACTCTCTACAAAATGTAGAGTACAGGCAATGCTTATGAAGAAGATTTTGTGCTGAAATTCTTGAGTTATCCTTCCCTTGACATGGAGAAGGGCATTATAAAGCCGGTGTTAACTATTAATGTAAGTCAGTCCTTCTAAAGCCTTTATCCTCAACTGTTGTTTAATTTGCTCATACTCCCTATCATTTACTGTTGTTTAGTTTGTTGTTTCTACCAAAATGCATGTTCGTAAGAACCTTAAGTTCTAAGTTTTACTTGTAAAACCAAATTTCTTATTCATACCATGCACATTACTTAATACTCCCTATATGTATGCTTGGTTTTGTGGATCTATAATCCAGTGTGTGGTGAAGCAGCCCATGTTTGCACCTTGTCATCTCCTATTTTATCTTACTGATGTGGCTGATGATATGAACAACATGCCATGCACATTATCCAAAGTAGATACAATGATTTTATTTGCCCTTCATCTATGCTTGTTATGTTGACATGGTAATCCAGTAGTGTGGTGAAGCTCCCCGCATTATGAACAATGCCAAATTATGCTATTGATATTTTGAACTTACTCTTTATTTTCTAATTTGAAATTGGATAGAATTGACAGAACAGTTATCATCTTTTTTATACATGTGCAAAACCTGTCATCTCCTTGCTTTGTTTCAGGGTGATATGCCTGATGGCATGCACAAGTTTGCTGAAGGCTATGAGACAAACCCAACATATATTGCAGCAAAGAAGGCAAAACATCTTGAAGATAGCGAGACAACCCCAAAGTCTTGTCTTGATGCAGTGTTCGAGTTACTTAAGACTAACAGTCAGACAAGCTCACAGAATTCGTTGTCTGAATCAGTTTGACTTCTTCAGTCCCAAGTTCTAGCAGAAAGGCATTCTGCAACTCAACTTTGACTTGAAGTCCTATCTCTAAGAAAGATTGTAGAGAACACCAATGAGAACCTCATCGCTAAACAGCTACACCTGGAAGCTATGACCGACATGCTAGGCCGGTCTCACAGCCTTGCTCAGCAGCTTGCGCAGCAGTTCCCCTGCAAGGCTAACCTTTCTTGAACTGTCTTGGAAGTTGTCTCGGTTCAGTATTATTTTGTTACGCTGCAATGGTGCCCAGTTTTTGTAATCTGCTTCTTTGTTGCGCTTTATGATCACTGGTGGCGAACTTCGATGCCCAGTGGATGTAATATACCTTAAATCCTTTATTATATAGTGTAGGTTTATTCTTAGTTACTATGCCGTAATTTCTTTATTGTATAGAGTAGGTTTGTTCTTAATTCCTACTAGTTACTGCCATCATTCGCTATCTGGAAAAAAATCAGATGTAGTCGACCGGGCCGAAACATACGATAACGGGCCAGGTTTTTAGCGGGCCACAATTGGGCCGGCCTGCGTCTTTCTTGGGCCCGAATGATTGGGGCCTTCACACATTGCGCCAGGTCCAAACTTACACCGGCCTATATTTTAGTTGGGCCTTTTGTCGATCCAGCGCTTAGTTTGGCCCAGGTAACATTGGGCCATTAACAGGCCGAATATTGTACTGGCCTGTTACGGCCGAGATGAAACCACGGGCCTTTAGCAGGCCAAAATGCATGTTGGGCCTCAATTTTCACTAGTCGTCGATGGGCCTTCAGCAGGCCGAAATGTAGACCGGGCCGTTATGGGCCCAGCTAGTTCACGGGCCATTACCAGGCTGAAACATATCTCGGGCCTTAGTTGGCCCACCGATATCATGGCCTTTAAGAGGCCGAAAGCTTGATACAGGCATCAACGAGCCGAATTACGCGACAGGCCTTTAACAGGCCCAAAGTCACGTTGGGCTTAACTGTTGCTACCTTTAGCACGGGCCGTTAGTGGACCCGATGTCCCGTCAGACCATATATGGCCCATGGGCAGCACGGGCCATTTCCAGGCCGAAAGTCACACCGGGCTGAAATGGGCCCATCTCTACATCAGGCCTCTAACAGGCCGAAAATCACTGGGCTGTAGTTGGGCCCAAATATTCGGCGAACAATTAACGGGCCAGATCTAGCTTCGGGCCGCAAATGGGACCAAATATTGGGCGAACAATTAACGGGCCAGATCTGGCTTCGGGCCGTAAATTGGCCCAAATATTGGGCGAACAATTAACGGGCCAGATCTGGTTTCGGGCTGTAAATGGGCCTTTATTAAGCAGGCCGTTATTGGGCTGGCCCACTAGTACCTGATTAAGTTCTATGGACCTTTGACTGGGCCGGCCTTTTTAACCTATATGGGCCTCTGTTGGGCCCAGCCACGTGTCAACGTACCATAGGCATGTCTCCTCCAATGGACGGGCGACATCTATCCCAACGATGAGCTGACACGTGTTCCCTTCGGCCAATCAGAATTTTACACGTGGAAATTTCCCATTGGTCGGGGCTGTTAACGGATTATCGGATCCAAAATCCGATCCGATAGCTTAACGGCGTTCCGTTACGGTGGATGCCACATGTCGGTCACCCTTGACGAAAGCACTTCTGTGACGCGTGATTTATCGCCATGGAAGTGGACACTTCCGTGATGATAACTTTGGTAATGTCATGGAACACTTCTACGACAGCACATGTATGACTATCTTGATTCTGTCATAAATTTGTTATGGATGTACATGCATGACAAAAAACGCGACCTACTATGACAAACACGTATCATCACGGAAGTGTATTTTTTTTGTAGTGATACCTCCGCGAAGTACTCTTGCATCAAATGCTCGTGTCCGAGAGCGCGGTTCCAATAGATGGTGACTCGCCCCATCTTCGACCCTCTCCTCTGATCCATAAGCTTCACGCGGTCTTCAAACGCTTGCACGTCGACAAGGAGGCTCATCATCTCGACGTCGTCGTCTTGCAACAACTCGTCGATGTCTGAATCATCGGATGACGACCAACCCGACGAATCGGACAATGAGTCCATGGCAACGTCATCGTTGTTCATCTCCATCTACAAAAGGCATTCAATATTTAGTGCTACAAATTGAAACAATAAAGAAAATGAAACAAAAAAGAAAAAAATAGCATACCTTCGGGCGAGGACGCCGCGGGTGCGCAACCGAGGCGGAGCGGAGGCCGAGGCGGCGGCGTGGGGGCGCGGCCGAGGCATGGCGTGGACGGCGCCGCCGGGCAAGGACGGTGGGGCGGAGGCCGAGGCAGGCAGGGGGCGCGACAGAGGTGGGTTGGGGAGGACGCGGCGGGGCGGAGGCCGAGGCGTGGCGGGGGGCACGGCCGAGGCAGGTTGGGGAGGACGCGCGGCGGCCGGGGCCGGGGAAGACCGCGGCGGGGCAGAGGGCGGGCAGGGGCGGCGATCCGCGCGAAGAGGAGGAGGCGTGGCCGTCCGGGGCCAGGGATGGACGCGGCCGAGGCGTGAGGCGCTGGCGGGACGGCGGGGACGGCGGCGGGCGGCGGGCGGGCGGCCGGATCCGCGCGGCGGCGGCGGCGTGGAGGTTGGGGAGGATGAAACTTCCCTCCCGTGCGTCGTTGCTACGATTGCAGGTCGACCCCTGTTTTCCTCCCAAACCCTCACTTCTACAGGTTGGAGATGTGTTTCCGGGTTGGGCCTCTAAAAAAATTGAGGGTCTAAGGGTTAAAGGGTCCTAGTCTACGCATTTTTTTGTCCAAACTGTAAAAAAGCAATTACTTTTACAGATTTGTGGGTTTAGGGGTACTACTAAAGATGCTCTAATTAATTGCATTAATCTTCTATACTAGTCATAGCACTCAACGCGCTAACATTGAGAATCATGCATGCATACGAAAGCATGATCTCAAGAAAAAATGGAATATGAAGAAGTCAAACAAAATACTTCTTCTGTTTCGTTTTTGTTGTTGCCATTTGTATACCTGATTTGTACTACTGTTATTCTCCCTCCACGACAAGAAAAATAGGATGGAGTAAGTACTTAACAAATATGGGATGTACGTGTACAATGTTTCTGGAGCTGAACTTCAATTTTGAATCAGAGCAAAGAGATAGACAACAGTCGGTTTTGTAATTCCTAAAAAGAACGGTTTTGTAATCGGATTTGCAAATTCCTTCGTAAAATTTTCAATTATATAAGGCCGACTCTAAGGTGTGCATACATCCAGGGAATTACAAAACCACCACATTTCAAGTTTTGTTTTGGAATTGCTGGCACATTCCTTGGGCGCCCCAAAAATCTACCGGTTTTCTTGCTAATTTTTTCAATAAACACTAATGATCGATTTGGAGTGAATTAATCCAATTCTGACATACCGGGCCCACTGACCAGTGCCATGTGGTAGTTCAAGTCAACACAAATGGTGTTGACCGTTAAGTTGGACATTAGACCCACCTGTCAGCACACTTGTCTCTCTCAAACCTTCTTCTTCTCTGTGGGACATTCAGTCGAACAGCTTGGATGCGAGGGAGGTTGCAGAGAGGTGGCTCGCTCGCCTACACGCCGCGCTGCCTGTACCAGCTCGCTGGCCTGCGCACACAAGCAGTAGCGGCAAGCAGCAAGTAGCAACGGCAAGCAACAGCAGCACGCATCAAGCTAGCATCCATGAAGTACCACGCGCGCACGAGCAGTACATCCATGGCGAGCTCGGTTCGCGCCGCCGGTCGGACAACGATGTGGGACACGACGCTTCTAGGGAAGAGAGGGTGTGAGCCGCCCATGTCAGGGTCCCATCCACGACTCCCTCTCCTCCTCTCCTTCTCTCACCGGAGTGCCTCCTCCTCAGCATCTTCCGCATCGGCCGCCTCCCTGCGAGCAGAGCGCCGCCGAGCCCTCTACCCTTCTCCCGCTCCACTCATCCTCCTCTTCTCCTCCTCCATCCCACCTCCTACGTCAGCTCGCCCAACCATGGCAGCCTCTTCTTGCACTGGCGCCATGGCCACAGCTCAGGGGCGGGGCGCCCCGCGCGACTCACGGTCCCGCCTGTTGGGAAACGTAGCAGAAATTCAAAATTTTCTACGCATCACCAAGATCAATCTATGGAGATACTAGCAACGAGAGAGAGAGAGAGGAGTGCATCTTCCTACCCTTGAAGATCGCGATGCGGAAGCGTTACAAGAACGCGGTCGATGGAGTCGTTCACGAAGAGATTCAGATCGCGGCCGAATCCGATCTAAGCACCGAAGAACGGTGCCTCCGCTTTAAACACACGTGCAGCCCGGTGACGTCTCCCGTGCCTTGATCCAGCAAGGAGAGAGGGAGAGGTTAGGGAAGACTTCGTCCAGCAGCAGCACAACGGCGTGGTGGTGATGGAGGAGCGTGGCACTCCAGCAGGGCTTCGCCAAGCACTGCGAAAGACGAGGAGGGAGAGGGGTAGGGCTACGCTAGGAGAGAGGGAAAACCATGTCCTTGGTAGCCCCAAAAACCCCCACTATATAGGGGAAGGGGAGAGGGGGCCGGCCCCCTCCAGATCCCATCTAGAGGGGAGGGGCGGCGGCCAGGAGGGGAGGCTTGCCCCCCAAGCAAGGTGGAGGCGCCCCCCTCCCCTAGGGTTTTCAACCCTAGGCGCCTTGGGCCCTTAGGGAGGGGCGCACCAGCCCACTAGGGGCTGGTTTCCTCTCATATTCAGTCCATCAAGCCCCTCGGGGCAGGTGGCCCCACCCGGTGGACCTCCGGACACCTTTCGGTGGTCCCGGTACAATATCGATAACCCCCGAACTATTCCGGTGACTAAAACTGGACTTCCCATATATAAATCTTTACCTCCGGACCATTCCGGAACTCCTCATGACGTCCGGGATCTCATCCGAGACTCCGAACAATATTCGGTAACCACATACAAACTTCCTTTATAACCCTAGCGTTATCGAACCTTAAGTGTGTAGACCCTACGGGTTCGGGAATCATGCAGACATGATCGAGACATCTCTCCGGCCAATAACCAACAGCAGGATCTGGATACCCATGTTGGCTCCCATATGTTCCACAATGATCTCATTGAATGAACCACGATGTCGGGGATTCAATCAATCCCGTATACAATTCCCTTTGTCAATCGGTACGTTACTTGCCCGAGATTCGATCGTCTGTATCCCAATACCTCGTTCAATCTCGTTACGGGTAAGTCACTTTACTCGTTCCGTAATGCATGATCCCGTGACTAACTACTTAGTCACATTGAGCTCATTATGATGATGCATTACCGAGTGGGCCCAGAGATACCTCTCCGTCACACGGAGTGACAAATCCTAGTCTCAATTCGTGCCAACCCAACAGACACTTTCGAAGATACCCGTAGTGCACCTTTATAGCCACCCAGTTACGTTGTGACGTTTGGCACACCCAAAGCATTCCTACGATATCCCGGAGTTGCACAATCTCATGGTCTAATGAAATGATACTTGACATTAGAAAAGCTTTTAGCAAACGAACTACACGATCTTGTGCTATGCTTAGGATTGGGTCTTGTCCATCACATCATTCTCCTAATGATGTGATCCCGTTATCAATGATATCCTATGTCCATGGTCAGGAAACCATAATCATCTATTGATCAACGAGCTAGTCAACTAGAGGCTCACTAGGGACATGTTGTGGTCTATGTATTCACACACGTATTACGGTTTCCAGTTAATACAATTATAGCATGAACAATAGACAATTATCATGAACAAGGAAATATAATAATAACCATTTTATTATTGCCTCTAGGGCATATTTCCAACAGTCTCCCACTTGCACTAGAGTCAATAATCTAGTTCACATCATTATGTGATTGTATTGAATCCAACACCCATGGTGTTTGATCATATCTTGCTTGTGAGAGAGGTTTATTAGTCAACGGGTCTGAACCTTTCAGATCCTTGTGTGCTTTACAAATATCTATGTCATCTTGTAGATGCAGCTACCAGGCGCTACTTGGAGCTATTCCAAATAACTGCTCTACTATACGAATCCAATTTACTACTCAGTCATCCGGATTAGTGTCAAAGTTTGCATCGACGTAACCCTTTATGACGAACTCTCCATAATCGAGAAAATTCCTTAGCCCACTAGTTACTAAGGTTAAGTTTGACCGCTGTCATGTGAGCCATTCCTAGATCACTCTTGTACCCCTTGACTGACTCATGGCAAGGCACATTTCAGGTGCGGTACTCAGCATAGCATACTGTAGAGCCTACGTCTAAAGCATAGGGGACGACCTTCGTCCTTTCTCTCTCTTCTGCCGTGGTCAGGTCTTGAGTCTTACTCACTCACACCTTATAACACAGCCAAGAACTCCTTCTTTGCTGATCTATTTTGAACTCCTTCAAAATCTTGTCACGGTATGTATTCATTTGAAAGTACTATTAAGCGTTTTTTGATCTATCCTTATAGATCTTGATGCTCAATGTTCAAGTAGCTTAATCCAGGTTTTCCATTGAAAAACACTTTTAAAATAACCCTATATGCTTTCCAGAAATTGTACAGCATTTTTGATCAACAATATGTTAACAACATTTACTCATCAGAAATTCTATAGTGCTCCCACTCACTTCTTTGTAAATACAAGTTTCTCATAAACTTTGTATAAACCCAAAATCTTTGATCATCTCATAAAAGCGTATATTCCATCTCCGAGATGCTTACTCCAGTCCTTAGAAGGATTACTGGAGCTTTGCATACTTGTTAGCATCTTTCGGGATTGACAAAACCTTCTGGTTGTATCACATACAACCTTTCCTCAAGAAAATCATCGAGGAAACAATGTTTTGACATCCTATATGCAAGATTTCATAAATAATGCAGTAACTGCTAATATAATTCCAACACACTCTTAGCATCATTACGAGTGAGAAAGTCTCATCGTAGTCAACTCCTTGAACTTGTCGGAAAATATCTTAGCGACAAGTCGAGCTTTCTTAATGGTGACACTTACCATCATTGTCCGTCTTCATTTTAAAATCCATCTGTACTCAACAGCCTTACGATCATCGAGTAGTTCTTCCAAAGTCTATATTTTGTTTTCGTACATGGATCCTCTCTCGGATTTTATGGCCTCGAGCCATTCGTCGGAATCCGGGCCCACCATCGCTTCTCCATAGCTCGTAGGTTCATTGTTGTCTAGCAACATGACCTCTAAGACAGGATTACGTACCACTCTAAAGTAGTACGCATCCTTGTTGACCTACGAGGTTTGGTAGTGACTTGATCTGAAGTTTCATGATCACTATCATCAGCTTCCACTTCAATTGGTGTAGGCACCATAGGAACAACTTCCCGTGCCGTGATGGTTCAATAACCTCATCAAGTCTCCACCATCCTCCCACTCAATTCTTTCAAGAGAAACTTTTCCTCGAGAAAGGACCCGTTTCTGGAAACAATCACTTTTTCTTCCGGATCTAAATTAGGAGGTATACCCAACTGTTTTGGGTGTCCTATGAAGATGCATTTTATCCGCTTTGGGTTCGAGCTCATCAGGCAAAACTTTTCACATAAGCGTCACAACCCCAAAATTTTTAAGAAATGACAGCTTAGGTTTCTCTAAACCATAGTTCATACGATGTCATCTCAATGGAATTACGTGGTGCCCTATTTAAAGTGAATGTGGTTGTCTCTAATGCCTAACCCATAAACGATAGTGGTAATTCGATAAGAGACATCATGGTATGCACCATATGCAATAGGGTGCAGTTATGATGTTCGGACACACCATCACACTATGGTGTTCCAGGCGGTATTAATTGTGAAACAATTTCCACAATGTATTAATTGTGTGCCAAACTTGTAACTCAGATATTCATCTCTATTATCATATCATAGACATTTTATCCTCTTGTCACGACGATCTTCAACTTCACTCTGATATTACTTGAACCTTTCAATAATTCAGATTTGTGTTTCATCAAGTCAATACACTCAGAATCTACTCAAATCATCTATGAAGTAAGAACATAACGATATCCACTGCGTGCCTCAGCACTCATTAGACTGCACACATCAAAATGTATTACTTCCAACAAGTTGCTTTCTTGTTCCATCTTACTGAAACTGAGGCTTTTCAGTCATCTTGCCCATGTGGTATGATTTGCATGTCTCAAGTGATTCAAAATCAAGTGAGTCCAAATGATCCATCTTCATGGAGTTTCTTCATGCGTATACACCAATAGACATGGTTCGCATGTCTCAATCTTTTCAAAAACGAGTGAGTCCAAAGATCCATCAACATGGAGCTTCTTCATGCATTTTATACCAATATGACTCAAATGGCAGTGCCACAAGTATGTGGTACTATCATCACTATCTTATATCTTTTGGCATGAACATGTGTATCACTACGATCGAGATTCAATAAACCATTCATTTCAGGTGCAAGACCATTGAAGGTATTATTCAAATAAACAGAGTAACTATTATTCTCCTTCAATGAATGACCGTATTGCGATAGACATAAGCCAATCATGTCTATGCTCAACGCAAACACCAAATAACAATTATTTAGGTTTAACACCAATCTTGATGGTAGAGGGAGTATGCGATGCTTGATCACATCAAGCTTGGAAACACTTCCAACACATATCGTCATCTCACCTTTAGCTAGTCTCCGTTTACTCCGCAGCTTTTATTTCGAGTTACCAACACTTAGCAACCGAACCGGTATCTAATACCCTGGTGCTACTAGAAGTACTAGTAAAGTACACATTAATATAATGTATATCCAATATACTTCTATCGACCTTGCCAGCCTTCTCATCTACCAAGTATCTAGGGTAGTCCTGCTTCAATGACCGTTCCCCTCATTACAGAAGCACTTAGTCTCGGGTTTGGTTTCAACCTTGGGTTTCTTCACTAGAGCAGCAATTGATTTGCCATTTCATGAAGTATCCCTTCTTGCCCTTGCCCTTCTTGAAACTAGTGGTTTCACTAACCATCAACAATTGATGCTCCTTCTTGATTTCTACTTTCGCGGCGTCAAACATCACGAATATTTCAAGGATCATCATATATCCCTGATATGTTATAGTTCATCACGAAGCTCTAGCAGCTTGGTGGCAATGACTTTGGAGAAACATCACTATCTCATTTGGAAGATTAACTCCCACTCGATTCAGGTGATTGTTGTACTCAGACAATCTGAGCACAAGCTCAACGATTGAGCTTTTCTCCCTTAGTTTGCACGCTAAGAAACTCATCGGAGGTCTTATACCTCCTGACGTGGGCACGAGCCTGAAATCCCAATTTCAGCCCTCGAAACATCTCATATGTTCCGCGACGTTTCGAAATCGTCTTCGGTGCCTCAATTCTAAACCGTTTAACATTACTGAACTATCACGTAGTTATCAAAACGTGTATGTCAGATGTTTGCAACATCCACAGACGACGTTCGAGGTTCAGCACACCGAGCGGTGCATTAAGGACATAAGCCTTCTACGCAGCAATGAGGACAATCCTCAGTTTACGGACCCAGTCCACATAATTGCTACTATCAACTTTCAACTAAATTTTCTCTAGGAACATATCTAAAACAGTAGAACTAAAGCACAAGCTACGACATAATTTGCAAAAACCTTTTGACTATGTTCAGTATAATTAAGTTCATCTTATGAACTCCCACTCAGATAGACATCCCTCTAGTCATCTAAGTGTTACATGATCCGAGTCAACTAGGCCGTGTCCGATCATCACGTGAGACGGACTAGTCATCATCGGTGAACATCTTCATGTTGATCGTATCCACTATACGACTCATGTTCGACCTTTCGGTCTCTTGTGTTCTGAGGCCATGTCTGTACATGCTAGGCTCGTCAAGTCAACCTAAGTGTTTCACGTGTGTAAATCTGGCTTACACCCGTTGTATGTGAACGTTAGAATCTATCACACCCGATCATCACGTGGTGCTTCGAAACAACGAACTTTCGCAACGATGCACAGTTAGGGGGAACACTTTCTTGAAATTATTATGAGGGATCATCTTATTTACTACCGTCGTTCTAAGCAAATAAGATGCATAAACATGATAAACATCACATGCAATCAAATAGTGACATGATATGGCCAATATCGTTTAGCTCCTTTTGATCTCCATCTTTGGGGCTCCATGATCATCATCGTCACCAGCATGACACCATGATCTCCATCATCGTGTCTCCATGAAGTTGTCTCGCCAACTATTACTTCTACTACTATGGCTAATGGTTTAGCAATGAAGTAAAGTAATTACATGGCGTTATTCAGTGACAAGCAGGTCATACAATAAATAAAGACAACTCCTATGGCTCATGCCGGTTGTCATACTCATCGACATGCAAGTCGTGATTCCTATTACAAGAATATGATCAATCTCATACATCACATATATTTCATTCATCACATCCTTCTTGGCCATATCACATCACACGGCATATGCTTCCAAAACAAGTTAGACACCCTCTAATTGTTGTTGCAAGTTTTTACGTGGCTGCTACGGGTTTCTAGCAAGAACGTTTCTTGCCTACGCCAAAACCACAACATGATATGCCAATTTCTATTTACCCTTCATAAGATCCCTTTTCAGTGAATCCGATCCGACTAAAGTGGGAGAGACTGGCACCCGCTAGACACCTTATGCAACAAGTGCATGTCAGTCGGTGGAACCTGTCTCACGTAAGTGTACGTGTAAGGTTGGTCCGGGCCGCTTCATCCCACAATACCGTTGAAACAAGATAGGGCTAGTAACGGTAAGCATATTGAACAAAATCAACGCCCACAACAACTTGTGTTTTACTCATGCAAAGAATCTATGGAATAGACCTAGCTCATGATGCCACTGTTAGGGAACGTAGCAGAAATTCAAAAATTTCTACGCATCACCAAGATCAATCTATGGAGATACTAGCAACGAGAGAGAGAGGAGTACATCTTCATACCCTTGAAGATTGCGATGCGGAAGCGTTACAAGAACGCGGTCGGTGGAGTCGTTCACGAAGCGATTCAGATCGCGGCTGAATCCGATCTAAGCACCGAAGAACGGTGCCTCCGCGTTCAACACACGTGCAGCCCGGTGACGTCTCCCGTGCCTTGATCTAGCAAGGAGACAGGGAGAGGTTGGGGAAGACTCCGTCCAACAGCAGCACAACGGTGTGGTGGTGATGGAGGAGCGTGGCACTCCAGCAGGGCTTCGCCAAGCACTGCAAGAGAAGAGAAGGGAGAGGGTAGTGCTGCGCTAGGAGAGAGGGAAAACCATGTCCTTGGCAGCCCCAAAACCCCCCACTATATATAGGGGAAGGGGAGAGGGGGCCGGCCCCCTCCAGATCCCGTCTAGAGGGGAGGGGCGGCGGCCAGGAGGGGAGGCTTGCCCCCCAAGCAAGGTGGAGGCGCCCCCCCTAGGGTTTTCAACCTTAGGCGCCTTGGGCCCTTTGGGAGGGGCGCACCAGCCCACTAGGGGCTGGTTCCCTCTCATATTCAGCCCATCAAGCCCCCCAGGGCAGGTGGCCCCACCCGGTGGACCTCCGGACATCTTCCGGTGGTCCGGTACAATACCGATAACCCCCGAACTATTTCAGTGACTGAAACTGGACTTCCCATATATAAATCTTTACCTCCGGACCATTCCGGAACTCCTCGTGACGTCCGGGATCTCATCCGAGACTCCGAACAATATTAGGTAACCACATACAAACTTCCTTTATAACCCTAGCGTCATCGAACCTTAAGTGTGTAGACCCTACGGGTTCGGGAATCATGCAGACATGACCGAGACATCTCTCCGGCCAATAACCAACAGCGGGATCTGGAAACCCATGTTGGCTCCCATATGTTCCACGATGATCTCATCGGATGAACCACGATGTCGGGGATTCAATCAATCCCGTATACAATTCCCTTTGTCAATCGGTACGTTACTTGCCCGAGATTCGATCGTCAGTATCCCAATACCTCGTTCAATCTCGTTACCGGCAAGTCACTTTACTCGTTCCTTAATGCATGATCCCGTGACTAACTACTTAGTCACATTGAGCTCATTATGATGATGCATTACCGAGTGGGCCCAGAGACACCTCTCCGTCACACGGAGTGACAAATCCTAGTCTCGATTCGTGCCAACCCAATAGACACTTTCGGAGATACCTGTAGTGCACCTTTATAGCCACCCAGTTACGTTGTGACGTTTGGCACACCCAAAGCATTCCTACGATATCCGGGAGTTGCACAATCTCATGGTCTAAGGAAATGATACTTGACATTAGAAAAGCTTTTACCAAACGAACTACACGATCTTGTGCTATGCTTAGCATTGGGTCTTGTCCATCACATCATTCTCCTAATGATGTGATCCCGTTATCAATGACATCTTATGTCCATGGTCAGGAAACCATAACCATATATTGATCAACGAGCTAGTCAACTAGAGGCTCACTAGGGACATGTTGTGGTCTATGTATTCACACATGTATTACGGTTTTCAGTTAGTACAATTATAGCATGAACAATAGACAATTATCATGAACAAGGAAATATAATAATAACCATTTTATTATTGCCTCTAGGGCATATTTCCAACACCGCCATGGCCGGCTCACGCCACCGCGTCGTCAAGTCGTTGTATGGGCCTTCTCTAGCCAGGGAAGACCGCACCACATGCTTCCTTGCCTCTGCTACAGGCACCGACACGGTCACCTCCGAGCCCTCTCGTCCATCTCTGTCCTTGCATGTGAGGTGTTCGTTGGAATGCCCCTAAGGAGGAGAATACGGTTTGAGAGAGATGACGATGCTGACAGGTGGGCCCTCCATTCAACTTAACGGTCAACACACGGTTTTCACCATTTACTGGCACGTGGCACTGACCAGTGGGCCCGGTATGTCTGAAATTGGATTAATTCACTCTAAATCAATCATTAGTGTTTACTGAGAAAATTAGCGAGAAAACCGGTAGAATTTTTAGGCGCCCAAGGAATGTGGTGGCAATTCCAAAACAAAACTTGAAATGTGGTAGTTTTTTGCAATTCACTCTACATCCAGGCGTCAGAGAAAGCGTGTGTTTAGAGTGTGTTTTCTCAGACCGTGCAAAAGTCGACTAGTGCTCATCTTTTGAACTAGGCAAACAGCCCAAGTGGACGACATGCATGCGTGTTTGCGTTTCAACGGTTGGTCCCAGCCCGTTCTCTAACACCCTTTGATTCCAGCCACCCAATTGCACCGTCAATCAAAGATTCTGGGCGTGGACAATTGCACCATCCAAGCGAGCAACCATGTCGAGGCATACGCATCCTTAATTTTGTGCAATTCAAGCTAGGTACGTACTCGTATTAGTTAGCCTGTCAATTCCCTGCGCTTTTGTTTTCTCTTGTTCTGGTCCGGTCCTGACCTTGTCAGCCTTCCGGCCAGGAAGCACGAGGCTGCAGCTCGTCAATGGAGCTCTACAATATTGCAGAGCGTTCGCACATGCGCACGCGCATAAAAACATGCAGCTTGTACGCAAGCACTATATAAGCATATGCTTCCATTCATGTTCAACACATTAATATTCTCTCCTTGTTGCTTGCTTCTTCTGCACTGTGCAGCGATCGCTCTCATCACCAGACACCAGTCAATAGGCATGGCGTCCTCCAGGGCCCCTTGCTGGGTCGCGCTGCTCCTCTTCGTTGCTCTGGTTGCCACCGCCAATGGCAGCGAGCTCTCCGCGGGTTACTACGAGAAGACGTGCCCCAACGTGCAGCACGTCGTGCGGTCAGTGATGGCGAGCAGGGTCGCCGCCCAGCCGAGGATGGCGCCGGCCGTCCTCCGCCTCTTCTTCCATGACTGCTTCATCAACGTATATACGCACCTCTATTCTATGACTGCTTGTACATATACTCTACCTACTACAGTACAGTACTATGCATGGTTACATTTGCTAAATACTGTACGATTTACAAATGACATGCCAGGGATGCGATGCTTCGGTTCTCCTGGACGCAACTCCCTTCTCCCCCGGCGAGAAGGATGTGGAGCCGAACGCCTCCCTCACCGGCTACACCGTCATCGACGACATCAAGTCCGCGCTAGAGCACGACTGCCCGGCCACTGTCTCCTGCGCCGACGTCATCGCCCTCGCGTCCCGCGACGCTGTCGCCCTGCTCGGAGGTCCCACCTGGAGCGTGCCTCTCGGCCGCAAGGACTCACGCTTTGCCGCCGACCCGGAGTCCACCAAGAAAGGCCTCCCCAGCCCCAAAGACGATCTCGGCGAGCTCGTCAACATGTTCGCAATGCTCAACCTCGATGCTCGTGACATGACCGCTCTCTCCGGTGCCCACACAGTCGGGATGGCCAACTGCAAGACCTACAGGGACCGTGTCTACGGTCCCAATGGCGACATCGACCCCTCCTTCGCACAGACCACGCGGCAGACATGCCAGGGTACTTCTGGTAAAGCGCCGTTCGACGTGCAAACGCCGATGAGGTTTGACAACGCCTACTACAAAAACCTTATCGAGCGGCGCGGTCTCCTCACCTCCGACCAGACTCTCTACGGCGGTGGAGGTCTACAGGACAATCTCGTGGAGATGTACAGCGCCGACAATGAGGCCTTCGCGAGGGACTTTGCCAAGGCCATGGTAAAGATGGGAGACATACCTCCGCCAAAGGGGATGCCCGTGGAGGTGAGGCTCAAGTGCTCCATGGCCAACCACTGATTGCTTGATCCCAAGTGCATCATGCGGTCATATATGATTTAATTATTAAATTTACAATTTGTAACGTGTATCCATGCAATAAATGGTTTTTTCGTGTGTGTTTTTAACATCAGTACAGACACAAGCACTCATATATACGTGCGTACACTCACCTCTATAAACACACACCATATCCATATGAGCAATTGAGTACCTCCAAAAGACTGGGCCGGCATATCATGTTGAGATTTTACGAAGTCACCGTAGTCGCCTCGTAGTCGACGGAAACGTCTCCTCCCACTGAACGTGTATCACCGAAAATTCTGAAATAAATGCGAGCATCGGGACTTGAACCCTGGTGGGCTCTCTCTCCATTCCAGAATATAAGGCGTATTAATTTTCGTGCAAGTCAACCATTTAAATCTTTGACCAAGATTATAGAATAATTTTTTTTGCATGGTAATACGTGTCTCATTCATATCATAAAGAACAAGGTACAAATCACGTAAAGGCCGACATGACAAAACTGAAAAGATAGTAGAACATCTCTGAGCTTGACACCAACGCTCGTCAACTGCTTCCGGCACCACCACAACAGCCACCGAAGAAAAGAATGACGAATCACCACCTCACCCGAGCTCGACGCGGCTCCATCGCTGATATGCAGCTTTGCGGACCTCCAAAGTGGCTCACCAAAAGTGAAGCCCTTGGCGTTGAACGAATCAGACCGGGGCAACACCCCGGACACGCCATCGAACTCCAGATCTGGCCCCCCACCACGACTAAGACGCCGAAGGAGGAAACCATACCTGCCATCCACAAACCACGAGCCCAGCAGATATTCCGTCTTCCAGATGTCGTCGATGCAGACCACAATCTGCATCCGCTCCTGGACTACCTCCCAAGCTCCGCGTCGACGCTGGAGCAAACGTCGTCGCAACGGCGGAGCCCGAGGACACAGGTCCACCACGAGGATGCCGCCGCCGCCACACCATCCTTGCTTGAACAGACTGGTTTCCAAATCCATCCCCAACCATAGGACCGATGGCCTCGTCGGGGAAGGATTCAAAGATTCATTATTCAGCGCCGCCATTGTCATCACCGAAGCAAAGACGATGAACAACCTAAAAACCTAAACTATAAAGGAGAAAAATTGATCCACACGCGTGGATCCGGCGGCCCCCCTCACCACCGACGACGCCATCTGCAATACCTAATAGATAAAATACGAAACTATTTTTCGTGATTGATCAAATAATATAAATTTTGTGTTGTGTATATTGATATATTTTTCTAAAAACTTGGTGAAACATGCACTCGTATGAAGATAAGAATAAAACAGAAAGCCGTAATAAAATAAAAAAATAAATAGAAAAAAAACCGTGAAGGAAAGAAGAAAATAGAAAAAAAAAACTGCCAATATGCGTGAAAACAGAAACCAGAAAACCCGCAGCGAACAGCCACACACACAAGCAGAAAATGGGCCAGGCCCAGTAGCAGCGGCGTAGCGCCGTTAACTGGGCGCCCCTCCCAGCCCGCATTGGCGTCGCCCTCTTCTCTCCTCCTCCTGATTCCTAAACCTTCCGCCGCCGCCGCTGCCTTCCGCTTGGCTGCGCCGCTGTAGCCGCCGATAGAGCGCGCACCCCAGCCACCGCCGACGCCATGGGCGGGACGAAGCCCAACCCGAAGGCGAGAACCAATACCCTGGCCCCCAGGGGATCACGCGGCAGCGGGAGGGGCCGTGGCAGGGGCAGGGGCAGGGGCGGGGCGGGGAGGCCCGGGGAGAAGCGCAGCCACGGGCCTCATCTCCCCAACAAGCTGCGCCGGGAGCTCGAGTCGCTGGGACCTGCCCGCGACCGGGGCTCCGACGACGACGACGACGAGGATGACGTGGTGGGCGAGGACGTGTACGAGTACGAGGAGGGGGTGCCCGAGGAGGAGGCGCGCAAGAACGACCGCTACGACGCCGTCGCCAAGTACGAGTACGACTTCGACAGCGACGACTCCAATGCGGTACGTGCCAATTCTCTCCTGTGCGCGTGATTTTAGCTTAGCTTCTGATTTAGCGGTAAAGATGCAACTTTGCGGGTCTTCTACTCTTGGTGTGTATTGTAGAAGAAAATGGCGAGGTGGTTTCTACCAGTAAAGAAATCTTGGTGTTAAATTACATGCGTATTTGGAAGCAAAGCTATAGTAAACATTTGTGTTTATATATTTTAGGACGAGGATGTGCCTTCGGATGAAGGCGAGGATATGGAAGAAGATGATGACGGAGATATGGATGAGGAGAAGCAGATAAGAATACTCCAGGAAACGACAGGAATGCCTAGAGAAGCCTTCGATGGTAATACATTTGGGGCATATTAGTTACTCCCTCCGTCCCATAATATAAGACGTTCTTTGACAGACACTAGTGTCAAAAAAGTCTTGCATTAGGGGACGGAGGGAGTAGATAGTTAAATACTCCTAGGAGATTGCTATACATTACATGGAACAAAATTGGGTCACTTATGCTGAATTTTTGTGTTTCGTAACAGTTGCTAGCCCCTACACATATTGTAGGTTTTTTAACAAAAGATGTTGAACTAAAAAATGCTGTGCATGAAAGTTTGGTCCGTGCCATGACATTGTAAACATAATGATAAAGATTTAACCGATTTGTGTCATTCTTAAATAGGCAATAGGAAGAAGAAGGAGAAGAAACAGGCACAGGAGCTGCTTTTGCAGCCTGGAGATGGTCCGGTAACAATTCATGATCTCTTGGATAATATCCAGGATAAGCCTGGGTATAGCAAGATGCGTAAGATGGTCCAGCAGCAGGAGAAAAAGCCAATGGTCGTGCAGCCCCCACTTCCAAAAGGGCAGAGGGACAAGATGGACCGTAGTGTGGCATACGTCCTATCCAAGAAGGAAATCGGCAAGTGGGAGCGGATAGTGAAGGACAACCGGGAAGCTGCCACGCTTCGCTTTGAAAATGATTTGAACTTAGGTGTCGATACTGTTGGGGCAATTGCTAGCAAATTTGAACCAAGGTCATCATTTGAGAAGCAGATGGCTGGTGTGTTTAACAACACAGAAATTATGGAAGCACACAAGAATGATGGTGCTAAAATCTTGGAACTTAACAAGGTATGTTGCTTTATCTCACTTCACTAGACCAGTTAGGTACTTTATGAGTGTTAATGCTTATTGGTTTGCTGACTGGGCATATTTAGTGATAATATGTAATTTTCAAGCTTCAGAGTTCAGAGGTTCCTATGCTAATAGTTTCATGAATTTGTGTAGATGGAGGTGGAGGATGTGAGAGAGCGTCAAAATCGTCTTGCTAAAATGCGCAGCCTTCTGTTTCGTCATGAAATGAAAGCAAAACGTGTGAAGAAGATTAAGTCCAGGACTTACCACCGGTTGATGAAGAAGGACAAGCTGAAGGCAGCAGACTTGGAGGCAGATCCTGAAGCTGCAAAAGACTCTGCTAAGAAACTAGAATTTAAGCGTGCGGAGGTAATTCATAGTTTATTTTCAGGGTTTTTATCATTTATATGCCACTAGTTGTGTCTCACTACTCAGTTTTGCCATTAGAAGTTACAACTACTCAAAAATGCCATCGATCCATGAGATGCTTGCTCAAAAATGCCATCATATATCTCAATAATGCCATTGTTCCGTTAGATGTTTGCTCAAAAATGCCATTAGACATTGTTGTTTTCACGTCAAACCCGTTAACCATGTTATATGACAAAAATAAGCCTAGGCCCACATGTCTGTTCTCTCTATCTCACAATGATAAGTGTTCCCCACTTGTCAAGAGTAACCAAGCGAATAATTTTACAGGAAAATAAGAACGCTGTTGGGATCAAGTAGGCCCCACACTTTATTATAGTGAGATAGAGGGAGAGCTGGCATGTTGGTCCATAGGTATTTATGTCGTTATAACATGGCAAAAGAGATTTGAGATCACAATAATGGTATCCAGTGGCATTTTGAGCATGTGTCTAACGAAGCGATGACATTTTTGAGCGGTTGAAATTCCTAGTGGCAAAACTGAGTAGTGGGACACAACCGGTGGCATAAATGATAAAAACCCTTATTTTGACAATTCCCTTGTATATCTCCCTGTTAACTTTGCTAATCTATCTATCAGGAAAGGATGACACTGAAGCACAAGAATAATTCGAAATGGGCAAAGCGAATCTTGAAGCGTGGCTTGTCTGTTCAAGACGATGGCACTCGAGATGCTATTACAGCACAACTCCAACAGCATGCTCTTCTTACTAGAAAAATGAATTCCATAAAAGATGGATCTAGTAGTAGTGATGAAAGTTCTGATGACGACGATGATGATGAAGACGAAGATGAAAGCAAATTAGAAGCAAAGCTTCTGAACAGAGGGAAAGAAAAGATTCGTAAAGTGATTGAAGAAGATAATGAGATTCCAAAGTCTGGAGTTTTTTCATTGCCTTTCATGGTGCGCTTTCAGTTTTACATCGTGTTCCTGTTTGTGCATATGTTTACTAAATATAATTTTGCTTGCGTTGCTGCTGTTGCATCACAACCCATCATCATAATTGTTTTCTTATCTGCAGGAGCGTGCTATGAAAAAGCGTGCAGATGCAACTTATGAGGAAACACGGCTAGATTATGAAGAATTGGAGGAATCCTTAAGGAAATTGGAGGATGACAACACCGAGGAGAATGTAGATTCAATGAAGGTGACAGGTAAAAGAACTTTTGGGCCTGTGAAAAGGGCACATGAAGAGGCAAACAAGAGGCCAAAATTAGGTGATGCTGTCAAGAACAGTGACAGTGAGTATGACTCTGACTCTGGTCAACATTTCGACAGCAGTGAAGTAAATAAGAAGGCAGAATATGCAAATAACAAGGCAGATGATGTCCAACTTGGGACTGCACTGCTCGACAATGAACAACAGAATGATCTATACGTTGTAAGATGTTCTAACCTTTACACTTTTGCAGTATCATATGATTTTTATCGTAGAAATCTTATTTATAATCCTGTGTAGAGCTTTGATGGTACTAGAAAAAGCCAAGGCCCAAAGACAGACATTGAAGTTCGAATGTTAGCCGATAATTCGTGGAAGAAGGTACTTGTACTGGCACCTTGTGTTGAAAGCTCTTTAATTCCTTGCCATATTTCTCTTCCATATCTGTAACTTTTGTTACTGACCAGGTCAAAAATAGCAAAACATATGGTGGTAACAATATTAAAGAGAGTGGCAATAAATCCAAAGTGCAGATCCCTTCTGTGGATTCAAACCCTAAGGTTTGCCTTCAGCACTGACGTTGGTTCCTACTTTCTAATCAAGTTGATTACTGTTACTCATTGCTTTTTTTGGGGGGTAGCAGCCTCAAAATTCTGATTCAGATTCTGAGGAAGAGATGATTGACGGTTTCTTGACTGTCTCTGATGAAAAGGAAACTTATGAACTTCCATCGCAAGCTGATCTTATACGTCAAGCCTTTGCTGGTGATGATGTTGAAGCTGAGTTTGAGGATGAGAAAGTGAAAGCTTTAAATGAAGAGGATCCTGAACCTGAAGAACCTGCACTTGTTCCTGGTTGGGGGCAGTGGACTCATGTACAACAGAAAAGAGGACTTCCTTCATGGATGGTGAAAGAACATGAAGATGCCAAAAGGAAGAGGGAAGAAACCTTAAAGAGTAGGAAGGATGCAAAGCTAAAACACGTTATTATTTCTGAGCATGTTGACAAGAAGGTAAAATATGTGCCTTTTTATATATCATATTTGTTTCTGGGATGTTACTTGACCATGAACTGTTGCTATTAAGCAATAATTTGGAGTACTCTGCTGTTTGCAGGCTGAAAAACTTTTAGCAACGAATCTTCCTTTCCCGTACACCTCAAATGATGTGTATGAAAATAGCATGCGTATGCCTCTTGGACCTGATTTCAACCCAGCAATATCACTGTCTGCTCTTAACCGACCTGCGGTGAGTACATCTAAATCTAGCTGATGCATGAAGCTTTTAAGCATTTAAGATTATTAATGGTTGTGTGGAGTGATCCAAAGCTGCACTTTGGAAGTTACAACTATTCATCCTACTGCATGTACAGTGAGAGTTTATTTCTTGTGCATATGCAACCAAGGTGTTTGTTTATAATGCTTGTTTAGGATTTTTATTTTGTTTATTATATTTACATTCTAGATAGAGAATGTTATATGTACTCCCTCCGTTCCTAAATATAAGTATTTTTAGAGATTCCACTATGAACTGCATACGGAGCAAAATAAGTGAATCTACACGGTAAAATACGTCTACATACATCCGTATGTAGTCCATATTGAAATCTCTAAAAAGACATATATTTGATGATTAATCTCTCTTGACGATAAGACTTCTTTTCTGTGAATACTAAACCATATTTGATGATAATGTTTTTCTTGATTATAATATTTCTCTTACCAGAATAGTAAAACACTCTTGGAAATACTTGTACACTTAAGTCCCCAGGCTCTAATTTTGTACTTAGCTATGTTCCACTATAATTGTCGACAACCCACCAGACACGCAGACTGAGAAAGCACCATTCTATGAAATGACCATTCATACCCCTATTAGATGACATACTAGCTGCATCCACTTATCCTCTCCTGAAGCATTTACTACGGGTATAGATCTGTTATGAACTAGGGTTCGTGAGGTTAAATAGCACCAGAGGGCTGGCCGGGCAGTATGGCCGATCTATGAGAGGGGTTGACTTGGGGATTTGAGGACGAAGTAGACGGGAGATATCAAACTATTCTTGCTTGATGAGAATAGATACACCAAGACTCTTTATGTAGAGCTGGTCTCCTGGCCCTAACAAATGAACTATATGGATCTCATCTCTAAGTGATATTTTGAGAAAATTGTCTTAAGCTCAAGCCAAGGGGTATCTTATTCTAATTAATCAAATAAATTATTTAAGGTAGATAACAGATAACAAATGAATCTAGGGCCAGGTTGGGCCTGGCATAGTGGCATGTGGGTTATCACCACAAAAGTGGAAACTTCACAAACAACTATACCCTTGATTCCCTTGATACAGTTATTTTGAAATAAGAATCTGAGGCTGTGGACAATTTTCTTGAAGCAATAATGACCAATACATTAACTTTTTGTCAACCCCTTGTGCGGCAGCAGTTGATTAAGACGTGCTTCTATGGTTCTAATTGCTGTTTTCTGTCCTACCTTTCAGATTGTGAAGAAGCCTGGTGTTGTTATTAAGCCAATACAGTACGGGGAGATTGATCCGCATGAGAAGCCTGATGAGCTCAAGCGGGTCATTCAGAGAGTAAAACCGAATCCGAACATAAAGAAGGCCTCTGCGAAACAAGCGAAGAAGACAGCTTCACATCGGAGGAACTGATGAGACAGTAGTCAATACGTACCCAGTTGGTGAGAGATGCGCATAACAGAATGCGGACCTGGGTTTTCTTGCCATGGCTATTTTCAAACACTTGAGAAGTATACAAAGATTCTTCTCATGCAGTCAAACGACAGCTTTGGTTTTGCTATTGGAAGCGGGGTTTTGGGGTGCGATTGTTCACACACCTGTGCTGTATTGAGATTTAAAATTTTGCAGCTGGTTCCTGCACCAGGGCCGGAATATGTTTGTACCAGGGAAGTCGCAAGTTAGGATAGTGTTTTTGTCTATGTGGTATCTATGTATAACAAAATTCAAAACACATTTGCTTCTCGTCCTGTCTGCTCCTAGATTCAACAGGTCTTCCACACAACGTGTCTTCAAATCTTAAAGTTCGAATACCAATTTTTTTCTACCTTTAATTTATCAAATCCGAGCTATTCATGTATCTATATCTAGATACTAATATAAAAAGACCGAGAGGCAGATCTAATTAATCTCAGACATCAACCCATGTCAATCAAACATTTTACCATGCATTAATGTTTGTGCTAATAACATAATTAATGAGTAGTAGTTTATATCCTGCCTATTAACATGCCATTAATTTCCCACCTAATATGAATGTGCATTGCATGCATTTACTAGTAAACTTCAAATTAGAGAAATCAAAATCTCCCATTTGTTAAATTGGTTCATTAGGCCATCAGACCTTACCATATTTTTGGTCCGAATGGTCCACACACTTTTAGACCTTCAACGCGGCAACCCCATTTAGGCTGGATCAGTCTGTACGTCCGCCATGTCGGTTTCGAGACCATGTTTCCAATAGGGGCTCATCAGCTCCTCATCTACCTGCATTCAAGACTGGCCGCCCAGCGCGTCATCTAAGGAGTCTATTTCGGATACCAAAACCACCTTACGTCCCCCCTAAACCTTATGCTCACTCCCTCTCCCAGAGATCTTGCCCATCACACCGCTTTCGACCACCTCGCCGGATGGGAATGAAGAATACGTGGGAAGAGGCCTTGTGAAGCTGATGGTGTGGTACGACAACGGGTCTAGTGTGCCGCCACCTCGCCGCGACGACGAATTTGGCTGCAGGGGCAACTCCGGCTCACAGTGAGACACATCATCGCTGCATTCCACCCCGACGAATTGATTGGGAGGCGGCGGTGATGAGTCCAAAATGTGTGATTTTTCATTTTGTGCTTACATAATAGGCTTTGTGGAATTTTACCGCGTTCGCGCATGTCTTTTTGTCGATTTTCCTTACGATGCACTCTTGGAAAGAAATGAAGCATCAAGGAGAAAACTTTAGAAAATGGTGATAAAATCACGTCCATAAATGTGATACATTATTACCATTGAAGAATGAAGCATTTTGGAGAAAATAGGAGGGTGTGCGACACTTCCAGAGCGCAAGACGACGACTGGTATGAGTGCATCCGCTCGTATCAGCTGCCGCCACCGCCTCCTGGTCGACTAATTCCACCTGTGGAATCAGGTCGTGGATTAGAGACACACAGATCCCAGAAGCGCATCCAGAACAAAGAACTCTAGCCTTCGGAAGGCATCTAGAGGGGTGATCAATCTAAGGACTTCACCACCACCGCGCAACATCAAGAGGGCATCATCACCATCACCATCTCGCCTCTATCCATTTGTAATACAGTAGTTGGGGTGAATTCGATTTTGTATTACTTTTGTGAACTCATCATGTTCATCATAATTCATCTCATAATGTTTTTGCTCTTGATGTGCGAGTAATCTCCCTAGTTCTTGGGGATATGAAGGAACCCTAGTATGTAATAGATCTTTTGGTATTATGATTTGATACCCTCTATATGTTTATGTTAATAGTCTTTCTGATGTTGGGAGAAGTCGACCATCCAACATATACTAGTTTTAGACAGAAGGTTATTACTGCTGGTGTGACGACTGGTTGTGGAGGTAGGTTAGTGACGCGGGAGAGGCCCCTTGATTATCATTCAATAACTGGAGTGGGGATGAATGATAGTGTTGGGGAACGTAGTAATTTAAAAAAATTTCCTACGCACACGCAAGATCATGGTGATGCATAGCAACGAGAGGGGAGAGTGTTGCCCACGTACCCTCGTAGACCGAAAGTGGAAGCGTTATGACAACGTGGTTGATGTAGTCGTACGTCTTCACGATCGATCGATCCTAGTACCGAACGTACGACACCTCTGCGATCTGCACACGTTCTGCTCGGTGACTTCCCACGAACTCACGATCCAGCAGAGTGTCGAGGGAGAGCTTCGTCAGCACGACGGCGTGATGACGGTGATGATGAAGCTACCGGCGCAGGGCTTCGCCTAAGCACTACGAAGATATGACCGAGGTGGATTATGGTGGAGGGGGGCACCGCACACGGCTAAGAGATCAATGATCAACTTGTGTGTCTATGGGGTGCCCCCTGCTCCCGTATATAAAGGAGCAAGGGGGAGGCTGGCCGGCCTTGGGGCGCGCCAAGGAGAGGGGGGAGTCCTCTTCCTAGTAGGAGTAGGACTCCCCCTTTCCTAGTCCAACTAGGAAGGGGGAAGGGGAAAGAAAGGAGAGGGAGAGGGGGGGGGGGGGAAAGAGGGGGTGCCGCCCTCCTTGTCCAATTCAGACTCCCAAGGGGGGGGCATGGCCAGCCCATGGCTCCCTCCTCTCTCTCACACAAGGCCCATGTGGGCCCATTAGTTCCCCGGGGGGTTCCGATAACCCCCGACACTCCGATAAATATCCGGTGACCCCCGGAACTCATCCGGTGTCCGAATATAGTCGTCCAATATATCAATCTTTATGTCTCGACCATTTCGAGACTCCTCGTCATGTCCGTGATCACATTCGGGACTCCGAACTATCTTTGGTACATCAAAACACATAAACTCATAATACCGATCGCCACCGTATGTTAAGCGTGCGGACCCTACGGGTTCGAGAACTATGTAGACATGACCGAGACACGTCTCTGGTCAATAACCAATAACGGAACTTGGATGTTCATATTAGCTCTGTGACGCCCGGGTAATCAGGCTACAGTAATCCCGTGTTAACGATGCCACGTCACCTCGGTTATTGTTGATAATCCCACGTTAGATCAAAACAGATTCAAATTCTAAATTTGAATTAAAGTTAAAACAATTAAAGTTTTCAAAAGTCAAAACTAAAATGTTTGATGTGTTGAAAATATTCCCTAACTATTTGTCATGAAGAAACCATGTTTTTATATAAGTCCTATATTTTTAAAATGAGCTAAAACAGTAGAGAAAATAAAGAAAAAGAAAAAAAAATAAAAACAGAAAACAAAACTACAAAAAAAAGAGAGAAGAGCCCCCCGGGCCAACTGGGCCAAACGGCCTAGCTGGCAAGCCCACTGGCCTGACCGGCCCGCCCCCACTCCTTATCCCTGGTGCCGGAAACCCTAACCCCCACTCTCCCCACGATCTCCTCACTTCCCCCGATCCCATCTCCCTCTCCCGATCTAGATCGGGCCGAACCCGGCGCCCCAACGCCACCCACCGTCGCAGGAGGCGTCCCCAACTCCACGCCGGGCAGCCCCGCCCGAGCCGGCGCCCCCATCGATCGTCGATGTCGCCCGTCTCCCTCCTCCACGGAGCCCCTCTCGCCGCGACGCCCCCGCCTCTGCGTCGACCTCGGTGAACGCCGCCGGCGCCGCGCCGCTCGCCACTGCCCTCATCGATCCCGCGGCCACCGGCGACCCCGAGCTACGCCACGGCGTCCAGGCGGTCCGCCATCGTCGTCTCCTTCCTCTACGGCCCTCGTCTCGTCTCCAGGCCGCCGCCAGCGCTCGCCACCGGACCACCTCCCCGGAGCTCCTACGCCTCGTCGGACGCCGTCGTCCTCTTCGTCGCCAGACCTCCCCGAGCCCTCCCCGAGCTCACTCTCGCACACCTGCAGGGCCTAGTGAGCCACCACCCTCCCCTTCTCCTCTGCCCTCTCATAGCGTCTCTCCCCATCGCCGCTCACCGTCTGAACGCGCCCCGACCGCGGTCACCCCGCGCTGGCCGCGCCCAGCATGCGTGCCCGGCCACGCGACCCACGCACCCGCGCCTCGGCAGCTCCACCCGCTGCAGCCGCTCACATCGCTGCTGCCCTTCGTCGCCCCTGCTCCCCTGCTTCGCCCGCGGCACCCCGCGCTCACCAGGGCGGCCACTGTCGGGCCGTGCCCTGCCGTTTTCCCTCCCGACACGCTGCGAGCTGGCCGCCGGCGGTCCTCCGTGAACGACCGCGCACACAAGCCCCGCTGTGGCCTGCCGGGCGGGCTGGTGCCCGACGCCCGCATCGCCCGCTGCCCGAAAACACGCCCGAACCCCGCTATGGCCCTGCTGGCCCAATGACATGTGGGGCCCCAGCCCTAGAACATTAAAAAAAAGAGTAAATAAAAATAATAAATAAATAAATAAATAATGAAAAAATTAATTAATTAATTAATTAACTAATTAATTAACTTAACTAATTCTGATTAAATTAACTAATTAAGGTTAATTAACCTAATGATTAATTAACCTAATTAACTACTGTTAATTAGCTAAATTAATTAATATGACAGTGGGGCCCACCCCCCTAATTAATTTTGATTAGATTAATTAAACTTGTTAATTAACATGTGTCACTGACCAGTGGGACCCACTAGTCAGGTTGACCAGTCAACCCTGTTGACTGCTGATGTCAGCATGACATCATGCTGATGTCATTAATCTATTTTTCGAATTAATTAATTAATTAATTAAATTCCAGAAATTAATAAAATCTTTAGAAAATCATATCTTTTAATCCGTAGCTCGGATGGAAAAACTTTGTACATGAAAGTTGCTCAGAACGACGAGACGATTCCGGTTACGCAACCCGTTCGTCCGCCACACCCCCCCTAACCTATTGAACTCGCAACTTTCCCCCTCCGGTCCGTCTGTCCGAAAACGCGAAACTCCGGGGATACTTTCCCGGATGTTTCCCCCTTCACCAGTATCACCTCATACCGCGTTAGGGCACCTCTAGCACTGATACTTGTCATGTCATGCATCGCTATGCACCTGCTTGCTTAAATATTTATTGTTTCTTCCCCCTCTTCTCTCGCTAGACACCGAGACCGACGCCGCTGCTACCCAGTACGACTATGGAGTTGATGACCCCTCTCTCTTGCCAGAGCAACCAGGCAAGCCCCCCCTTGATCACCAGATATCGCCTATTCTCCTCTATACTGCTTGCATTAGAGTAGTGTAGCATGTTACTGTTTGATTACTCCTATTCTGTTGCATAGCCTGTCATTGTTGCTACAATCATTGATACCTTACCCGCAGTCCTAAATGCTTAGTATAGGATGCTAGTTTATCATCATTGGCCCTACATTCTTGTCAGTCTGCCTTGCTATACTATTGGGCCGTGATCACTCGGGAGGTGATCACGGGTATATACTATACATACATACATACTGTACAGATGGTGACTAAAGTCGGGTCAGCTCGATGAGTACCCGCAAGTGATTCTGATGAGGGGGCTGAAAGGACAGGTGGCTCCATCCCGGTAGAGGTGGGCTTGGGTTCCCGACGGCCCCCGACTGCTACTTTGTGGCGGAGCGACAGGGCAGGTTGAGACCACCTAGGAGACAGGTGGGCCTGGCCCTGTTCGGCATTCGCGGATACTTAACACGCTTAACGAGATCTGGGTATTTGATCTGAGTCTGGCCATTTGGTCTATACGCACTAACAATCTACGCGGGAGTAGTTATGGGTATCCCGACGTCGTGGTATCAGCCGAAGCCTTCTTGACGTCAGCGACGGAGCGGCGCGCGCCGGGTTGGACTGCGTTAACGCAACTTCCTTTGTAATGGAGGTTGCTAGGTCTGCTCACCGGCCGCGTACGCAACGTGCAGGTGTGCAATGGGCGATGGGCCCAGACCCCTGCGCGCATAGGATTTAGACCGACGTGTTGACCTCTCTGTTGTGCCTAGGTGGGGCTGCGACGTGTTGATCTTCCGAGGCCGGGCATGACCCAGAAAAGTGTGTCCGGCCAAATGGGATCGAGCGTGTTGGGTTATGTGGTGCACCCCTGCAGGGAAGTTAATCTATTCGAATAGCCGTGTCCCTCGGTAAAAGGACGACCCGGAGTTGTACCTTGACCTTATGACAACTAGAACCAGATACTTAATAAAACACACCCTTCCAAGTTCCACGGACAACCCGGTGATCGCTTTTCCACAGGGCGACGAGGGGAGGATCGCCGGGTAGGGTTATGCTATGCGATGCTACTGGAGATGCTACTTGGAGATGCTATTTGGAGGACTTTAATCTACTCTCTTCTACACGCTGCAAGACGGAGGCTGCCAGAAGCGTAGTCTTCGACAGGATTAGCTATCCTCCTCTTTTTCTGGCATTCTGCAGTTCAGTCCACCGATATGGCGCTTTACACATATACCCATGCATATGTAGTGTAGATCCTTGCTTGCGAGTACTTTGGATGAGTACTCACGGTTGCTTTCTCCCCCCCTTTCCCCCCTTTCCTTTCTTTCTGGTTGTCGCAACCAGATGCTGGAGCCCAGGAGCCAGACGCCACCGTCGATGACGACTACTACACTGGAGGTGCCTACTACTACGTGCAGCCCGCTGACGACGACCAGGAGTAGTTTAGGAGGATCCCAGGCAGGAGGCCTGCGCCTCTTTCGATCTGTATCCCAGTTTGTGCTAGCCTTCTTAAGGCAAACTTGTTTAACTTATGTCTGTACTCAGATATTGTTGCTTCCGCTGACTCGTCTATGATCGAGCACTTGTATTCGAGCCCTCGAGGCCCCTGGCTTGTATTATGATGCTTGTATGACTTATTTATGTTTTTAGAGTTGTGTTTTGATATCTTCCAGTGAGTCCCTGATCTTGATCGTACACGTTTGCGTGCATGATTAGTGTACGATTGAATCGGCGGCATCACAAGCTCCCACATATTCTACGGAGATCTTTATCGGTCAAGCCACATAACAACATACGTTGTTACCTTTGTCATCGGTATGTTACTTGCCCGAGATTCGACCATCGGTATCTCAATACCTAGTTCAATCTCATTACCGGCAAGTCTCGTTACTCGTTTCGTAATGCATCATCCCATAACTAACTCATTAGTCACATTGCTTGCAAGGCTTATAGTGATGTGCATTACCGAGAGGGCCCAGAGATACCTCTCCAACAATCGGAGTGACAAATCCTAATCTTGATCTATGCCAACTCAACAAGTACCATCGGAGACACCTGTAGAGCACCTTTATAATCAGCCAGTTACGTTGTGACGTTTGGTACCCCACAAAGTGTTTTTCTGGTATTCGGTAGTTGCATAATCTCATAGTCATTGGAACATGTATAAGTCATGAAGAATGCAATAGCAATATACTAAATGATCAAATGCTAAGCTAACGGAATGGGTCAAGTCAATCACATTATTCTCTAATGATGTGATCCCATTAATCAAATGACAACTCATGTCTATGGCTAGGAAACTTAACCATCTTTGATTCAACGAGCTAGTCAAGTAGAGGCATACTAGTGACAATCTGTTTGTCTATGTATTCACACATGTACTAAGTTTCCGGTTAATACAATTCTAGCATGAATAATAAACATTTATCATGATATAAGGAAATATAAATAACAACTTTATTATTACCTCTAGGGCATATTTCCTTGAGTCTCCCACTTGCACTAGAGTCAATAATCTAGATTACACAGTAATGATTCTAACACCCATGGAGTCTTGGTGCTGATCATGTTTTGCTCGTGAGAGAGGCTTAGTCAACGGGTCTGCAACATTCAGATCCGTATGTATCTTGCAAATCTCTATGTCTCCCTCCTTGACTTGATCGCGGATGGAATTGAAGTGTCTCTTGATGTGCTTGGTTCTCTTGTGAAATCTGGATTCCTTTGCCAAGGCAATCGCACCAGTATTGTCACAAAAGATTTTCATTGGACCCGATGCACTAGGTATGACACCTAGATCGGATATGAACTCCTTCATACTCCTTCATTTGCTGCTTCCGAAGCAGCTATGTACTCCGCTTCACATGTAGATCCCGCCACGACACTTTGTAGAACTGCACCAACTGACAGCTCCACCATTCAATTTAAATACGTATCCGGTTTGTGACTTAGAGTCATCCGGATCAGTGTCAAAGCTTGCATCAATGTAAACATTTACGACGAGCTCTTTGTCACCTCCATAAATGAGAAACATATCCTTAGTCCTTTTCAGGTATTTCAGGATGTTATTGACCGCTGTCCAGTGATCCACTCCTGGATTACTTTGGTACCTCCCTGCTAAACTGATAGCAAGGCACACATTAGGTCTGGTACACAACATTGCATACATGATAGAGCCTATGGCTGAAGCATAGGGAACACCTTTCATTTTCTCTCTATCTTCTGCAGTGGTCGGGTATTGAGTCTGATTCAACTTCACACTTTGTAACACAGGCAAGAACCCTTTCTTTGCTTGATCCATTTTGAACTTTTTCAAAACTTTGTCAAGGTATGTGCTCTATGAAAGTCCAATTAAGCGTCTTGATCTATCTCTATAGATCTTGATGCCTAATATATAAGCAGCTTCACCGAGGTCTTTCATTGAAAAATTCTTATTCAAGTATCCTTTTATGCTATTCAGAAATTCAGTATCATTTCCGATCAACAATGTCATCCACATATAATATCAAAAATGCTATAGAGCTCCCACTCACTTTCTTGTAAATACAGGCTTCTCCAAAAGTCTGTATAAATCCATATGCTTTGATCATACTATCAAAGCTTATATTCCAACTCCGAGAGGCTTGCACCAATCCATAAATGGATCGCTGCAGCTTGCACACTTTGTTAGCACCTTTTGGATCGACAAAACCTTCTGGTTACATCATATACAACCTTCTTTAAGATATCCATTTAGGAATGTAGTTTTGACATCCATTTGCCAAATTTCATAATCATAAAATGCGGCAATTGCTAACATGATTCGGACAGACTTAAGCATCGCTATGGGTGAGAAGGTCTCATCGTAGTCAACTCCTTGAAATTGTCGAAAACCTTTCACAATAAGTCGAGCTTTGTAGACAGTAACATTACCGTCAGTGTTAGTCTTCTTCTTGAAGATCCATTTATTCTCAATGGCTTGCTGATCATCGGGCAAGTCAACCAAAGTCCATACTTTGTTCTCATGCATGGATCCCATCTCAGATTTCATGGCCTCAAGCCATTTTGCGGAATCTGGGCTCATCATCGCTTCCTCATAGTTCGTAGGTTCGTCATGGTCAAGTAACATGACTTCTAGAACAAGATTACCATACCAGTGTGGTGCAGATCTTACTCTGGTTGACCTACGAGGTTCGGTAGTAACTTGATCAGAAGTTTCATGATCATCATCATTAGCTTCCTCACTTACTGGTGTAGGAATCACTGGAACTGATTTCTGTGATGAACTACTTTCCAATAAGGGAGTAGGTACTGTTACCTCATCAAGTTCTACTTTCCTCCCACTGACTTCTTTCAAGAGAAACTCCTTCTCTAGAAAGGATCCATTCTTAGCAACGAATATCTTGCCTTCAGATCTGTGATAGAAGGTGTACCCAATAGTTTCCTTTGGGTATCCAATGAAGACACATTTCTCCAATTTGGGTTCGAGCTTATCAGGTTGAAGCTTTTTCACATAAGCATCGCAACCCCAAACTTTAAGAAACGACAACTTGGGTTTCTTGCCAAAGCACAGTTCATAAGGTGTCGTCTCAACGGATTTAGATGGTGCCCTATTTAACGTGAATGCAGCCGTCTCTAAAGCATAACCCCAAAATTATAGAGGTAAATCAGTAAGTGACATCATAGATCGCACCATATCCAGTAAAGTACGATTACGACGTTCGGACACACCATTACGTTGTAGTGTTCCAGGTGGCATAAGTTGCGAAACTATTCCGCATTGTTTCAAATGAAGACCAAGCTCATAACTCAAATATTCTCCTCCACGATCAGATCGTAGAAACTTTATTTTCTTGTTACGATGATTTTCCACTTCAGTCTGAAATTCTTTGAACTTTTCAAATGTTTCAGACTTATGTTTCATCAAGTAGATATACCCATATCTGCTCAAATCATCTGTGAAGGTGAGAAAATAACGATACCCGCCACGAGCTTCAACATTCATTGGACCACATACATCAGTATTGAAAGAGCTGGATATCGACTAGAGGGGGGGTGAATAGGCGATTTTTATGAAAGACTTCAAAACATGGGAGTTTCGAAGACAAACAATAGAAATGACCCTATTTATATGCAGCGGAAGGTAGACTACACTAGGCAAGCCATAGTCGAATATTCAATGAAGTGAAAGCACGAAGACTATTAGCAGCTAGGTAGTAAGGATCAGGATGGAAGATGGTATGAAGCCAATCAGAACAAGTAGTCACTCAGTGAAGTCAAACAAATTATGCAAGCAGGCAATGACTTCACGAAGACAAACTGTAAGTAAGGAGAAGTAAGAGATAGAACCAGTAGCTTGGAGAGGACAACGATTTGTTCGACCAGTTCCAGTTGCTGTGACAACTGTACGTCTGGTTAGGGAGGCTGAGATTTAACTCAGAAGACCGTGTCTTCACCTTATTCCCCTTGAGCTAAGGACACTTAGTCCTCGCCCAATCACTCTGGTAAGTCTTCAAGGTAGACTTCCAAACCTTCACAGATTTCGTTCACCAGCAATCCACAATGACTCTTGGATGCTCAGAACACGACGCCTAACCTGCTGGAGGATTCACAGTCCTCAACTGTAACAAGTCTTCAGATCACGCGGACAGAAAGACTTTAGTGATGCCAAACACTCTTTGGGCTCTGGGTGGTTTGGGCTTTGTCCTCTCAAGTATCTCTCTCACAAATGCTTCGGAGGTGGGTTGCTCTCAAACGATAAAAGACGTGCACTAACTCTGAGCAGCCACCAATTTATGGTGTAGGGGGTGGGCTATTTATAGCCACTAGGCAACCCGACCTGATTTGTCCGAAATGACCCTGGGTCACTAAGGAACTGACACGTGTTCCAACGGTCAGATTTCAAACACACGCGACAGTTTGACTTGGGCTGCAAGTAAAGCTGACTTATCCGACTCTGGATAAGATTTGCACTCATTGTCTTCGCAGGTTGTACTTGTGGAGATCCTCTTCAACTTATGAAGACAATACATCATGCATGAAAAGATATAACTAGGATAATGACATGCATACTGAAAAATGGACGTCTGCAAGATGACTTCATGCGACATTTATCATCGCACATGCGGAATTTATCGGCGCATCATAGAATAGCAGAAAAAGTAGCAAACGACCATCAAGTTTAAGTGTTACAACTCAAAGAACCAAATGTTTCAAAAGCGAGAGTTGTAAGCACTTGGCAAAAGTATAGCAACCACCCATATGGACCCGCTTGGAGACTATCAACTCATATGCTTCTCCCCCTTTTGTCATTAAGGACCAAAAAGGTTTGAAGACATAGAGCCTCTACTCGTTCCAATGAGGAGTAGGTGAAGCAGCAGGGTCGACGTTGAGGTTCGGTGGTGCAGACGAACTTGGTGCAGTGTCGATACGCGCCGAAGTTGGAGGTGGTGAAGTAGCATCATCGTCGTCATCAATGACTCTAGCATTAATAGTTGCCGCGGAGGAGGAGTACTCAGAATCTTCGAGTGATGGAGTCCAACGCAAGACAGCGTTCCTAGGAGGAGTGGTATCAAACTTGAATCTCTCTATGAAGCCATCGTCTTGAAGATCAGCTTCAGCACTGAGCAATGTCACTCTTCCATGACCTCCGGCAGGTTTCATGAGCGACAAATGCATTCTTGGTGGCAAGATTTCGAATGTGATTAACATCCACCAAGAGGCTTTGCATCTGACGCTTTAGCCAGTTATGATGCTTATCCTGTTTTTGATGCAGGGCGACGAGAAGCTCTCGGTCATTGAGAACACGAGATCTCTTCCGAGGCCTTTGAGCAATTGTGCTTTCAGTGGCTTCAGTATAGGCATGGTGAGGTGCACGTGTATGTCCAGCCAGAGGATAAACATGAGTTGCAGCAAGAACTCCTTCAATGGGCTGAGTGAAGCTTTGGTGATCGGCGTTGTGAAGATAAATTGGCTCCTTGGCAGGCTCTGGGTATCTGGCTTTGATAGACAGATCAACCTCTGGCAAGAATATCATATGGTTGCGCGCAGACGGCTGATAGTTGACAGCCGAATGAAGCTTGATGAGGCGCATAACCCATGGAGCATAAAACTTCAGATCAAATAAATCAGAGGCAGATGCAGCCAATTGCCTGATGAAGAAGTCTTGAGCATTGAAGCTGATGCCACTGAGTATATAGAAAACCAATGTCTTCATTGAGCCTTCAAGCTTTGCTGAAGAAGAATGTCCTTTGACGGGCCATAGAGTTCGCCTTATAATATGATAGATTGTGCGGGGCAGATATTCTAGGTCTTCAACAAAGAATTCCTTTGGATATTCAGCATCATGTGGCAGTGGCTTCATCATGCTCAGCATTTGGCTCATATTAGGCCCAGGCTTCTAAAAGATGCTCTCCAAAGCATTGCGGTGAAGCTGACAACCAGGCTCATAAAGTTCACCTGGAGTGGGCAGGATAGTAAGCTCAATAATGTCAAGAGCTTTGCCTGTCATCCACTCAAGGACCCATGTCTTCGGATCCCTGTTGTAGCCGCGAATGTGAAGAGTTGCATAGAATTGCAGCAGAAGTTCTTCATTCCAATTTTCTTTATCAGTCACAAACTGTAGAAGACCTGCATCTCTGAAACAGTCGAGGGCTTCTTCTAAGCAAGGTAGGCCCGCAATGGCTTCGCAATCTAGACGCATATGGGGAAGGATGCACCCCTGATTGTATAGTATGTATGAATAGTAACTGCACTGTTGATAACTCCAGAACCGATCAGATGATATTCTTGGCTTGGAATATGGGTTCTTGGCGCTATCAAAGAAGGTGTTGTGTGCTATGAAACCATTAGCGTTGAATGATCCTGGCGCAAATGCAGTACCTGGAAACCTTGGCAGCCTCGGTTCTAGCTTCTAGATCTGAGGCCTGTGCTCCACATGATAATCAAATTGTGGCGCGGCAGCAGGTGGAGGAACCAGAATGGGCCAACGAACAGTGACAAGCTCGCCTTGATAAAATGCTTGCTCAAGAGGCCTTGGTGGCGGTACAGGAGCAGAAGCATTGACAAGGTCTTCAGGCTGCACATTGGTGGCGGGTGCATCATTGGCTTCAGACACTGTATTTACTGTAGGCGCCACATTAGCTTCAGCCATGATAATGTCATTAGCTTCAGTAGTGTTGTTTGTGGCCGCCTCAATATTTTCAGCCTCCTCTTGAGTAGCTGGAGGGTCCGACACATTCTCCTCGAGAACATCTTCTTGGTTGGTAGTGAAGGAAATATGCCCTAGAGGCAATAATAAAGTTATTATTTATTTCCTTATATCATGATAAAAGTTTATTATTCATGCTAGAATTGTATTAACCGGAAACATGATACATGTGTGAATACGTAGACAAACTTAATGTCACTAGTATGCCTCTACTTGACTAGCTCGTGAATCAAAGATGGTTAAGTTTCCTAACCATAGACATGAGTTGTCATTTGATATGATTTCAGATCTGAACCTATTATGTTTTCATGAATATATGTGTGTTCTTGATCCTATCTTGCAAGTCTATAGTCACCTACTATGTGTTATGATCCGGCAACCCCGAAGTGACAATAATCGGGACCACTCCCGGTGATGACCATAGTTTGAGGAGTTCATGTATTCACTATGTGCTAATGCTTTGTTCCGGTTCTCTATTAAAAGGAGGCCTTAATATCCCTTAGTTTCCAATAGGACCCCGCCGCCACGGGAGGGTAGGACAAAAGATGTCATGCAAGTTCTTTTCCATAAGCACGTATGACTATATACGGAATACATGCCTACATTACATTGATGAACTGGAGCTAGTTCTGTGTCACCCTATGTTATGACTGTTACATGATGAACCACATCCGGCATAATTATCCATCGCTAATCCGGTGCCTACGAGTTTTCCATATACTGGTTCTCGCTTATTTACTTTTCCGTTGCTACTGTTACAATCACTACAAAATACCAAAAACATTACTTTTGTTGTCTTTAGTTTTGTTACCGTTACCACCACTATCATATTACTTTGCTACTAAACACTTTGCTGCAGATACTAAGTTTCCAGGTGTGGTTGAATTGACAACTCAGCTGCTAATACTTGAGAATATTCTTTGGCTCCCCTTGTGTCGAATCAACAAATTTGGGTTGAATACTCTACCCTCGAAAACTCTTGCGATCCCCTATACTTGTGGGTTATCAAGACCTTTTTCTGGCGCCGTTGCCGGGGAGCATAGCTCTATTCTTTGAGTCACTTGGGATTTATATCTGCTGGACACTATGAAGAACTTGAAAGATGATCGAACTACTATTTTGCCCTCAACTACGGGGGGAGGTAAGAAACTGCCATCTAGCCTTGCACTAGATTCTCCTTCTGTTATAAGTAAGCTTGCGACACCTAAGCCTGCTATTGCTATGAATTCTGATATGTCGTATGTTATTGATGATGCCACTTCTGCTATGCATGATACTTATGATGAAACTACTTCTATGCTTGATACTACTGTGCCCCTTGGTGAATTTCTTGATGAGCAAATTGCTAAGTCTAGAGAAAGAGAAATTATTGAACCTAATTATGATGATGTTAGTGATGATGAAAGTATGCCTGCTATTCCTGAGGGTTATCTTTTTGATGCTGAATCTTCTGCAGCTATCCTTGCTTGCCAGGATAGATATGAACTTAAAAGGTTGCTAGTTAAATGGAGTAAAGAATCTTTCAGAGATAGGATGAAACCCGACCCTGCTTTTGCTACTTCACCTATTTGTGTTCCCGATCAGGACTATTATGATTTTTCTATTGATCCAGATATAATTACTTTGGTTGAATCTGATACTTTTTATGGCTATGAATCTGAAACTGTTGTGGCACATCTTACTAAGTTAAATGATATAGCTGCCCTGTTTACTAATAATGAGAGATCGCGCTACCTTTATTTACTCAAAATATTTCCGTTCTCATTAAAGGGTGATGCTAAGATATGGTTTAATTCTCTTGATCCTGGTTGTGTGCAAAGTCCCCAGGATATGATTTATTACTTCTCTGCTAAATATTTCCCTGCTCATAAGAAACAAGCTGCTTTGAGGGAAATATACAACTTTGTGCAAATTGAAGAAGAGAGTCTCCCACAAGCTTGGGGGAGGCTTCTCAAGTTACTTAATGCTTTGCCTGATCATCCTCTTAAGAAACCTGAAATATTTGATATCTTTTATAATGGACTAACTGATGCTTCCAGAGATTTCCTAGATAGTTGTGCTGGTTCTCTTTTCAGGGAAAGAACACCGGATGAAGCTGAAATTCTATTGAATAATATGTTGGCAAATGAAAATAATTGGGCACCTCCTGAGCCACCTCCTGAGCCAGCCCCAGAGCCAATTACCGAGCCTATTCCTAAACCAACTCTGAAGAAGAGAGGTGCTCTATTTCTCAGTCCCGAAGATATGCAAGAGGCAAAGAAATCTATGAAAGAAAAAGGTATTAAAGCTGAAGATGTTAAGAATTTACCTCCTATTGAAGAAATATATGGTCTTAATTTACCGTCCGCTGAAGAAGTATATGATCTCAATTACTTATTCACTGAAGAACCTCCCGATATCCCGACACAGGTAGTAAGGGTAAATTCTCTCTATAGATATGAGAAAGCTGAAGTCCCCCCTACTAAAATTGCTAGTTAGTGCTTGGATGAGTTTGATGATTTTATGTTTAAGCAAGATGACTTTAATGCTTATTTTGGTAGACAATTAAAACATAATACCTTTATGATTAAACGCTTAGGTGATTATATGGCTGATATTAGAGGTGAACTTAAACTTGTTAGCAAACATGCTTCTATGGTTACCACTCAAGTAGAACAAGTACTTAAAGCTCAGAAAGAAGTGCTTGATGAAATGAATAGTAAGAAAAATGATTATGCTGTTAGAGTGGCTACTAGAACTGGTAGAATGACTCAGGAACCTTTGTATCCTCAAGGCCACCCTAAGAGAATCGAGCAAGATTCTCAGAGAAATAATATTGATGTACCTAGTTCTTCTAAGAGGAAGAAAAAGAAAAATGATAGGACTTTGCAAACTTCTAGTGAACCTATTGCCGAACCACCTAAGAATCCAAATGATATCTCTGTTTCTGATGCTGAAACACAATCAGGTGATGAACATGAACCTAGTGATAATGTTAATGATAATGTTCATGTTGATGCTCAACCTAGTAATGATAATGATGTAGAAGTTGAACCTGTTGTTGATCTTGATAACCCACGATCAAAGAATCAACGTTATGATAAAAGAGACTTCGTTGCTAGGAAACATGGTAAAGAAAGGGAACCATGGGTTCAGAAACCCATGCCTTTTCCTCCGAAACCATCCAAGAAAAAGGATGATGAGGATTTTGAGCGCTTTGCTGAAATGATTAGACCCATCTTTTTGCGTATGCGATTAACTGATGTGCTCAAAACAAATCCTTATGCTAAGTATATGAAGGATATCATTACTAATAAAAGAAAGATACCTGAAGCTGAAATTTCCACCATGCTTGCTAATTATACTTTTAAGGGTGGAATACCAAAGAAACTTGGAGATCCTGAAGTACCTACTATACCATGCTCCATTAAGAGAAATTATGTTAAAACTGCTTTATGTGATCTTGGAGCCGGTGTCAGTGTTATGCCTCTCTCTTTATATCATAGACTTGATTTGAATAAGTTGACACCTACTGAAATATCTTTGCAAATGGCTGATAAATCAACTGCTATACCTGTCGGTATTTGTGAGGATGTGCCTGTGGTGGTTGCAAACGTTACTATTTTAACGGACTTTGTTATTCTTGATATTCCCGAGGATGATAGTATGTCTATTATTCTTGGAAGACCTTTCCTTAATACTGTAGGGGCTGTTATTGATTGCACCAGAGGCAATGTCACTTTTCATGTTAATGGCAATGAGCTCACGGTACACTTTCCGAGGAAACAACCTCAAGTTTATAGTATCAACTCTATTGGAAAAATTCCATCGATTATATTTGGAGGTTTTGAATTTCCTCTCCCTACTGTCAAGAAAAAGTATGATATTCTTATTGTTGGGGATTTTCATATCCCCGTTGAGGTAACTTAGTGTTATTTGAAATTTCTTCGGTTCCGTGATTATTCGGAATGAGTTTGTTAACAAGACTTGATCAACCTTGTTAGTGGGTTCATTTTGATGATCACGAGATGAATGAAACTAGAAGCACAACCTTCTGTACCCTCTTTATATTTTCTGTTATTTAGTATAAATAAAGTAAAATAGTATTTTTCTGTCTGTCTCCTGACTTATCCGTGCAATATAAAAATATCTCGAAAATAAAAGTCCTCAGAATGCCATGCCAATTTAATATTATTTTTTCAGGAATATTTGAGAATTTACTATGCAAAAATTACCACGGGGGGAGCTGCCACCTGGTCACGAGAGTGGAGGGCGCGCCCTACCTCCTAGGCGCGCCCCCTGCCTCGTGGGCCCACAGTGGCCCTCCTCCACTTATTCCTACACCCATCTTCTTCCTCTGCCTCACACAAACACAAAACCAACTCAAGCATGAGTTCCAGCCCCCATTGCTGTGATTTTTTATCTCCTTTGTCAAAGCACCTCTTGCAAAACTGCTTGGGGAGATTGTTCCTTGGTATGTGACTCCTCCATTGGTTCAATTAGTTTTTGTTCTAGTACTTTATTCATTGCAAATTTATGCTCCATAGGTGACCATGTTCTTGAGCTTGCATGTCAAATTTATATGGTTCCAAGTAGTTCTAATGCTTGATATAGGCTCTAGGCACTTGTGGGAGTTGTTGCTATCAATTTTATTGAAGTTGGTTCACTTTTATTTGAAGTTACTAAAAATTTCAGAATATTTAAGAGGAAACAATATGTTGAGGAGGATGTTCCAAGGTGGTTCTTCAAGGAAGCAAGGTCCCAGACTTGTAATACGTGATGCTGATGAGGAACCACCAAAAGACGCTCCTGTGAGGCCCTGTGAATTGCCATCGGAAAATTTTATGAATCAAGTGGGAATCAAAGAAGAATTTAGTGCATATTTGAGTAACGCCGGTCTTGAAGACTTTGAAGCTGACAAATGCCCCCAGTATCATGATCTCACAAGTTCATTTGTGAGGAGGTTTGAGTTTTCATCTTCGCGTAATTCTCCTTCAGTCATGTTTGACCTTTATGACAAATCTTATACCATGGACTTAGAGGATTTCATTTCTGCTTGCAAACTTCCATCTTGGGGTAATGTCAGGGATCCCCCTAAATCTGAATATAGAGACTTTCTTGCTAGAATAACTATGGGGGAATCTAGAGATATAACACAAGCCACTATAGGGAGCGTTCACTTTCCTGCTATACATTATTTTGCTCTCTTCATAGGTAGATGTATTAATGCTAAGGATGAAGCATGTCACATGTGTGCCCCTGATCTCAGCATTCTTAGGAGTGCTGTGTTAGGAGACCAATCTTATCATATGGGAGCCATTGTAGCTCGCAGGTTGCATCAGAATAGACATAACGGAGATTTCTTTGGAGGAATTTATGCAACCCGTTTAGCTAATTTTCTTGAGATAGACATTCGCTAGGGTGATATGGAATTACCCCCCTTCTTATTTAGACTTTGATTCTATGGTTTCCCACCAGTTTGTTGAGAGGACTGAACCACCTCTCCAGTATCGACTAATCTTTAACAGACGTCGTGTAGTCCATATTGCTCTTCCTGCTCCTGCCTTCTTTGATTTATAGACAAAAGGAAGATATATTATTACCAGAGAGGAGGCAGATGAGTACGAGAGGAGAGCGGAGGCTGCTCGACTCCATGCTACAGCTCAGGCGGTGATAGCTGCTGCATCGCGGTATGACCCCAGCTTCATCTACGGGTATCCGCCAGGCTATCCCTGGCAATAGACCAACTTAAGCCAAAAGCCTAAGCTTGGGGGAGTACGTATTTCCCACCGACATTACATTCATGTTCACACACACTCATTGCTAGGTGTCGGTGCTCATACTCTTTCACTGTATTATCCATGCTAGTTTATTTTCTTTTTCCTGCTTTCTTCTTGTGTGTTTGATAAACCTTAAGAAAAAACCAAAAAAATTAGTTAGTTTACTTTCCATGCTTGTAGTAGAATTAAAAAGAAAACCCAAAAAGATTTCCCGTTCTTCTTTTACTTGTTGGGAGCTTTCCCGTGTAAATAGTTTTTATTTCTTTTCCTTTCTTTGGGGGTCGAGAAGACCATATTGAAAATGCTTAGTGGCTCTTATATGCATGATTTTTTATTTAACTTAGAGCCCATATTACTTGTCTTCTCTCTTGAGTTGAATGCTTGCAGATTCCAGCTTAGTCCAATGCACGTGCACTCTTATTATTATTCACATCCTTCGGTCGTGCAAGTGAAAGGCAATAATGATGATATATGATGGACTTATTGGGATGAGAAAAGCTGGTATGAACTTGACCTCTCTTGTTTTTGTAAATATGATGATTCATCATTCCTGAGTCAGCTATTATGAAGTAAACATATTTGCAATGACATTTAGAGATTATAGTTGCTTGTGCCATGCTTGATTAGCTATGAGTTATAATGGTTTACCTTGCGTGCCAACATGCTATTAGAATGATTATGATGTGGTATGATGGGATGGTATCCTCCTTTAAATGAATTGAGTGACTCGACTTGGCACATGTTCACGCATGTAGTTGAATCAAACCAACATAGCCTTCATGATATTTATGTTCATGGTGGATTATATCCTACTCATGCTTGTATTCGGTGTAAATTAACTTTAATGCATGTTTACGACTGTTGTCGCTCTCTCAGTTGGTCGCTTCCCAGTCTTTTGCTAGCCTTCACCTGTACTAAGCGGGAATACTGCTTGTGCATCCAAACTCCTTAAACCCCAAAGTTGTTCCATATGAGTCCACTATACCTTCCTATATGCGGTATTCACCTGCCGTTCAAGGTAAATTTGTATGTGCCAAACTCTAAACCTTCAAATAAACATTCTGTTTTGCATGCTCGAATAGCTCATATGTCAACTAGAGCTGCCCTTATCTTCCGTGTTAGGCGGGTTATTCTCAAGAGGAGTGGACTCCGCTCCTCGTTCACGAGAAAATGGCTGGTATCCGGGATGCCCAGTCCCATGCTTTATGCAAACTAAATCAAAATAACTGCAAACAAAACTCCCCCTGGGACCCGTTGATTGTTGGAGGCACTCATTGTTTCGAGCAAGCCATGGATTGATGCTTGTGGAGGAGCGGGAGTATAAACTTTACCATTCTGTTTGGGAACCACCTATAATCTGTTTAGCATGGAAGATATCGTCGTCTTTTAGTTGTTATGTTGACAATGAGAGTATGCCGCTCAAAATATAATTTATCTCTATTTCAAAACCGAGCTCTGGCACCTCTACAAATCCCTGCTTCCCTCTGCGAAGGGCCTATATATTTACTTTTATGTTGAGTCATCACCCTTCTTATTAAAAAGCACCCGCTGGAAAGCACACTGTCGTTTGCATTCATTATAATTGGTTTATATTGGGTATGACTTGACTGGATCTCTTTTACCATGAATTACAATGTTTAGTCAGTCCTTGATCTTTAAAGGTGCTCTGCATTTATGTTTTGCAGTCTCAGAAAGGGCTAGCAAGATACCATTTTGTTATATCATGTTATGATTATTTTGAGAAAGTGTTGTCATCCGAGTTTTATTATTATGGCTCGCTAGCTGATTATGCTATTGATATGAGTAATTGTGAGACCTACGTGTTATTGTGAGTATGGTTAGTTCATAATATTGGCTAAAACTTGAATGCTGGCTTTTCATGTTTACAACAACAAGAGCAAACAGAGTTTGTAAAAGTTTTTCTTTTTCTCTTTCATTTTGTCAACTGAATTGCTTGAGGACAAGCAAGGGTTTAAGCTTGGGGGAGTTGATACGTCTCCGTCGTATCTACTTTTCCAAACACTTTTGCCCTTGTTTTGGACTCTAACTTGTATGATTTGAATGGAACTAACCCGGACTGACGCTATTTTCAGCAGAACTGCCATGGTGTTGTTTTTTGTGCAGAAAATAAAAGTTCTCAGAATGACCTGAAACTCCACGGAACACCTTAGAAAAAACAATAAAAAATCCTCGCAAAAGATGAAGACCAGGGGGCCCACACCCTGTCCACGAGGGTGTGGGCGCGCCCCCCTACCTCGTGGGCCCCCTGGTGGCCCTCCGACGCCAACTCCAACTCCATATATTGGCTTTCGGGGAGAAAAAAATGAGAGAGAAGAAATCATCACGTTTTACGATACAGAGCCGCCGCCAAGCCCTAATCTCTCTCGGGAGGGCTGATCTGGAGTCCGTTTGGGGCTCCGGAGAGGGGGATTCGTTGCCGTCGTCATCATCAACCATCCTCCATCACCAATTTCATGATGCTCACCGCCGTGCGTGAGTAATTGCATCGTAGGCTTGCTGGACGGTGATGGGTTGGATGAGATTTATCATGTAATCGAGTTAGTTTTGTTAGGGTTTGATCCCTAGTATCCATTATGTTCTGAGATTGATGTTGCTATGACTTTGCTATGCTTAATGCTTGTCACTAGGGCCCGAGTGCCATGATTTCAGATCTGAACCTATTATGTTTTCATGAATATATGTGTGTTCTTGATCCTATCTTGCAAGTCTATAGTCACCTACTATGTGTTATGATCCGGCAACCCCGAAGTGACAATAATCGGGACCACTCCCGATGATGACCATAGTTTGAGGAGTTCATGTATTCACTATGTGCTAATTCTTTGTTCCGGTTCTCTATTAAAAGGAGGCCTTAATATCCCTTAGTTTCCAATAGGACCCCGCCGCCACGGGAGGGTAGGACAAAAGATGTCATGCAAGTTCTTTTCCATAAGCACGCATGACTATATACGGAATACATGCCTACATTACATTGATGAACTGGAGCTAGTTCTGTGTCACCCTATGTTATGACTGTTACATGACGAACCACATCTGACATAATTATCCATCGCTAATCCGGTGCCTACGAGTTTTCTATATACTGGTTCTCGCTTATTTACTTTTCCGTTGCTACTGTTACAATCACTACAAAATACCAAAAACATTACTTTTGCTGTCTTTACTTTTGTTACCGTTACCACCACTATCATATTACTTTGCTACTAAACACTTTGCTGCAGATACTAAGTTTCCAGGTATGGTTGAATTAACAACTCAGCTGCTAATACTTGAGAATATTCTTTGGCTCCCCTTGTGTCGAATCAACAAATTTGGGTTGAATACTCTACCCTCGAAAACTGTTGCGATCCCCTATACTTGTGGGTTATCAGGGGGCACCCCATAGACACAACAATTGATCTCTTGATCTCTTAGCCATGTGGGGTGCTCCCCTCCACTATAGTTCTCCTCGATAATATTGTAGTGGTGCTTAGGCGAAGCCCTGCGACGGTAGAACATCAAGATCGTCACCACGCCGTCGTGCCGACGGAACTTTCCTTTGACACTCTGCTGGATCGGAGTACGGGGGACGTCATCGAGATGAACGTGTGCTAGAACTCAGAGGTGCCGTAGTTTCGGTGCTTGATTGGTCGGGCTATGAAGACGTACGACTACATCAACCGCGTTGTTCTACCGCTTCCGCTTTCGGTCTACGAGGGTACATGGACAACACTCTCCCCTCTCGTTGCTATGCATCACCATGATCTTGCATGTGCGTAGGATTTTTTTTTGAAATTACTACGTTCCCCAACAGGTAGGGGGTGTGGCAACACGTTCTTCTTCTTCTTCACGGGATTCTTGTTGTTCTGTGGCTGATGCAGCTGGTGTATCTTTAGCAACTTTGGCTTCAGATTCAGAGACGTTCACAGTGGGAGTGGCTTCAAGAAACACTTGTTGTGCAACTGAGTTGTCTTGCACTTCTCCTTCTGGAACGCTCGATGGAGCGACTTGTGGCCTTGGTCATTTGCGAAGCCTGCAAAATGCGGGCGACGCTTTTGGAGAGGGAGTTGATTGGACCACATAGTCGTCATCATCAAGCACCTGAGTGGTGACTTGAGGTGGGGGAGTACTTTGAGATACTTGACTTGGGGTGTCTTGTTGTGGATGATCAGCCCATGAAGCATCCTGAGTGATTGGTGTCAAGGACGACCAATGCTGATGAGTTCGCTGTTCGTGAGAACAGGCAATGATACCATTTGGTGCTCGATCTAAGGAAGGACTTCATCATCATTTACATTGTCTTGGGGACCAATGTCTTCAGCTGTGATGGCATTAACAGCTGGATCTTCTTCAGCTTCAGGAGCCTCTGTGGAAGAAGGCTCATGAACAACTAAGTGACGCTCTTGGTGGGGGGATGCAGGACGAGCAACTGAGAGGGGCTCGACAAGAAGGGGCTCTGAAGGAGCAGCCCGATTCTTCTTTGAAGACTTTGTCTTCCGCTTCTTGGTCAGTGGAGCATCATCAGGGACATTCTTGTTCTTGCGCTTTCTGGCTTCAGCCTCGGCTGCCCTTGTCTTCTTCAGTTCTGAAGCCACTGTGGCGACCTTAGGCTTCGTGTCTGTCATGCTGGTAGGGAAGACAATGCAAGGTGCTTCCTGTCTTGATGCTTCATCTTGGGTCACAGTGGGCTTCTTCTTTTTGGCAGCCATCTTGGGGTCGATGCCTGGACGCTCAAGAGCCTTGCGCTTTTCCGCTTCATTGTGAGCCTGAACACATTTGGCAGCAAGGTGTTTTATTCGCTCTCTTGAACCTTTTGCCTCTTCATGTTTCTTGTGAAACGCTTCCTTGAGATCATGCAGCAGCTTCTTGAAGTTCTGAACATCAGTGACATTGAGCTTGGCCATGTGCTTCTTGAATTGAGCCTTTTCATAGTTAATCTTGTTCTTGAGCTCAACTATCTTCTGAGCCAGAGCTAGCTCATTTGCAATGGCACTGTGGAAAGCGACACTGATGCTAATGGGAAGTTGAAGATCATCAATGCTGAGATCCGGATTGGCAAACCACTCATCAATGAAGTTGTTGAGGATGTCCACATCAAAGAGGGGCAAATCGTTGAAGATTTCCGCCTCTTGTTTGCACTTTATCAGCAGCTCAAGAGCATCTTCACCAAGATCATCGTCACTTGATAGATCAATGGCTTCATTCTCGTTCCTCAGAACGGCAGCTGGGGTCAGTGCTTGACCAGAACTCAGGATGGGCTTCTTCTTCTGAATAGACTTCTCGTTCTTCTTGGAGATGCGAGAGAGTGTTGGGGAACATAGTAATTTCAAAAAAATTCCTACGCACACGCAAGATCATGGTGATGCACAGCAACGAGAGGGGAGAGTGTTGTCCACGTACCCTCGTAGACCGAAAGCGGAAGCGTTTAGAACAACGCGGTTGATGTAGTCGTACGTCTTCACGGCCCGACCGATCAAGCACCGAAACTACGACACCTCCGAGTTCTAGCACACATTCAGCTCGATGACGATCCTCGGACTCCGATCCAGCAGAATGTCGGGGAAGAGTTCCGTCAGCACGACGGCATGGTGACGATCTTGATGTTCTACCATCGCAGGGCTTCGCCTAAGCACCGCTACAATATTATCAAGGACTATGGTGGAGGGGGGCACCGCACACGGCTAAGAGATCTAGAGATCAATTGTTGTGTCTATGGGGTGCCCCCCTCCCCCGTATATAAAGTAGTGGAGGAGAGGGGGCCGGCCAAGGGTGTGGCGCGCCCTAGGGGGGGAGTCCAACCCCAACCAGGAGTAGGACCCCCCCTTTCCTATTAGGAGTAGGAGAGGGAAGGAAGAGGGGGGAGAGAAGAAGGAAAGGGGGTGTCGGTGTCAAAACCGGCGGATCTCGGGTAGGGGGTCCCGAACTGTGCGTCTAGGCGGATGGTAACAGGAGACAAGGGACACGATGTTTTTACCCAGGTTCAGGCCCTCTCGATGGAGGTAAAACCCTACTCCTGCTTGATTGATATTGATGATATGGGTAGTACAAGAGTGGATCTACCACGAGATCAAGGAGGCTAAACCCTAGAAGCTAGCCTATGGTATGATTGTTGTAATGGTTGTTCGTCCTACGGACTAAAACCCTCCGGTTTATATAGACACCGGAGAGGGCTAGGGTTACACAGAGTCGGTTACAATGGTAGGAGATCTACATATCCGTATTGCCAAGCTTGCCTTCCACGCCAAGGAAAGTCCCATCCGGACACGGGACGAAGTCTTCAATCTTGTATCTTCATAGTCTTGGAGTCCGGCCGATGATGATAGTCCGGCTATCCGGACACCCCCTAGTCCAGGACTCCCTCAGTAGCCCCCGAACCAGGCTTCAATGACGACGAGTCCAGCGCATATATTGTCTTCGGCGTTGCAAGGCGGGTTCTCCTTCAAATTCCATGTGCCTGCCGAGTAGTGTCCGGTACCCTTACAAACGTTGCGCTCCTTGGCTTCCATGCCCAATAATGGCCCTCTTTCACGTGTCGCACGAATGCGAAAGGCCAGGGTATCTTTTATATTTTACCCCCTAGCCGCGCAAATAACCTACCTATAAGAGAGGCAAGAATCCAGATCCAAATCACACCATCTTCCTTCCGCGAGTACTCATGGGAGCGCTTCTGACCAAAAATCCATTCCATCATGGACCGTCGACGCGGCTCCTCCTCTTGCGCTCCCAGCCCTCCGCCAGGAGATTGGAGGAGATGTTCTGTTCCGCACAACGAGCTGGTGACGCTCCAAGCGGAGGGATACCTTCCTCCGGCCTTTATGGTCCCGGTCCGAGTCGGGCTGGCCACTTACAAAGGTGGAAAGCAAGCGGAGGCCACCCCTAGTCCCTCCAAAGGGGAGCGGGTTTTCTTCGTCCCTTATCTAATAAGGGGGCTCGGATTTCCCATCCATCCTTTTCTCCGAGGGCTTCTGGAGTTCTACGAACTCCAGCTTCACCACCTCACGCCCGCCTCCATTCTGCACATCGCGGGTTACATAGCTCTTTGCAAGCTGTTCCTGGGCATCGAGCCCCATTTTGCGCTGTGGAAGAGACTGTTTTGCCTCGTACCCCGTTCTCACGAGGGGTCAATATATCAAGTGGGCGGAGCCGAAATATGGCGCATTGCCGGGACCGGATATCTATCCGGAACCCCAAAGAAGGCGTCCAAAGACTGGCCTTCGGAATGGTTTTATGTGGAAGACGCTCCACTGCCGGACCCAGTTCGGATCGACCTCCCGGAGTTCAACAAGGCTCCTCTGAAGAAGCGCCTAAGTTGGCGCCCACGGAGCCCTCAACAGGAGGAAGACAGGAGCGTCCATTACTTGATGGGCCGGATTAGGTTGATGGCCCATTCCGGATTAACCATGATCGGAGTCATGGCCATATGCATCATGCGAGGGGTGCAGCCACTCCAATATAGGGGCCACCCCATGTGGGATTTCAACGGGGAGAACGACGCCACCCGTCATGGCCGTAAGGGGCCGGGATCGGCCGCGGATCTGGTCAAGATCCTGTCCGGCCTATACAAGGGGGAGAAAGAGGACTTCCTCCAGACGAGCCCATTGAATGGGTTCTCCATGAATAACCCTTGGAGCTGGGTAAGCGGACGTTTATTTATCCGACCCGTGCTTTCAAAGTTAAGTACCTTACTTTATGGTCCGGCTCCACAACCCGAGGATCCGGGAAGATCCCTTGATACGGCCTCCGAAGGATCCAGACATAAAGGTGGAGCAAATTGACGGGGTGTTCCACCAACTCAGCATGGACAATGCTCTAGTCGCCATCACAGCTGACTACCCTGGCCTTACTCCGGCTTCCCAGGTAATTATGACCAGAGTCCTGACACTATACTTCATCCTTGCGTATTTCTGACCACCGTATACAATGGTGTCTTGCAGGAGGTGCCTTCAAGGCGGGAAGCCGAACCCGCGGTGGCGGACCAACAAGGGTCAGCCGGCCCCGCAGGCGGAAGAGGGGTGCGGTGCGAATCGAAACATCACCGCAATGGTATAGCTCGCGACCGTTATTCAGGAAAAGGATTCCCAGGAGGTGTATTGACGCTCATGACTTCTCCAGGAGAAAGAGCACTCGCCGGACTGTGCCCGGAGAGGTTGCCAACCAAGCCTCCGCCCGCCAGGCTCCAACACCTGGTCCGGAGGGGGAGGCGAGCGCAAGGCGTGAGCCGGATACTCCTCCAGCGGAGGATGCCGACAGGCTGTCCACCACCAGGTCTGAGGTGGAGAGTGCCATGAATCATAGGCGTCGCCGGACAGTTCTGCGTGACGCGTGTTTCTCCCCAGAGGCGTTGAATGCCTTTAACGCGGGAGACGCGCACCTCCGTGCCGCTCAAGATGGTTTAACCAGAGCCACGGAGCAGTATGTAAAAGACATACGGGTAAGAGATTTTAATAGTTGTATATGCCAGTAGCCCCCGAGACTTAAAGTAGTTAAAGTAACTGACTTAAGGATCATTTGAAATGTAGGATCTTACGGAGAAGAATACCCAATTGTCCCAGGAGCTACAAGAGTGCAAGGCCCAACTTGAGGCCGCACTAGCTGCCGCAGAAGGAGGCACAGAGACCCCCTCGGGTAACATATTATTTCAAAAAGATAAGCGGTGTGCGGTGTACGTATAAATCTGACAATGGTATTGCAGATGTTGCCGGACTTGATCCGGACAAGCAACAACTACTGCGCCAGCTAAAGGCCGGCGACAGGGTGCTTACGAAGGTGCAGCAGGAGAGGAACAAACTCCAGGATGCCCACGCCCAGCTTGGAGAAGAGCTGAAAGGTGTTCGGGCCGAGCTGTCTGGCTCCGTGAAGGAGAATCAGCGGCTTCGTCGCGGCATCTATAGTAAGTGCTTGAGCGAACTCCTTTGAAAAGAGAAGTTCGGCGAGGAAGTCAATTGACAGAAATATGTCTGTAGGTGTGCCACAGGTCGCCCTGTGGAAGAAATGCCCGGTTCAACGGGTGACCAACTTCCCGAGCTGGTGCAACTGCTCGAACGTGTTCGGCAGGCAATGAGCGGCGTCGTCCAGGCCTTATGGCTGTCCCTCTCCCTACCCGAGGGCCTTGGAGAGCTTGCAGAGAAGCTTCAGGGAGCGCGGCAGCGCTTCCGTTTATGGAAGATATCGGCCTGCCGTCAAGGTGCCAGAGAGGCCTGGGCCATGGTGAAGACGCGGTACAAGAAGGCGGATCCAAACCACATGGCCAAGGTTGGACCTGTGGGGCCCGATGGGAAGGAGATCCCTGTGAGCTTAGTGTACGGCCAAGTAGAGTTGGCTGCTAAGTATTCCCAATGGGACTGTAAATTAGACATCCTGTTAGACGGGATTGAGGAGGAGTACAGTCAGTTAATTTGACGATGTATTTAAAATGACATGTGAAATGCCTTCTAGTCGGATTGTAGATCGTTTGTCTTTGCCGACCTTTTCGCTTCAACCTCGGGACCCTAGAGTCCGGAGTGTGTCCGAATACCTTCTCGGTTATGAAAAAACCGGGGCATGCATGGAGACCAGGCGTAGGGGTCATTAGTGCTTTATCAGACAGGTGCCCAACTAGTTATGTTATATTACATGGTTAGTAAGAAACATCTTCCAGGGAGAATAGTTCCGTTAAGGGTTACTTTCCCTGGGAGGCATGCCCTAAAGTGCATGTCCGGACTGCGAAAAGAGCAGGAAAACATCTGGGGGCAGATAAATAAATGTGTAAAAAATCATCTTTCAAGTCACCGACTGAATATTCCCTTAAGAACGTTAGCTTTCGGCTTCACCCAGTCTGAGGTGTACACATCCGGCTGACCCGGCAGTAACAATCGCAGAGGTGCTCCCTTTACCTCCTAGCCGAACAATCGGGAACGTAGGGGTAAGCACAGGAGCCAGGCAACCCAGCTTGGCCAAAACTTAAGTCATATCGATGCATATAATGGTGAATAAAAGGTACATGTGGAAGTTTGACACATGTGCTGGGCGTGAAGCCCGTATAAGTAAGCTTCTGTTAAGGAAGCCCCCAGGTATAATGAGTGCGGATAGCACATCAAGTGTGTGCGAACAATGTGCAAATAGGCCCTCAAGGGCTTTTATGAAAAAGGTGGGAGAAAAGAGAGAAACAAAAGACAGCTGAAGTGTGAAAATGTGGACGGAGGAAGGAGACGAACTCTTAGTCCGGCGTTAGGCGTAGAATCTTCGGAGGCGGACTGCGTTCCATGGGTTCGGCTCGAGTCGGTTGTCCGATGCATTTCGCAGATGGTATGCTCCGCCGGTCAGGACTTGGTCGATGATGAAGGGACCTTCCCATTTGGGCTTGAGTTTGTCCTTTTTCTTGTCCGGCAGGCGTAGAACTAGTTCGCCAACATTGTAAGTTTTAGCCCGTACTTCTCTGCTTTGATATCTTCGAGCCTGCTGCTGATAGAATGCGGAACGGGCCTTTGCCACATCGCATTCCTCCTCCAATGCGTCCAAGCTGTCCTGCCGATCCAGCTCGGCTTCTCTTTCTTCGTACATGCGCACTCGAGGTGAGTCATGAATTATGTCGCAGGGCAAAACTGCCTCTGCGCCGTATACCATAAAGAATGGTGTGAATCCGGTAGTACGGTTTGGCGTGGTCCGCAGCCCCCAGAGTACGGAGTCAAGCTCCTCTACCCAGTGCGTGTTAGATTCCGTAAGGGACCGCACTAGTCTGGGCTTGATGCCGCTCATTATCAGACCATTTTCTCGCTCAACTTGACCGTTGGTTTGAGGGTGATAGACTGAAGCGTAATCGAGCTTAATGCCCATATTTTTGCACCAGAGTTTGACCTCGTCGGCTGTGAAGTTCGTGCCATTATCGGTAATGATGCTATGGGGGACGCCATAACGGTGTACTACCCCAGATATGAAATCTATCACTGGTCCGGACTCTGCCGTTTTAACTGGCTTGGCCTCTATCCATTTGGTGAATTTGTCCACCATGACCAATAGGTACTTTTGCTTTTGGGTTCCCCCTTTAAGGGGTCCAACCACGTCAAGCCCCCAGACCGCGAACGGCCAGGTAATGGGTACAGTTTTGAGGGCGGTGGGTGGCATATGGCTCTAATTAGCAAAGAGCTGACAACCGACGCATCTTTGGACTAAGTCCTGAGCATCTGCCCGGGCCGTCGGCCAATAAAATCCTGTACGGAAGGCCTTACCTACAAGGGCCTGGGCTGCAGCGTGGTGTCCGCCTAGTCTGGCGTGAATTTCAGCTAGAAGATTTCGCCCTTCCTCTTCGGAGATGCACCTTTGAAGGACTCCGGTTGTGCTTTTCTTATAAAGTTCTCCCTCATGGACCTTGTAGGCTTTAGATCGCCGAACTATGCAGCGGGCCTCGTTTTGGTCTTCGGGAAGTTCCTGCCTAATTAAGTAGGCTAGGAATGGTTCTGTCCACGGGGCAATTACCGCCATTATTTCGTGGGCTGAAGGTGTTATTTCATCGGCTGAACCGCCGATTATGTCAGATTGTTCTATGTTGGGTGGTGCGGTTGTTTCCGAGTTGTTATTTCCGGACTCCTCTTCCCATAGTACGGATGGCTTAAAGAGCCGTTCCAGGAAGATGTTTGGAGGGACAGCGTCGTGTTTCGCGTCGATGCGTGCCAACACGTCGGCTGCTTGGTTATTATCCCGGGCTACGTGGTGGAATTCGAGTCCTTCGAACCGAGCTAACATTTTTAGGACAGTGTTACGATAGGCTACCATTTTCGTATCCTTGGCGTCAAAGTCTCCATTTACTTGGGATATTGCAAGGTTTGAATCCCCGCGCACCTCTAGGCGTTGAATACCCATGGAGATTGCCATCCAGAGACCATGTAGGAGGGCTCGTATTCGGCTGCATTGTTGGAGTTCGTGTACATTATCTGAAGTACGTATTGGACTGTGTCTCGGGTTGGGGACGTCAGTACGACGCCAGCCCCCAAGCCGGCCAACATTTTGGAGCCGTCGAAATGCATAATCCAATTGGAGTATGCGCCATACTCTTTAGGGAGTTCGGCTTCGGTCCATTCAGCGATGAAGTCAGCCAAGACTTGCGACTTTATAGCTCGCCGAGGTTTATAAGTTATGTCGAATGGTAAGAGCTCAATGGACCATTTTGCAATCCTGCCCGTCGCGTCGCGGTTGTTTATAATGTCGTTGAGGGGCACTTCGGAGGCCACTGTTATCGAACACTCTTGAAAGTAGTGTCGGAGCTTCCGGGATGCCATGAACACCGCGTACGCTATATTTTGATAATGCGGGTACCGGGACTTGCAGGGAGTTAAGACAGTGGATACGTAGTACACAGGTTTTTGAAGAGGGAATTTATGCCCTTCTGTTTCTCGTTTGACGACGAGCGCCGTGCTTACAACTTGATGTGTTGCCGCGATATATAACAACATTGGTTCGCCCAGGTTAGGCGCAGCCACGACCGGATTTGTTGCCAACATGGCTTTTATTTCTTCGAGTCCGGTAGTGGCAGCATCCGTCCACTCGAAGTGTTCGGTGCGCCTGAGGAGGCGATAGAGGGGCAATGCCTTTTCTCCCAAACGGGAGATGAAGCGGCTTAGAGCCGCCACGCATCTAGTCAATTTTTGTATTTGTTTGAGGTCTTTTGGAATATCCAGCTGTGACAGAGCTCGGATTTTGGCTGGGTTTGCTTCAATTCCTCTACCGGATACAATGAAGCCCAGGAGCTTTCCGGCTGGTACGCCGAAAACGCATTTTTCCGGATTCAGCTTAATGTCATATGCTCAGAGGTTGTTGAATGTGAGACTCAAATCGTCTACTAGGGTTTCGACGTGTTTGGTCTTGACGACCACATCGTCTACGTATGCCTCTACTGTTTTGCCGATCTGGGTAGCCAGACATGTCTGAATCATGCGCTGATATGTTGCGCCGGCATTTTTGAGTCCGAAGGGCATCGTGTTGAAACAGAATGGTCCATATGGGGTAATGAATGCCGTTGCGGCTTGGTCCGCCTCCGCCATCTTGATTTGATGGTAACCGGAGTATGCGTCGAGGAAGCACAATGAATCGTGCCCTGCAGTAGCATCGATTATCTGATCGATACGGGGAAGGGGGAAAGGATCCTTTGGACAAGCCTTATTGAGGTCTTTAAAATCGACACATAGGCGCCAAGATTTGTCCTTCTTTGGTACCATTACCAGGTTTGCTAGCCAGTCCGGATGTTTGATGTCTCTGATGAATCCGGCTTCTAATAGTTTGGCTAGCTCTTCTCCCATTGCCTGTCTTTTGGGTTCGGAAAATCGCCGAAGAGCCTGTTTGACTGGCTTGAATCCTTTTAGGATGTTTAGGCTGTGTTCTGCCAATCTGCGTGGGATTCCTGGCATGTCTGAAGGGTGCCAGGCAAAGATGTCCCAATTTTCCCGAAGGAATTCTCGAAGTGTGGCGTCTACATCAGGGTTTAACTGTGCCCCAATGGAGGCCGTCTTTGTTGGGTCCGTTGGATGGACTTGGAATTTGACTATTTCGTCCGCTGGTTTAAAAGAGGTGGACTTGGATCTCTTATCGAGTATCACATCATCCCGATCCACCGTAGAGCACAGCGCAGTGAGTTCCTCCGCCGCTAGGGCTTCGGATAGTGCCTCTAGGGCTAATGCGGCTGTCTTGTTTTCGGCGCGGAGTGCTGTGTTCGGATCACTGACAAGGGTGATTATTCCACTGGGCCCAGGCATCTTAAGATTCATGTACCCGTAATGGGGTATGGCTTGAAAAATTGTGAATGCCTCGCGCCCTAATATAGCGTGATATCCGCTGCTGAACGGGGCCACTTGGAACGTGACCTCTTCGGACCTGTAATTGTTCGGCGAGCCGAACACCACATCAAGTGTGATTTTTCCTGTGCAGCGTGCTTCCCGGCTAGGGATTATTCCTCTAAAGGTTGTGTTGCTTCGCTCAATGCGGCTCCAGTCTATTTCCATTTTTTGAAGAGTTTCCTCATAGATGAGGTTTAATCCGCTGTCGCCATCCATGAGTACCTTGGTAAGACGAAAGCCGTCCACTATTGGGCTGAGGACCAATGCGGCTGGTGCTCGGGCTGTTCGGAATTTAGGTTCGTCGCTGGCGTTGAAGGTGATGGCCGTGTCGCTCCATGGATTTGTTGTTGCTACCTGGTAGACTTCGGCGAGGCTGCGGATTGTTCGTTTCCGCATATTATTTGATGCGGAAGTCTCGAAGACTGTTGACACCGTACTGGTACTGTTAGGGTGGTTCTCTGGGGCTAGAAGCTCTTCGCCACTTTTGGCCACCTGCCGCAGTATCCAACATGCTCGAAGGCTATGTGTTGGAGTGGCGCCTTCTGTACTGTGAATTTTACAGGGTCCACTGAGCCATCCCTCCAGTACGGTTCCGTGCCCTTTATGGGGTTTTTGCTTTTTGGTTTTTGTACCTGGTGCCTGAATATGATGCACCCTTTTGTCTCGGACTAGGGTTGTAGTCGGAGCCGGATTGTCCCAAAACTTAGTTTCGGTTTTCCGGAAACTATCCATCGCATAGTACTTGCGTACTATGGACGCCAGGTCGGCAAATCGTGTAATTTCACGATGACTTACGGCGTTCAAGATTCCCTTGTCCGTGCATTATTGCAGAAAATTGAAATTGCGTTTTCCTCACGACAGTCTTTTATCCTGTCCATAACCAGGAGGAATCTGGCCCAGTAATGATGTACTGCTTCAGCGGGCTCTTGCCGGATTTGAGATAGACCGCATATGTTTGGGTGGGTGGGTGGAATTGAGTCCGGAACCCTACCCATCTCAAGGCTCAAGGGCCGGAAAGTTTCCGAATTTGGAAGCTTGGATTGCTGGACGTTGTCCAACGAGTCTGGTCCGATGCCTGACTTTAGGTTCAGTGCTTGATCGACGTCCGTCCCTCCACGGAAATCCGGCATGGAGGGTTCGGGAGTCCGGACATAACTAGTTTTTAATACATAAGAGGAGCCGCCACTTTGTTCCTCTACCACCGCAACGTGGTGGGTAGCCTGGGGAGAGTTAATCTCTCTCAGATCGGTTTTAAGCCCAATCTGGTTGTAGTCTGTAGCGACTCCCAGGGCGGCGATGCGATCCAAGAGCTCGTTTACGGAAGAGAACTCCATTGGATCCAGCTGCTCGACGAATTCCGAGTTGATGTGAAGATTGCTTTCGATGACCCGAGAGGTCATCATCGAAGCGGTGGCCGAACGGGCGGTCATGAGAAAACTGCCTAGCCGGATAGTTTGGCCGGCGGCCAAAGCTCCTTCGGTGATGGTACCGTCTTTAAAGACGGGAAGAGGCATCCTTCCTAATCGTGACGGCACAGAGGAACTCTCAATGAAAGCACCAATGTCGGTGTCAAAACCGGCGGATCTCGGGTAGGGGGTCCCGAACTGTGCGTCTAGGCGGATGGTAACAGGAGACAAGGGACACGATGTTTTTACCCAGGTTCAGGCCCTCTCGATGGAGGTAAAATCCTGCTCCTGCTTGATTGATATTGATGATATGGGTAGTACAAGAGTGGATCTACCACGAGATCAAGGAGGCTAAACCCTAGAAGCTAGCCTATGGTATGATTGTTGTAATGGTTGTTCGTCTTACGGACTAAAACCCTCCGGTTTATATAGACACCGGAGAGGGCTAGGGTTACACAGAGTTGGTTACAATGGTAGGAGATCTACATATCCGTATTGCCAAGCTTGCCTTCCACGCCAAGGAAAGTCCCATCCGGACACGGGACGAAGTCTTCAATCTTGTATCTTCATAGTCTTGGAGTCCGGCCGATGATGATAGTCCGGCTATCCGGACACCCCCTAGTCCAGGACTCCCTCAGGGGGCCCAGCCCCCTCCCAATTCGGATTGGGCTTGGGGAGGGGGGTGCCCCCCCTCCTTTTCTCCTTCTCCCTCCTTTCCACTAAGGCCCAATAAGGCCCATATACCTCCCGGGGGGTCCGATAACCTCCCGGAGATCCGGTATTGTCCCAATCTCACTCGGAACCTTTCCGGTGTCCAAATATAGCCGTCCAATATATCGATCTTTATGTCTCGACCATTTCGAGACTCCTCGTCATGTCCATGATCACATCCGAGACTCCGAACAACCTTCGGTACATCAAAACTCATAAACTCATAATAAAACTGTCAACGAAACTTTAAGCGTGCGGACCCTACGGGTTCGAGAACTATGTAGACATGACCTAGAACTGTTTCCGGTCAATAACCAATAGCGGAACCTGGATGCTCATATTGGCTCCTACATATTCTACGAAGATCTTTATCGGTCAAACCGCATAACAACATACATTGTTCCCTTTGTCATCGGTATGTTACTTGCCCGAGATTCGATCGTCGGTATCTCAATACCTAGTTCAATCTCGTTACCGGCAAGTCTCTTTACTCGTTACATAATGCATCATTCCATAACTAACTCATTAGCTACATTGCTTGCAAGGCTTATAGTGATGTGCATTACTGAGAGGGCCCAGAGATACCTCTACGACAATCGGAGTGACAAAACCTAATCTCAAAATACGCCAACTCAACATGTACCTTTGGAGACACCTGTAGAGCTCCTTTATAATCACCCAGTTACGTTGTGACGTTTGGTAGCACACAAAGTGTTCCTCCGATAAACGGGAGTTGCATAATCTCATAGTTGTAGGAACTTGTATAAGTCATGAAGAAAAGCAATAGCAACATACTAAATGATCAAGTTCTAAGCTAACGGAATGGGTCAAGTCAATCACATTATTCTCCTAATGATGTGATCCCGTTAATAAAATGACAACTCATGTCTATGGTTAGGAAACTTAATCATCTTTGATTCACGAGCTAGTCAAGTAGAGGCATACTAGTGACAATAAGTTTGTTTATGTATTCACACATGTATCATGTTTCCGGTTAATACAATTCTAGCATGAATAATAAACATTTATCATGATATGAGGAAATAAATAATAACTTTATTATTGCCTCTAGCGCATATTTCCTTCAGTCACCCACTTGCATAGAGTCAATAATCTAGATTACACAGTAATGATTCTAACACCCATGGAGTCTTGTTGTTGATCATGTTTTGCTCGTGGAAGAGGCTTAGTCAACGTGTCTGCAACATTCAGATCCGTATGTATCTTGCAAATCTCTATGTCTCCCACCTGGACTTGGTCCCGGATGGAATTGAAGCGTCTCTTGATGTGCTTGGTCCTCTTGTGAAATCTGGATTCCTTTGCCAAGGCAATTGCACCAGTATTGTCACAGAAGATCTTCATTGGTCCCATGCACTAGGTATGACACCTAGATCAGAAATGAACTCCTTCATCCAGACTCCTTCATTTGCTGCTTCCGAAGCAGCTATGTACTCCGCTTCGCATGTAGATCCTGCCACGACGCTTTGTTTTGAACTACACCAACTGACAGCTCCACCATTCAATATAAACACGTATCCGGTTTGTGATTTAGAATCGTCTGGATCAGTGTCAAAGCTTGCATCGATGTAACCATTTACGACTAGCTCTTTGTCACCTCCATAAACGAGAAACATATCCTTAGGCCTTCTCAGGTATTTTAGGATATTCTTGACCGCTGTCCAGTGATCCACTCCTGGATTACTTTGGTACCTCCCTACTAAACTTATTGCTAAGCATACATCAGGTCTGGTACACAGCATTGCATACATGGTAGATCCTATGGCTGAAGCATAGGGAACATCTTTCATTTTCTCTCTATCTTCTGTTGTGGTCGGGCATTGAGTCTGACTCAACTTCACACCTTGTAATACGGGCAAGAACCCTTTCTTTGCCCGATCCTTTTTGAAAATTTTCAAAACTTTATCAAGGTATGTGCTTTGTGAAAGTCCAATTAACAGTCTTGATCTATCTCTATAGATCTTGATGCCCAATATGTAAGCAGCTTCACCGAGGTCTTTCATCGAAAAACTTTTATTCAAGTATCCCTTTATGCTGTCCAGAAATTCTATATCATTTCCGATTAACAATATGTCATCTACATATAATATCAGAAATGCTACAGAGCTCCCACTCACTTTCTTGTAAATACATGCTTCTCCAAAAGTCTGTATAAAACCATATGCTTCCGGTTGCATCATATACAACTCTTCTTCCAGAAATCCATTCAGGAATGCAGTTTTGACATCCATTTGCCAAATTTCATAATAATAAAATGCGGCAATTGCTAACATGATTCGGACAGACTTAAGCATCGCTACGGGTGAGAAAGTCTCATCGTAGTCAACCCCTTGAACTTGTCGAAAACCTTTCGCAACAAGTCGAGCTTTGTAGACAGTTACATTACCATCAGCGTCAGTCTTCTTCTTGAAGATCCATTTATTCTCGATGGCTTGCCGATCATCGAGCAAGTCAACCAAAGTCCGTACTTTGTTCTCGTAGATGGATCCCATCTCAGATTTCATGGCCTCAAGTCATTTTGTGGAATCTGGGCTCATCATCGCTTCCTCATAGTTCGTAGGTTCACCATGGTCAAGTAACATGACTTCCAGAATAGGATTACCGTACCATTCTAGTGTGGATCTTACTCTGGTAGACCTACGAGGTTCGGTAGTAACTTGATCTGAAGTTTCATGATCAATATCATTAGCTTCCTCACTAATTGGTGTAGTTGTCACAGGAACCGGTTCTTGTGATGAACTACTTTCCAATAAGGGAGCAGGTACAGTTACCTCATCAAGTTCTACTTTCCTCCCACTCACTTCTTTCGAGAGAAACTCCTTCTCTAGAAAGGATCCGAATTTAGCAACGAAAATCTTGCCCTCAGATCTGTGATAGAACGTGTACCCAATAGTCTCTTTTGGGTATCCTATGAAGACACATTTCTCAGATTTGGGTTTGCGCTTATCTGGTTGAAGTTTCTTCACATAAGCATCGCAGCCCCAAACTTTAAGAAACGACAACTTCGGTTTCTTGCCAAACCACAGTTCATAAGGCGTCGTCTCAACAGATTTTGATGGTGCCTTATTTAACATGAATGCGGCCGTCTCTAAAGCATAACCCCAAAACGATAGCGGTAAATTAGTAAGAGACATCATAGATCACACCATATCTAGTAAAGTACAATTACAACATTCGGACACACCATTTCGTTGTGGTGTTCCGGGTGGCGTGAGTTGCGAAACTATTCTGCATTGCTTCAAATGTAAACCAAACTCGTAACTCAAATATTCTCCGCCACGATCATATCGTAGAAATTTTATTTTCTTGTTACGATGATTTTCCACTTCACTCTGAAATTCTTTGAAGTTTTCAAATGTTTCAGACTTGTGTTTCATCAAGTAGATATACCCATATCTGCTCAAATCATTCTGTGAAGGTGAGAAAATAACGATACCCGCCGCGAGCCTCAATATTCATTGGACCACATACATCAGTATGTATGATTTCCAACCAATCAGTTGCTCGCTCCATAGTTTCAGAGAACGGCGTTTTAGTCATCTTGCCCATGAGGCATGGTTCGCAAGTACCAAGTGATTCATAATCAAGTGATTCCAGAAGTCCATCAGTACGGAGTTTCTTCATGCGCTTTACACCAATATGACCCAAACGGCAGTGCCACAAATAAGTTGCACTATCATTATCAACTCTGCATCTTTTGTCTTCAACATTATGAATATGTGTGTCACTACTATCGAGATTTAATAAAAAATAGACCACTCTTCAAGGGTGCATGACCATAAAATATATTACTCATATAAATAGAACAACCATTATTCTCTGATTTAAATGAATAACCGTCTCGCATCAAACAAGATCCAAATATAATGTTCATGCTCAACGCTGGCACCAAATAACAATTATTTAGGTCTAAAACTAATCCCGATGGTAGATGTAGAGGTAGCATGCCGACCGCGATCACATCGACTTTGGAACCATTTCCCACGTGCATCGTCACCTCGTCCTTAGCCAATCTTCGCTTAATCCGTAGTCCCTGTTTCGAGTTGCAAATATTAGCAACAGAACCAGTATCAAATACCCAGGTGCTACTGCGAGCATTAGTAAGGTACACATCAATAACATGTATATCACATATACCTTTGTTCACTTTGCCATCCTTCTTATCCGCCAAATACTTGGGGCAGTTTCGCTTCCAGTGTCTAGTCTGCTTGAAGTAGAAGCACGCAGTCTCAGGCTTGGGTCCAGACTTGGGTTTCTTCTCTTGAGCAGCAACTTGTTTGCTGTTCTTCTTGAAGTTCCCCTTCTTCTTCCCTTTGCCCTTTTTCTTGAAACTGGTGGTCTTATTGACCATCAACACTTGATGCTCCTTCTTGATTTCTACCTCCACAACTTTTAGCATTGCGAAGAGCTCGGGAATAGTCTTGTCCATCCCTTGCATATTACAGTTCATCACGAAGCTCTTGTAGCTTGGTGGCAGTGATTGGAGAATTCTGTCAATGACACTATCAGCAGGAAGATTAACTCCCAGTTGAATCAAGTGATTATTATACCCAGACATTTTGAGTATATGTTCACTGATAGAACTATTCTCCTCCATCTTACAACAATAGAACTTATTGGAGACTTCATATCTCTCAATCTGGGTATTTGCTTGAAATATTAACTTCAACTCCTAGAACATCTCATATGCTCCATGACGTTCAAAATGTCGTTGAAGACCCGATTCCAAGCCGTAAAGCATGGCACACTGAACTATCGAGTAGTCATCAGCTTTGCTCTGCCAG